>OY282449.1:86862265-88062265 GCA_958295655.1 Palloptera scutellata | reverse complement strand
CTTTTGCTCAATTTCATGAACGAGGGTGTTACTTTGTATTGTTTTTGTTTTGTTTTTTTCAGTGTAATCATTCCCTCTTTCTATTTGTTGGTTGCTTTTGGTATGTGGTCTAAAATCGGTTTGTGTATTTGCTTAAATTGAGTTTCGTACAGATTTCGCAATTTGTTTTTGTATTTTCTTTTCCTTTCTGACTTGTACTCATTTTGCGTCCATGGTTTTTACTCATCTTTCTTGTTGTTGGCCATTATTTTGTTTGGTTTTAATTAACTATGAACTATTTGGCGCATTTCTTTTGACGCATATACACAATTAGCTATATGTATAGTTAGTTGCTAGTATGTTAGTTGTGGATAAAGAGAAATGTTAGTGTAGTGTAGTTTGCTATTTGTTATCAAAATTTACCAAAAAAAAAGTTCCAGCCCTGAATGTCAAATAGGTAAATAGAAAAAATGGCCGACCAAGGAAAAGGGTTCATTCGTACACAATTAATTTAAATTTTCATTTATTTAACGAAAACTACTTACAAAATGATAGTTGGTCGCTGTGGCGTTGTGGTAATACGTTGGACTGCTACGCAGAGTGTCCAGGGTTCGAATCACGGGACAGGCAAAAATAAAAATCAAAAAAAATAAAAAATATTTGTTGAAAAATTGCCTCTTGGCAGGCAATGGCAAACCTACAAGAGTAAAAATAGCTATGAAAAGCTTTTCACTTCGCCGTTCGGATTCGGCATTAAATTGTAGGTCCCCTTCCATTCATGTCAAATATGACACGTACAACATGAGTGGATGCGAAAAGCTCGGCCTAGGCCCTCCATGGGCTGTTGTGCCATTAAAAGAAAGAAGAACAAGAATTTGGTACCTAACTATTTATAATAAAAAAAATGAAAACAAAATTAATATTGGAGTAGTTGAGTACGTTCGAATGCACAACAGCATTAAAAGTAAGTAGGTAAATTACTTACAAATGGAAAATTTTTCTAACTAGCAAGTGAAAAAATGTACCAAAGCGGAGGCGTTGCAGTTGCTGAAGTGTTATTCGCCCCGAAATAATGAGTTCCAGCACTGATATATGTTAAATTTATGGATATTTATTATAACAGCTGTTGATAGTGGTGGCAAATTTTTGATATCATATACGTAACTGTGGATGCGCGTTTTGTTTGTCACGCATTGCTAATTGTTTATAAGCGTCGAAAGAAATACTCCTATTATGTTTCGTGTGATATTTTTCAATACGTTGCTTCTGTGCTTTTCATTCTGTCATTGGGTCTTTCGATTACATTTTTTTTTCAGTTCACTTTTTTTTTATAGTATTTCTGTTTCTGTTGTTGTGCTATACAAAAGAGTGGCTATGGCTGCTGATCTTTCCCATTATTATTTGATTGCATACTTTTATATCGTTATTTTCTGTTAATTTTTATATCGTACTTTTATAAAATAATTTATTATTTGCAGAAATTAAATTTGAATTTCATATAATTAAATTTTTCGTGATTTTGTACTGATATTTGTACATACGCTTTAATATGTAATGAAAATTCATACAAATGTTTACGTTTTGAAGTTGCTCATACATGAGAATGTATGGTATTAATTGAAAAATTTTGATATATGTGAAAATTTATGAATATTTTTGCTGCAAATGTAATAGATCAGACACCGGCGGCATAACGAGCATACTACGTTGTACTTGAATTGGCTGAAATTCAGGCAGCAATAGTGTTTCATTTTTCTCACTTTTGTCTCTAGGAAACTTAGAGAGTGGTTGATATATATAATCGCCATTATCAAGTATGTATATCATGCGAGAGAAATGTGAAAATCATTCAGGCATTGAGGTATAGATACTTAGCTTTAAGGCCTAATTACAGAAACTTCACGTTACTTAGAGACGAATAGAGAACTGTCAAATAGAATTCTCTTTCACATATTTTGAATATTTCTGATTATAGGAACTTAACAGAAATTAACGTAACATAGAAGTCTATCGAATTTTTAATTTCTATGCTAATGCTAATTGTCAAGTGACATGGCACAAAATCAATTGCTTTTTCTTTATTGTATTAACGAAGTATTTTGATATTAAATTTATATTTTATTTGCTAAATATATATTTATATATATTTGCTAAAATGTAGACCCGAAAGCAAATCTTTATTTACAAAAATAGCTGATTTTGTGCTGCTATAATCAACATTAAGTTTTGTTATTCGCTGTTTTGTTACGTTAAGTTTCTGTAATCAGACCTTTAGTGCAGTGCGTTAGTGTTACGAAGTGGAGAGCGTTCAACGGCATGAGAGCGTCAAAACTATCCAATCATATAAAGTTTTTATCAATGGATTTTTATAGCATGAGATACACCTAAGAATGCATTATATGTATCATGTTATAATTAAAGAAATGTTCTTTGTTTACTGTTTCTTTTTCATATGTGTGTTTCTTTTCCATATGCAGTATTAAATATAAAATCGTCTAAGTGATTAATCCAAAACCAAATCCCTTCATCCAGATCCGTTATTATCCAGATGAATATATCGACATATGGTTCTAAATCTGGTGTATTTTAATAAATATTTTATCTGAGTCTTTCTATCACTTAGCGGTAGATCTTGCAAAATGTGAGAGTGCATGCGAAAAGTGCCTGCAATTTTACTTCATTTAACACTTTCGCTATGAAACACCAACTTTTCACGTATGTACGAGTATGTTTTTATGACGGTTGTGTCTGCTTCATATTTACAATATAATTAATTTTTCTTTAAATAAACTGCATATTTTTGTTCTTGACTTTCATTATTTTCAATTTGTGTTTGCGTTCTGTGTGCAATTTTTCCTGTTTCTGAATAATATTCATCTGCTGCTAGAGGTCGCGAGTATTGTATAAAATTCGTGTGATAACTTTGAAATTTGTTTTGGAATTTATTAGGAAGTTTTTTAAAATTTTTAAAGAAAAATGTTTTTCAGTAAAACTAAATTAAGTTTTATTTTTAAGTTTGTTTGTTTGTTTTTCATTTAGGTGTGCCAAAATAATTTATATTTTAAAAATTTTAAAAATAGTTTTATAAAATAACAAACAAAAACAAATAAAAAGTTAAGAAATGAAAGTTTATCACACTTAAATTTTATCAGTACTTGGCACAACACAATGTTTCTTTCATTTTTTAACGTTTTTAACATTTTACGCTTAAAATTTTTGTTTTCGTTCCTTTTCAAAACTAGTTTATAACAACAAAATTTGCAAAAATTTCGTTTTGTATCAAAACTTAAATTAACTTATGTCTCAACATAAAGAAAATAATTAAATTTTTACTTTGTTAGTAATTGTCACGCTTTGTTTGCTTGTTTGTTATGTTGGCGTTTCACAAAAATTTATTCTGATTCATTTTTCATAATTTTTTCTCACTTTACTTTGTTAAAAACAACGATATAAATAGCCTCTAAATACTAATAAATATAAACTTTTCCTTATACTTGCTTTCCTTTTTCGTTTTTTGTTTTATTTAATAATATTCTTTTGTAAAAATTTATTTTTTTTTTCGTTTTTAGTTTAAATTTCCAAAAATTATTTTTTGTATAAAAAATACTTTAATTCTTATGAATTTTCTCAAAATTCCTTAAAGTTTCACGAATTAATTTTAAATCCTACCGTCACTAGTCACTAGCTGGTTTCTTGGGCTCTTTCTACTTATAAACATTTCGAGCTGTTATCGAAACAGAAAAGTTATTTCTCGTATTTGTAATTGTTTGGTTTGGTTTCGTCCTCTATGCAATTCTTTACCTACTATATATCATATCAAGTAATCATAAGCTTTTGTTTTTGTTTTGTTGGTTTATGCAGTGTAATCATAACTTTTCACTCTTCATTTTATTTTACCTCCTTTTCTTCTTAATATATATAATATATTAGGAAAAAATACTCTTGCTCTTTGCTTATATTTAAATTATGTATTAATTTTCTCATTCTTTTTTTTTCATAAAAAAAAAGTTTCAACAAATTACCATAAAATATATATTTAGAATAAATTTTATAAATATATATACATATATTTTAAAATATATATGTATAATGCAATGACTACAAAATATTATATACATTAATAAAATTTTTGCATATTCATTTCAAATCTCCTAACTCTAAATACCCATTTTCCGCTTCTTTGTTTATTCAAAAGAAAAAAAAAATGTATGTTTTCCTTCTTGCATTCTGTAAATTTTCAAAATCTTTAGTATTTTCCATTTTGGTATATTCGTACGATTTTGTGGAGTGATGAATTTATATTGGGGAGTTTTGGTTGTCTATTAATTTCTTGGGAGTGTATAAAATGGCGCATGATGTTTATTCAATATGTATATAAAAGCGAGCATGAAACATATTCAACGGAGAGAGAGTGAGTGAGTGGAAGAAAATAAGAGAGAGAGAGAAACATTAGGAGTAGATATGAACAACAGCCAGCCTAGTGTTGCCAGACATTGCTGGCTTTTCTCTCGCAAAAATCTGAAAAACAAATGTCGTCAGAACAAAATGGTGAAACTACAAGTCGATTGGGACGACCTCGACAGTCTAGTGGGTAGAGCACTAGACTTTCACTCAGGAGGATGGGGATTTGATTTACCTCTTGCTTTAGTGGTTAATTCTCATAAGAACTTCTTAAATTTCTAACGTCATGAAGTGAATTAGAATTAAAAGACAGTGTACAAGTGCATCACTTGGGAGGCGATGGCAAAACCACCAAATGATAACAAATTGCCACGCGATGTTCGGAACCGGCTTTAAACTGGGCACACAGTCACAATGGGCCATTCTGGCCTAAGTGTGCCCTCTTGACAGCCTCCCAACCAACCAACAAGTCGATTTGAAATGTTTCCAGAACAGTTAGTTCTTCAGAAGAATTGAAATAGATTTCAGTATGTACCAAATCAAAGAATAATCAGTAATCAGCTTAAAATATTTATTTACCTATGTTCTAAAGTCGATTTTTGGTTATTCTGAAGTATAATTCAATTAATTTGCAACCAATTTAGAATAACCTGGAATTGAAGAAGAAAATGCTGTTTTAGGGAAGGTTATTTCAACCTGGTAAAATTGTTTCACTGTTAACTCCATTAAAAACTGTTTCTCTTCGCTTGCTAGTGTCAGTGTCAGCCTATTGCTATGATGGTATGGAGTGGAAACTCAAAAACTAGTAGCAATTTGTAAGATTATTATTTATACTATTTTTGCAAATGATTACTTCCTTTTTGAGTCATAGTTTTGAAATAAAGTCAATGTTTGTTTTCTAATTTCAAAATGTTTCACTGAGCAATTATTTCGTTTTCTTTACTGCTTTCAGCTGTGATTGGATCCGGTATTGAAAACTTTGAATTAATAGACTTTCTGAATCACTGCTGATTGCTTTATGTTTCAGCACATATGGGCGCGAAAGTGATATGTTTCTATATTTTCTGTTTTTTTTTGTTGTTGTTGTTGGTTTTTGTCTCAGAAACGTTTTCATGTTGTATCACAAATTGGTTTTTGTCTTCGCTAGCTTTGTTTGTTTGTGTGTCAAGATTTAGTTTTGAAAATGTTATGTTTTCTTTTTTCTTTGCAATTATATTTAGTTTTTTGCTTTCTTGGAATAGTTCTTTTTTATATATTGTAATTATTTTCAATTTTATATAATTATTTGTAGTGTACAATTCTTCTCTTCACATACAATTTTTTATGCATCGTATAATATTTTCTTGTTTTTGCTTAGAACTTACAAAGTGATTTTTATTGGTTTTAATTACTTTCTTTTTACTTAAAAATCTTTTGTTGCATGTTATATTTTTTCTTTTATTTAATTATTTTAGTTCATTTTTATTTTATTATTTTATAATTATGCTTTTAGTTTCTTCTTTTATTTAATTGTATTTTGCTTTATGTTTTAAGAAGATAATGCACTTACATTGAGGTATTTAATTATTTCTTCTTCATTCATTTTATAGTTTCTTTTTCTTTTTTGCATACATTTTACAGATTTTGCTTCTTTTTTATTTAGATTTTTGATTTTTAATTTCATAAAAATGTTAAGTTGTAATATAATTGTAACCAAAAAAAATATATATATATATATCTCTTTTACTTCTCTTTTTATTTAATAATTTTTACCAAGAAATAAACATAATCAGCGCTTTTCCGATAATATTTTCTATGGGTCTGTTGCCCATCAAACTTCTTCTTGACTCACATATAAAATTCGCGGGAACAATATACCCCAGACCCAGTCAGAATAGCGCTGCTTTTTTGTTCTCTTCTTTATTGAAACGATGAAAAATTCATTTTCTCTTTCTTTTTTTATGTTGTTTTTGATTTGCCGAAATGTTTTTTTTTTGATGTAGTTTTTGAAAAAAATTTTGTTGCCGAAATGGTGGTTCTTGAACTTATGTACTCCTCGAAGCACAGTTGTATAAAAAAATTGTATGTAATTGTGAAAATAAGCAAACGAAAAAAATGACGTACCATTTTAAAGTTAAGGGTGTAAATGTATAAAAGTATGTAAACAATGAGCTACAATGTAAAAAATTGTGATTTAACAAACATTATCTCTTTCTTTACCTAAGTTTCTTCTTCTTTATGTAAAACAAATTATTAGTCAAGTTTTCAACTAGTATAACAGTAAATATAAATGTGTTTAAAATTACAACAACGGAAACTACCTTTAAAGTTAAAGTTATAAAAAAACAAATAAAAAAATTGTTAAACATTCTATGTATGTATAAAAAATAATTAATTGGGCTATTGTAAAATTTAAATTGAGACAATTTAAATTCTATGTTTGTAAAAAATTTGATTGTTTGCTGCTCTTTCATTTATTTTAGGTAGATATATATTTTTATAGATTACCACTGTGTAGATATTGTAACTATTTGTATATTGTATGTATGTATGTATGTAGGTATGCAGTATGTGTATATTGGTTATTGAAAATCATTCAATAATTTAGTTTGTTTGTAGCGTGTATGTGTTTGGGGGAGGAAAGGATCAATAATATTTATAAAGAAAAAATCGTTAAAAGAAACAAATTACAATTACTTTACAATTTTAGTTTAGTTTAAAAAAACACATTAAATATTTTCATTAACATTTCAGCACCGTTTTCAAGGCAAACGCAATTCTCAATATAGTTTTTTCCTACCTCACTTAAAAATTATTCGTTACAATTTATTATTTAGTAGTGTTGTTTGTTTTAAAATTCTTTTTGTTTTCATAGTAAAAATTAAAATTAAAAAAAAAGTTGTTCATTTTTTTATTATTATTATTGTTGATATTGTGTATCTTAATGCATGTTCCAGATATTAATGCCTAATAATTATTAGGTAGTCATCTATGGTTTTCGTTTTAGTTAATTGGTTTTTAGATATTTATTGGCAAAACTACTGCATGAAACCTTCGATTTCTTTTATTTTCTGGATTGTTAAATAATGTTTTAGTAGTATAGGCCCACTTAGCACAGAGTAGCTGAGCTATATTGTCCTGAAACATCGCATTCCCACTTAACGACAGACATTCGGTCTCTCTTGATCTTGAAGTAACCAACTAATCGAGGTAGAGCGTTCTTTCCAGGGTTTGTTGTTATTGTTGGTTTCCATACTCTCAATAATAGTTAAATTTATGCACCCAACAGAGTTATGACTTCTTAATTGAAAGTAAACCTTCTTTATAAATTCACACTTGATTTAAGAGAGTGAGTTAGTGAGAGCCGGGCTGTAAGTGCATGTTACAAACAAAAATTTGTCGCATATATTTTATAGCATCTTACTTATTTCAATTAAATTATTTATAGCTGTTGCTTTAATTGTTTTTAATCTGTACTTGTAGTCTGTCAACTCGTAGTGACGCCAATTTTCGAGTTCGGAGAGAAAAAGAAAGATTTAATGGTTCTATTCTCCCATTGCATGCAGCTTTTCTCTCCCCAACAACGATTTCACAAACTATCGACGTCACTCATTTTTTTTTTTCTTATTTCGAATTTGATTGGTTTGAAAAATTAGCAGAGTATCTGAGACCCCGAATGTATTTTCACCATTCAGAATGTAAAATATATTGAAATAATTGATTTACATTACTCAGTGCGTTAATTTCCGCTGTTTTTATTTTCTATGCTATTTTGCAGTTCAGTGATGCCATACCGTTTTCTAATATTTATAAATTTGTTGGTTTACCAAAATATGTTTTCGTTTTTTTTTCTTTAATTTTTTGGATAAATTTTATTTGAGTTTATTTCATATTGTAGCTAAATGTATGTATGTATATTCAATATATATGTATTAATGTTTGTATGTAGATAGTGTTGCCAGATTTGACTTGATGACTTTTTTAAACAAAGTTTTCTGTATTCTAGAGTTCATGCTATGTTCATTAATTACTTTTTTTTTATTTTTTTATTTTTTTATTATTATTAAATTACTAGTTTCTCTTTTTTATGTATTATGGTGGGGCGGAAGAGGGTTCAATAGTTGTGTTTGTTGTTGTTGTAGTTGTTTGTTTTGTTTTTGCTTTCAGTAAATCTTTTTCGTTATTGTTTCATCTTTCATTATTTTCTTAAAAATGCTTTCTTTTCGCTCAAAAATATGTACTTAAATTTTAATTATTTGAAAATTAATTTTCTTCTCATACGAGTAATAAATGTGTGTGTGACAGTAAATTTTTAAATTTGCATTGAATGTTTCTTGTTTTGTTTAAGAAAAATTAAAAAAAATAATATTATTATATTAGAAACTTATTACATACACATTTTTGTGGAAAAAAATGTTTTAACAAAATTGAATTTTAAAACGCACGCGCTTAAAGCTTTACTGACTTGAACTCGTTGACTGCTGCTGCTGTTGTTGTGGTGGCGATTGTTGTGGTGGCTGTTGCTGTTGCTGCTGTTGCTGTGGTGGAGATTGCTGTTGCTGCATTTGAAGTGGTTGTTGCTGAGTCCCACTAGCTCCACTTCCACTACTAGCTGCTGTTGCACCAGCACCACCAGCTGACGAAGCTGAAGCTGCAGCAGATAATTCTTTGGCAGCCTTTTGCTTTTTGGTTACAGGTGGTGGATTGGTTGACATCATCATGGCGCGTATGCGACGTTGAGCGGACTTTAATAGGGCAATGGAGAGCGGGGAAACACGATGAAGAATAATTAACAGAATTAGTCAAAATCAAATAATAGTAAAATGCATTAATCACCTGTACACTGTAGAATGCACCAACTATGTGAACGGGTGTTTCCTCATCACCGCCCGATGCAGGCGCCACAGCATGCTCGGGTAGTTTAATAACACTGCCAGTGACGCGTTGCAATTCACGAACATTTTGGCCGCCCTTGCCAATTATTCGACCAACCTGCATACGAAAAGCAACCATGAATTACACAGTACAACAGTGAATTTTAAATGACAGATGAATAACATTTGAATGGTAATTTGAGGTCGCTTAAGTATACGATTTTATACTTCGTTTTTCTCCATCACGTATCCTCGTATTGATACTGGGTAAGCGATCGCGACACCAATCAAAGGATTTTCTAGACAAATATTTCCTCTTTAAAAGCATTAAGGATCACAGAAGATAGTATTAATCTTCAGAAGTCTTGCTTTAATGGGCAATATTTTTCATGAAGATTCGTTCATTCATTCATTCGCTATTGGATTTCCTTCTCTCTTTTCACACTCACCTGTGAGCTAGCGACCAATATCTCGACCGTTAGTCGCACATCCTCCGAGTTGCACATGAAACCTTCATCGCGCATTTTCTCGAATATCATAAATTGCGCCTTCCATTGGCCCTCCGGTGTACCAATGATCGTTACCTTACGTTCCGTTTGCTGATCAGCAGGCTTCTCATTGTCGAGTGGAGCAATTTTCAGCGAAGCATTTGAGAAACGCATTATATTGCGTATATGCGATCCCTTTGTACCGATAATTGCTCCAACTGCATTATTTGGTATATATAGGTACGTTGTCTCCTGTATGTCATTGGGGAAGACGGGCGGCACCAGAGCAGCGGCCGCTTTTGCCATTGGAAATCCGGTGCACGATGAATATGGCATATTTTGATTGAAGACCATTCCGTTGCCGGTTTGCATCATCGCCATCGGATGCAGGCCGGGGAACATGAGACTTTGCGGTGCCATTGCTTGCAAATCGTTTTCATAGCTTTGTCTCAATTTTGAGCTAATTTGACTTTCAGCACGTGACATATTTTCGATGGTACCTTTCACGGTAATAATACGTTCCAAATTGAAACTATTAATGTCATTGATCGAGCTGACGGTGATCTTTGTATCGGTCTCTTGCATGATGCGCTTAATAGTGTTGCCATTCTTGCCGATAATGCGTCCGATTAGATTATTATGAGCGAGTATTTTTAAATTAATTTCGCTGAAGAAAATAAGTTGGAAAATTTATTATTAATTTTTATAAATATTTACTTCTCTTAGTTCTTTTGCAAAAGAGAGAATTTGATTAGTCTTTGCGGAAACGATGATTGATGTTTCTATTTTAAGGAAAAATGGAGCGCTTTAGCTTGAAATCCTCGAATTTCATTATGAATGGAATAAGTCAATTAAGGGAATTAAAGTAATAAATAAAGTGTCAAAATCAACCAGAACCGATAAATCTTTGCCTATTCCTGAGATATGAAAATCATACAATCAAATTTAATAGTTAATGCGAAATCGTTAAAAGTATATATTCGTCTTTTCATATACGGCTGCGAATCTGCATAAGTTCATGGTTATCGCTATTAGACATCTGGTAACTAGGCTGCTCTAAGAACACTATCGTGATGGGGTTTTTTATCGCAACTAGTCTGAGTGTTCAGTTGAATTCGTGGAGAGTCTTTCCGTAACAGAGAATTCATTTCCATTTTTCGCCTTATAAAATTGTTGTACAACAAGATTGACACGGCAATAACAACACATCTTTTTTGTTGTGGCGAAGTCTGTGTGCCAAAATGAGCTGATGAAAACAGCAATACGAGTTCAAAAAACAATAACAACACATCTTTGTTGAACAAGCCGGAAAAACGTAAACAGAGATTTTGACATTCACTGATCTTTCACCACACAAAAAGAAAAGCGATTTCCTAATATACTCCACTTTGTACTTATATTCATGTTGAAGGCCAGTCAGAGGAAAGTTTTTTTTTACATTCGGGGGAGTAATGGTAGATGGGAAGCTGTTTTTTTTTTATAAGTATATACCTATGTACATATTACCGAAGATTCACTCGGAGAGTAATTGGTTTTTTCCCTCAATGCTCTTCCCCCACTAATATATTGTAAGACATACCACTATGTGACTTAAATGATGACCTCGATATTATAGTGTGTAGAGCACTATATGTAGAACTTGGGGGTTCGATGCCATTTTGGTCTGGTGGTTAATTCTCATAAACTTCTTATATTTTTACTCATATGAAGTGAATGAGAATTATATGAAAGTATACAACACTTGGTAGGCAATGGCAAAACCATCTAGTGATATTAAATTTCTACCACACCGCTCGGAGCCGCCATTCTATCATGTGGTATCACAATTAACCGTTCTGGCCTAAGTGTGTCTCTAGAGAGCAAGAAAAAACGAGATTACAGTTTCTAGACCCGGATTTGTGTGGCAAAACATAATTGATCAACGTTTTCAATAGAAAATCGATGTCTCTTGTCATTAAATTCTCTCAGGCACCCCTAGGTATGCGACTGTTACTTTTTGTTTCTGGGTTTCCCCTACATTTGCACATTAAGAAAGACTTAAAACTTTTCAATATCCGCAGGAACTCTTTCATTTAACCATACGTATGTACACATTCTTCGTTAGTAAATACATAGCTATATTTAGTTACCCTTTGTTAGTGGAAATCGCTTCCTGTTGCATCACCTCCAATATGCGTTTACAAGCATTTGTACAATTTTCAGGATTACCATAAATAGTAATCGCCTTCTCCAAAGAGCCAACATTTTCTTTTCGATGTACGTCAACGCGTGCGCGCGACTGTTGTGTTATCAAGCGTATAGTGCTGCCCTGGCGCCCGATGATGGCTCCAACCATTTCACTTTGCACTAAAATGCGCAAAGGAAAGTCAGCTGAACGTCCTGGCTGCGGCATACCGGGATATGGGATGCGTTGTGTATTACGTGGACGACGTGGATTCTTATCCAGTTGTTCGGCGTGCAATTTATTACCTTCGAACTCGACACCGTTTAGACCACCAGCCGCTCTGAAGAGAGACAGACGAAAATATGGAGAATAACTTATTAATAAGATACATAAGTATGTTTTGCAAAAAAGGAAATGAATAAATCGATTGGGATGTCGACGCAAAGTGTCGTATTGAGTGTCGTATCTCAATTTTCATATATTCCATCAGTTTTCAAACAACGGCTTTATAACAATACAACACCTTGCCAACACCCCATATAAATATGGAGGTACTGGTACCAATTGATTAAATGAAGGTATGCATATTTGGTGATATTGAATGGACGTTGTAAACTAATAAGAAACAAACAATTCATTCATAAACAATCATAAATCAAAGATTACATTTAAACTCTGTATTCTCATGCTTATTAGTCGTGGGTTTCTTAAAAATAAGTTGATATTCGCTGTAGAACTTTGGAGGTGTGTGAGTGAAACAAAACTATTTTCAAAAGATGCAACAAGTTATTACTGCGATAGAAACTTTTGCCCAGACAAAAAGTTCTTAAACTAACATATATTTTTTAAACTACGGGCCATATAATGTTGTTCATTCTTATAAATATCAATATTTTAGTAGTATATAAATCGTCTTTGTTTATGAGTCAACAATCTGGGTCTAAGTTAAAATCAAATGTCATTTTACTATCCCAGATTTTAAGATAACCAAAGAATATACATAAGTATAATATAGAATAACATTTTATATTGCGATTTAAACAGTTTCAAAATCTATTTAGCTTAGGGATATAGTACATTGAATTACGACCGATTTTCTATTTGGAATAGCGTTTCATTTCCATAAATGATTAAATGGAGACAAATGGCACTATAAGCGCTCTATAACAGTCCGGGCATATGCAGTCCGGGCATAGGAGACAATAAGTGATTTTAGATATAACTAAATAGCCTGACCTAAAGATATGCAAGGCAAAGGCTTCCGTGATCAACATGAAAATAAAATGCTTCCATTTGGGAAATTTGCCTTTATTATGTGAAAGTAATTTAGAAAATCAAACTGCTCCGGAATACAAGAAACTTACGGTTTGGATGGTTTATTATCCATATACTATAAATGTGGATTGCGTCGTCATAATGTTTTCATGGAGTTCAAGTTCATGATGGAGTACTGATGGAAGTCGGTGAGAAAGTAATTATACAGTGCAATGGTATATGATGTATACCAGGTTTTGCTCCTAAACGTCACTCAGTTTTTCATGGCTTAGCTAACTTTGGGGCGAATAAGCATTTCTATGCTTAGCATTAAGACCATATATCCTAAATCATTGATAATTTTTCTTTAGTAAAAGCTAATGTCAAAAAAGGACACATAGAGGGTGTTTTAGTGCCTGGTGTCTAACAAAATTTAATTTTTTCAGGAAAAATTTAAACCACGGTGAAATACCATATTATTCTGAATATTTAAAACCGTAAATCCGCTTTTTGATGGTTCTTTGTGATATCAAAAATTCAGTTTATAAAACTGCACAAAATTCACATGCCCGACAAATAATTTGAGGTTAGTCAGGTAGTTTTTACTAAAATTTTACTAAAACCTCCCAACCAGAAGCATCAAGAGAAGGTAGGTAGGTTGTTTTAAAACTAAAAAGTGATAAAATTTTATTAACCAGGAAATTTACTGCCGAAGTAAAATTTGTAGGACACCAAAGTACTATGTATATTTCTATAGCTCCTCATTCGATTAAGTTTTGCACAACAATTTTTTATTTCTTTCATATTTCCTTTTAATTTCTAGGTTATTTTTAGCGATAAATGATAATTGAAAGTTTCGCGGAGGAAACTAATTTTGACGTGATGGAAGAAAGTAAATACATCGGTATGTTCGTGAGACAATCGGGAAGTGATAAGTACTAGAAAGTGGCCATTGTTTTTGACGTCAAATATCCGCCCGCAGTATTAACTTGGAGATGCATTACAACTAGATCTTAAATCGTGAGGGGGTTACCCGCATATATGACTGAAGAAAGCCCACCGTAGCAATTTTATAGAAAAACATTCATGATGTTTGGGATAATGACATTAGTTTTTAAGCAGTGATCACCAATTACATTACGGCATGCCTTAAAAACAATTTTGCAAATCAAAAGCGAACAAATAAACGAACATGGTTCGTTATAACTTCCTAGCCACATGATCATCGTCAAAAATAAAGTGAAAAATAAACTATACGAGTACATATTTTAAATCTAATTCTTATGGCATAATTTGATTAAAAGTCACTTTATTTTGTACGATGATTATGCGGCCAAATATGTTTCTTCACAAAGAAATAGGTTCCACTTTTGTCGTCCTTCCTTAATTTCATATAATACTTTCATAACTTTACTCAGCAGTCATAAATTCAGTGAAAATATGTATACTGTCTGTAGTGTATGAGAGATGAACGAACGAAAGAACGAGCGAAAAGAAATTAATGTGTTTTACTCTTATTTTTCTAATTTTCGATGAAACTCTTTAAGAAAATTCAATTCAAATTCAATGTAATTATTAACTCACCAAAGATTATAAGGAATTTGTTCAAGTCTCTTTAGAATTTTTCTTTTAGAATTCATTGACATGTGTTGAATGCTTTGCGACCAAAAAATAGTTTCTATGAATTTACATAATTATTATGAATTTTGAATGAACACAATACCAAATTTAAATTCGTTTCTCAATGCTAAACATGTAAACTCCATATCGAACACATTAATGGTTATTCTTGAAAAAGGAGACCCATTCGATAGGATCCATTCAGATACCACTTTCTCAGAGAACAAAATCTATATCAAACCCAGAATGATAGAATACAAGATTAAGCCATGCGCAGGTCCGTTATTCGGCTTTCACAAAATTGAAAGAGGCTGTAACGTAGGAAACAGAATTATTTCACTTGCATATAAAAATTCTGTTTGTGAAGACATGCGCAGAGAGAGGCAAATTTGGCTTACTTAATGGCGTAATCTTGTATTCTATCATTTGTGATATCAGACTAATGAATGATCCATTTATTTTGCCAATTCGCACGTTGCCTTATTCGGCGTCATATCCTTTCAATTCTCTCATAACGAACCGTGTAATTAGTGGCTAATTATATTTGCAGTTATTATATGAGTCGTTGAGTGCAAAATTGGCTCAAGCCACGTTAATTATTAAAAAACTTGGGCCGCTTTTGTTTGACTGAAGTCTGAAAATATGTTTATTAAATAGTCGATTTGACATGCAACTCGTAGCGGTTAGACCGGATTAAGCGTGCACTGACATTAGTTGAAGTATTAGTAAGCTAGTACATAGTATGGTAAGCTCGGCTTAGGCCTTCTATGGGCTCTTGTGCCATTACAAGAAAGAAGAAGAACCATTTAACTTGATTTTGAGAATTTTGTGGCTTTAACAACTTTTGCACTAAACGCCTCATATATTCTTTGGGGAAACCAATATTACATACATATGTACATATGTATATGTATGTAGGTATGTATGTAAGAAGTATTTTGATAGTAAAAATAAATCAGTTTGAGTTCGAATTATTTATTTTCGAAAATTTGCCAAAATTATATTTCGTTTTGTTTTTTGTTTTCGTTTGCCAATTTAGTAGTCAAATGTATACCTTAAAATATACCTAGGTACTTACAAATTATAGATACATATATACACACACTCAATAGAACAAATAATGAATGAAAGTGTAAGCATAAAATGAAATGAAATAAAGAAGCAAAATCAAAATCAAACGAAATATACCTTTGCGCCTGCTCGGGACTATCGAATGTAATATGTACAGTCTGAGTATTGGGGTCCTTACTAGAGACAGCCTCACACTGTTTGACGATGCCGTATGGCTTCAGCAGAGGCTCGATGTCTTCGAATCGAGTTTGCAGCGGAATGCCGCTAATTAAAATTTTTGATGTCGAAACACTGTGAACAGAAGAATAAGAATAAGAAGAAGACACAATAAAAGAACAAGATGATGAAGAAGAAGAAGAGCATGTAGTAGAACTTGTTACTGATGTTCCTGTTGATGAAAAAACACTCACAGAGAGAGGGAGAGAGAGAGAGAGAGAGAGAGAGAGAGAGAGAGAGAGAGAAAGAGCACAGCGCGCTTACGATACAAATTGATTACAAAAATAGATGAACTTTTCAAACTAATTTTAGGAAAAACAACCAAAAGGATAATAACAAAGTATTTTAAGGGCATTTTTTCAAAAGGCATTTTGAGAAATTTGGAATTTTGAAATGTTTTTTTTGTAGAATGAAATACTTTAAACAAATCTACTACGTACAAATAAAGTGTAGCAAAAAGCGGCAGCTCTTATATTTTTCTTGGTTTTTAGATAGATATTGAATGCCAAAATGTCAATACTACAAATTTCGTAAAAGTTTCCTCTTATTATACAAGAATATAGGATGCTAGGATGCATTGGTTTTACATAGATAGTAGTTTTATATTTTACAATAAAGAAGCCATTGTCTTGAAGCATTTAAATTAATATTAATGCGAATTTTATGGAGTCTTACTTTTAAAATACGTAGAGTATGTATAAACTTAGTGCAATTTAAAAATTAAGCATTTCTTAAGAATTACAGTAATTTCTTTTCATTTTGCAAATACCAAATAAAATATATAGTGTGTAGTCAGGGTGAAAGCGCGAGTACGGGAGCGCAAATGCTCCAGCTGCGCTAAAGCAAAGGTAGCCCGAAATATGAATGTTTTAATGAGGGCATGGCCACAGGTCGAATTAAGGACAGATCGTTTAAAACGGTTATGGTTTCATGAATATACCAAGATTCTAATTAGATTTCGACTACAAAGAGAGTAGAAACCGTAAACTCTTTTGCAATGAAAGAGAAGTGAATGCCCGGAAATGTGGTGCCTTCCATTTCGATCATAGTTGTGTTTTAGTGATTAAAGAGTTAATACTCTAATCAAAATCATGTATTGTTGTTGTATCAATAATCAAATGTGAAGATTTTGCAAACACATACATACGAGTATGTATTAATGTATGCATGTAAAAGTTTATTCAACTGACTTGAGAGGATTTTTACTGTTGTCGCATTTACAACTTATTGAGTATGTTCTATGAAATTTTCTCTCTCCAAAGCCACACGAAATGGCGCCCATACTCTCACGTCCCACCTGTTTGGCTCTTGCAAACTCTTATTACCTCAACATGATCATTTCCAAAATGGTTTGTTTATGTTCAAGTATTGTCTGCACGTAGCTGCCGTAGCTTTGCGGTCGCCGTTGTTTTTGCTGTTGTTGATGTTTTGACGATTGTTACCAACAATTTTTATTCGACACACACACATACAAGTTAAAATTTTGTTGCATAAAAAAAATTTCACTATTAAACTTGCACAAACGGTTTTGTAATAAAAAAAAATTGTAAAATTGGGAAGGGTGAATTTAGATCGGCCAAAGTTGAAAAAAAACACGAAACTATTACAAAATGCACAACATAATACTACAGGCAATTTATTAAGTTTTTGACTTAAAACTGAAACGAAAAAAAAATATTTTGAAAAGAATTCATGGGGAAGAGAATAGAAATAGAAAATCAGAAAATTTGTAGGTTTACAGTGTTTTTGGCGATGAAAAACCCAAGTTTTTACAGACCGTCACCGCACAATTGTAAATCTGAAAGAATCGAAAGGTGAGCGTGCATGATTGGATACTCATGGCCTTAAACATTTTGAATCGATATTCCAGAGTTTTGTTCCTACTAGTGACGAGGTAACCAAAGGCGAATCGCAAGATGGGAGGCTCGCTTGTGAGGATATAACAGTCGCTGAGGACAAACGTCGTACAAGGCACAATACACAAAGGTCCCGACACCGATAGCGAATTAAAATGGTCAAAATGACCTTCAGCTTAGGACTTGTACAGGACGTTTTGTGCCTAGTATGTATTAGGCAAAAGTAAGCTAGATGCATGTTTTTACTATCTCAGCAGGTGATTGGACTACCGCTATCTGTCCGAAGCTAAAGGGGCTGCCATTTATGTTATTTGTGGCAAGGCTGACTTTTTACTATATGTATTTACTTGTGTAGCTGAATATTCGAATTCGGATCTTTTCATTACATTACCCGCTAATTGTCACTGTCTGTCAGTGTATTTACCATTATGCATGTCGGTACTGCTTTTTTGTCCTTGACTCAGTCGACTTACAATACGCAGAGGGATTATATGAAGATAAAATAGCTATTTTATTGGGCTATAATAGGTGATAATTAAAAAAAATTTAAATAATTGGAAAATGGTAATGCCGATAATCGAACCCGGGAGCCCTGACGGTTGCACTACATGGTAAGTTGCCATCGATATTACACGTGAGCTGCAATCATTCACCAATCGTGAAATCGGGAAGAGTTATAGTGAGCTGAAGGTCGGTCCTCGCCAGGAACCGTAGTCGGTGGTGTTGTGGAGAGATGTTAAGACACATAAGGCGATAAACACCGCTGAGATGATAGTCTAACACGCTGCTACTAGATCAACGAGGCGGTCCATGTCAAAGAGGCATTTGGTATTCTCTTCTAAGGCGATCGACTCTAATGAACTCACATCCATACATATGTACATACTAAATATCTCTCTCACTCTCTCCGGCTCCCTGCTGCATAGCGAATTGCGTTGACAGTGCTCTCCACATTAAGTTATGTGCGAGAGAGCAACCGTATATACGAGCCCGTAATTCCTATTCCAGCCTTAAATCATAACTTTCACATTGAAGTTGCCAGTGAGGCGAGTATGCTGGAGGCATGCCAGTATATGTAGGCACATGCTTTCAAAATCTTTCGAGGATTCTTCCTCATTTCTCTGACGCTATCTTACACATCAAAGATTAATTACCATATGTATTGTTGCAAGCAAGATTTCTTAATTTCTTGGTTAATTCTCTCTAATCTTTGCGCAGGTCAAATAAATTATTATTGTCATTAATATCAAGCAAAAACAAAACAAAAAAGGAAAGAAAAGGAGGATAAAAAATTATGTTAGCATTAATTTTGCGGCAACAGACTTAAAAATGCTTAAATTTATTTGTATGTAGATATGTGGAAAAAACAGCAAAAAGCTATGAAAATGCAAATATTGCAACAGTAAACGAGAAATGAGGCAAGACAAAACGAACCGAACGAACGAAAAAAAACTCATTTTTCGACAAACAACAATTCCTGGAAAAATAGCGCCAGCGCAGCTACAATACACAAATATGTGCTGCTGCTGCGCGAAATACGAATGCAAAAACAACAAATATAAATTCTACATACAATATCAACGAAAGCAGCGGTAACTATACACACACACAACTCACATTCAGACAGTGTTGCCAGATTTCGGGAGAGCCATTGTCCGTTTTGTCCATGCATCTCAATAAGTTGGAAATACCAGGTACAGGGCGGAACTGATTGCACTTGACCTTACCAACTGGAGCTAACGCATATCAGAGGCAACTGCCGAACTTTTATAGAGCCTCAACTAGGTAAGTAAGCATACTAACGCGGTGAACCTAATATCCGTGTTTTTTAAATCAGGAATACGGGAATCCCTCTTAGATTGAAAATTCCCGGAAAACGGGGAAATATCCCTCTGCTGGTAACACTGCATACAAGTTCAATATACTCGAAAGAAGCACAAGTAACAATAACAACAAACTCACAAGTGCAATTTTTCGAAAGAAGTCAACAACAAAAACCAACCAACTAAAATAAAATTCGCATAAGAATTTGAGAAAAGCGCGCGCGCACAATGGCGACCGATGCTCTGCAGCCATTATAATAACGAAACGCAATATTGCTGTGTCCTCTTTCCTGCCCAGTGCAGCAGCAACAGCAATGGCGGCAACGGCAACGGCAGTGGCGGTGGCGGCAGCAGCAGCAGCACAAGCAACAGTAACATAAACAACAAAATGCATAACGACACCAACGACAAGTTCTCTCAATCAATGTGGCTGGTTGGCCGGATAGAGGAGTCAGCGCGCATTATTGTTGTATTTGACTGTGTGCATATGTGTGTGTATGAATGTGAGATAGAATATAAATACAACACAATAATAACAAGAGATATACACACACCATTAAATAAAAAAATGTAACTGTGAGAGATGAGATACTTCTGAATCTTTCTTATTGATAAAGGAGTTGGTGGGTGGAAGGGGGCCAGTGTGTGGGGTAGAGAGAGAGAGAGAGAGAGAGAGTGAGAATGAGAAAGAGAGGTAGAGGTAAAGCTAAAGTAATAGCTGCCACAGCCAGCAGCAGCATCCGCAAACTCTAAAAAGCATAATAACATTCCCAGACCAAAACAAAAACAACAACAACAACAACGTTGGACACAAATTGAATGAATGAAGAGAAAAGACCGATCAAACGAATGAATCTATAAAAATAAAGTAGTGAAAAAAGAAGTTCAGAGTAGGTACATACATACATACATACATACACATAGTGAAACGAAGAAGGAGGAGGTGAAGAAAAAGAAGAACGAACTATAAATGAGAATTTGCAGTCAATACAAACATACATACATACATGCAGTATGCATACATACATAAGTACAGAAACAGAACACACATATACGCTACGCTGCTAACGTTGACGCTGACTGTGGTATGCAGACACAGAAGTTGTTGCCTTTTTGGTGCAACAGCAATAACAAAGCCAACAACAGCGAAATAGATATGGTTTAAGCTTTTCAACGGAATTTTTGCGGTGGTACGCGTCAATACAACTGAGATAAATAATAATAATATAAAATACAAAATAATAATAACATAAAAAAGAAAAATGATGCCGCAAAGTTGACGACGGTCGGTCGTACATTGAAGCCGCGACACCGACAGTAACAACAGCAACAAAAACCATATTCTTAATTAAAAAGTGCAAAAAAAAAGAGCAAAAACTTCAACAAAACCAAAAGAAATGCCTTCCTTCCAAGAAATGCGTTCAAATCTGTAGATTTTAAGTTTTAGCGCGAGTTTTGTAGAGCTCAGTAGGAGCTATAGCAGCAACCGTTCATTGCATTCTTGCATGCATACTACTTATAGTGTATGTTGCATGTACATACACACATACATATGTATGTATGATGTATGTATGAGTGGATATGCACATATGGATAGTATGTATGATGGCATGGCAAGCTGTGTGTCCCGAAAATTATTTACACCATCCAAACAAAACTGAATGAAAGCTAAATTTAGTTTTTATTTGTGCGTATCGTTTATGCACCTTAAGGATACATTTAGCAAATTTCCATTTATAGCTTTCCATGTAACTGATGTAGGCACAGAAATATATAATTTTTGTTGTTGTACACATTTCACTTATCAATTGGACGTTGATTACTTCAGAAAAATGCAGTATTTGGAAAAGTTAAGTTTCGAAAAATAGTTTTGAACAATTGAAGACGGAGAAACCCACTTTCGTACAATGGAGGAAACCCAAAAATAGTATGTAGAAAATTCTCCGAAACCCCAATTTGTCTAATAAAAAAAAAGAGTTGCCAGAAGGAATACGAAACAGCAGAAGACAATCCATTGGAATTAGTGTCGAACATTCGTTCACTGTTGCCCATCGAAGGGTAAGACACACAAGGAGCGGCACTTGGTAAAGTAAATATGACAAAACCAGTAGAGCATTAGAAAGAATATGGTTTAATGATTTAATGGTCCGATTAATGCATAAAAACCCTCGTTGTATCTGGTATTCGCTTGGTATACTCTGATTTACTTTAAAATCTCCAAGACGACCACTATACCTGAAGGAAATATGTTTTTTAATAAGTATACGAGTATCTACAAATTCGGTTTGAAAACATATATTTTCTAGCTACTGTACGTATGTATATGCATATATTATTCATAAATTTACATGATTTTCTTCCTGTTGAATGAAAAGTTACTTTTTTGAATTCTTGAATTAGAATGAATCTTTCTTGAAACAATCAATCCGTTGGTTTTTATGATATAATAACTGGGCTTCATCAATCTTTGCTGTCCGCAGATGCGCAGATGCGGATTTTAACATGTTGAGGCCCTAGGCAAAAATAAATTTTTGTTGCCCTCTAAGTTTTTTTTTTTTTGTACTTGTGGCTCAATTTTCTATATTTTGACAAAAGAAACCACATTTTTGATAGACAAATATTTTGTTAGAAATTATAGACCATTTATATATTTTTTTTTTCGTGATTTATTTCTTGCAAAACAATCAATTAAGGAGTCATAGTTGATTTTTTTTACTAAGTCGCTTTCAATGGCCATGATGGCTAAGTGATTTAATTTTATTTGGCCAAGTGACGTTCTTAGGTAGTTTTTGACCCGCTTAAGAATGCAAAATTATCTCTCACCAGACGCATTTGCAATTGGGATTGTTAAAAAAATGTTTAGGATTATTTCAACGTTTGGAAATGTTGATGTTAAAGCTTCCAGAATTGACGCATGCCAGTGTTTCAGGCAGTGTTAATATTTTTTTCAATTTTACAAAATGAAGGAACTGTTCAACCTCATCTTTGAATACTAATTGATTTATGTCATCTTAATAGTTTTCAACTAAATTTGATATACACTGAGCAAATTTTTCTTCAGGCAAATCAAAATCAACAAATATTAAAAAGTTTTGTAATACCTCGTCATAAACTACCGACCTTCTTTTTATTTCAGAGTGTAAAGTATCACAAATTAAGGAAAATGTTTCAACTTTGAATAGTTCTTTCCCACGTAAAATTATGTCATTATCTGAAGTTTCATCGAATTGTATTTTTCTTTTCCTGTTTCGATTTTTTGCTGTCGAGTATTCTGTACTACCAGCTAATTCGATTGCTTATTTCTCCATTTCGTGAAAATATGCATCATCAGTTCTCGAATACTGGGTATGAATGCTGATAAAGAATGATTTCAATAAATTAGTTCTTTTTGTATGTTACATTCTTTGTTTTGTAACGATTTATTGGTGGCATTAATTCTTTGCAGTAGCGTATTCCAAAAAATCAATAACAGTGCCGTCTCTAAATCTTCGTCTCTTTTCGCCTGAATTTTTGTTATGGGCTTTTCAGATGGGTTAATACAAATTTCACCAAGAACGGTTCTTATGAAACAATATTTCTTTCGTACAGTTAATACAGCTTCAGCTCTGGATGACCATCGAGTGTCACATATACGTTTTAAAGTATGGCTTTTTTTTTTGATCAGTTTTCATTAGCTGATCCTATGTCTTTGTCGAAGAGGAGAAAAAGACGAATAAATAAAAGAATTTAATAAAATCAAAGATCAAAAATCTAATAATAGCTTTAGAATTACATTCTGCAGCTGTATTTCCAACTAAATTTAAAGAAAGTGCTGCGCAAGCCACAAAAACAGAATTTATGCTGTAACTTTTCATTTTAGCTTGGAGACCGTTATAAATGCCTGACATGCTCGAAGCATTGTCATACGTTTGTCCCCGGTTATTATTAATTTTCAACCCTAATTCGGACAAGCTGGACAAAATAGTTGTTTCTAAATATGTTGCATCATGATGTTCGATCGGAATAAAACATATGAACCTTTCTTGAATTTTTTGATCTAAATCTACATACCTGATAATAATAGTTAACTGATCAGTATGGCTAGCATCAGGCGTGTAATCAACTATAAGAGTAAAATAGTTAGCTCGTTTTATTTCATCAACAATGCAGTTTTGTACACTTTTGCCCATAAGTTCTATGACTTCATAACACGTGGTTTTACATAAATAATTAACATGTCCAATCCCGCAATTACTGTATTTTTCTAAGTGAACCTTTAAAAAGTCATCAAATTTAGCCAAATATTCAATACAGCTGCGAAAATTGACTTTGGAAGAATTAGCATGTCCTCTAAACCCTAAGCCCAAACTTCCCAAAAGTCTAACTGTAGCAACGACCCGTTTTAATACCTCGCCAATAAATTGCCTCTTTTTCTATTACTTCTAAAAGTTTGGAATCGACACGACCACTTATTTTAGCACGACGAACATAAGCACACATACAACTTTTATGTTCTTTCGACTCATCATGTCTTTTCAAAACGTCTACAATATTTTTCCAATCGAAATATCCTGAAACCAAAACATTCGATTTTTTACTAAATAGTTTACAAGCAAAGCAATAAACAGATTTCGTTGTTTCAGAATAAATATCATCATACATCATTTAATTTTCGGTATTTTTTAGATGATTCTAAATCTCCCACATTTTTGGTTTTGTACAAATACAATGTTCAATCAAATCATTACTAATTATTTTTGGCCATAAACCGATGTCAGTAAAGTTACGATAAGTATTTGTACATTTTATCACTTCACTCTCAATTTCAATCTCTATGTTACTGGTAATGGCAACGCAATTGTTACTTGCACCTTCTTCTACACAAATACTCCTATTTGAAAGATTAACATCGTTATCAGCTATTACTGGTAGTGAAACATTTTTATCTGCCACCGCAGTACTGGTAGATGGAACATTTCCATCCCAAGCCATAAATTTTGCACGGGAGTTTCTTTGCTTTTCATTTATCCCTAATTTTTTCGTAGTCGTTTTTGTGTACCAGACTCGAAAGTTCTTTTCATTTTAAAGTTTATTTCTCAATAATTTTTTAAAAAATAAAATGGTATAAATGTTGAGTGAATTAAGAATTATTAAATGATGAAAGCAACAACGTTAGTCTTGATAGTTTAAAAAAAAAAAACTGTTAGTTGTTCTGAAAATATCAATCTCAAATCAAAATTTAAATTATGCTAATGGAAATACTCAATAAAAACAAATAATTGTTCTCAATATTCAAAATCATGTAACGAAAATTTGATGTTAACGCAACAAAATTCAAACAAACAATGAAATGCAATGAATGAAATTGCATTTTTCAAACGAAATTTAGAAACGCAAAGCTTGCTTAAGCTTTGTTCTTTTTTTCCTATTTGCTTTTGAAAATGTTAAAATTTTTATATTTATATCTTGTGTTTTGTGTATCATATCATTTTGTAACGGCCTACTACAATCGCAAATAAATATAGTTCAGTTAATAATGAGTGAGATCGAAAAAATCGGATAACTTTAAAATGTCCTGGCATTGAAATCCCTTATGCAAATAAAAAAATGTAAACAGTTTTGAAAAGAAAATCAGAAAATAATTTCTGATAAAATTATCAATAAAACTAATTTGTTTGTTGTTTTTTACAGAATTTGGACAGCTTTTCCGGTATGCCTGCCATTAGCGCCATTACTGTCATTTCTGAAACTCTCTTGGCGGCAGAATTCCACTTATTTCTAAAATCTTCCATGGATTTAGCTTCTTTGTTTCTTGCCTTTAATGTTCTTTTCACTAGAGCCCAATATTTCTCGATTGGCCGAAGTTCTGGGCAATTTTGGTGGATTGGCGATTTTTGGTACCAATTTGATGTTTTGGTCTTCGAACCATTTAAGGGTTACTTTACTGTAGTGGCAGGAGGCTAGATCAGGCCAAAAGAAAGTAGATACATTGTGCTTTCTAATGAAGGGCAGCAATCTCTTCGGGAGGCACTCCTTCACATAAATGTCGGCGTTAACAGTGCCACTTGTTACGAAACTTTTACTCCTTAGCCCATAACTTGTATACACAAATCACTTGCCATACCAGGAACTTCTTCGGGAACTTGGACTTTTCTTTCGTCCTAAATCTTTCCTCAACTCCTCCGCGTTCCTTTGCGGTGTAAAACTCTTGACCAGGCAATTGAGAAAATTTAGACAACACGTATGTTTCATCGTCCATAACACAGCAATCGAATTTTTGGAAAAAATCTGTCTTCAACATTTTACCTCGGCTCTGGGCTACCAAGTTCTTAGTAGCGTTCCTGTAGGGTACTGACTGCACATTGTATGTTTTAAGGCCCCCATATTTTTTAATTTTACTAACTGAAAACTCACTACAACTCGCTTTTTCCGCCAATTTTCGATTAGATAACGCTGGATTCTTCTATAAGAGAGCAACGACTTTCTTCGCCTTTTGTGGAGACACGAAACCGCATTTCATTCCAGAACCATATTTTCTAGCAACTGTTAAATCTGTATTAAATTTTTAAGAATCATTGAGACAGTGTTTTGTGCAATTTTCGCATTATTTGTAATGGTTTTCTGGCTCCACTGCGGATTTTCTCGAAATAATTCAACAACTAAATCGCGTCTTACCACTTCCGATGGCATGACTTAACTGAAAGTTCTTACTTTACTTTACTTTTAATGGCAAAACAGCCCATGGAAGGCCTAAGCCGAGCTTTTCGCATCCACTCATGTTGTGCGTGTTATATTTGTACATGAATGGAAGGGGCCTACAGTTTAATGCCGAATCTGAACGGCGAAGTGAAAAGCTTTTCATAGCAATTTTTACTCTTGTAGGTTTGACATTGCCTGCCAAGAGGTGGTGCCGTGTAGAAAAATTATTTTTTTCTACTGTTTTTTATTTTTTTTTCCTGTGCCGAGATTCGAACCCTGGACACTCTGCGTAGCAGTCCAACGCATTACCACTATGCCACAGCGACCACAACTGAGAGTTCACAAGTAAAAAAACATGTGATTGTGTTTCATCAGAATTTCTCCAACGCAAAGCCTACTGTTTGAATTGTTTCATTCAGGTGAAGAGTTTCAAAGCTGTGGTCTTTCAAGGTTATCCGATTTTTTTCGATTTCACTCCTTAGTATTAAATTTGAATTGGAGGTTTTAAACTCTCCAAAATTTAAAATCTCAAATTCTACGACAATTTAATTTTTTTATAATTTTTTTTTTATATTTTTTTTTTTGTAATCTTTTTTTTTTTAATTTTGGAGGTTATTTTAAATCGGAGGCCCTAGGCAAATGCCTAATCTGCCTACAAGTAAATCCTCCGCTGGCTGTCCGGCATTTGCAAACTACTTTGATGGCGTTTTCATTAATTTTTTGTTTTCGCTTCATAAATATAAACTCTTACATATTCTATGATCCTTCATCAAAAAAAAAAAATATTTTGAAATTTACAAAAAGAAAAATACTCATTCTCCTCACGAGGGATTGAAGTGAGCAAAATTGCTCAAGGCTTAAAAAATACCCTATGTAATAAAACACATACATACATGCATACACAAATTTGTAAATGACCAATCACTATGCAGGCAATAAAAGCAAATTCCAATATGCTCTCTAACTTTAGAAAGGCAAGTGTGGTCCATTATGAACCTTATTGACCTAAACGAATTCAAACTTAAAAGCTATGCGCTTTCATAGGAATGTAGAAAGAAAGAGAGAGAAAATAAAGCTCGGTGCTCTCAAGATCAACCTACAAAAAAATTTACTAAGATTAAAAAGCAAAAACAAAATATAAGAAAATAACATTCAATAACAGAACAACAACAGCAACAGCAACAACGCATACTATGTACAAAGTGCACGAAATGCACTTGGCTTCACTCACTGTGGTGGCTCCATATGCAAATTCATATCAATGTGTGTACATGGTACATACATACATACATACTACATATGTATGTATGTAGTATGTGTGCGCAAGTGTATGTAAATTTGCTTAGACTGCCTCCTACAACAACAACGACAATAAAAAGAACATGAACAACAATGATGACAACCACAATGTAAATCAAAAATATTTTCATCCACAAATGCAACACACATGAACAACAAAAATGTACTTGCACATACGTAATTTGATTTTTGTTTTTAATTCAAAGTATCAACAACAACAACAACAACAACACTGAAACACCACAAGAAAGAAGTAAAAAAAATCAACGAGTGATAAAAAAAAAAGATTCAATTGAGCGCCAGCGCGTAGATTAAAATTGTTGTTTTACTCTTATACATTCTTATATGTGCATTTACTATGTACGTAAGTTATCTACTGCTGCTGTTTCTGCTGTTGGTGTGGTTGTTGTTGTTATTATTCTTGTTATTGCATTCATAAGTTCACGAGCGCAGCGCCCTTTTTTGGTGCTCTGTGTACTCTTTCAACTTGTTGTTTTTGTTGTCTGTACCCTGCAGTGCAAAATCTACAAGATCGAGACCTAGTTAATTAGCTAGCTCCAAAGAACCACAACGAAGTGAAAAGCTTTTCTTAGGCAATTTTTCCTCTTGTTATTTTGCCATTGCCTGCCAATAGGTGGTGGTGCCGTGTAAAAAAAAACAGTTTTTTTTAATTTTTTGATTTTGCCTGAGTCGAGATTTGAACCACGGGGCCTCTGCGTAGCAGGCCAGCGCACTACTAATTATTCCACGGCGACCATGATATATTATAATCCTACATTCTTCCAGAGTCAGAATAGTACAACAAAAATTTTATATTTTCAGTATTCATTATAAATATGTTTTTACATCTGTAGGTACATATAAGCGAGAACTAAAAAAAAAGATTCAAAAAAAAAATGACAACTACTCTGCTTCTCCTATCTTTATCCCTTATGCCAAAAATTCATATAAATAAGTGGAAAATATTGAAAAGTATATAAGAATTACACGACAGTATTTTCACTGAATAGTCGCTAAACTCTGTTCTTCAACCACGGATCTCCATTTCGGATGTAATTGAGATTTTTGCTTGCATTGTATAGAATGATCTAAGAATCCAGATGGAAATAAGTCCTCAGCAACTGCCAAAAACAGTTTTTCAAATTCTTATCTCCACCTGAACACTAAAGTTTATTTTTAAAGTTTGATGTATTTTTTGTTATTTGCAAAATGATACTTTTGGAGATACGTGGTTGCAGAATAGAGGTAGCGATATACTAGTAGAAAATTCTAAGTCATAGTGAGTCATCCTGCATCCTTTTTGAGGTAGTATCTTAACTAGCTTGTTTTTGGCTAGGTAATAAACTAGGTAATTTGTGAGACTAGCTCATTTTTGTACTGCAGGGTAGTTGCCATTGTTGCTGTTGTTGTTGTTCATGTTGGTGTCGTCGCCGTTTATTGCATTCACTGCATTTTTCCTGCTTCAAATTGATTTTTTTTCTGTCGTTTTACTTTTTTCGTCAAATTTTTATGAATGAAAATGTGTGTGGCTTGTTTTTTTCTGCTCCTGCTCATTGCAATTTCACGTTCTTATTTTTGTCGTTTTCTTGCTTGTGCAGAGCACTCACTTTCTTTCGTTTAGTTTGTTTGTATGCTTATCTCATTGCTCTTCTCATTGCAGCGACGGAGGCAGCGGCGACACACCTCACCTTCACCCTCCCCCACTATTGCACAAAAGTATTTACTTATATATATTCATTTATGTTCTCTCGCATATGGTATTTTGTACTGTTCTCTTCTTACGTATGTATGTGTGTACATATATACTAGCTGCACCGAATATTTTATCTACAATGAAACTTTGGTATGGCCATCCGTTTTTCTATGTTTCTATTTGTCTGTCGTCTCTGTGGCTATGTATCTACACTTCTAACACTTCTAACACAATCTTGTTTGTTGTTTTCTATCTTTCCAATTACATTTTTTTTGTTTTAAGAAAAAGTCACTGGCATTCGTTCTATGGAGTAGTGAAGTCAAATTATATACATATGTATGTACATACATGCTATTACTGTAAAATGCATTCCACAAGTATTATTCCACCATACATATGTACAGGGTGTTTTTTTTAGAAGTGTGGTTTTCAAGAAGAATTAAAACGCATATAATTTAATGTTATGGCCAAGAATTTAGCTTTATTATAAAGATAAGGATTTGCCATTATGTTTTAAAAACGATTTCGGGCAAGTGGTCGCCGCGGCTGGTTCGAATAAATTCCAAATTCCAGCCGAGGGGCCCAATTTTCGACCACTTTTTAAGGCAATTGGGCCCGTATGTCAGTAATTACGCGCCGAATATTCTCTTCCAAGGCGTCAATCGTCTCGGGCTTATCTGCGTAGACGGTAAGCGACTTCACATAACCCCACAAAAAATAGTCCAGCGGTGTTAAATCGCAAGATCTTGGAGGCCACGCCACAGGCCCACAACACGAGATAATGCGAGCACCAAAAGTTTCCTTCAATAAATTGATTGTTTCGTTGGCTGTATGGCATGTAGCGCCATCTTGTTGGAACCAAAGGTCGCCCACATCAATATCCTCCAATTCAGGCACGAAAAAGTCATTGTCATTAATCATGGCTCTATAGCGTTCCCCATTAACTGTAACATTATGACCGGCTTCATCTTTGAAGAAATATGGACCAATGATTCCCTCTGCCCATAGAGCACACCAAACAGTGACTTTTTGAGGATGTAACGGCGTCTCAACAATGGCTTGTGGATTATGAGCACTCCAAATGCGACAATTTTGCTTATTAACGTACCCATTCAACCAAAAGTGAGCTTCATCGCTGAACAAAATTTTTTTGTGAAAATCGGGATCGGTGGCCATCTTGTCTTGGTAATAAATTTGCACGATTTGCAAACGTTGCTCATGAGTAAGTCTATTCATTATGAAACGGCAAACCAAACTTAGCATAAATCAAGTGACAGCTGTCAAAAAGACCAACTCTGAAAAAAGTATTGCCAGATTGAAAACCATACTTCTAAAAAAACACCCTTTGGATACCAATGTAAATATGTTCGTATGTGTATATGTGCATTTTGTCGTCATTTGCTTCAAGCGTTTACAATTTCCTATGCTGTTGTTGTTGCTATTGTTATTCTAAATGCGCTTCATATCTTATTTTCCGCTTCGTCTTCTCCTATTTTATTGTTTTGTTTTATATTTTGACTTTTCATTAGATATTGTTATTATTTTATGGTTGAGAACTTAAAGCACAGCTGGAAAACCCAATAGGGATTAAAATTACTGTGTTGATTTCGCTGCAAACGTAAACAATAATGGCGGCGTATTTGTGTTACAGGGTGAACAACTCAACAATGATGTACAATTTTTCATGAAAAACACTTAACACTTAAATATCCAGAAAAACAAAAATTTTCAAAATTTTTCGAAACATTTTGTGCAATCTTTTGCCGTTTAGAGAAGTTCTTACTTTACTTTTAATGGCACAACAGCCCATGGAGGGCCTAGGTCGAGCTTTTCGCATCCACTTATGTTGTGCGTGTTATATTTGTACATGAATGGAATGGACCTAAAGTTTAATGCCGAATCCGAACGGCGAAGTGAAAAGCTTTTCATAGGCAATTTTTACTATTGTAGGTTTGCCATTGCCTGCCAAGAGGTGGTGCCGTGTAGAAAAATTATTTATTCTACTTTTTTTTTTTTTTTTTGATTTTGCCTGTGCCGAGATTCGAACCACGGACACTCTGCGTAGCAGTCCAACGCATTACCACTAAGCCACAGCGACCACGTATAATACTTATATTGTATAAAATTGTCATAAATTTGTCAAGTGCATTCTCCGGCTGTTTAATTACTCATTACAATGAGTGATATCAAAAATTTAATAAATCTTTTCTTTAAATCCAAATTTTTCAATATTACCGAATCAAACTCAAATATTATAACAAAAGCATTTTCCTAAAATGTTAATCTCAAACATCTAAATTTTATCACACAACTAGTCTAGCAGCTCTCGTTAGATGTACCAGCTGCTTAGAAAAGATCAATAAAGTGCTTAAAATCCACAAACAAAGACAGCGTTATTAACCTAACAAACCCTTTCCCGTGCAATTGGTATAAATTTATTTTATTTAATTATATTAATTCATTAGATATTTTAAAATGCAATGATACATATGTAAATAGCAAATTAATTTTTTCAATTTTCTCAAATCGTCTCATGATAAAAATTGTTACATTTTTTAGGGGTTTTTAGTACAGAGAATCCGAACGCTCTTATTTAAAAGAAAAAAAATTGTTTTTGCTAAGCGCTATAGTGGAAAAACTTACAAAAATTTTATTATCTTTGGAGTAAATGCTCGGAGGCAAAAACAAATAGGCAGATAAATGCTCCATAGATAAAAATAAATGGGTCACTGAATAACAAACTTATCGTATCCCATTGTTTCTAGGGTAAAACATATCTCTTAAAAATAATATCATGACATAAAATAATTTGTGTGCGTATTTTTTTTGAATAATTTTTTCTAGCAACAAGGGGCTACGGTTATTCTTTGTTCAGTGACCCCCATTTTTTTTCTAAGCAACATTTATTTACTATAATGTTTTTACCTCCGATCATATGACTATAGGAGTGTTTTATTCCAAATCCGTATATTTTATAATTTATTTTACCATAGTGTCTTCAAAAATAAGCAGCGAGATTCTATTTTTCACCACAAAAAAAAGAAGCCAATTAGGTAAATATTGTAAAAGACAAGAATTTTAAAATTTTCTTCTTTTTTTCAGTTGCACGTATCAGTTACTATTAAGTTTAGTTTATTGTAATGCTAATAAAAAAGTAGTCACACGATTTTCGTTAAAATCCCCAAAAATGAGGTTGCTAATTAAATCTCTAACTTTTTAGCTTGCAGAGATCATATTCGCATTTTAGGTGCCGCACTATGTTAAGAATATGTATAGTATATCGAAATTTCAACACTCGTTTTGATAACTGCTCTCATCTCTTTAATTTACTTCATGTTCATATTTGTTTGTTTTTAAACATTTAGTTTTGTATATAAAAATACTTTATTGAAGTTTGCCTTGAATTTGTTTGCGATTACATTTTTAGCGGACTTCAAATGCACATTCTACCACACACACGAATGTACAGTAATTTTCGATTATAGCGTAAACGGCTGAAACAAATGTTTGTTAATAACAAACAATCTCAGCCTCAGAATATCGAGAATTAAACAATAATGCAATAGAAAATTGGTTCTCAAAGCACAGATCTAGACTCAAGTTTCGCCTGGTAACAATAAGATCATATTTTTAGAATTGGGGTATTCTCAAGGTTGGTTGTTTTTTTTTTTTTTTTATTGTAACATTCAACACACAGGGTGTACCCCTATGAATGCAGAGCATTGTGTTGAATGGAAGGAAGATTGATACGTGAGAGGAAGAAGAAGGGAGAATGAGAGAGTGAATGTGATCACACAGGACACCGATAAAGAGATATGTAGCCATTGAGCCAATTGTTATGCCTTTACCACAATGAACTTCAGTTTATCAGTGTCGACTACGACCACATGTAGCGCCAAAGGCCAAACTTTTCGCACCCACTCATGTTCTGCGTGTTATATTTGTATACATGAATGGAATGGACCTACAGTTTAATGCTGAATCCGAACGGCGAAGTGAAAAGCTTTTTTCATAGGCAATTTTTACTCTTTTAGGTTTGCCATTGCCTGCCAAGAGGTGGTTTTGTTGTTGTTGCATTTTTAATTTTACTTATTTAATTTTTTTTATTTTTCCTGTGCCGAGTTTCGAACCCCTGACACTCTGCGCACTGCCGCTACGCTACAGCGACCACATTGTCATAATGTATTGTTATAATGTCGTAAAATGTTGTATAAGAAATGAGAGAAATTATGACGATGCGACACTGAATAAGACACCTTGTCAGATTTATCAATCATTTCTGTCTCTCTTTTAAATTTCGCTTTTAGCGAAATCTACTGTATATGTAAGTAAATGTATATCACACAAGTCTATCGTTGTATCCGTTTGTCAAAAGGTTTTCATTTTGTTTTGCTGATTATGCGAATTATGTGTGCGACATTTTGTCGCTGTTGCTGACGTCGTTGTTGTCACTACTTTGTCTTTGGTTTAGAAATAAGACACTTGTAGATAGGTATTGACTTCTGAGAAGCGAAATAAAGTGTAGGAACAAAAAAATAAAGACACAATATATATATGAAAAAAATGCATGTCTTTGACATTCATTTCCGCAAAATCAACAATTATGCACGATATCAATTTTTAATGAGTTTATGTATGCATGTAAAATAGAAAGGAAGTACAGTTGTAAGAAGTTGTAGGATTTTCCAGTGAATAATATTGTAATGAAAAAGCAATATTTAAAATTAATATTATCTCAGAAAGATTTATTCCCCGGATGCGGAAAACTTTCACTAACGGAATTTTGAAAACGGTGAGAAAAATGAGAAAAATTTTGTGACCAGCAATTTAAATAAATTCGAAAACACTCCTTGAATCTTTATATAGACGGAAAAGGTAAATTTTTCTTTTCCACGTAACAAAACTTTTTCCACGACCTAGTCCTAAACCATTTCTCCAAAGATATGTTTAATATTTGGATGATTCACACTGTGTCTTATTCGGCGCCATATCCTCTCATAAAGAAAAATAAAAAGTGTAGTGAATCGAAAAGAAGTGAAGAGATATGAATGCTGGTGATATCACTGTTTATTACGTACGACTTGTTTCGTACCTTTGCATATGTATAGTATAGCTGGGCCTTTAGTATGTGGAGCATGTATGCAATTGATGGCATCAGATTTTCCATAGAGTACGAACAATTAGTAGTAGAAAATAAAATGTTTAAAATAGTCGTGAAAAGTGTTATTTAACTAGCCGCGTTAGATTCATCACACTCTGTTCGAATTTTGTTGGCAGTACACAAAAAATATAGATCGTAAATTACTAACAAACAATATTGAGCTTAAATTACAAATCACAATGAGTCAGAGGCATTGAGTGTCGAATCGAACGCGCCTTGGTATTCTCTGTATTCAACAACAGTTTAACATGAAAAATATTTTCGGTTTAATATTTTCAACATAATCAAATAAAACTCACCGAGGATAATGATGAAAACGTTTCATATTGATGGCAGACATGGTTATTGTAATTTTTAATTTATAAAATTAAAAATAAAACAAAAACAATAAAAAGTAACGCTAGTTATAAAAAATAAGTAATAGCAGTGTGATTTGGTGAAAAAATCCCGAAAATTCTCCTGCTACCCGTTGGATTAACTGTTTGTATTGAGCAGATGCTGCTTTTTGTTTTTTCTATATTCTAAGCAATATGAAAAAGTACCACAGTTGTCAAAAGTGTAAATAATATTTTTTTTTTATAAATAAATTTATTTGGCACGGTATTTATGTTACACTACTTCATTTTTTCGTTGATTATATTCAGCAAAATATAATTTTTTATACTACACTTTTGCAATAGTTCTTAATTTTGTAAAGAGACCTACTCTCTTTTTCGCTCTATTTCGTATGTGTTTGCATGCTCCTGCTGCTTTGGTCTGCTCTTTTTCATTAGTTAAACTTAAGACATTCTCTTTTAGTTGCTGCTGCGATGTTTTTTTTTTTGCACTCTCTTAACAATTATAGCGTTATTCTCTCTGTAAGTTAAAAAAATTTAATAAACTTTTGTTCTCTTGTCCGCTTTTGCTCTCACTCTCTTTCAGAAAATTATCACTTTTAGTATGGTTGTGTGTGTTTCTTTTCTTTAGTGGTTATGCGGTTTCTAATTTTTCTTATGCGGCAACTGAAATGTCTAAAATAATTTTGAACAATTTAAGTTAAGTTTTATAATGATAACAACATCAACATCAACAACAACAACAACAACAATAACTATTGTTTTTCACTTATTTAATAAAACATACATACGCATCTCATTGACCTCAAATGTCAATGTTCTTTCCGAACAACCAATCACTTTTGACATTTTTAGCGAGTTATGTATGTCGTCAGCGCTAGCTACGTTATGCCTACTACCTACTTTTTTTTTGCCGCAGCAAGCCGACACACAAAAAAATAATAAAAGTTGCTTCTTTTCCTTTTTAAATTTTCTTCCTATTTCTCTTTTGCTATTCAAATCTTATTTGTTCAAACAAATTGCAAATAAAGAAATAAAGAATGCGTTGTCGTAACTATAATTAAATATGTAGTAGGTAAGTAGATTTGAAATTAGCAGAGAGTAGACGAGAGTATAAGAGCGTAATATTTGTATTGCGTGTGTGTGTGTGTGTGTGTTTCTGTTTAAATAAAATAAAATTTATTTGATAATAATTTTTATGACACACACTAACACATGCGGAGATATCGCCGGAAATTTTTTTTTCCAAAAAGTTCGTCATCGCTGCGCGATTATGATAATTGAAAAGTGTTAGAACACCATGACATTGTTGTTGCACTGAATACGAGGAAAAAGCCTCTACTCACTCTCACAACTAGCACGATATGTTCGCTGAAATTAACACCTAGCTCGTCGAGTATTGAGGGTGCAATGAGCTATTTTACAAACAAAAAAAAGGAACAAAAAAGTCTAGGGTCTAAAAGTGGAAATTATTTGCTTTATACTTAAAACTATGATTAGCGGTAGTCGCCGTGGCGTAGTTAGTAGCTCGTTGGCCTGCTACGCAGAGTGTCCGGGGTTGAAATCCCGGCATAGGCAAAATCAAAAAGTAGAAATAACAAGTTTCCGACACGGCTCTACCTCTTGGCAGGCAATGGCAAACCTGCAAGAAGAAAAATTGTCTAAGAAAAGCTTTTCACTTCACCGTTCAGATTCGGCACAAAACTGTAGGTCCCTCCCATTTATGTACAAATATAACACGCACAACATGAGTGGATGTTAAAAGCTCGGTCTAGGCCTTCCATGTGTTGTTGTCTCATTAAAAGAAGAATAATTAGCAGAATTCACGATGTGATGTATCATTGCAAATTATTAAATTCGCTCTCCATCTTGATAAGATTGTTTAAAGTTTGTGTGTATGCTAATTAGTCTTGCCATTGCGCACAAAATAGCATTAAAAACTGCATTTCGACCAAGAGCAACTCTGAAACGAGCCCAATGTAAACACCAAATCGAGCACTAGAGAAAATTTTTATGTTTTTGCTGAACAACGAACATTAACTTAATCGTGGCCTTAGCCAGTAAAACAGCAACAGCAGCAACGTACAGTATTCTTAATTTGATGTAATGAATAAGCTTTTCCCTCTTGAGAATTGGTATCACTTGTACTATCACAAAAGCGGACTCAAACTTATCATTCTATAAAATCACAGTGATGTATTCGAAGTAACGAAGAGGCTTCTTTACATTTTTATCTTAGCATTTAAGGCTCCGGGTTAACATACCTATGATATTCTTAAATCACTGTTGGGTAGTCCCTCGCAAGCCAACACAATGGATTTTAGCATCCCATATAGAATACAGAATACATTGAAAGCTAGTACGGTCTTTGCCCATCAATAATGATTCGAAGATATACCTACGCTTTTTCTCTGATCATGAGAGCAAAAGCGGGTTTCACTGAGAGTTTTAGTTCATTTTAACAATTGATCTGATTGGTTAATCATTTTTAATTAACGAAAAAAGAGAATTGAAGATCGCTGAAATGAGTTAAAATATTTTTCTTTTAACTTATTGCTGTTGCACTTAGGATTCTCAAACAAGCTCAGTCTAACAATCTCTTACAATCTTTATCGTACAATTCATCAAGTTTCTAAACTCAATAATATTGGATGACAGATGGCTGGTGAATAAAAATTGAATTGGAGTAAAAATTGAAATGAAGTAGTAAATTTAAAAAATGTATAATACTTAATTGCATTTTACTTTGTATGAATGGGACATAGGTAGCAAAATAGACGGCAAATCTGATAGATGGACACACGGACGCTAAAACTATTAGTATCACTTTACAATCTTAGAGCCAAAGTAGGTCAGCCAGCGCTAGTTACTTAACTAGAAGATATGTACATAAGTATGTTGGTAGGTAGCTACATACACCCAAATTGAAACATACATACATAAGTAAGTGGGATAGATGGATGGATAGGTAGAAATGTAGTGAATACGCAGACATAGATTGCTTAGGTAGCAGATATATAGGAATGGCTTGCTCTACTGTATGTACTACAGCAATCACTCACTTCAGATACGTAAATATGTACATACTACATATTTGTGTATGTATGTATGTATGTACATACTTGTATACAGGTTTATAGGCATATGTTACAGTTAGATAAGACCAACCTCACAAGAAGAGAAGCAGCATAGAAATTAAGTAAATTGAAAAAAAAGGCAGCAGCACTGAAAAGTCAGAAGACGATAGAAGCAAAAAGTAGTAGAAAGCAATGGAATTGTTGAAAAAAGAATAGAATAGAGAGAAAAAATAAAATACATTATTTCATATCATCATAAATCAGGTTAAAATTAGGTTCGCAGTTAAAATAAAGTTAACAATAATTTCCCTTTCGATTATTAATTTAATTTATAAATTAAGTAAACAAAAATTTATTGACAAAACACTAATTTTTCCTATCAACTATTCCAGCATTCTCTCTTTCTGCCCCGCTCCTCCGCTCCCCCGCTCGCTGGCCCCTTGACTTTTTGCTCATTATTTCTGATCCCCTTCATTTAGCATGTATTCATGTGTATGTAATTGTATGCACTCGGAACCTACTCTACTACCCTACGGCTACCCGCCTATAACTTAAATTCTGGTTAACTACTTGTTGTTGGTCTCGTCATTATTATTATTATTTTTTCCATGTTTTATTACTATTATCGGTGGTGGTGTTGTTGTTGTTGTTATATTATTTCTTTTCGTTTCATTCGTTTTCTTTTTCTACCGAAATGTCACACACTCACTCTCACACACGACGACGATTACAGCAACGACACGACCACGATGCGATTTATGTAGTAGAAAGAAATTTAAAAAACGAGTATTTAGCACATACACTCTAACGGTAATAATGGTGTTGGTATTTGCTATACTGCATAGACTCGTCGCACTCTCTTTGAGATAGTACTTTATATACTCATATGTGAGGAAAATAATTAAAATATTTTAACTTCGTACATAAACGTGCAATATTGTAATATTTTTTATTTTAATTTTCCTGCATATGCTATGTAAGTACATATGTACATATGTTAGAAAGGGAAAGAACCGCCCTTTTCCGTTTTTAATTTTTCCAAATTTTCAATGATTTCTTTGTTTCTCTTTTTGTTCTCAGAAAAAAGTTGTGTATGTATTGGATATGTACATATGTATTGAATTTGTTTTTCTTATTCTAGAATAACTAACAATAAAAAACAAAACGCAAAGTAGAAGAATAAATATAGTTCGCACTTTGCTTAGTACATAAAAAAAATATCTTTCCGAAACGACCGCAAAACGTGACGTACTAAACTAAACTGAAGGCGAATATTATAGCCGCACTGCAACAATGGCAATTCTTCGATTCTCTTTACTGCAGCACTGTTTCTTCTTCACTGTCAACACCGCACTCAGTGATGTTAACTTTTATCATGAAATTACTGTATAAGCTGGCAAAAATTACTGAAGATGTAGAAATAAAAATTTTAAAATAAGTTTTGTAGGTATTCAAAATTTTATTTTCAATCTCATTCTTTAAATAACAGTTTACTTGTAAGCAAATAATAACAGCATTACTGTTGGGGAAAATATATCTTTTAGCTTTTTTAAAAAAAATAAGGAGGATAAGGTTCTTTAACAAATAAACATATGTAATAAACAGTAACAAGTTCGAAAAAATAGTTATACAAGTTCACAAAACGCTACCTTGCGGGACACCCGAGGAAGCTGTGAAAGATTTAGTACTAGATTTAACATAATTCAGTTTATTATTGAGGTGTGATTCAATCGAAAAGTAAAGTGAAAATATTATCTGAAAACCATCAGCGAATACTGAAATGCAAACATTGAGAAAAAAATCAGTCAAGTTTGAGACCATAGAACGTCCGGGGACAAAGATTTTAGAAAAATAAATGTATTCATTGACACTTTCAGCCTCGAAATTGCTGTGGAGTTTTTTTTTTAAAAAATAATAAAATAAAAAAAAAATACTGTAGAGTTAACATCACTAATCCACTCTCTTCGCTCTTTCTCTTAACCTCTCTTTTATTTAGTTTTGCTCTTGTATTTCCGTTCACACTGCCCCACTGATATTGTTGTTGTTACTGTCAATGTTGTTACTCTCAATGGTAGAAGGTGGAGGAAATTCTCAAATCGGACAGCTTCTATGCTTTTTTCTTGCAACTCTGTTAAATTTCTGCTTCTTGACTGCTTCTTCGTCCATTACACGTTGCACAGTGTAGCGAATGTGTTTCTATTTGGACCGTTTTATTTTGCATTTTTCATTAGTATTATTTTTCCATATTATGAAAGTCTTTTGCAGACAAGTTGTAATATTTACAGATTTTTTAGGTTAGTAAATTTATGCGTATTTTCGGTTGAGGCAAAACAAATAGGTATTTCATCCACACTGAATCAGCCATCTCGTTGGCTTAATGCCAACGTGTCATTTGATCCACTTCAGGGATACCACAATATTTTGGACACATTCTTCCACTCTGTTTGCAGCTGCTAAATATGCAAGAAACTGGTGCAAAAACCGATTGTGATTTTTTTTTGTGATTAAAACCGGTATTGAGTACTTTTTCCAACATACATAAACCGGTGACTGATGGAAATTATTTAAAACCGTTTATTCTCTAAAATAATGAGTAACAGGTAAGAAAAGAAAATAAACTATTAAAATGTACTTTTTTATAGCTTTTATTTTGTACTTTACTCTTCAGCGGGAATAGGGCTATTGTTTATTTTTTTGTTTTATTCCTTCTAAACTACTTTATCTTATATGTTTATGTGAATGTTGTTAGCTTACATTTTTTGTTTTTTGAGTAATTACTTTTTTGTCCAGGTTTTCGGTCACGGTTGAAACCGCGGAAAAAATTCAGATTATCCGAAAACCGTTGTTTATATTTGTACTTTACATCTGGATATGATGTGCAGCTTAAAAATTCTTATCTCGAACTTATCATCTTATCATTTTATCATCTATAAAGTGACTTAGCGTGTACATACATGAATCCAAACGTTTTTGCATGATAAATTGCACCACTCCACCTACCACACGATAACCATCAGTAAAAATACTATAATCACTATTTGTCTTTGTATCGATTACACACTTTGTCAAGAATTTGGGATATGAATGAAATATTTTTCTCTCCTTGAAAATACATTTTTTACATGCTAAAAATAGAAGTCCCACTTCTCAGGTTTCTTCCTTCTCATCTCGCCAAAAGTAAACATAACCCAAAAGCGCGACAAGGCCGAAGGTTCCTATTTCCTGTCGTCTATAAGACCTAAAGAATTTTTTTCCATTACGTAATAGCTTATGTTAGGTCAGAATTTGGAAATAAATTTTTAGATTTAAAAAAAATGTTCTGACTTAAATTTACAAAATTTACGCTGATTCTAATTTTCAACTTCTGTCCGCGCGTTGTGGTCGCTGTGGAGTAGTGGTATTGCTTTGGACTGCTACGCAATTTCCGGGGTTCGAATCTAGGCACATTCAAAATGAAAAAAACATAAAAGTAGTAAAAATAATTTTTCTACCCGGCACCACCTCTTGGCAGGCAATGGCAAACCTACAAGAGTAAAAATTGCTATGAAAAGCTTTTCACTTCGCCGTTCGGATTCGGCATTAAACTGTAGGTCCCTCCATTCCATTCATGTACAAATATAACACGCACAACATGAGTGGATGTGAAAAGCCTAGGCCCTCCATGGACTGTTGTGCCATTAAAAGTAAAATAAGTAAGTAAAGTCCGCGCGTTGTATGCATACGCGACACTGTGCGTTATCGTGCGGCTATCATTCTGATTCTCTCTCTCTCTCCCTCTCAGTCACTTAGGTGCTGGTTATACTGGTGTTCGCTGTTCGACGAACACATCATATTTTACTCTCGTGCTGGGTGTAGTGATTATATGATTATTGATGTTCGTTACAGAGTTGCTTTTTGTCGAAATTCAGTATTTTTTTGTAATACTATATTGTTCGCAACGGCAACACTAAATGGTATACCAAAAAACTTTAAACGATTTTATCAATATGGAGAGTGCAATTTAATAATATAATTGAAAAATTATGAAAATAATATGAATTTTCTTCAATAGTTTTATGAATAATATATTTAATATTCACTTTTAAAAATTAAAAACATTCGCAACTTCGCTTTTCTGCATATGAAAATAGTGATGTACAGGTTTGCATGTTTTCATTCTATACATACATTTTTGCTCCTTTTTTTTGTAGAATAACTCATTGCTAACCCTGAATACTGGGCGTGCTCGGTGTACATTTCACCCAGCATATCGTGTTCGGTGTGAGAGTGAGTAAAAGTTTTCTTTCGTGTTAACAACAATTGCATGGTGTTCGGAGAGTATAATTTGAATATAACCACAGCCTTAGTGTTGCTATTGCAATAAATTAAACAAAACAAAAAAAAAAACAATGTACTCCATCAAAACTTAAGAGCGAGTTAAATATAAGAGCAAGTTCCAGTTGCTCTTCAAACATGTCTATACTGTGATCTTTTAGTAATGTGGTAGACGCTCAAAAAGTAATAAGTAGTAGGTAGTAATAAATTGTACGTGGTGTAGATAATTTAGCACATTTTAGTAGCAGGTTTAGTTACCTGCTGCTTCTTTTTATTTTACTTCTTTTGATTTCATTCTGATTTCTCGTTCGCTGTGCTTTTGGTTAGTTACCAAAATGTTGGCTTACTTATTCCGCTAAATGTTAGCGTAAGTTTTTTGGCATTACGACGACTATCTACATAAATATTACTGACTTATCTTTGTTTTCATTTTTGTTGGTTTTCTGTTTTTCGTATTTGTTTGTTGTTTGAATTCGTTATTGTAACTTATTTTAATTGATAAAAATCTTAATTTGTATTTGGTATTTCCGGTCGTTTGTTGGCTTTTCGTATTTGTATTTGCTGCTTCTGTTGTGGTAGTAGTTGCTGCTGTTGCTGCTGCTGCTGCTGCTGCCTGTTGCCATATGCTTTTGACATTTACCATACTTACATAAGTGCGAAATTACAAATAAATTATTGTGTTTTGTAGCGCCGTATTTGTGGCCGTACTTGCTTGCAGTTGTTGTTGCTGTTGCTATTTTGTGGATTGTAAGTATGTCAGCGTCATGTGGGAAGTTTCATTTAATGAATAATGTTGTAATTCACTTGTAATGATATCGCCGATAGCAATACTCCATTTGAGGTTAGAATAATGCCAACTTGCTGTTGGTGATTTGTAGGTAAAAGAGAGCGAATACGAAAACGAATATTTATGTGCATAAATAAAACTAAACCAACAACCGTAGCATTTTTGCAATTAACATAGATTTATATGTCAAGGTGACAGAATCTCCAGAAAGGTGGTAAAGCTCTTTGGCACAGGTTGATCTAGGATTTGGGTTTGGAAAGGGCGAGTTCTACTTAATTAAAGGAATATTAAACAAAATAAAAATACTAAAAATCAGACCTAAAACAGGCCGGAAATATACACACATTAAATTGAAATTTAAACTATAAACTCAATCCAAAAGCAGATCACAATTCAAAAAAATCAAAATAAATTTCAAACTAAATGTCAAATCTAAAATCAGATAAAAAATCAACCTAAATATTAAATTAAAGGTCCAATCTAAAACAGTTCGAAAGTCTAACCAAAATTCAATTCTGATTTCAAAGGATGTACAATATGAATTAATTGACAGATTAGGAAATGTTATAAGCCTAGGGAAAACTGACTCAGCCCCTCTTAGATCTTAGGTATCGACAGCTCCGACCCTTCTACTACTGCAGTGGCTAACAAATTTTACTTCTATCATTGCGAAATAATCTTGAAAGCTGGAGAACATGTTAAACAATAAATTGTGTTTTTGTGCAGCATATTAAGGTGAGCTAAGAAGTTAAAGCAAACAAAGAGAAGACCTTTCCGATGGATGGAAGGAGGCTAAGGATTACAAGAAAGCTGATGCTCGCAAAAATTGGAAATTTAATACAATAAATAGACTTTAAAGCTTTCAGTATGACAGGGTAGAAAAACATCTGTAGTTAATATTCCATTTCCCCGAGAGCTATTTTATATTTTTACATTTCGAGTCGCTTTTGATGGTGTATCATAAACAGTGATCGAAATCTTACTTGGCTTCTGTTTGGGAGTTAGTTGACGCAAACGGAGCCTTGGAGATTTTGTATATCCTGCTCTACACTACAGTTGGCGCTGAAATAATAGCACTAGATTTTGATATCCATCAAGAGGTTCATAGACTTTAAATCGGTAATATTAGTTCTACATCATTGTTAACAATTCAGTTACCATTGCCAAGTATCTTACACCACATTGATTCAATACTTAACAAGTAGAAAAAAAATTGAGCATAAAAAAAATAGAACAAAATAAAAAGCCCGTAGCCAAAAAATAAGCTTATTATAAAATCCACGGGCTTCTAAAACGTTTACTATAAAATTTCTTAAGATAAGTTCAAAAAGATTAAAGTATGAATGAGATCAAACTCACACACACACAAATACACACATTTAAACTCGTATAAACTTTTCAACTGCATGTTTTGTGTAATGATAGTAAAACAGTAACACCAACGTATCCAAGCACACACATTTTAGGTAGCACCCTGTCTCTTCCTCGGCAAATGAAAATAATAAGAAGAAGCAGCAGCAACATACTATTATAAAAACAAAAAATCGTTAAAACACAACTTCAGAGTTTTATTATCATTTTTTATTACATTTTTTTTTTTGAAGTTCATTGCCCTTAACAAAGTGGCGATCATGTTGTTCGATAGGGCATTGCATTGCACTACAACACACCACATTGGGACGTTTGGGACTAAGGCTATGGTTATATTCAAATTATACTCGGCGAACACCTTGCAATTTTTGTTGCCCGAACACGAAAAAAGAGCTTTTACTCACTCTCACACCGAACACGATATGCTGGGTTAAATGTACACCGAGCATGTGTAAAACCATTGAAAAAAATCATATTAATTCATAATTTTTCAATTATATTATTAATTGCACTCTCCATATTGATAAAATCGTTTAAAGTTTTTTGGTATACCATTTAGTGTTGCCGTTGCGAACAATATAGTATTACAAAAAAAAAAAACTGAATTTCGACAAAAAGCAACTCTGTAATGAACACCAATGTAATCACTACACCCAGCACGAGAGTAAAATATGATGTGTTCGTCGAACAGCGAACACCAGTATAACCAGCACCTAAGCAAACACAAACGCTACCGCCCAACCAACCGACCGGCCGACTGTTCCAACCAAGCAGGCAAACCAACATACGCATGTGCCTCATAAGTAACTCTTTCTTTCCGTCTGTCGGTCTGTCTGTCTGTCTGTCTGTCTCTTTGTCTGCCGGTCTGACTGCTCCGTACACCAATACACCAAAGACAAGTTTCAGTAAAATAAATTGAATTCATTGTTGCTGGTGCTGTTGTTGTTTTGCGAGAGATGACCTGCTGCAATTTTAACTCCCAAAAAATATGTAAAATATAATAACAAGCAACGAAGAACATTTCGTTTGAGAATTAGGCACAAATGCGATCGGCACAAAAGGCCACTGAAGCAGCATTTGTTGTTCTTCGTTATATTGCAGTCATTTCTCTATGCCCGCAACAGTGGAACCGTATGCTGCAGGAGTCAGTCGCGGCCTAGTAGCAGCTCATAATTTAGTTTAGTGTTCGTTTCGATCGTTTGTCCGGTCTCAGGATCGCTTTTTCGTTGTTTTTTTTTCTCGTTTTTGGCGAAATGCTTTCTTTTTCCTGTTTCCCGAATTGGAATCAAACAATGAAAAAGCAATTTCTTTTTGTCCAAAAAATAAGGCAAAAAATATTGAAAACGAGTGCAACGAGGGGTTGAAATTGCATGCTTGCTTTTGCTGTCTTTTCCCTTTTAATGCCTTTTTTGTTGGTTTGGTTTTTGTTAGTGCCGTAGTCGCTGCTGTTGCTGTTGCTGTGCTGAGCATCTGGCATCAATAAATTCGTTTCTGGGATTAAAAAAAAAAGTAAACGCGCGCGCAAAAATTTCGTTTTGTTTTTCGGGTTTAACTGAAGACGATCGATTATTTTAGCTGGTGTCCTAGATATATTTGTTTGGTAAAGAAATGAGAAGTGACCGACAAATGTCACTGAGAAAATGTTAATAAAAAAGAGAGGTCTTTGAACTGCCCACACACAAAAGGAGCTCCAATTCTATTGGAAGAAATCGTGTGGGGGATAACTTCTAAAGTTATCCGTCTACACTGACGGGTCTATAATAGACTGCAAGAACAGTAAGGGAACCTACTCAAACCGGCCCAATATTGTCGAATCACTTCGACTTACCGCCATAACCAGTGCTCCCATTTCAAACTTGTGGGAGTTAGAGCAGCATGCAAATCACTGACCAAACTTCAAGATATTGTTTGTGAATCATGGCGTCGTTAAAATTAACCAAGTAACAACTTAACGCTCAACTACGAGTATTAGGTTACCAAATGGAATTTTTGTAGGAAATATGTCGTTTAAGTACCATAGTTAGGAATCGGATAGCTCCGTAGAAGAGGAGTTCTGGTGTATCTATGAAAGTTTTCAGTTGCCAACGAACTAAAAAGTCTTGCGGCTATTACAATTCTAGATTCGGATTTAATATTTTCTAAAACGGTTAATCAACACAGAGGCCTACCCGCGTCTCTAATTCCTTCACGTAATAGGCTTGACATTGGCTTAATCTTTATTCCATACGGCATCAAGACAATTACCATATACATAAGTGGAACAAAGATCAGTCTGAGGCATTGTTCTGCTCTTAAGGATGCGGTGAAACCAAGAAAACATGGCCAAAATATGCCCGCTAAAGAACCAGCAGCTACTTACTTGAATACGTTTTGTCATTGCTAGAAGCTGCTAGAACAGGGAAGCAATGGAGACTCTTTTCCTTAAGATCAAAAGTTGACTTTATATCAGTGTCCAGTGGCCACTCTCACAAGACCTACTGAAATCTTTTTCTAGCGAAATAAACATTGCGCATATTTGTTAACATATCATTTCGCACAAATTCCATTCCATCCAAAAACGCTGACAAGGTGTCTGCAACTTCGCACATGACAACAACAACAGCACCTACATACGTGCAACGATAGCACTAGCGAGCTTCGCGGGTGACAACAACAACGACAGCAGTCATGGGAAAGTAAGAGCGTATATGGATATACTACTACTTATAAGGCAAGGTAAATTAAGTTATGCTTTCAGTCTTTATTCAATTGTGTAATTTATCGGTTACCTTTCAAACGGGAATAAAATAAATCAGCCTACATTGCAGGTAAAATAAAGTATTTCGTCTTTTAATTAACTGGCGCCCAAAGTGGGGCCACGTGCTCGAAAAAATTTAACTGAAATTGTCATTGCCTATTGAAAGAACTCAGGCAGTCATAAAATCCAATAACGTTTAAGAGCATAATTACTTTAAAAAATAAATTTTTGTGTCAATGCCCAGTTGTGAATAATTACGGACATCCAGTGCACGAAAATGTGCGGCTGTAAGAGCTGCCACAGATCAGGCTAGGAGGGACTTCCAACAAACGGTCTGACAATTCGACTCGCAACAATAAAGGCTTCGATCGCTGTCGGAGAATACCAATCGGTGACGATTAGGTCGTCACCGATTGGTATCGATCGCTGTGGCGTAGTGGTAGTGCGTTGGACTGCTACGCAGAGTGTCCGGGGTTCGAAACTCGGCACAGGCAAAATCAAAAAGAAAAAATATTTTTTCTAGACGGCACCACCTCTTGGCAGGCGATGGCAAACCTACAAGAGTATAAATTGCTATGAAAAGCTTTTCACTTCGCCGTTCGGATTCGGCATTAAACTGTAGGTCCCTTCCATTCATGTACAAATATAACACGCACAACATGAGTGGATGCGAAAAGCTCGGCCTAGGCCCTCCATGGGCTGTTGTGCCATTAAAAGTAAAGTAAAAGACGATTAGGTGGATGTTGGGTGTGAAGAGACGATAGACATCATCAAGCTGTTTCCAGAATTTAACGGTGACCAGACACGTTACGTGCCTTGAGAACAGACCACGCATGCTGCCTATAGGCTCTATGAGAATTAAGAGAACAGCTCGAGGCACTGTCACCCAGTTGCCATATTAAGAAACAAGGTCACAGAGAGGAATACCTCAATCAGACCAACAGTGCCAAACCCCATGAACTGCTTTAAGAACCAGCTAAATCATAGCAAATCTTATCACAGCTGTGAATCCCAACGTATTCAATGGAATATTTTGTGAATTACTCGTACTAGGATCGATTCAGGATAATCTCATTAAAATGTTCACTTAAGTTAAGTGCCGCCAATCCTTGAAACAATTTATGAACGTGACAAACAAAGATAATCACGTCCTTACAACAGAGAACATAATTTTGAGCATAGGTCTGCCAGGGAAAATACTACAGATTCTTCCTCGGCATTCACAATAGATTAAAGGAGATTACCGCTAAATGTAAAACAGACAAGACACTTTTTCTAACTAGTTTCGATAAATTTTCCAAATTCGTAATAGTTTTTCCAATAAAATCAAGAGCCATAGTTGATATCAAGCAACCAACCCCTTTGCAAAATTCTCAACTTCTACAATAATACTAAGCAGCAGATCTGTGACAATGAAAGATTGCTGAACTCAGAGACTATTAAGTCAAGTTTAAAAAATAGTTTTGGGGTCGAAATTTATACTAACCATCCTTCCATAGCACAACTAACGGACAGGTAGAAAGGTTCCGCAATACTCTTACTGAAAGAGCACAACTACTTAGGTACAATAGAATCATCCACTCCATAAAAAATAATAAAAGTATAAATGTAACCCTTGCTCAAGGAAGAAATCAGGGGGAAATTTGTGGAAGCACAACAGGTAATGTTGCAATGCTATAATTTGACTAGGCATATGCACACATATAACCCAGGGCCCAAAGTAATTGTAAAAACGAACAAACGCATTGGTAACAAATTGATAAAACTTTACACTCAGCAAACCTTGACCAAAGACTCATGGACCACTGTTCTACTAATCAACTACTTAACTCGACCACAACTATATAGCACATTTTGAATTTATTGTGGATGAGACGATATCCTCCCAGTGGCACACATGCGGAAGCACTGGAGTGACCTGTTAAACTCTTAAAATCCACCATTGTCATGGTCGTAGACTTAATTTTATAGTAAAGGATGTTTTTTTCTAGAAGTCTGATTTTCAATCTGGCAATACTTTTTTCCGAGTTGATCTTTTTGAGAGCTGTCACTTGATTTATGCTCAGTTTAATTTGCCATTTCATAATGAATAGACTTAGTTCTGAACAATGTTTGCAAATCATTGTAATTTATTATCAAAATTCATGCGCTGTGAAAAAAGTGTTTCGCAAGCTACGCCCATTTAGCGACGAGGCTCATTTTTGGATCAATGGGTACGTGAATAAGCAGAATTGCCGTATTTGGAGTGAAGTCCAGCCAGAGACAATTCAGCAGCTACCAAGAAATTTTTCCCGAGAATTTTTTGGTGCGGCTTATAGGCAGGCGGCATCATTGGGCTGTACTTCTTCAAACACTTTTTTGGCCGAAAATGCTAGAATTGGACTCTGCCGACATGTGGTTCCAACAGGACGATGCCACACTGCATGCGAATTGAGAGGTGAATTTGGTGAGCAGTTATTCTCACGTTTTGGTGTAGTTAATTGGCCACCAAAATCGTGTGATTTGACCCTGTTAGACTATTTTTTATTATTTTGTGGAGCTATGTTGAGTCTCTTGTCTATAAGGACCAGCCAAACACGATTACTGCGTTGGAAGCCAACATTGAACGCGTCATTGGTGAGATTCCGGCCGAAATGTGTGAAAAATGTGTTAAAATTGGACCTTCAGAATAGACCACTTGAAGCGTAGCCGCGGGCAACATTTAAGTCAAATTATCTTTAAAAAGTAAACGGCAGGAATTGATTTATCGATTAAAATAAAAATTGCATTCACTTTTGTAAAATTTCTGTGTTTTTTTTTTCATTTTCAAAAACTAAACTCTCATAAAAATTACCCTTTAGGTACCCCTGATTCTGATGACCTTCAAAGAATTGACAAAATGGAAACAGTCGTGATAGTCAAATGAGCAGCAGATAAAAATGAATTCGGTAATGCTATACCAGATTAACAAATTGACAAACAGCGTCAATCACTTACTCACTAGTGTCAAACGAATTGAACTGTGTAGTAGAATAGTAGAAACAGAGCCGTAAATCTGAACAGCATTGGACTTTCAATAATGCTTGTTAAAATGGATAAAATAAATCCTAATGTCCTTGATGGAGGAGAAATTGAAAATATTTTTAAAAAGGGAATTAGTATAAGTGATGAAAGGAATATAATGTAATATATATGTAGATATATAAGGGAATTTTTAATATATATAGGAACTTAAAAATATTGCAAGATCAAAAAGTCATAAGTTTTATAATTAGACAACCGAAAACCCAATCCGTTTGTAGCAAAAAAATTATCTATCCAGTTGTTCACAAGAAAATAAATACCAATACATATTAGAAATAGAAATAAATAGTAGCTAATTGTAATAAAGAGTATAAGTTAGTGGAGAACTGCAAAAGGGCATCAGGATCAACGTTCTGCGAAAGGTTCAAAAGCTCAATCAACTCGTTCTTGCACCATCTATTGAACAACTACACTGCCAGTTGCCAAACAACATCTGCTAATGATGTAGCATCAATGATAGCCCCTCCGAGATTCAGTAGGTTGACAAACCTCCTGCTTTTATGAAAGGTTAAATTTACAGACTAGATAAGCATAAAAGGTACACTGTATGCTAACTACTTAAAAGAGCAGGAGCCACTTGACTTATGTCACAAGTAGAGAACTTCACAGAACATATGACAACAATATCCTGGCCATAGTTAAACGAGGTCAAAATTAAAAACCTTTAGCATATAACAACTCTACTCCAGTAGCTCAAAGAGAAGTCACCATAATTTTATTTCTCAGTACACTTCGCACAATGGCCATCAGTGTTATCGCCACTACAAAGGTATGTTATTAACAATATTATTGAGAATCCATGGTTCACACCTACGCTAAGGCCGAAGACAAACATTTTTAAGAGAGGGAGTAGTTAACATATCATTTCGCCATAAATTCCATTCCCACCAAAAACGCTGACAATGCGTCTACAACAACAACGACAAAATCTTTGCGCATGACAGCAACAACCGCACAATGCTTACATGCAAGAAGCAGCGCATTATGACAACAACAACAGCAGCAGCAACCTGCAACAATAGCAATAGCAAGCTTCGCTGGTGACAACAAAAACGACAGCAGTCATGGAAAAGCAAGAGCGAATATGGATATACTACTACTTATTAGGCAATGTAAATTAAGTTATACTTTTAGTTTCTACTTAACTGTGTAATTTGTCGTTTACCCTTCAAAGGCGAATAAAATGCATCAGCCTACATACATAGTAGGTCAAATAAAGGATTTGACTGATGCAAAAGTTCGTCACCAAATATACGAGTACATGCCAGAGAATCTTAAACTACTTAGCAAAAAAATTGCGTAAACAGCACAGCAATGTCGACCGTAGTATTTTTGATATGATAATGGGGAAATATTTACTTTACTTTACTTTTAATGGCACAACAGCCCATGGAGAGCCTAGGCCGAGCTTTTCGCATCCACTCTTGTTGTGCGTGTTATATTTGTACATGAATGGAAGGGACCTACATTTTAATGTCGAATCCGAACGGCGAAGTGAAAAGCTTTTCATAAGCAATTTTTACTCTTGTGGCAATGGCAAACCTTGCCTGCCAAGAGGTGGTGCCGTCTAGAAAAACTATTATTTCTACTTTTTTGATTTTGCCTGTGCCGAGATTCGAACTCCGGACAATCTGCGTAGCAGTCCAACGCACTACCACTGCACCACAGCAACCAATAATGGGGAAATATACTTACTTACTTACTTTTAATGGCACAACAACCCATGGAGGGCCTAGGCCGAGCTTTTCGCATCCACTCATGTTGTGCGTGTTATATTTGTACATGAATGGAAATATACGGTTGATATAAAACGTGAACTGATCATATTTATGATTATTCGTGAATTAGTCGTGTAGACTGCGGATGGTAACTAGAGTGTAAGTAGAAGCAATATCTTCCTTCTACTTCTACAAATCCAACAAATCCAACAAATCTCTGCAATATAAAAGCGAGTCCCGTTTTAGAAGAATGAATACGAATACATACGAGGACTTACATACTTGCATACATATGGTATACATAGAAAACAAACTCAATTCAATACATCATAGTACGAGGAGGTACATACGAGTATTTAAAATAAAAAATAAAATTCGTGGAAATTTCTAATGAACTAACGAAAATGTTCCATAAAATATATGCAGAAAGAACATGAGACCAACAAAAACATACAATAACAACAACGACAAACAACAACAATCACCAAAATATTTTGAGAAGAGAGTAGAATTGCTATAACGAACAACACCGGCAACAACAACAACTGAAATACACCAAAAAGGTGTTCAAACAGCAGTCAAATACATACTCGGGCTCAGGCGTTCAAAATTCCCCAAAACGAAAAAACCAAAAGGAAGAAGAAGAGAATAGAAAAAATTGCATTTGGATTGGACGAACGAACAAACGAAAGAACACAGAAACATTTGAAAAGAAAAGATCACACGGATCTGCTACTGCCGATGATGGAAGGATAAAGAGAGCAACATATAGTAGAAAAACTTAAGGAGAGACAAAGAGAGAGAGAGAGAGAGAGTTTGTGTGTGTGTCTGTGTGTGTATTTGTATGTGAGAGAGAAAGAGAGAGAAGTTGAGCGCACATAATCCAAGGCTAAACTCAAGTAATAGAAATAAAGTGGAAGAGGATGATCAGATGACGATGCCAATGGCAATAGCTATGCCGGTGGTGGATTTGATGGTGTTGCTAAGAACACAGCAGGCAGCAGATGTAGTCGTATGCACGTTTCTATGCGTGTGTGTGTTCATCGTGTATTTGAAAAGTCCGAATTCGTAATCCGGATGGATATGCATGCTAGTCTGTCTGTTAGATAAAAGAGAAAAATTTAATAATAATTGAATGCAGCAGGAGCAGGATTCGAGGCTAAAGGTAGGTAAAGATTTTCTGATTTTCTAAACAATCTGGTTCTTTGATATGCTTTAGTTGTTTATTTTACATGTGGCGCGCCAGCAGGAACTGGTCATCCCAGTAGGAAATTAATATAATTACCACTGACAATACCGTAGGCAATCGTTAATACATATTTGTTAACTTATCAGCATTATAGACAACGTGGAGGGTGGGCTTGTCTACTATTTGATTTTCATGGTTATGTTGACGGACGGTGACAACATTAATTTGAAAGACTTTTTCAACGAAGAGATCGTTATAACAGTGGCTATGCGCCAGAGGCTGCAGCATATTGGACGCTTAAAGGTCAGCAGGGCAGATGAGAGAAGCCAGTTGGTAACGAGACTTTTGCCCAGATGCCAAACTGAATTCTGTAATAGCAAATACAGTGAAGTAAAGGGTTAACCTAGACAGTTTTTGTTACGAACAGTACCTTTATTATATGTTTATCTACATACATATAAGAGTGTAGGACCCACACTGCCCACAGAAATTAGAGATAGATTTACATATACCTATGAACTTCTGTACTGTATTGATTTTGAAAATAAAGAAGTAAACATTGTCGTAGTCTTTAAGGAACTTAAGACGACAGCGCCAACACCATGGCACAACCTGTGCAAATCAAATTACATACATGCTGATGGTTTCCCGTCAATGGCAGTTAGCATTGCGACAATCTGCGATGCATTGAAACATGCGAAGCTATAATCTGATGGTCTTTTAGACGAATTACGTAGCAGCAGCGGTAGCAGGTTTACCGTGCAATAATGAAGGCTTGAATTTTTCATACAACTTTCGGAACATTGTATTTGTAACCAAACTTCTTTAATCTTTTCATCTTTCTCACCGTGTTATCGTATAGAGAGATTTCCTACTGGGCATGTGACTTTCTAATATATTTACGAGTACACTCTTCGGTGTGTGTGTGTGTGTGTGAGCCTCGCACATGAAGAGGCGCTTCCTTTGGATTTTTGGCTGTGCATTTGCATGTACATACATACGAGTATAGTTATATGTGGATGTATTTGTGAGCTTACACTTGGAAATTGTGTGCGCAAATGGTGTAATGGTGTTTGTATTTGTGCTGCCTGCATGTGTGTTGCTTGCTTGTATTTGCCACCACGTTTCTACTTATTTATTTACTATGCAAACAATTTTTAATTCTAAATTAAAAATTTGCATCCTGTTTTGGGCTGTGAACCACCGACAATGAAGCAGCAACACCAACAACTCTACAGCTACGAAAACCAAAGCAACAACAATACCAGTTTTAACAGCAACAGCAGCAGGACGCGGGCGTTATTTTAGTACCTACATTTTATTTAATTTAAAATTTTTTTTCTTCATTTTTGGTAACTTTATGTGTGATTATTCGTTTTTCTTGTATTTCTTACTTCTATTATTCTTTTTTTTTTTGGCTCAAAAATCTTTGTTAATCAGTCTGGACAAATATGGCACAATGTTTTTTTTGTTTTTCTTGATTTTGTTTTTGGGTATATTTGCATCTCTCTTCTTTCTTGTGAATGTAGGTAAATTTTATGTTTTTTTTTGCTTTTTTTCTGTGTACGTCACTACCAAATTCATTCAAATATTTTTGCATTGACTGAAACTTGTTTTTCTTCTGTTTGATGATTTTTGTTCAATTTTTGCTTTAGTTTTGTTATATCACTTCAGTTTTGCGCTTCTGATCTTGAAATTTTTGCATATAATTTCGGAGATTCTTTTTTGTTTTACGCCGACCGAATCGGGTTTCTATAATTTTTCCTTCTTTTTTTTAATTTGATTTGTTTTGTTAAATCTCGCATTTAGGAATTTACACTTTATTAATTTTTTGTCATACACAATTTCGAATGTTGGCTGAAATCAACATTTCAATATTAGATAATATCACCTCAATGCTATGAAAGTTCCTTATTTGCGCGCACACTAAATGTGATTATCATCATTGTCGTCATTACTGAACCAGTGTTTAAGTTTAGACTTGAAGAATTTCAGGAATCAGTTAAGTATTTGCGTAGGTACCCCCCTGCTGGATAATCATTTAGAGTTATTCAAGTTTTGCTTTTGTTTTGGTTGTGCCAGCTCGCGAACGAGAGTGGGTGCACTGTCTTCTCGGGGGGGAAACTACAATGACCCCATTGTATTCCAATGCTGCGGGTAGTTGCAAGTGTAACCCTTAACAAGAAACCTGCTAAAATATTTAATTCATAAGAGAATATGAGGAAAGGGGCTGAAAATTGTTGCCCCTTGGAATGTAGGTTTTCGCACCTATTAATGTTATACAAATGGAAGGGAACAACAGTCTTAAGTTTAGCCCGAACATCGAGTTGAATAGCTTCTTATGTAATATATACTCTAACAAGTTTGCCATTGCCTACCAATAGGTGGTTCCGTTTAGACAAATGTTTAACATTTATATTTTTGACTTTTGAGTGTGCCGAGAATTATAATTAAATAGGTGAATTATTTGCCAAACAGGAAAGCGTTGATAAGAAGAACAGCAGAGGATTTCAAACTGGTGCGTTTTACTCTTACAGAATTGCCAGTTCAAGTCAAGAGGTTTGAATTTCCATTTGTTAATTTTCGACAGAGTATCGTATCAAGACAGCCTGCGTAGACCCTAGTGGATGTGTCCTAGGTCTTATGAAAGCAGCTCCGCCAAAACAGTACTTATAGTAGTAGTGGAAAGCGACGGCATTCTGTTGTTGAAAAAATCCAATACTACATATAGAAATACCTGGATACACCTTCCGCATACTGTCTGTTGAATTCAATAGATAAGCACTCAAGTAGAGTCTACAGGACAGCAAAAACATTGGAAAGTCCAAAATCACTTGAGAGAGCAGTATATACTACTTAGTACTAAAAAGGAAATTCAGGGTAGTGGAAAGTCATTCAATGAAATAAAAATCATTACAGAAGGCTGAAACCGCTATGTTGAGCCTCGCTATGCTTCACAAGGTGAAAAACAAATTAAGAGACGGGGGGAAGTCACTCATAATAACCATTTTCTTGTGTGGAACGCATAAAATATAAAGATGGATGATAGTATGTAAATACTACGTTACCATTGAGACTACTTACTTAACTTCAAACTCAGAATCAGAGTTTAATGTTCTATGACTACTTCGGCATTTGGATCTTAACAAAAACCGAGATGCTAAGATTTTTAGTTAAATTTTAAATACTAATGGTAGTAGGAAAACATGTCTCGGGTGACACCACAACCAGACCTTACAGAAGCGTGATTACAGAAGATGCCAACCTTCCAACCTCATTTTGAACAAAGCTTTAGATAAACGAATTGTAATTGGCATTCTTAGTTGACGAAAGTGTATACAGTTCGTATTCGAATCTTAAACCGATTTTCTTAAATGTTACAATAGCATAAACTAAATTATTGTACCCAGTTTTTTCCATTTAATTAAGTTTCAGTTACTATAAAATTTATGAACTTCTGTGACGAAGAATCAATAGTTTGGTGAAACAAGACATGGCTCTGACCAATTGCTCCGAAAATTTATACGAATATTCCGAAGTTGGTGAGTTCAAGGCCCACGTGTTGAACGATTAATCGGTGACTTAGTATTGTATATTATTTTGAAGCCCTACAATTTTTATCACCTAGAAAAAGTTTCGGGACATGTAAAGTTAAACATTTTAAATTTGTGCATCAACACTTCAACCCTTTCTGGATGTTTTTTACAAGAAGTTTTTGCACAATATTCTTAAAAAGTCTTCGAAGAATGTAAATGATTTGGAATAAAGTTATACATATTCTTGTGCATAAGTCCTTATATACATTATTCAGCAAAAATTTCCTTCGTAAAAACATCGTAAGATGTCCTGGAATATCACAATTACACCATGTCCCACCTGTCTGACATTTTTGTATACATTGTACGAAAAATCCCAGATAAGATTGGCTCAGAAAGGAGGTTTGGTGTAAAAACAACCACTTTGCGCCAGAATAATAAACTTTCCCACATACTCCCATGTGCAGTAAACATGGCTTAATGCAAATTTGTCTTCGAAGAAATCAACCCGTGACCTTATCCTCTTTACAAAAAAAATTCTCCATTCATCATCACGGAAACGTGAAGTTATATGTATGTTCTATTTATGGTATTGTGAAGGATAATGAAATCAGTTTTAATAAATATGTTCGTAGGTAATTAAAACTTTGCAGAAAAGTTTTTGGCCTCATCCATATCATCTTCAATTTAGTTACGCCAACCCAAAAAAATTAGCACACAAAAATCAGAGCCTTACCAACAATTGCACGCATTATCCATACGCCAAATCGAAGGGTAGCAGAGCAGGAAGGAACACACTGCTGAACACTTATTTGTCAGGCATATCTGCACCTATCTGTTGAATTGAATCCTTGGGAGAGAGAGAGAGAGAGAGGGAGAGAGAGAGAGAGGGAGAGAGAAATAGAGGCAAGGAGAAAAATAGTTCAGAAAAATGCCTAAGTACCAGCTAATTTCTTCAAATAAATTAGGTATATCACAATAGTCGTACATTTGTTCTTGTTGCTGTTGTCTTGAAAGTTTTTTTTTTTTTTTGTTTTTTGATATTATTTGCTGCTGTGATTTCAAGTGGTGTAAGATAAGCAGTGAGAGTAACGAAACTTGCACCCCTTTTCCGGAGTTCTAAAAGATAACAGCGACTATTAGTACTACGTACCCAGTGGTAAGTTGAAATACCTACAGACGGAAATGAAGAAGAAGAAGAAATAGAAGTAGATCGAAGAAGTCGAGGAAAAGGAACAGAAGCATCCTGCTGTGTTTGTATGTGACAAATACTTTTAAAATTGTTATATGTAATTCTGTGCCACTTTATAGCGAAAGCACGCACAAACGCACAATAAACTTTTATTAATATTATGTGTTGCGAAGGGGTTACTTCTTCGGCAACTTGTTACATATTTTTGTTTCGATTTTTTTCTGTTGCAACGAAAATGTTTGATCATTTCTTTTTTTTTACTAATTTTATGTATGTTTTTTCTTTTCCTCCAAATAAACTGAAATTCATTTGTTGGCTGCTGGCATTTGCTTAAAAGTTTGGTCTTTCCTCAAAAGCTTTGCTGCTTCCTCAATACATTTTTGCATAGCTGATGACACCCTTAGTAAAATAACAAACAAAAAAAAGAAAAAAAACAACAGCGCAACACAAGAAAAGGTGGTTGTCATTTTGCATGTTGCTACAACACTAAACTTCAACTTCTGCTACGCAAAAACCTTTTAATCTATACAAAAAAAAAAAAAGGGTGTGAGTACGAAGGTAGTGATCCTACCTAGTAGAAGAGTAGTTTCCTTTTCCTGTTGAAAATTTTCTATCATAATAAAATTTCTTACGCTGCTCGGCTCTAAGCCTCGAGGCTCAACGCATCCTTATTTATATTTATTTATTTTTTTTTTCAAAATTCACTTTTTTTGCTAGTGTATAAAGCATTAGAAATCAACAGCAGCAATCAAACCAACCAAACCAACAGCAGCAAATAATATATCCGTTCTATTGAAAAAAAAAAATTTTAAATTTCAAAAAGAAAACGAAATGTATGAAAAAGCAACAGCAAACAAACTGAACTAGTTTTAGTTTTTTTTTGTTTTCGATTTTGTTCCTGCGGCTCAATTCCCCTTGATTTTAATGGTTTTCTTCTAAGTCCTTAAACGAAAAATATTTCTTTTGAAAAACTGTTTCACTTGCCTTCTTTCTTGGTGAGCATTTTGCATTGACATTCGATTTCTCATACATATAAATATGTATTTCGTATGTATCTCGTATCTACTTAAATACCTGAGTATATTTGTTCGTATCTACATATGTACCTATGTATGTGAAACTTTGATCACAATGATGATTTTTATGTTCTTTTCTGTTGTTGTTGCTCATTTTCTGTATCCACATCATTCCTGGCATTCCTGTTATCTATTGTCAATTCAAAGACTGACCTCATATCGTTAGTTCTCAATTTGTATCTCATAGACACTGGAACACACACGCATTTCTTTATAGATTTTTATATTTTTCGTTCATTTGCCTGGAAGATGCCGTTGCCTCTTTTTGTTATTAGTACCAAGTAGATACAGTATCTTGTATCTTTTTCGCTACTCCTTGCATCTTTGTGTTCTTTTGATCTTTTTTTCTGAGCTGTGGATATGAGTTACTGTTTCATTGCAGATACTTTGCTCTTCATTAGGCGGCACACTGTTATGCTGGCATTGTTATAGTTCCTTTGCACCCTAGAGCTGCAAGGAATCCTATGGATTTGTCTTTTTTTTATATTTTTTGTTTTAATATTACTCTTCTTACTGTGCTCTTATGTACACACACAATTACTATTTGATTCCCATCGATTATGTAATGCAAATTAGTTGTGTGTGTTGCACTTTTGATTGACAGTCAAATCAGTTAAAGTGCATTGTGTTGCATGTACCTTCGTTGCCTAAGTGAATCGAAGAGCAAGAGAAGGATATACTTAGTATGGACTTTATATGCCAACTGAATTGAGGTGGAACTACATTGAATTGACTTGGGCCAATGTGTATGTGATCTATTAATTGTATAATATTTAAGCAGGTTGTTCAATTCAATACCTAAGCAAGTTGCTTCGAAAATCAATTAAAACCCTTGAGAATTTATACAAGGATCGGAAAGTAACTTTTTGGAAAATTTCACTTAGTGAACAGTGATCACTGTTATCGGTTTCTATTATCGTAGGTGCAAAACATTTAAACTTATTACTGGGAATCGGTATCACAGTTTTTTGCACCAGTATGTAGGTAAGTAGGTACCAGATAAAATACATTGAAAACCTAACTTGCATATCGGTACTCTAGAATTAACTACAAACAATAAGAAAAGCAAGTCCCACTGGGGAACTTCATAAATCCAAAACATCTTCAAGCTCATTAAAAGTGCTATAATTAATACATTGTAATTATGAACCTGTGTTATTAACACAGGATTAAAATAAAGATAAAAAAATATTAAAGAAATATACATACTTAAGTAGATTCGAATAACATAGAAAAATGTTAACATTTGTGTGACCAACAGATCGTTACATACACGCTACATATAAACGTACTTAAGTATATATATATATATATTTTTATTTGCCAGCATAAAGATTAAGCTATGGTAAGATACTACGTATGTACATGATGATAGTGATGTAAATGTTTTCAAAACAGTTAAACGATCAAGATGATAGTAAAAAGGTTCATTCTAAGAAATTGGCGCAAAAGTTTGTACAGAACATAAACAAATACATACAATATATAATTGTAAAAATATATTATTCTAGCAAGATTTAATACTTCTATTCAAATATGCATTATTCGCATTTTTAACGAATTATGAAATTTAACAAATTAACAATGAATTCAGCTCAGCGAGATATAAAAAAAAAATACCCATATTCAAACAAAATCCTAAAAGAATAGTGTGAAAATGTATACAAAGAGAATTTTATGGGACGCTGATTTAAATTTTGATGTAAAATGCACCTACGGTATTCCAAATGATGAGTCTAATATTTCGGAAACATATTTTGTGAAGAGTTGACCAATTGATATAACGAATTATAAACTTATTTTCGACTTAATACGATACTTCAACTTTTCTACATTACTAAGCGAAAATCATAATAATGGTTTTGGTGTAGCTCTTGAGTTTTACTGTATCAGTTTACTCGTAGGTTCCATTATGCAAACGCAGTGCAGCTCTAAGATCTATTGATTTCGGTTCTCAGTTTTACGTACTATAGCAACGTTACAATAAGTATGTTGCCTAACGTTTGCATAATTTATCCTTACGTAATATATGTAGATCCTTAAATATGTATTATATTCCGTTAAAGTATAAGGATATACATGTACTTAAATTTCGATAGGCTAGTTTAAGAGATATACAATTTCAAATATACATACATAGATACATATTTGAGTATTGAATACTGAAATGCTTAAACAAATTATACAAAAGTTTTCAAAAAGTTTCGTAGGATGTTAATTGTTCTAAAGTTTGTTCTTACAAAACAAAAAGCGTTCAGTACTCAGCATTTTTTTGAGAAAATACAGTTCAATCAGTTCCAGAAGCAGAAAACTTTAGAGAGAGTTTTGAATGAAATAGTTATAATGATTTGATTGAAATAGTTATGATGGCAATCGAGCGAATTTTTGAAAGCTACGAAATCAAACTCTAGTTTATCAGAAAATACACTTTCTGCATTGTCATTCGGACTAATTTGAACGGAAAATTCCAGCAGAATTTGATGCACTGTGTAATCAAAACGGTAGGTGCGCAAATTATCAGCTCCATAAGCCGATATCTCTGTTAGGTTATAGACTTTCAATCTAATGCCAATCGAGTACATTTTTGCAGGCTGAACAATGAAGCAGTTGATGCCAAATTTTCTAGAGGTGATGATCAAAAAATGGCTAATATTCTTTTAAGTTATATGTAGATTTTTAACCAGATGCCAAACCATAGAACAAAAATAGTCAAAGGATTTCTTGAGACGATCACCCACAAAGGTGATTTTCAATCTTTATACTCTGTTACAAAATCAATTAGCTGGGGTAATAACGTTTAACAAGTGGGGATCATCGACAAACAATCGTCTGCCAAAATGGAATAGCTTATGCTTACAACTTCCAGGAATCAAAGAAGACATCAAATTGAAGTCAATCAATCAGAAATGAGTTTTCGATATCAGGTAGTCTGGAAATGTGAATAGTTCTCAGCAGTATCTTGCAATTCTTCTAATAATAACTATCAAGTAACTATGTCATTCCATTTGATGTGTGCGATGCAATCGCTGAGCTCGGCTTCTTGCGGGTCCCAGCACAACAACTAAAAATTTTATATCGGTATCACGGGACAAGTTTTTATTTTAATGAAACAATGACTTTTAATCATCCTACTCACTATATCAACTTAGTTCTTGTTTATTGGACAGGTGATCACTAGCTCTTTGAAAAACTTGCAAGCACCCTTAAGCGAAACTTTTGGTAAACTTTGTGCATTATTTTCTACCGATATTTATGGAGAATTTTGGTAAAAATTTAAAATTTTTCTGTCTTATGATCTGTAAAAGAGAAATTCCAGAATTCATTTACATAAATAAATAATTATACGTAACTAAAATAAGCACTAATCTGTAGGATGAAGTAGGCATAAAATATTTCTACTACTTTATGAGTGCATAACATAATCATTAATAAAATATGGTAAGTAAGTAGTTTATGTTTTTAATTATAAATATGTATATGATTTTGAATGTTTTTGTTTGAGAGATTTTTATAGTAAATACCTGGAGGTGCCAGCACCTTCCATGTGCTGTCGATCTGTCGGTGGATCGAATATTTGTTCGCGATCCTCTTTTGATAACTCCAATTCAGCGAATTGATCGAGTTCTGATGCCATGATTATGATTTGTTTTATTTGTTTTTGACTTGCGCTTTAATGTGATTTCGGTTTAATATGAGAAGAAGGAAGTTTTTGGAATGTTTATTTTCTTGTTGGTGTTTTCGTGTTATCAAATTTTTACAAAACAGAAAATTCTGCAATTTCACAGTGTCTACGTTGCAAGTTTTGTAAAAGTTGTTTCGAATAACGAATTTTGTTGTTTGTTTTGTGGTTTTTAATTAAATATTCAAACAAATATTGGACATTTATAATTTTGGAGTCTTCTTAAAGGTAAAAATTTAATGTGTTGTGCTTTCTTCTTTTATTTTTTTTTATTTATTTTTGAAAAAATTTAAGTGTTTTTGTGAGTTTGTTTCTTTTATCAAAATTTTCAATGTTTTTTTTTTTTTTGGTTTGATCAATCAAATAGTTTCAAGAAGTTTCAAAAAATGTCAATTTGCCAAAAACCTACAACGAAAAAGAAAAAACAAGAAATAAATAATTGCACACATAGAAAATAAATTAAAGTTGAAAGAAAATTAAATAATTTCTTGTGAAATGAAGTTTGAGAAAAAGCATTCGAGTGGAAAAGAGAGGAGAAGGAAGCTTACAAAGAGATAAAGTAGCCAGATATATTTTGGACCGAGAGCAATGTTCCGTATGTAAATGTGGTTACATTAAAGCACTCATCTCTGCAAACGGTACTTTATGGAGCTTTCGTCTCGTCAGTTTTCCCTATCTACTTTCGCTATTAAAACAACTACTTGCAACAACTAATTCCCCAAACAATGAATTAGTTTCTATGTACTTTATAATGCCGTCTCTTTTCCACTGTTGTTGTCATCGAAGTGAAACTATCTTACACAATTTTATAGCTTAATTAAAATAATCTACTCCTTTTAAACACTTTGCTTAATTGCATTTATTTTGATTGTATTTACCATGTAGTTGACTTTGTTCTACTTTAACTTGCTGATAAGCGCTCTATGTGTGAGCGAGATAATTATAGTTGCGTAGGCACATACTATGCGTATCTTTGTAGTTAGAAATGTTCAAAACATACGTAAATATTTTGTTAAGTTTTAAATAAATTTTTACTGTTTTATTTTACTGTGTTACTTTTATTGTTTTCTTTTTTTTTTTGTTAATGTACACCTATCGACATAAATATAGTTCCACCAAGTAAAATTTGGTTTTTGAAAGTTTCATTTAATCAAAGCAGATAGAAGTAAACTAACTGAATCACCTGCTTCAAGAGGATTCGAGGGAAGATGGCATGGCGCTGGATATGCCTGGTGGGTTTTTTGACAAAATATTTCTGTTATTATTAATACGCAATTAAGCCATTTTAGTGCTTAATGGAGTTTTCTCCCCAACCACTTTTAGCTTAGGTTCGCGCTTCTGTAGATTACAGATGGGCTTCATTGCGGTTAAGAGCGCTTTTCCGCCGGCTGGCCCTTAAATACGCGTGAAATTAGTCCCAGACATTGGTATTCCAATGTCTGGGAGAACCCATTTGAGAAATTCTTCGTGTTATGACAGCGCTTTGGCACCTTCATTTACAATTAGTTCTTGATGATTTGGTGCCCAAAATATAGGTACATATTTAGAGTAGGGGCCAAATACTAACTGCTGTTAAGCTCAACATAGAGCGATAGTTTAGCATTTCAAATTATTACTCATGGTTATACTCATGGATGTCAAACCTCAGCTTCAGAGAGACCTTTTAGGTTTTGACTCTCAAGAGCTTACAGCAAATCAAAAATTTCAGGTTCAATATTGATGCAATTACTTCAATTATATGTGAGAAATATATCATTTAAACGGATTAGGTTATACCTAACATAAACGCACTGGTTCAAATTTATTTCGACTTAGGTTTTTCAATTCAGGGTAATACTATTGCAGTAAAGAAAGCTAAAAGCTATTTAAATTTTTGTAAAGAGATTTTATTTTAAAATTGTTAAGAATTTTGCATCTCACAAAGCAGAGAGAGAAATTTCGAGAAAATTGCTGTACTTTCATAAAAAGAACTACATTTAGAGGGCGGGTGCTTTAAAAGAAAGTTATAGAGAAAATTATTTTGGCAAATATCAAATACTTAACTAAATCGAAATCATTGAATAGTAAAATGAAACTAAAACTATCAAGTCGCGAGCTATAAATTTCACCTTATGACGTTGGTGAAACTATATACATTTCGATGAGTGTATTTACTGTTTTTGTTGTGCTTTTACTACATATCTCTGCCCAAAATTTACTTTGCGCTGTACGAGTTGATGGTCTTGTTTTGTTGTTGTTATTGTTGTTGCTGTTTTCGCTGATGTTGCGAAACGCTTATAAAAATCATTTGTATTTATTTTGTATGAATTGTACTAGGTACATATGTATATAATTTGATATTAGTTTTGATATTAGTTAAAGAAAGGAATACATATATAAGAAAAGAAAATAACAACAACAACCACATCATCATAGTCTACCAAATCCAATGCAGAATTTTTTTTATATTATATATGTACTCATGTAGTTAAAAAGTATGGTATGAGAAAAAAAACGCGTCCACGGAATGTCACTGGCTGTTTTGATTTGTTTGTTGGTTTGATTAGCGCAGAACATATTTTATATTCGGACTTTAAATGCTAATTTTAAGGTGACCAGGTTAAGAATTGCATTTCCAACTTTTTCCAAGAAAGGTATTCAAAATCAAGCTGTGTGTGACATGAACTCATTTAAACGAATTTTAGAATTTTTTTAGCCGGAGAATTATAAAAGTAAGTTTTCAATATAAAGTTTTTACATTTTCAATGTCCTTTTATTTTTCAACTTGAGAATCGAACCAAAGGGACTTGCTTTTTTAGAACGGATGAATAAATATATATTTCAGCAATTTGTTCCTTATGGGCATCGTTACAGAGGCTACTGGAACTCCAGTCTAGCACTCATTCACTAGGGTACCTTCCATAATGGGACTTTCTTCCTTCCAACGCCGCAAGATGTCTAAAAACCCTCGATGAGAATAATCAACAAAACTTAAAGCTCGTAGGAATAGTACCCTGAAAGCATATATAAAACATTTTTTTGGAAATATAAGTTGGAGGAAAAGTTCCGCAGTAATAATGAATTCAACTGAGCATTTTCATTTAGTAATCCATACATGGCAGGATTTTATACCCCAGGTGAGTTTAATAAATTAACTTTCAAAAAATGATTGGATTCATAAGAGATTGTTGAAGCTATGTAAATTCGGAAAATAATTAAAGATGTATGTATGTATGTACCACGTAACGGAAATAAAAACAGTGAGAAAGAAACCGGAACGCACTTAAGCCGGGGTGCGGCAAAGGAGGAGCAGAAATGGAACAGAAATAGAACAGAAATTTCTAGAAATTTTTCCTTTTGTTGTTTTCTTGGACATATTGCAACATAGAACAGAAACAGAAATTGAAATGTCATTCATTTTATTTTTTTATTTTCGTTCGATCGCAGGTGTTCTTCGCAAAACTAGTGGTAAATTTTTCAATGAAGCAACGGATTTTTTTTACGAAGAATCTTGACCATTGGTCACTCTTCTTTTATGCTAGAAAAAAAAGAAACCAAGAGAAAAGTTAATTGTAAGTATAGGCAAACAAGAGAGTTTTTTAAATTTTTCCTCGTCCTCTGCTCTGAATTAACTTCTTTCGTCATTTTATAATGATTTTATGGACAAAGAGTTCCAAAACACACATTAAATATTTAAAAACACGTGATATCACAACATTGACATGAGCGCTAATGACAATTCTTTGGCATTTCTAGTGTCGCCACAGCAGAAACAAGAATGAATTCTATTTCTATTTCTGTCGCAAATGTATTGAATTCTGAGGCTCAGTCCTTATTGGCGTATACCCGTGTGAATGGCTACTTGGATGCTTAGACCCCATTTAGGTACTAAACTCCGTAATATTCCTGTACAAATCTGAGGTTAAGTGACCTTAAACAAGCTTAGATTAGAACATCGAATGGTCAACATTTGTGTGCGATGGCGACAAGCATCGGAAGAGAATATGTGAAAAACCTGGTCACTCTAATATAAACAACAACAAAAAACAGCATACCCCTCAAAACAAAAGAGATAATTGCCGCTTTTGAGATATTAAAATTAAATATTTCTTCTATTGTTATTTATTACTACAATGCTGGATTTCTAGTAGTTTTTAGTCTTTTGGATTTTTATTGTTTTTGTTTTTGTTTTTATAATTCCTCCTCTATATTTCTTTGATACTGTTCTGTGTTTGCTGTCAATAAACTTCAGTGACTGATGACGTTTTTCTTTCGGCACCTACGTATGTACATATAGTATATACTTTCAGGTATTGTTATATTTTTTGAAACTTTTGTCGTTTTTATTGGGTAGTTTTAAAAGAAACTAAAATAGTTTGATTCTATTTTTGACACCCATTTTTAGGCTCTAGGGCTAAAAATACAAGCAGGCATTAATATCAATATATTAATGAAATCGAAAGAATAATATACATACATTCATACATAGTATGCACGTACATATATGTATATGCGTAAGTATGTACATATATGTATTTAATGATGTGTTTTCTGTCTAAACCACAAAAACAACAACTATAACAATAATAAAGATGACGTTAGCATATCAGCCAAAATTAGAGAAGACAACGACAAAGAAAAAATTAAATAAATAAAAACGAATTTTGCACATATAGTTATTTTTATTTATTTTTCTTTATATAAATTTGACATTAAAAATGCAGTTTAAAGTGAAGAGAAAATGCTGTACGCACACACATAGTATGCAAAAACAAACGCGCACCGCTACGAGTACGAGTACGAGTACTGAAACTGTCACACTGTCAATTTAAATGACGTCATTTTGAGGTAGATTAGGGTTTGTGGATTTGACAGTTTATTTGATATATAATATATTTACAATATATATATATATATATATATATATATATAAAAACACAAATGACGCATTTTTGTTGTTGTCTTTTGCATTACATGAAATTTGTATTGCACGTGGAATGAATAAACATAAAAATCCAAAAGAAGAAGAAGAAAATGCTTCCAGGCAACTCAATTCAGTTGAACTCAACTTGTGAATTCGAGGATATTCAAGAATTCAGAGATTACAAACATTTTTGTTTTCGCATTCGTTTTAATTTGAAATGACCATTTTCAATTACATTTCCGATTATAAAAAATTACGATACATGCCAGGAAACGAGGTGAAAGAATTTGCTCAATTTCAAAGGAATTTGGTCAGATACTCATTACAACACTTGGCGTTAGCCTTGGGGATGAATAACAAGCTTTTGATTCAAGCGTAAATAATCACTTAATTGACATAGTATTTAGTCTTCTTCAAATCATTAATTAATAGAAAACCTCTAACAAGGCTAACCCCAAGTGACACAGCCATGCGAAGCTTAGATTTCTCTCAGACCCAAGACCCGAAATAGTAATTTTCCATAAATTTGTTGATGCTGAGCATAAAACTCGGTCGCTGTGTGGTGTAGTGGTAGTGCGTTGGACTGCTACACAGAGTGTCCGGGGTTCGAATCTCGGCACAGACAAAATCAAAAAGTAGAAAAAATAATTTTTCTACACGGCACCTCTTGGCAGGCAATGGCAAACCTACAAGAGTAAAAATTGCTATAAAAAGCTTTTCACATTGCCATTCGGATTCGGCATTAAACTGTAGGTCCCTTCCATTCATGTACAAATATAACACGCACAACATGAGTGAATGCGAAAAGCTCGGCCTAGGCCCTCCATGGGTTGTTGTGCATGGGTTGTTAAAAGTAAGTAAAGTAAGAGCATAAAACCTTCACAATTTTCCAACTTAAGTAGGAGCTCAAAGATCCAGGAGTCCCTGGATTTGAAAAATGCGGTAGATAATGAAGTCTGAAGCGCTATAATTATTTTTGCCGGGCACTGCTACTTAAAAGGTATTTTTTGCTAACTCTTATTTAAGGTAAAAAAAGTTATTTTATCTTAACAAAGACTTGAATATCCTAGGTAGAAGAGTATTTTATTGTATCAGAGTAAGCTCCTTTATATTGTAGAACATTACTACACAATAATGAAGTTGAAAGACTGAAAACCTTAGAAATAGGTCTGTCAGAGAACTTAGAACTAAGATCGTTCAAAGCTTAAAATATTATAAACAAAAATTGGCGAAGAATGTGTATGTTTTTGATAAAAATTAGGTGTTAATTTGCGGTAGAGATAGAGATTTCTTTATACAGACATATGTCATCTTAAGTTAAAAAGTCTATAGTCAAATAGAGGCTCATGAAATATCTTAGGAATCTCAGCCATAATTGTAATAAAATAAAGAAATTAAATATGTATACAGTATTTGCTGAAATACTCTTTTGTACATAAATGAACTAGAGTTACTCATATTTTGAAGGCAACTCGAAACAAATCTTCCTGAGACTCTTTAGTATACTGGTATAACGCTATGTAGCCAGCAGAAACAGTAACAGCTTTTTTGAACGGGCATTGCTCTCTAAATGGGTATTTTATTTACTTTTTTTATGCTGAACGGCTTAGGAGGTGGATGGATGGATGGATGTGAAGAAGGCCGAGAACCTGATCTAGGACAGGACAGTTCCTCAAGCACTCAGGCTATGTATCCCATTACTTAAGTAATAGGAAAAGAACAAGAGGTGACAGCAAGTAAGGTGTTAGAGAAAAAGAGGGGAAAAGTAGAAAACGGGGTTATAGGGGACTACGTTCTCTTCCGCAAATTTTCCGGATTCTCCCACAAATCTCAGAAGATCGCAGAAGGGGAAGGAGTGAACTTTGTCCATTCCTGTGACATCTCGTTCTGGCAAAGGCGGGACATGTGCAGAGAAAATGCTTTGTGGTGTCCACCTCCTCCAGACAAGATGGAGGTAGTATCGTTCATGAGGAAAACAAAAATACCTAAGTTTTCCTAAACAAAGTTGATTGAAGTTACGGTGAATCCCTCTTTCGAAGTAAGGCACCTCGGTGCTATTCTAGATTCCAAACTTAATTGAAGAAGAAACATCGGGGGGAGAACGAAGAAGGGACTGGCTGCATACTATACTTGCATAAAGACCTTTGGGAAAAGATAGGGACTATTACCGTACATTATACATGGAATGTATACCACAATTATAAGTCTCATCATTACATTACAAGGGACGCATTGTCTGGTGTAGGGCGATGGGTAAGAAGAGCTAAACTTGTAGAGACTTGCCAACCGAGGGATCTCAGGAGCTGTAAGTAGTACACCTCAGGAAGGTCTAAATATTATATTTAATTTTCTACCGCTTCAAGCATTTATTGAAGGCTGCGCCACTAAAGGAGCTCTCAGATTAAGAGAATCTAACGTGAGTTTTAATGAGCAAAATAAAACAGAGAGATCAAAATGGGATCAAAGCCAACAATTATATGGCATCGTATTATATATTTTTTACGGCTATGGTATAGATAGATGAAATTACCATTATTACCGATGGCTCAAAGATGGAGAATGGAACTGGAGCTAGTCTTTTCTCAGACGACCTGCAGCTAAGGCGGTCAAACCGTCTTCCTGATAGTTGCAGTATTTTTCAGGCAGAGACTTTTGCAGTTGAGAAAGCAGCTAGACTTCTAAATGACAGTACGATTCGGATTTCGAACATCACTATCTTTATTGAGAGTCAGGCTGCCATGAAAACCATAGAATCCAAAATAGTTAAGTAAGAGATTGTTAAGAAATGTCGTGTTTCACTAATATCCATTAAGCACCGAGGTCCCTCATGAAGAGAACGAGACAACAGATGAAATGGCCAGAAAGGGCTCTTAAATGGGCAAAAACGAGGCATATACTATAAAATCTCCGATGTGCGAACTATTTAGGAATTGGTGTAAAATGACGTATGGACTAACCTAGATGACTGAGAAGTTTAACAGGCTCTATAATGATAAAGGTTAGACAGGCAGAAACCAAATGTAATTTTAGAGCGCAACAAATCCGCAGTACGGCTACTCACTGCTGTACAGAAGTTGTCACGATGAAGAAGAGGTAGAATAGATTCTTCACTTTTTATGTTAATGACCAAGGCTACGGACGAACAGACTCCAATGCTTGGGGTCGTGTTTTTCATAAAGTAGAACTCCCGAAATTCCCCTTGCTTTCATCCGTAGAGCTAAATGGTTCAATGAAGACATTACATGGACTGAAAATGGAAACCTACATACAAATATAAATATAATATATATTCGCACACGTCTTCCAAACCGAATCTAACCTAACCTACTTCAAAATTACGTATAATCGATAGTTTTGTAAATATATTTAGAGCAATATATTACAAACCGGAAGGTGGTTTTGATGCAAGAGTCTTTCAACGGAACGATTGGTTTGGTCGCAACAACAAGATTCAGTTCAGAATTTAGATGACCAAAACGTTTTGATAGTAATTTTGAAGTCTAATGTTTAAAACCTAAGAAGATAAACTTAACTGGAGCAAGTCCGACAAAATCGGACACTTCTGGTCTTGTTTGTCTAACTTCTTGCTTATAGATTCGATATAAAATATTTGAAATATTCCCGTTTTTCAGGTTTTCAATTAGGGCTAAAGTTTCGAAAACGGTATATTTAAAGTCTTTGAAGACGTATCTGAATTGATATTCTTTGAAGAAAAGAAGGAAATTGAAACTGGAGCTAACTTTTAGTATACATTGACCCAGAAGTGGCGCCTTTCCAGGTAAAATTTATTTGCGAAGCTTGCAAACACAAAACAAATATTTCAAACTGCTTTTGTTTCTTCAAATACAATAAAATATTTGAAGCAGGATGTGACACAAAGATGACAATGGAGGAACCTTTTTCTACTGTTTGGCAGAACAAAAAAAAAAATTGTTAGAATCAATTTCATAGCTACTAAGCAGGAGAGAAACATAGAAGAAAAGCAGCAACGAAATGCGGAGACGATAACCAAGAATCACAAAAAGAAGTAGAAGAAGAAACAAAGAGGAAGGAGGAGAAAGAGGAAAAGCAGGAAGAAGAATCAAAAGCAAAAGGGAATAAAAGTAAACTATACATAATCTCGTATGTATGCACATACACATATGTAGACTATAAAAATTTATGTATTGTACATTCGTACAGTTAAGGGCAAAAAAATAATATTGGTAAAAGTATTTTTCAAATTTTTGGGCATCACCTCCTAAATAGTAAGGACTCTAAATGGAAAATATTTGTTGGCTTTAGTAAAATTATAGTACATATTTAAAAAAAAAAGTAGAAATTACCACTGAAAATGACATTAAATTAATGTCAATTTCAAAGATTTTGGTTGAAATATAAGATGAGTGCCCAGCACTGAATTGGTTACGGCCGGTTCAAGATTAAAAATCAGGTTGAATGATTATAATATTATAGATGAAGACAATTCATTCAACTTTTTCAAGTCTAGTCTATTTTAAGTCAAGAGTTAAAACTTATGTACATACAAATAATTAAGCTATGATTACCAGAATGAGTTAGACAAAAACCGTCAAAACAAATAGCTTGATAAATGGAAAAGTATCATACAATTGGATGAGGAAAGTAAGTATAATATTTTAAAACACTAGATATGATATTTTGAAAAATCAACAGTTTTTGGAAACGATGGAAAAGCTAAGATTAAGCATTCAAAAATTTCCGATCTGCTATGAAGTTGCACAACCTCAAAATATGGGAGTCATACCATAAAACATTCCGATATAGGACTCGCACAAGGCTGGCCGCACTCATAGGGAAAATGCTCCTTTAGAATATGCATTTTAGGAACCTATTTATGATTCTAAATTGGGAGTCATGTTAAAGTGTCGAAATGGAGTCTGAACGTTTCTGGGCATCATTGAAACAAGCATGACCCGAAAATTCAGAAAAAAAAATTAATAAACTTTAATGTCCCTATTTTATTGTCCGTAACTGTATATATGTATGTATATATAATATATATATATTCTTATGTGCATATGTATACACATACATATATGTATATGCATGCATGTATATACATACATATATCATATACGTATACTTCTAAGATTCACGCATACATGCCAAGTGTAGAAAAACAAACACATACATACGCATACAAACAGATGTACTGGCTACACATGAACATTCTCATATAAGTACTCATGTAGACATGCATGTGTGTGTGCACGATTAGTATTTAAGTTAGAGAAGGTAACGAGTCCAATGTAGAGTAGCATATAGCAGAGTGGAGTGGAGTGGATTGGAGTAGAGCAATGAGTATAAAAGTATTGAGCAGAGCATAGAGCGGGTATAGAGAGTATGAAAATTTGTTGTATTTACACGTACACGTACACGTACTTTGAATGTTGACTTTGATCTTGAGTTGAATTAAAATCAAAATGAAAAAAAAAATTAATTTTTCGGTAATTTTTTTAAACTTATTTTGTGAATTTTTAAAATTTTGTAGAATTCTTTTGTTTCTCTAAGTTTACGATACATCTATGTATTTGTGTGTGTATTTGATTTGATGAACACAATATGCGAAAATTTTACGTAAATAATTTTTGTATTTGTATTTTAGCTTTTTTTTGAAAATGATTTTTTTTTTGCCAAATTTTGTTTTTTTTTTTGTTTTTTGAGTTTTGTAGATGATGTCAGCTATATTTTTTAATGCCGGTTGATTATTATGATTTTTTCTCAACACTTTTTTCACGCTGATGTAGAAATATTTTCTGAAAAATGCTTACACTTCTGTGCTTTTCGGAGGTATCGCTTTCGGTTTCTAATGGATGATTTTGAATTATTTTCCTTTTTCTGAGAAAATAAATTTGCATCTAATTTCAATACGCGCCGAATTTTGTTGTTGCAAAAAGAACAGAATTTTTTGATTCCGAAATGAAAATAAAAATGAATTTATTTTATTTTTTTTTAGTTGTTAATGAACTCAAGAAGAAGCGCCACACACTGCACACGGAAAAAACAGACACAGTTTGTTTTGCTGCGCACGTTTTGTTGCTCACGGTTAGGAACGTTTCAAGACACTGAAACGAGAGAGTTCCAAAAAGTTTCGGGTTCAGTGCCAGAGTGCCGAAAAATCTTCATCAACATTACCCAAATAGCTTTATGTTGTTGGTTGTTGTTGGTTTTGTTTTTTGTTCGGTTCGGCTCTTTGTTGTTGGCGCATAAAAATACAAACCAAAAATATTATAATGTACCTATAACGAAGAAACAGAAGAAAAATTCCAACAAACAACCCGCACATGTACACAAACAAGCATACACACACTACGAATCATGGAGAGCAAAAGCAGGCCACAGCAGCAGCAACTCAACATACTCTCAAACACACATACTGCTCGCATGAGTGTCAGTTGTGTACCACACACACACACAACACACACAGAATACAATGAATGGAAAAATTGCCAAAAAATAAATGTACGAGAGTTGAAACGAAAGAGCCAATTTGAAAAAGTGCCGAAAATTCTTGCACACAGCTTTTTCGTCTTTCTTTCTGTGCCCAAAAAACAGAACAACTACAAGAAGGAGGAGAGGCGAAAAAGAAAGCGCTGCGCCGAGGTACCTTTACTCAATTGTGTACATTTGGAGTAGAGTACATTGTCGCTTATGTTAATGCTGCTCGCTGCTACACATGTGACAATCCATTACATATAACAACGGTTAATGATAAGCATACCGCACACAACTCATCATGCAAGAGTGAACAGCGAAGTTTGAGTGAGCCGAGAGCAATGAGTAATGAGCGGAATGAGTGTATGATGAATTTGAGTTTTATGTGCTCTGCTCCCCATTAGAAAAGTATGGCCAGCTATGTATTTCTTTTTAAAAAGGATTACTGCTAAAGTAAGGAATTTCCCAGAATTGATTCTAAATTTAAACTTTGCTAACCACATTGTTTACCCTTGAGTTATTTTTCTGCAGGCAATCAACAAATTGGGGATGTCCCTATAAATGCAAATCTTTGTACAATGATTCATTACAAAACCAAAATGATTAATACAAGTGATTAAAAACATTTTACAATAAATATCAAGAAAATAAATATAAAAAAATTTTGGGCCAGGAAGCAACCTTTGCCTTTTACCGACCGCTCAAAGTTGCCAATTAGAACATAAAGTTCACCACATATAATTGAACCACACTTAATTGCGTTTACCGTGTAATTGCGCCAGAAACACTACGTTTTTAGTTCAAATTGTACGCAAATTACTCGCTTAATATACATATACATATGTATAATAAATTGTACATTGTACATCGTTGCATTTGTAGTCCAGTGTCTAGACAGAAAATAGAAATACAAAATTTTATACATGGTAACTCCATTTGGCCGGCAATGGCTAGCCTCCAAGAGTAAATATTACGTAAGAAAAACTTTTCATTTCGTAGAAAGTAGATCCATTCGCGCATGAATGGACATGTAATTTGATTAAGATATGTATGTAAGGAAAATATGTAAAGAGTGATCCCTACGGCTCTACCGCGCTTTCTCCGAATCACACAACGGATAGAACGATCACTCAGTTTAGGGCAAGAATTATAGGTAGAAATAGGATTCTTCATATTATAGAAAAAATTCATAATTTCTATTAGTACTTCCAAATATACGGTTTCTTTAGATCCAGAAATTCGAAATAGTCCCAGTTCTCTGCATGAGAACTAACTATAGATAGTACATAATAAGTACAAGACCCGAGCTATTCGAATAGACGAACTTTGCAGACATTATCCTCATTAATTCAATCTATCCCATTATTATCGTCGTTGGTTTTCGGTTGGTGTTTTCTTTAGTGTAGAAATTTTGGCACTGTTGCATTCGTACTATTGCTTTTGGTACTGTAACATCCATCGCCCGAACCCAGTCGATTTTGATAATGTTGAATAAATATTTGACAAAAGAAATTGTTTTCAAGCAAAACGAGTAGTTAATCAAAATATTGTTCCTTCAATACAGTACTATTTAACTTAAACTGCTCCTACATTGCAATACGATGTTAGCTTAAAATTCTAAATTTTCCGCTTGCATACATTGTTAGGCTTGTTTAAGCAGTTTGAAGCTAACAAATTTTTAGTTAAACCCGTATTTCACCTATTTCATTAAAGGCGGCTTTTCAGTTAAAACTGTATTGCAATTAAGCAGGCATTGTATAAATTAGAGCAAAATATCAGAATATTTTGGATCCATAGATACATTCGGCGCATTCTTCCAATATTTGTCTAAAGTCTAATTTCCTTAACATTGAATGAATTCATTTAAGCAGAAAGAATTGCATTCAAAATTAAATTGTATACTGGGTCTCATTGCACTGCTTGACAATGTGTGACGTATGCACTACTCTCGTGCTTCGGTTTTATTATAACTGCTGCTTCATTTTCTTCTTCAAAATTGTGGTTCGCTCCCAACGGGAAAATTTGGTTCGCTTCCCAAAGATGCACTTGGTGAGCGCTGATTTTGTAGTTTTATGGATGCATAGCGGAAGCACTGAATAACTTTCAGAGACTGAGATATATTTGTTTCCGAGAAGCTCGATGTAGGCCCGAAGGCATGCAATGTAAAAGGTATATGAGTTGTACTATAAAGAAGAATCTCTAATTGATGCCAGAGCAGTGCTACAATGCAGGTAAAAAAGCACTTCTGGAGCGCTTCCTTTCCCTTTGGGTTGTTGTTCTATCAACAAAGGCAACAGCAGCACGTACAAACAAATTTAACTCTTTCTAATCCAAACTTTTTATGCTCTTTCCCTATAACTAACCGGCTCTATGCACATACACACATATAAACACACACTAATACTTAGACAAACCGGCTAATGATTTTGTATATGTACGACTAATGTTGTGTGTGTGTGTGCGTAGTGTCATGCATAAATGTCACATTTTTATATTTTTAGATTTTGTAAATATTACTAATTATTATTATTTTTGTGGTTAAACTTCAAGAATTTAAGAAGTTTCTCCAAAATTATTACAAGAAATCTCTGCAGATTTATAACTTTTTCTACCTTATTTTCGGCACATCTTATCTATTTCTTTTCTGCTCCTATTTCTTCTCTCTATCTCTCTCACTCACATTTTCCAAGTTATACTGCTTCTACTTTTAATGTTATGCTCTTCAAATTTGTATTTGACAGCTCATTATACTTAATTTAGACTGTTGTTGTTGCTGTTGTGTTTCTTGTGCACGTTTGACTATTATAGTGTAGAGCTGTCATCTTTTTTCACATAGAAATATTTGTTTGGCTCAGCTACTAGAGGGGGAAGGAAACACTGCGAGCTTACCAAGTGGTGGCGGCTGCGGCTCTGGTATTTGAGTGATATTTGTTGTTTCTTTTTCGTTGTTTTCTTGCTTTAGATTCAATTGATTCTTAAAATTATCATACATTACGATTTATCATCTTACTCGTTCCGAAATAATTAATTGTAATCCTTTTTCGCTTATAGTAGAATAAGTAATTTATGTAATGCAAATGGTTATTGTTGTTATTGGGTAGGCACCATTTTATACTCAATGTTGATTTGAAATGCCATATTTAGGCTTAATTTGGACTGCAAGTAGCCATTCACGTATTCCCAATGATCCATGGAAATGAGCCTTATACATACTTACATACCATATATGAAAAATTTCTTACGATCTTTGGCACTCGTCTTACCGCATAGCCAATACTGAGCACAATAGTTACTCGCGTAGATACAAAAAGTAGTCTGAAGGTTTTTTACCAAATTTCGCTCGAGATTCAACTAGCGGGGATCAATCGCGAATGAATGGTCGCTGCCAGTTGTGCCACTGAAATTCAGAAAACATTTATTAATTACCGCCCTGTTCAACTAAGGTAAGGCATGGTAGCGATTAATGCCAGAATCCACCCTAGTCGATGCAGAAAATCAATTGGGAATAAGACGTTTTGGTAGCGACTGAGAGATCAACTACTTTGTGAGATTTTAATCCAAGTTAACTTAAGTAAATAATTAAGTTAATCCAAGTTTCATCTAATTTAATTTTAGTTCCAAAAATATTAGTTTAGAAAAACACGAATATAAGAAGAACTTTTTTCCAAAATAAAATTTATCCTGATTCCGAAATAATTTATGTTGTTTCTGGGTCGGGTCTAGTTCACTCCCAGAAGCTATTTTGCGTTTAGCTCATTCAGGAAGGCAAAAATTAAAATAAAAATAGAATAAAGAACGCTTTCTCTAAATACATAATTATAGTACATAGTTCAGTCGGTTTGTATAACAGAAAGTTATATTAACATGAGAAGAAGTTCTTAAAATCTCACTCAATTTGTGAGAGCGTAGGATTAATTTTGAGTACTTTAAGAATCGTATCGTGAGATTTGCTCCTTGCAGGGCTCAATTTCATGCAGAAAATAAAGGGGAGCGTACACACATCACAAAGGAAAAAAACCAGCTCAAGGATAAACACACACACACACACACATACATATGCATTTAAACTCTCTGAGTATATGCTGAGTGCTGTGTGCCTAAGTGTGTGTGCGTGTGAGTTAAGACGTTGGCGTTGCCAAAATTTCTGCGTTACTGCTGCTGCCTTCGGAAGGAAACAACCGCAACCAAAATTTTAACGAGCTGCTAAAGGAAGTGTTGCTGTTACTGCTGCTGCTGTTGTGACGCGCGCAAAGTATAAAGAGAAGTTTACCCAGTGCCACTTGGAGGAAGCGACAGAGGGAGAGGGAGGGGGATCACTCAGTAAAGCAGAGCAGAGCAGCAGCGCGGTTACCGAAAATTAAAGATATGCGAAAACGATGACAAAGACGACCACGACGAGCACGAAGAAGATGAAGAAAAGCAGAAAAAGAGGAATAGTAGAAACCCCTTGGCCTTAGCCTTGTTATATTTCGTGTGCTTGATTCGGTTTTTTCTTAATGTTTTTTATTCGTTTGCTCATTCGTTTGTTTGTTCGTTTTTATTATAGGCATACGAGTGTTGTTGCTGCTGCTCCTTGCTGCTCCTGCTGCTGCTGCTTGTCTTGCTCATTTCCTTCGCTCAATTGTTTCAGTGGTGGCCGTTGCTTCTTATTTCCTTTTTTTTTTTGGTTTTTGTTTTTTTTTTTTTTGCCTCTTTTAAAGAAACTGACACACACTGACAATTAGATGCTGTTGGTTTTCTTTTCAACTATTGTATATATTTTTTTTTATTCGCTCGCACAAGCATTTTTGCGCTCTTTTCCCAATTGTGTGTGTGATTTGTTGAAGCGTTTTAGTTGCGCCTAGTTACGCTTATCGCGCCCTACAAAACATTCCCCATGCACATAGCCACCGTGTGTTTCTATGGGTATGTGAACATTTGACACGTTCTGTTTTGCTGAAGGTACGGACTACGACGAGTGCGTTATGTTCCTGTGGCTCTATTTGTAGCCATTTGTCTAGTTGAGAGTTATGAAGACAAAAACACGCACACAGACGAGCAGACAGATAGACAGACTGGCAAAGAGACACTCGCACATTTAATGATATTATTATTATTATTGGCATTTTATCGATGGCCAACTTGACCTTTCGATGTTTTCCTCGCTCGAACTGTGTGTTATATTCTACTAATATTTAATGGTAAAAAAACTATTCATAATTTTAGTGTTTAGCTGTCATGTAAGTAGTAGTGTCTATTAAGTAGTAGCCGGTCATCTTGTCATAGTAAATACCATTTGGTTTAGCTTTATTCGATGAATCTGCTATATTTTATTTTTAGATTTTTTAAGTACAATGTCGGTAATATGAATGTATCCTAATTTTTGCACATGGCGTCTACTGTCACTGTGCTTTCACATTTATGTATGTTGTAGACAGACAGAGAGTTAGTTGACAACAAGCAATGGAACGTTACACAGGTCAGACAACAATAGAGATTTTGAAACAACAATTTCCGGGCCGCGTGATCTCCAGTTTTGGCGATTTTAAATGGTCTTTTAGCAATTTTGAAATCTTATTATGTTCGGTCATGTCCCAAGAAAAATAAATTTTTGGTGAAATATAAAGCATTTATTAGAAAAAGGTAATAAAACAAATTTTGATTTTTCCTGTGCCTAGATTTGAACCACGGACACTTTACGTGAGAGTCCAACTACCACTACGCCACAGCAACCACATATTGGTTACTATAATAAATTTACAGTATGATATTTCACTATATGAGCAGTGTAGTTTGTAGTCATTTACTACTACTACTCTATAATGAATCGTTTATGGTTAAATATACTGTGTTAGGACCTTTACCCGTTTTTTGTTTGTTGTTGACAATGGCCTTGCCATTATTGGAACAAAATTCTCATCTTTGCGAAAATCGTAGATACAAAATTTCAAATTTAATACTTCGTATTTCTGTTAAAATTATGTTTATCAGGGACGTTTGAGCCAAGGAGCACATTTGTGCGCTTCATTACTTTACTTACTTTTAATGGCACAACAGCCCATGGAGGGCCTAGGCCGAGCTTTTTCGCATCCACTCATGTTGTGCGTGTTATATTTGTACATGAATGGAAGGGACCTACAGTTTTATGCCGAATCCGAACGGCGAAGTGAAAAGCTTTTCATAGACAATTTTTACTCTTGTAGGTTTGCCATTGCCTGCCAAGAGGTGGTGCCGTGTAGAAAAATTATTTTTTTACTCTTTTTTTGATTTTGCCTGTTCCGAGATTCGAACCCCGACATTCTGCGTAGCAGCCCAACGCACTACCACTACGCCACAGCGACCACAGTGCGCTTCATTGTGATCTTAAAATCATTCTTGAGGGGGCTTCGGTAAAATCGGGAAGAATTTGAATTTTTCTTATACTGTAACGGTATTTGTGGCTTCAAATATGCAAGGTTTGTAGCCTACCTCTCGGTAGGCAATGGCAAACCTGCAAGAATAAAAATTTAATAAGTCTGTATATAACATGCACAACATGAATGGATGGGGAAAGATCAGCCTAGGCCCTCCATGGACTGTTGTGCCATTAAAAGAAGAAAAAGAAGAATAATAAGAAGTTAGCCAATAGAGCTAAAGTTGCAGTGTCAAAATGTTCGATTCTAGTTTGAGTAAAAATGAATCCAATAATTAAAATAAAGTTATAAAGTATTAATTGTATAATTTCAAGTAAAATATGAGTAGTTAAATTAAAATTCAGATTACTAGACTAAATGCTATGGCTTCTGAAACATAAATATTAAAAAGAATCATTAGAATAGTGAATCATTAGAATAGAACAATAGTTCATTTGATAAGTAGGTGCTAAATAAATTTCTGTTACATATAATTTTTTTATTTTTGTTCCATTTTATTAAAGTATTAATACTCAAGTTCTTTAGAAGGAAATACAAAGTCCAACGAGAGAAAAATTTTTGTAGGGTTAATATGTTGCGAAAAATATTAAAAAGTCATTGAACATTCAATCTGTCTCAGACCAAATATACAAATATTAATGTTTTAAGTATTCCGGAATAATCAATTGAGGGTTGATTTAAAACCTGTGCACATAAACTATAAAACAGATGTATAATGTTTTTTGTTTTTAACTCTTATATTTCAGTCTTCACCTTCTCAATTTTTATACACAACTGTATGCATGCTGCTTTGTGGGCTATTACATAAAATGTTACCGAAAAAATCCTGAAACAATTTCAAAAATGTTGAACAATTAAATGGAAATAAGCAGCAATGCAGTAATTACATATGTATGCATTTGCTAGTTGAGGCTAATTACAGGCACATACAAAATAATGCACTCGGTCTTTCTCTTCGATGACGAAGACATGCGAAGGCATGCGTAATTAGCAACACCTTTTTAACAAATGTGGCACAACACTTTAACTAAGCGAGTGAGTGCATCAGCAACAATAAAATTAAAGATACACTTGTTGCAAATGAAATGAATATCAATTAGTGCTCCCTGAAGGGTTCACAGTATAAGAGAGATGCTTCGCTGCAGTTATAGCAATATTAAGTTTAAAACAACAACAAATATTGCTGCAACGACAACGACATTCACAATGCCGACTGATAACAACAAAACAATGAAATTATACGCAATTACGCAAAACTAGCTAGTTTTTTCTTTTGCATATTTCTACCCCAATCAAAATGAAGTGCGTATATGATTGTTGCACTTAGTGAGTGGCAGACAGCAGTAGCAGCGGGCAGTGGTAGCAACAGCGACAAACATTTTCACCTGCAGACATAATCAACTTAATTCATATTTTTGCACCTCATTATTGTGCAATATACAATGTACATATGTATGTATGTAAGTAATAAATAAACTAAACTGCGCAAATACAATAGTATTTACTTGTATGTATATGCATTTTGCCACAAAAGGTCGCTGCAGGTCATTCGGTTGGTCGATTGGGCGGTTGGTGGGTATTTCTCAAATGCGCTCACACACACGGCGACGACGACTCATTACGCAAAAAACGCAATGCAAAAACTCAAAGATCAACAACTAAATATTTATTGTACCAGCAACAATAACAACAACAGCTATTGCAAGAAAAAGGGGTGGTTGCAACACACGCGCCGCGCATCGCATTTGCATAGGTCAAGCCGTCTTCATCATGGTATGTGGTGCAGCGACAGCAGCAAAATGTATGCTTGGAAAAGTTTCATAACAGCAGGCAGCGGCAAAAAATCACATCAAATGCCATGAAGGCACATAAAAAAGGATAACAACAAGTTGCATTGCTGCGGCGCATTGCTGCATTTTCGCACACATGCACACGAAAAAGCAACAACAACGAGAATGCAAAAAAAAAAACAAATGCAACAACGACGAAAGCAAATCAAAAGCAAAAAGGGTTTAAAATGCGACTTGCTTTGGGCGAAAGGAAGGCGAAAGTCGAAAGGCGCAAGGCTTTTCACTATCGCTACACACTTATGGGCAAAATAATATGTTCATTACTTTGCCATTCTTTCGTATATAATTTTTTCTGGGGTAATGATTTCCAAATCAATTCTTCTTTGCTTTTCAAACCATAGTCTTAAGTTTAGAATTTGAAGAAATTTTTCGTGATATATCTGTGGACTTTTGACAAAACATCTTTGACCCACACACACATGCAAGATTTCATATTTTCTTTATTTTTTTGCAAACTTTTGCTGCTCTTTACTCGAAAGTTTTATTATTTTTGGTTAAAGATGCAGTTTTTAAGCTAAAAGGAGTTCTTGAGTTGGGAGTAGTAAAAGCATTGAGTTGAAAAGAATATACGAAACCTTGTATGTAGCGACAAATTGTTTGGTCAAAATTCCACATACATATACTGATATTGGTACAATCAATAACTTTCAAATAGATTTTGATAAAGATATTTCTTAAAATGAATTCTCAGCATTAAAATGACCCAAACTGTGCCTACTTCTAAATTGAGTAACTGGGCAATCGGGTTGAAGACCATAGTTTTAAACTTGGGCAGTTAAAGTAGAGACTTGCCAAATTAGCTTTGCCAAATAAATATCAATTAGGGCTTTGTTTTATCTAAAACTTGTTAATTGGGAGAAGGCGGATTTGGCTTTGGTTTTTTTTAATTACATGTGTAATGTACTTATAAGTTGTTTATTAACAAGCGCATGAGGGGGTAAATAAAGGATACAAGCATGAACTTAATATTTTGTCCACAAGTGTATGTAGTAGTATACCGAATATGTAGTTCCAAAGCATATTGTGAAGCGCATGCGACGCATGTCCACTGAAGAGTAGGAAAAGCGTCGCATGAATTAGGATGAGGAGAGGAGGCCGGAGAAAGGAGGGTGTGGACGAGAGCTTGAAATTGTTATGCATATTGCTGCATACTCAGAAAAAGGGGGATGTACTCTGTGTATAAGTGTAAACCGAAATGAAATGAACGTAACGCGTAGGCAGAGGCATGCAACAATTGCATTGGTTGTTGGTTGCAGCAGAAATAGGCATATACACACAACATACACAAACACATTCACAGAGAGAAGGTGAGAGGCACACATATGCACACACACACACTGCACACACACTGCACACACACACACACAGCTTTATAGGTATATATGCATAGATACATAGCCTTGCATTCGTAATAACAAGTGCAATGCAAAAAGGCGCTTTTGCACTTGTTTTTTTAATTTTTTTTTTTGCATTTTTGCAGCTCTTTGATTGAAACATGTTCATGTTAGGTCCACCATTTTTAAAATTTCCTCCCTTTCGCAAATATTATTTACTACAATAGCCTTTACTTGTACAGTTCTCACTTATGCTGTTTAGGCATATACTTTTGTTGTTGCTAGTATGTTGCAACACAACGCGACGCATTTTCGCCCCTGTATCTGGATGGAGTATTGCAATTGCAGAGTTTACGCGTTAGCTTTATAGAGTTAACCCTCTTCACTTACACACACAAACACATTTGTACCTCACCATAACCTCTTGAAGTTGCAAGTTTTTGAAGTGAGCCTATCATTGCTCTGCAATTGGTTGTTGTTGCTTGAACTTTTGTTTGGCATACTTCATGCTGCATTTGCGGCATCTAATGGTTGACATTTATTGATGTTGATGACATCTCGTCTTTGTTGATTTGTTCCTGTTTGATATTTTTCCTTTTAGGTTTTTGATTCCTTCGCAAAATTGAATTTTTGATTACAATATGATAGTTTGAGTCAGAGTAGCCTTGGAAACTTGACATGATAGCAGCAATTATGTAGCGTTTAGAAGTGATACAGACATACATAGATTCATATTTATGCGTTATAAGTAACTGCATTTGTAAGTGCGTATGTATTATATTTAGGGGTAATGAGAATTTTCAAAAAGGCCGGTTCATTTAGTTGGAAATTGAGTTTTTTTTTAATTAAATTTCACACAAATTTTAGTTTATATTTCGATGAGAAATATATTACAGACAATTGTTAAGTTTGCAACTGCGTGTCGCCTGCTATGTAATGAGATTGTTGTAATCAATAGTAGTTTAAATTCTGTAGAAAATTCTCAATTATCAACAGGGAATAATCCGCAGTAACTTGGCTTAATTTATTCTTGTTTTGTTCTTTTTAATAGGACAACAGCCCCTGGAGGGTCTGGGCTGAGTTTTTCGCATCCAATCGTTTTAGTTATAGGTACTTGTCTATGAATGTAAGGGACCTTCTGTTACACTGAATCCAAACGGCAAAGGGAAAAGATATTCATAGTTAATTTTTATTCTTGGATATTTGTCATTGCCTGCCGAGAAAGCTTTTTATTTCCTTCTTTTTGACTTATGCTCGTGTCAAGACTTAAGCCCAGGCACCCTGTGTAGTAAGTAGTCCAGCATACGATTAAATACGGGCACAATGATTCTGAAAGTTGTAAAAATCTAATAAAATTCAACCAGCTGGAAATTCTGTTTTGTAAATTTGCGATATATGTACATTTTTGTGTGTTCTCAAACTACCAAAAAGATTGATATTATTTATCTACCATAATATGATTACTTATGTACACAGTAATCAAGATTAAGTACATTATTTAAGCAGTAAATCCCCAAAGCCGTCCTTGGAAAATTATTGGTGCTTTTGGCATCACCCTGAGAGTGCAAGTTTTCATTCTGGAAGAAATGCTGGTGACTCTGGATATCGGAAGGTACTGGGCAATCGATGAATAAGATGCACTTTTATGTACTTTTTTTCTGCACTCAAATATTTGCGTGCCGTATGAAAACCAGCGTTGCCTTGGTTAAATTAAATTGCTCTCCGATCGACTGGGTCGGTTTTGATCTATATTGGAGTTTTTAATTTTTGCAGTTATTAACAGTATATTTTTGCTATCATCGTCTTGCCCCTTCCTCCTCCCACCTACAACCGTCCTTCCAATCAAGACAGTGCTCTGCAGGGTACACACTGTGTGTTGACTGTAATACAAAAGAGTAAAAATGTGGCAGAGGCTTAAAGTGGGTTAACCGCTCTCCATTACACCATTAACATAAAAGCTACTTATGGATATGAAGTAAATCTCTAGGGTGCAGTACAAAACTTTTTCACTTTTTGACAACAATTCTTTACTGTGATATTTATGTCGCCTATGGACTTTAAAAGATGATTCAGGCTTTTGCGAACGAAAGTTGAAATTCTTATTTCTTGAAATTCGTTCATTAAACTTTAAAAGCCAGATCTGGTACTATTTATTCATATATGATATAAATTCATATTAAGAAATGCTTGGAATGCTAATCACCTATAAAAATTATGTGAGCAATCACTACCGCATCGTTAGCCAAATAGCAAAATAGCAGCATGCTAGATTATCATCTCTGGGTCCTTGATCTCTTACATACATACATATCTCTTTGTATTCTGTGGGTGGTTATTGATATTAAAAACTCAGTGCTGCCAAAAACAAAAAGCACTGATCATATGACTAGTTACGATTCAAGCAATCACATATAAACTAATCAATTGGCTTGATAATTTAAGTAGGATAACGCAATAAAACAGTTTTTAGCACCACAGCATCTTTAAAAATAAACTATTTTGGGGTTTTTCTCATTCTAGATTTGACTCCTTAAAGAAGGTGCGCGCTTAGCATCAGCTAAACTCGTTTAAATTTAATTTGTTTTCTATTTAGCAACTGAGTTTTTATTTATTCTTGATACATAAAATTGACCAAAATTAGTTGTGTATTTCAGTTATACTCTAAAGCATTCCTCCCACACCTCCTTCTTCTTCATTTGTAGTCTCTGGATTTCAAAGATAAATGTACATATTACATACATATGTAAGTAAATGTAAAATATCTGAATTAAATATTTGATAAGAAAATACACTACAATACACTACAACTGCTGAGCATCATCTTTCAACAAATAGTTAATCGATATATTAACTAGTTTCGCTATTGTAATATTTGATTCTGGAACAGAATTGGGGGATTCACTAAGTCTAGCATATTCCCTTGCCCTTGCCCTTGGATGTCAAAGTTTTGCAATTCTGCTACTCATGCATCGTACAAGCACATATTCTAGCCTTAGAGAACCCAACCCAACAATGAATGCAAATTATCTAAAGATGCTATTGAAATTCACACAAACCTAATAATTTCCAATTTATGATCATTTATCAAAAAAGAAGAATTGAAATGAAAAGGGAAACTAAATGAAAGCTTTGTCTATGTTTTTGGATGTTTGGTTCGAAAGCAGCATCCAGGTAAATACAATTTTAGAAATTATTCAAGATATAGCCTAATGTAGCCTATTGTCTAAGATTTGCACGCAGGATGGAAGAAAAAGTTATATATTCACATACATACATACAAATACAATGTACATATATACATACCATATGTACACGCATTCAAAAGATAATGATTTTTTAATTCAATTGAATTGGAATGAAAATAGAAAGACAACCCTGAGAATGGAATGGAAGGTGTAGTAATGGTTAAGATTAATGCTTTTAATGGCAGAATGAAATAGGGGTATTTAACTTAGATATTGGTGCCACTATTTGCGGAATGCTTGTTTGTGTGTGTGTGTGTGTGTGTGCAATTGCAATCTAATATTGGGGTATCCGAAGCTTGTTTACCTTCTTGAATTTTTTTTTTTGTTTACTTGTTGTTTTGTTGTTGTTGTATAACCAGCAATACTAGCACGCCGATCGAGGACAATGAAAACTTGAAATATTCCTGTGAAAAGTACAGTAGTCACCGGAGTCTGGAAGATAAGATCATTCATCGGCTGATAAGTGTATGACGTTGCGATACAGCTAATATTAACCCTAGCCTTATTTTTATTTCTAAGGGTAATGTCTAAAGCCTTGTAGGCTGAATTGATTCTAATTTGGATTCTCTGTTCAATACATTCACAAACACTTGGAGAGACTTATGTTTCTATTGCATTATCCTTTTCTGAGCAAAGTCTTTGACACTCTTATAAATCAAGCAGGGGTTGAATCCTCTCTTCCGTGAACGTACTACTCATAATTAATTCACAGTAAGTTATGTTCTCGGATCAGCCGATTCGGCCCCATGTTGAACTGAATCATTTTATACAATAGTGCTGCCGAATTCTTTTCATTAATAGTAATTTCTTTCTCTCTCCGACAATGTTTCCCTGTTCATTTTATTTTTTACTCCTTAATCGAAGCCTTGACTTAGCAGTAACTAGTAAAGCTTTTAAAATATTGTAATTAGTATTTTCACTCAATCCATTTACATAGTTGTAATCAATAGCTGTTTTTCTATTCATAAAAATCATTTTCTATTTCAAAATTTAAACATAAGTATTACACCTATTATGTATTTTCTTAAAAATTTTGTTCCTTTTAAAATCTATTGAAATCATCATCCCTAATTTCAATGCTAGTGTGTATAGTGTGCACTGTACAATGATCGAATATCTCTCTCCACCCATCTCTAATATTTCATATGTGCAGCATTAAAAGCAGTGAGTGACATCTGGGGATCTGTGTGTGTGATGAATTACCTTTATTTAGTAGTAGATACAGGGGTTGAAAACTTGGAAAACTATGAATAAGATTTTTGTCTTGTCTGTATTTCTTTATGTTGTAAAAAGTATATGGAATAATCGAGTTGATCAGATCTTTATAGGCATGCATAGCTATGCAACATAGCGAAAGGATATAACGAATAAGGATAACGGGTATCTGATGTAAGTGCTTCTCCGTTAGAAAGACATCTCCTGATAAACAAAATTTATGAAAATCATATAACTAATTAAAGCAAATCTGTATATGCTATAAAAAAAAACTAGGGAAACGTCGATTTAGAGATGAAATCTATAATTGGTCAGCTTAAAATTTAATATTCCAAATTGTTCGGTTCAAATAATTTAAATTTCAATACTTGAAATTAAGAACAATCTAAATATTTTTTGCATAATTTTCACCTACAAAAGTATTTTTTTTTTTATATGGGAAACTCAGAACGTAGTCCCATTCCGTTTTATCAAGACCGCAATCGATCATCACGGCTTCTACTAAGTAGCTCAAAATGGGATATTACAAGAATAAACTGGAAACTATTAAGCGGACTCATATAAACACGCAAATGCCTCGTAAGTACATGAAGAAAGAAAAAATTCAGAATAATAAGCCTGGTAACTTAAAGATATCCAAGCAAAACATCGAACGACATTCAACGCCTGTCGTTGAATAGAACCAAGTGTAGGAAATTAGTTGGGCCTCTTTCTTGCCCCGCGAAACCATAGGATAAGGATTAAATTACCTATAACAGATATTAAATCTGGGACAGAACCTAAATTTCTTTCTTTCCGAGAGCCTAGGCTGAGCTTTTCGTATCCACTCATATTGTGCGTGTTATACTCTTTGTACATAAATGGAAGGGAGCTACAGTTTCACGCCGAATCTGGAACTTAATTTTTACTCTTGTAGGTTTGCCATTGCATTGATTTTGCTTGCGTTGAGAATAATGCGCGTAGTAGGTCAACGCACTACCAACTACGACACGGTAAGCTCAAGCTGCATTTTAAAAATTAGATCACGGCTTCTACTATGTAGCTCAAAATGGGATATTACAAGAATAAACTGGAAACTATTAAGCGGACTCATATAAACACGCAAATGCCTCGTAAGTACATACACATATTATAACAGTTTACAAGGCTTTAGTGTTTATATGAAACCGACTATTGCCACTAAATGTAGTAATATTTCGAATATATAAGTATAGTACAATCGAGTTTGCTAATTTTGAGAGTATTACAAATATTTATGAGATGCAGGAGAACAAAATCGTGGGTGACACAAGCTTCTCAGTTTCACTGTTTTAGTTTTTGGTAGGATATTCACTTTTCATGCAGCATGATAAAGTCTCGAAGCATACTGATGCCCATTTGAACCTATGCTTCGTGGTCCAAAACTAAGCAGCCTTTCTAATTTCTTATAAGGTTTTATAACCAGCGGTCTCTGGTTTTTTAAAATTTTGGTGTTTGGGTACCTTTTGCTTCTACTTAACGAAATTTTAAGCTATTGGCTGCCACGGCAGCAGATTCAACTGTTCGTTCTATTACTTAAAATCAGCGGCGTAAAGCAAAACAGCGAAAGTAGCGTACAATTTTTTTGCTACCTATACTACCTATAATCTATAGTTGATTCTGCTAAACGCATTGTGAGATTTCTGTCTTTGCACCATAGTTTGGTTTGTTCTATTGATTTTAGGTACTTCTCTAGACGATATGCTCCGATTCCCATTTTTTGACATTTAGTGTATGAGTAAATTTGAATATTACATTATAATACATTATATGTTAACGGTTAATTGATGTCTGGGGAAATGAAGTGGCTCAAATTAGGTTTAGTGATATCAAGAATGGCATTTGAAATCGATTTAGCTCTTCTTCTTCTCTTAGATGTCACCTAACCTAAGCACTTTGTACATAATTTTGTTAATCTAACACTTATTTTTTTTTATAAATAAAACGTTATTCCTCTCTTTTTATCCAATCTCATTAACGACAATAACAAAAAAAAAAAAACATAGTCTAGTAATATTTTTCCATCTGCTGTTTTGGTTTTTCCTATTTATTCTCGTCATTTCTTTCTAACTCGCTGTACGACTATTTGTCTGACTATCTGTCTATCTGTCTATTTGTCTGTCTTGTCAGATTTGTCTGCTGTTCTAAACAAAATCAAATGAGATTGAAGGAAAAATAGAAAATGAATCTAAATATAGTGCATACTATAAGTAAATCCGCTACGGGAAAACATTTAATTTTTCGCGGTATTTCTTCTGTGTCGTTAATTCACTTTAAAGTTCATCAGCCGTAAACGACGACTACGGCAATTACAACGGCAGAAGCGAACAAGCGGGGAGGGGGGAAACTAGGACCCAAAGAAGAAGAAGAAGAAAAAGAAGCTGCAACCACTAAAGAAACAGTAAATTGTTTAGTGCTAGCTGCGGAAGTGAGGAAATTCTTTTTAGTCTGCGCTGCACGCCACTATTATATGTTGCTCTCTACTCCACTCGCTACTCAAGTGAACTACGAGTAAGTATGGATAATGGATAATTCATCGCCCTGCCGTTGCACCATAACATTATGATGCAGCATTACTTTCGTGAAAAATTTTTAGTCTTATTTTTGTAGATGCATTTTCTATTTTTCTTTCTAGTACTAAAATTTCTTTCTCTTTTATTTTCTTCTTTTTACATGTTGAAAGTGATCTTCAACATATGAGTTTTTGATCTTATTGTCATTTGTTCTAAAGCGGAACTAAATGCGGAAATGTTCAAAATGCTCATTTACAAATTTTAGAATTGTGTGAATTGGTAGAAAGGCGTAGGAAGTTTCGAAACATTTCATTTATTTTCATATTTATTGTGGAGGGGAGAAATGATGATCATCTATGCAATAATCTATTTTGATCTATTTGGTACTATTCCTCATCTAATCTTAAGGGGGAATTAACTTCTGTCCCACATTGAAAATTCTCTTATATATTGAATATACAAATCTACTTTACATATTACAATCAAAATTGTTAAAGCACTAAAAACAACTAACTAAGAACTGTGTCAAATCTTAAACGTCTTAGAAACGACAAAGTATAATAAAATAATAAATATATGTATGTAATAATTGAATTTCACGGTTATGGAGAACAAATTAAGTGACTCTAAACTACCCGGAAGAACTCAGAAAAGCTGCATGCTAGACAAGTATGTAAGAACTTCAGTCACAGCAGCATCCTTAACTCAATACCCAATGAACTTTCTGAGCTTGCAGACTACCTAACATCGAAGGTCAAGGTAAACGTGTTCGAGGTCTTTTTTTCCTACTATGGATGACAGGAAGGTCGGAAAGTACCATAAATAATCTAGCATAACTCTCTACACTGACGATCATATGTAAGTGAGATTACGGTTGGGGGTGGGTATTTACTCAGTCAAATCTAAATGTTCCTTAATCTTTCCGTCTTTTAAACTAATTGCAGAAGTTGTTATAATCTATTAATGCGTCAGATAAAAGTAATGTATTATTTGAAAACCAACGGACGATCAAAACTTTAAGTTCCTTTGAAATTGAAACTGTGCAAAGCAAGATCTCTGTCAGCAAATCTCACAAGTTGGAATACGTTTTTATTCCGCTAAGATAGGTTAATAGAAATAACTAAACAGCTTATCTTAGAAAGAGTTGCAAACCATTCTGAACTTGGTATTATTATTGAAGATGAAGGGCCATACTGTGCATATCACTTGCCATATCTTACAACTGCTAATTGAATCGAAGCTGCAACACCGTGGTGCAGGTCGCGATGACCACCCTAGCCTAACCAGAACAACAATTTGAAGCTTTACTAAATTGAAGAATCTTTGGACCAGAAGTCACACTTCATAATAATACATAATTGCAATTATCTTTCATATACAATTTTCCGTTTATTTCCTCGTTTATTTTGTCTAAATACAAACCAATACCAAAGTCTCTCTTTGGTTTATCGCTCCGTTCGATTCGTAAGTGTGACTAATTTTCGTAATTTGAAATTAAATATGTTTCAATAATTTGTTTTTTAACAAAGCTGCAAATTATATTTTTATCGAAACCTTATGGAATTTGTATTTTTACAGGTTTATTTCGTTGAGAGCGTTCTTTTCTTTCGATACTATCAATAAATTTTTTTATTTTTTTGTTTTTTCAACAAATTTATAATTTTCTTTTTCGTGAAAACCTATAAATTTTCCATATTTCATGGAATTTCTTTGTAAACAGGTATGTAATTATTTAAGTAAGATTCTCTAATTTTTGTTATAACTAATTTTATTAAGGTTTAATTGTCTACTTCAGTAATTTCCATGGCTAACGTCTACTTGGGAAAACCACTATTTGTTTTTATTTCAAGTAATACTGGTTAAATATGGTCCAGAGAGTCCTACCTTACCTTTAATGGCACAATAGCCCATGGAGGGCCTAGGCCGAGCTTTTCGCATCCACTCTTGTTGTGCGTGTTATATTTGTACATGAATGGAAGGAACCTACAGTTTAATGCCAAATCCGAACAGAAATTTATATATCCGAGAACAAATTTAGTCTGTTCACTAAATTTATATTCACCTGAAAGTTTGTCAAAATCTTAATTCGAAATGAAAGTAGGCCTTTAACTAATTTTCAATTCAATTCAAAACTCCATCCATATCTATAGACATATCGTTTCTAGTAATTTTTCTTAGTTTCTTATTCTCACTAGTTCTAACTACAGTGCACTCGTGATAACGTGAATAAACAAAACCTATTTTGTATTTATTTTTATCAAATTACACAAAGAATAAACGTAGTTTTAACAACAAAAATAATGAAACCGGAATGAATGCTATCTCAAAATTGCTCATTGCCCACAAAATTATGGGGATGTACCTAAATTTGGAAACGAATTGTCATTTTCTGAGGAAACCGATTGTTATTTTCTTTGGTTTTTCGCGGCATTGTTTATTTCATGGAGTTTTGCCATTGTCAGCCAGGAAATGGTATTTTTAAGTTATCTACTACTTTTATTTTTCACCTGATTGGGAAATTAAATCGTATATCAAAATATATTGAACAAGAATCATTTTAAAATGAATTTAACGCAAGTATTATACTTATTTTGAGATATATCATATCATTTAAACTAAATCAAATTATTTTCTTGGTCCGTTTTTAATTTGAAATGAAAATAGACGTTAGAGGACATATAAAAAACTAATTGGAAAGTACTTGAAAAACGAAGAAAGCATTTATTGCATACCTGTTGGACCAAGTACTGGAAGGCCGTTTAATTTGTTTAACCCTTTAAAATGTTATTTGACTTTTTGAGATTTTACAGAGAAGGGGATTTTAACCTTAACTCCCTTCCTCTACTAGGATTCCCTAGTACGAAGAACTTATGACACTGTTGAGTAAATATGTAGGTATATATGCATATAGTACATATGTACATACTTATTATTACTGATAATCTCTCAGATAACTGAGTGCCCCTTAATATTATTAGGGTAGAATTTATTTTAAACCTTTTGCCTTTAGGAAAAAGATGCTGCTTATTAGTAATATAATATTTTCGATTAGTATTTGAAAGAGTCTCTATTGAAAATTATAAGCAATAGCAACAGATTTTTATTCTGGCAGGAACCAGTCCATTCATTTTCGAATATGTATATATAAATAAGTTCGATCTGAACATTATTAAATTGATTATCTCGAAAGTGTTGTTTTTGTTTTACTTACGTATAATATTCCAGTTCAATGACTTGACTATTATCCACTGAGTAGTAGTAATCACGAGAGTAATTATACAAAGACTGCTGACGATTAACGATGCAATTGCTGGGCATAATCAAAGATCAAAATTTAAGTACGTTAATATTTAGCATTCACTTTTCCGAATCCTATTTTCCTTAGTATATTTATGATACAAAATAAAAAAAACCGTGAGAGGGAGTGGAATAGACACACTGAAACCGGAAAGTTGAATTTTTATAGATAATTTTATAAATTGTGATATTCTTTTTATTTTTATTACATTAGAAATGAAATTTATTGATTTTTATGTAGGTTGCAATCACTAAAATTCAAAATGGGGGAAAGAAAAGCTGGCGAAAGGACGAACGAGACCGCACACGCACACACACACACACACAGATACACAATTTCATATACGAGTGTATACACAGAGAGCCAACAAAACTAATTCACAATGCACAAATACAAACACACGCACATAGTCGCAAGCGAATTTTCGCCGTCGTTATTGTTGTTGTTGTAGGGAGTGTATACCTAAAAATATATGATGAATGACGTGCTATGAACCAAGAAGCAAGGAACTATTTTTAGTCAGTTGAGGAGCAGAAATTTTTTTTTTTTTCGCTCAGTCTCCCTTTTTTCCACTATTTCTACTATTAATTGGGAATAGTAGTAGTAAAAGTGGTAGTCGATGTAATTTTTAATTTAATAGTTACTTTTTTTAATTGGTGTATCTTTCTACAGATTTAACTGAATTATTATATTTATTTGTCATTAAATACTAGTAAATTAAATTCGCAATTGTTGTTTTAAAACTTTTTGGCATTTATTTTTTTTTAGGTTATGGCTTAGTTAACGTATTTCGCACACGTTTAAATTACAAAATGGTGGTGGCTGCAGCAGCAAACAGGTTTCTTGGTATTCAATTATTTATTACTATGCATGAATTTGTAAAATTTTCTTTAAAAAATTAAAATTGCTTGAAACTTGGAACTGTGAAAATTTCACCGGAACACTGAATACGACTAACAAAATGGCTGTTGTATATTCTGCACGAGTATATAGTATATTGTATTTTTCACTTTCTTCGATACGAATACGTTCGCGTACGACGGAAATGTGCGTAAAAAGGCGTCTTGGTCTTGGATACTGGCTTGGCTGCGCTGGATGGTTGCCGTTATTTGCTGTTGTTTTTCCGCTGTTGGTTGTCGTTACCTCGCCACTTCACTTCTCTCCGCTGTTGTTTTTGTAACACTTTACTTCGTATTAGATATTACTACTTCGTGTTTGCCGCTGCTGACTCTACTGCTGATGGTTCTACTACTGCTGCTACAATATGATGATGACGATGACGATGACGTTACAAAAACAACACGCGCACATGCATACATTTATACAATTTTCCAACAGCGTACTTTTTTCTTGTTCCTGTTGTAAGGGAAAATTTCTGTTATCGGAAAACTTTTTACTGTGGGAAAATTGTTCGTCTATGATATTTTCAAAATATAATGTGTGCACGACTACGAACCTAAGTGTGAGGGAGAAAGAAAGTCAAGAGCGGACGAACAATAGAGAGTGAGAGCGTACAAAAGTAGATTAAGAATAAAATAGAGCGACAGAGAGTCGGAGAGAGAGAGAGAGAGAACAATTTTCACTCAAAGTGTACACTACATTTACAACTACTAATTCAACAGCAACTACTAGAGAGCTCTAGTAGGTATGTTTGCATGTGTGTGTGTACTTATATTATATATTTATTAGTGTTAGTAGTAATTGTTGTCAAATATATGCAGTAATAAGAAACACTAAGTATCTACACCAAATATATAAATTAAAATATATAATTTTAGTTTTTTGGAATATATTTTAATTCAAAGTGAGTGGTAGTAAGTATTGTAGTTACAAAAAAATTACATATAAATGAAATACATGTACTTTTGTTTGTATTGTAGAGAACTTTAAAGTAGTGAAGAGTCTCTACAAGTTGTTCAAGAAATATCTCGGGATTTTCATCTTGTGGAATAAGATGAATGAAGATAATAACGAATCACATCAGGTTCTCAACATGATTATGCTTAAGGAAAATTAATATAGCACACATGCACAGCTGATATTCTTAACTCTTTTTCAAATGAAATGAGCCTGGTACATGTGTAATAAAGTCTGTGGAGGGCCAGCCATGCAATAGAGTCATCACTTTATTCCCTAACAGGTTTTGTTGTAGATTATCTCAGACGTAATCAACAAATGTTAATCGGAAATTACTACCTGTAGTAACATTAAACAAAACTTGTCTAAGTCAAGATCTAAACGCTTCAACGATCTACTCTGTATTTTCAGATGTCATATACATGTGCACATATTGGGCTCCACGGAACAAGGCCAATGATTTCTGTAAGAGTTGAAACACCAAGGTTATTATACATTAACATTCCCAAATTCATATTTACATGCCCAACGTTAGCAAGAATTCAGTACCTAAAGTCAATTCTTTTCCGAAATTCTCGCAAATCTAGTAGAAGTTAGAACAGGTTAGTTAGTTTCGAAGTAAGTTTTTCCTACCTACTGTATATTCAATGCATATACTTTTTAAACCTCGTTTATAGATTTCTTTTTAGGTAATTTTCAAATTAACGTATGTAGGTTCAACAAAAGAATTCCCTACCTACCCTATTTTCTCGAAGAGAGAAACAGAGAAAATTCGTAAAGATTCACAAATGTTCTTTACACAGCGAACACAAACAAAACTGGAAAACCAACCCTTGTTTTTCTTTTTTTTTTCTTTTCAAGTTCATGTGTCCCTACAAAAGATTAATTTCCCTTTTTTCGGATTAATTTCCCTTTTTTCGGCTGGTAAACTACCATTTTCTGATGCTGTAGCAGCGTCAGATACGTCAGAACTATATAATTTTCATGCCACCCCAAATGTAACAAGGCCAACCAAAATTACTGTATTTTACAAAACTTACTTGTACTACCCCCAAAATTAATGTATTAAATGTGCGTTAAGCGTTACGCACATTTCTACCCTTTTTCCTTCGGCTTTGTGTGCTCAGTTACCACTGGCTTCATCTGCCTCACCCTGATGACACCCTCCTCATCTCGGACGCGCTGCCGGCTCGCCTCTATTAAATCTCATATGTCTGCCACATTGTCCCATTCTAGAATAAAAAATGCGTAAATATTTTTGCCCATTCTAGCGAAACATGAATGCATTTCATGTTTGTAACACATGGTGCGCGAAGGTGACGGCGACATTTGCCATTTCTTCTTTCTACGTATTCGCATGCATCTGCGTGCGTGTATGTGCGTCCTGTGAGGGTTCCTTGGTGTGCTGGGTATCCTGTACTCAGTTCTCTGATCCTGAATATTTCAACCCTCATTGCTTTCTTTACATGTAGCATGTACCTAAATGGGATAAATTTTACTTGCGATGTTTGAAAGTAGATTTTGATTTTCGTTTTCATCCTTGCGCATCGTAATTAACAAGTACGCAAATTTGAAGAATTCTCTTTTTATTTTAGAGAACAATATAATACAAATACATATATTTTAGTTCCACAGGAAAGGGCACATTTGATTGTCTTATTTTATCCGAATATTTCACTTTTTAACTAGAAAGATATTATTTTGGCCCTCTGGAACATCGTCAAAATGTTACCTGCTTGACTTTCATCTAGCAATATTGTCAAAACAGGTTTTTTGCAGAGATGCTGTTATGCAGTCTGATGCCATCTGTTAATGATTTCAGCAGAATTCCACATACGCAGAATGCACAAAAACGCGGGCTTAAGATTGCAAACTTTGTACAAAAAATTCGTGGACAATACAAAGAGTTGAGGCAGAAATTCGTCATATATAAAACCACCTTCAACAACATCTCGAGAAGCCCCTTTTTTCATGTAAGAAATGTTTACGGTCGTTATACTGCAGTAATAAGACCAATTCTAGTTTATTGTGCAATGGTTTAGGGAACAGCTCTTCTCCTTTCCATGCCTAGAATACCATTCACCTCTTAACTCCTGAATATTTCATTGTGAAACATGTCTCAATCAACTAATTATGGTAAATTAGCCTCTAGTCCGAACATTTTTTATAGGATTGCCATTCCCTCAAATAGAGAAATCAGTAGAATTTAACAGAACAAAATAGTAAATACTTACATACATATATAAAGAAAACAATATTATTAAAATAATTCAATAATGATAAACAAATTCATCAAATTTACATATATTTGACGGTATAAAGTCACAGCCAAAGCTTCTCACTCTGGTCCAATTTATCTTCGACACTCGATCTTAAAAAACTAAACTAACTGAAACATGCAAACATCCAATTCATAGAATGTTTTCGAGTGAAAATTTTAGAAGATATCGATATGTCTCTATGAAAGTAATTTACACTTCCGTAAGGACTATGTTTCGAAGCACTCGTCTGGAATTAGAAGCTGTATAATCGTCTAGAAATGATCAAAATACCCTATAACTAGTTTACATAATATTTCCAACAAATCAGTTATTAAAAAGTATTTTTTGGTGGAGTGAAATACAACTAATCCATGTTGAATGAATTTAACCATGTTCAATAAATACCAGAAGGCGGCCCATCGTCACTACTAATTAAGTATATTTAACATCGATCAAAGCGTTAAAACATTTTTAAACACTTTCATGAGACAGTACAAATCAGAATATCAATACTTTAGATAAAAATCAGTACTGACTTGTACTGATGAAATCAGTGCGAATGGCAACCTTACTTTTGTAGAACACTGCAATTTTTTTTTTAAATTTACCATTTTCTCTAACGCTTTAGTTAGACCGCCCGAACATAAGTTCCGAACAAATATCAGATGCCATCTTGTTCTCTCGCTCGGTGTAGATGGTAAATTATAATGTTCTTAAGCATCAGTTTACATTTTTTAGTAAAATGCTCAGAAAATAATAAATAAATAATGTTGTCAGTATTGAATAGCACTATACGTCAACAACGTTTTTACTTCTTTTCCAGTTCTTTTTTTTTCCTTAATTTTCACAACTACACAACAACAACAACACTGAATTTGCCAAAAAGATCGAACTCAGTTCGATCATCCCAAATGAAGATTTTTTCATTCGTTCGGCGTATGTAACCATTTATACTGCCTGAACATTGTTCCTCAATATTTTGTAGCGAATACAAAGTTCAACGCTAAGCCATTGGTCATTGGCCATTAGCCGAACGAACGAAGGTTTTTTATATCGTTCGGGCGTTCTAAATGTCGTTACCAGCAGAGGGATGCCCTATATTTTTACACCTAGGAAAAGAAACGAAATGGAATGGTTATAGGGAGTGATATTCTTACAACAATTGTCGCCTTTCTTAATCCCTCATTTTTGTGCATTCTGCGTGTGATGAATTCTTCTGAATTTTTAGCAACAGTCAATCTTCTATCAAATCCCTAGTTGATATAGTCGTCACTTACTCAATCAAGTAGCCGATAAACATGCTATACATCTCTTTGGTTTTCACGGCATTGTAATACGGCAAGATTGTGTACAGCAATGCTTCTGAGTAGTACAGAATAAGACCAGGAATTTTAGTAGGTTAGAATTAAGATGGCTTCATATTCCTTCAGTCACATCAGTCATGCAATTGTTTTTTGGCCTGAACACCGATTGTCTTTCAGGCAAAAATAGAATTGGTAAGAAGCTATTTAGGCATTATTGATTCAAGTAACTTTGAAAGAAAAGGCAGAATTACTACAGGCATTACAAGTTTTTGGAATATAATTCTTACACGGGTATACCATATATATGTATACCATTGGTAACAGTCAAGCATTAAGTTTATACGACGTTCTTGGATCAGGCAAAGGTAAGGTGGTAGGCTCAACTTACTTATGGTACATGCAAAATGTCCAAGATGGTGTGCCCTTAATGCCACTAGACAGAATTATAAGGAAGAGAACTAGCTCCTATTCAAGATTTGAGAAATGAATGTACACCCTTCACTAGGCCACTTCATCCATTAGCAAACACAAATTTGATCAATTAAATATATGGGTGCTAATTTGAATGTGGTATCAGAGCATTTGCGTGGTAATTTTTCGTTAAAATTCAAATTGAATATTTATCTTTTATTATCATAATAATAAATGTGTACAGTTTTTTGGAAGGAAAGGTGCAGAGAGAGAGAGAACCTTTTGTGATGGCCCTGGCAGCCGCATGTTCAACAATTTCCATCATGCCATGATATCCATTCATGGTGGCATGCAGCTTTCGATAATGATGTCACTTAATCATTACCAAAAATTAACCGTTAAATAAATGTAACAAAAACAACAAAACACAAACAAATATACATAATTTTTATTACTTTGATATGAAATAATCCAAAAAAAATAAAAATTATTTCCTTTTTGTTTGTTTTTCTCTTGTATATTTATATATCTGTGTGTGTGTGTGTGTGTGTGTGTGTGTGTGTGTGTGTGAATATCTCATTATGCATGCTGCATTATTGCATGCATGACATCAACAATCAGCAGCAAAGGATCTGCTGCTGCTGCTGCTCCTCACACAAATGCAAAAGAAATGCCAGAAAATATATTAAATAAAAAAAATTGATAATTCTCTCTTCATTTTATTTATTTTGGAAGAAAAAATTAACATTTTTATGACACATAAAAGATAAATGTGCAGCGAGCACGAGCTGCTCATGCAGTATGAATATTCTACAAATTATCAATGAATGAAAATCTGCATGCATTCATCGGCATCCTCCCCGTTTTGCACTCACCGTGTGCGCAATTTGATCCTTCTTGCAATGCATTTGAATGCATTTTCTTATGCGAGTAATATTTTGATCTTTTGATTATATGCGCTCGCTCTACAAAAACAACAGCAACAACGACAACGACAACAACAAAATTAAGGAAGGATTTTCCTTCTCTTCGCTCCTTGATGTAATAATAATCCCGAGCACTCATATCTGCACCTTCTGCTGCTGCTGCTGCTGTTGCTACAACATTGTGAAGACGGACGTCGGCATGCATGTGTTAAGGCGCTTATTGTTCTTTTCATTATTGCTCTGCTGTAGTTGTTGTCATTGTTGAAGTGCAATGCGCACATGCGCATTTATGCATTCGTACTACATATTATAAAAGTTAACTCTGAAATCGAATCGAAACCGGCTGCGAATTGTGATGATGAACATCATCACCAAACCGACAACTGAAGAAGAAGAAGAAGAAAAAACATCATGTGTGATTGCAGCTTAATTGCTTGCTGCACTTTAGGGTGCAACATGCATCGGAGCAATAACAACCACAACAACAATTTGTAGGGAATCACCGGCATATTTTCCCCCTTTGTAATTTCTTTTCATTTTCTTTTTTTTTTGTATATTTTTTATTATGTTTTTTTTTGCTTTTTTTTGAGAATTTGTGCTGCGCTTTTTTTTATTGCTTTGGCACGCGATATTTTTCCATATTTTTACTTGTGTTGTTGGCTGTGGCGTAAGTGGTAACTCGAGTGCCTACCTACATACACCAGTGCGAATACGAGTATCTCTTAACTTGGTGCTCCATTTTTTGTTTTGTTTGACTTTTGTTTTTGTTGCATGCGCATTATATTTTTTTCTTTTTTTTTTTTTGAAATATTTATTATGAAATGTAATGCATTTCTTTGTTTGGAACATATCTTTTGCAGGGGAAATGGGTTGAAAATGCTTTTTTAATGAAAGCAATGGCACAATAACTTAATCGATGATTTTGGCTGCCAAAATATGTACGAGTATTATGGACACCCTTTTGTTTGTCCTCGATTTCATTTCCTTCCAAACGAAGATTAGCTAAAAGTGCAGTCAGATCCCCTTGAACTTGGTATTTTCAACGCAGATTAGGTCGGCATCTGCATCATTATCGATTTGCCTTATTTTATACTTGTAAAGTAAGTAAATTGATGTACGAGATTTATAGACGATTAATTCACGTTCATAACCTTTTTATGTATATTCTTACCGATATGAAGTGAATGAGAATTATAAAAAAGTGTACAAGTAAACCGCTTGGTGGGTAATGGTAAAATTACTAAATGATAAAACATTGCCACCTTATTTTTTTGATGTGTAGTTCTGGTGAATACAGGAGCTAGCGCATCTCAGCAGAACATCTACCGTGAAAGTAACGGTAAAACAGAGAGACGCAAGCCACGTTTCGACGATGTTCCAAGCAGTCAATAGAGATGGAAACTCTATGGTCTCCTATTAGCTTTATCGCTCGATGTTGGATACGGTCCAGGAGGTCCAGTTGCGTCCGGAAAGCTCCAGCTCATAGGTGCGAATTAAATTCCAATTTAGGACGTAGATCATGCGGAGATCAGTTGGGGTAAACATTTTTTACACCGCCTAAGAAAGCCGCGACACCTGGCTGCCTATTTCGACACGCCAAAAAAGTGTTTATTGCAACGACATCACATTGGATGGCCATGCTCAGAACATCAATAGTCGCTGTGTCCGCAATACCTACCCCATCCATATCTAGGGGGTTAACGTGGGGCGAGATAACAGACAACATTGGGTCTTACGCGCATTGAACTCAACTCCATTCGTGAGACGCCTCTCGGAGATTGACTGGAGATCTTTATTTGGCATTTTCAATCTCCAAAGAGTTAGGGTAGGGGAGAGGACCGAACTCTGCGGCACTCCAGAATTAATGGCAAGATCTTCCGAAGCCAGCGTTAAACTGTAGGTCTAACTGTGTGGTATGACAATGGGCCCTTCTAACCCAACTATTTCCCTGGACAGACAAACCAAAGCATTTACTTATTATCCTTATTATTGTCATTATGTCAAATTAGAAACTTATAAATAATTTGATCGCGTCTTTCGCACTGTTTTTTTTTTTTTTTTTTTTGGGATAAATTTATTTTTTTTCTTTTTCTTTTAATGGCACAACAGCGCATGGAGAGCCTAGGCCGAACTTTTCGCATCCACCCATGTTGTGCTTGTTATATTTTCACATGAATGGATGGACCTACAGTCATGTGCCGAAAATTTAGGAAATTTTTACTCTTGTTTAGTTTGTCATTGCATGCCAAGAGGTGATGCCGTGTAGAAGTTTTGTTTTCGTTTTTGCGTGTGCCAAGATGTTGGTCGCTGTGGCGTAGTAGTAATGCGTTGGACTGCTATGCAGAGTGTCCGGGGTTCGAATGTCGGCACAGGCAAAATCAAAAAGTGGAAAAAATAATTTTTCTACACACAGCACCAGCTCTTGGCAGGCAATGGCAAACCTACAAGAGTAAAAATTGCCTATGAAAAGCTTTTCACTTCGCCGTTCGGATTCGGCATTAAACTGTAGGTCCCTTCCATTCATGTACAAATATAACACGCACAACATGAGTGGATGCGAAAAGCGAAAAGCTCGGCCCTCCATGGGCTGTTGTACCATTAAAATTAAAGTTAAGTTGTGCAAAGATATGAACCCCCGACACTCTGCGTAGCAGGCCAACGCACTACCAACTACGCCACAGCAACTACTTAGAAAATCGCGATTTTCAATAGAAACATTTATTAAAAGGATAAGAAACTGATTTTCTTTTCAAAATGTTTTTGGTTTATATACATAGTTGAATTTTCGGCAATTTATAATTTTTATGTTTCCCATCAACTTAGTATAAGTAGTTGATTGTGAATTGAGACAGTCCAAATGAGCAATATGACATAAAAATTATTTGCAGGTGCGTAAAAAGATTTATATGTAAAATTTATATATTAATATTTTCAACCAAATTCATTAAATCTTCGAAAATAATATTTTCGTTAAAATAAATTTTCTTTGCAATAAATTCACTAGAGCGGGTCACAAAAAAAGTTTCAAAAAAACCACCCCCTATCTGAAAGCTTATGTTAAGAGTATTTCAAATCAATTCTTTTTTTTTTTTGGACCGCCAAAATTAAGTTTTGTTTATAACTTTGGTAGTTGATGTTTGATATTAATAAATAATTTATATTTGTGTAAAAGGCTCAACGATTGCTACATTTTCTTTTTAGGTGTTATTCATCTCCGAAGTCATTTGTAATAGTTAAAGCAATTTTGTTTCCAAAAATTTGAAGCTCTCAGAAAATCATTAAATTTTTGCCCAAGAAGTGTTCCATTAGGTTAATAAACGAAAAAGTTATAGCTGCTTAAATTTTGATGCATTTCTTATTGTAAGTACTTTCATACATTTTTTTTTTTTTATCTATTGACATATTTTCAGGTTGAATGTGATTTTGAACCTATTTCAATGGGCGTTATGCCTGCTAACGTAAGCAATCGGAATATACGCAACGACCAGTGTTATCTCTTCGTCATGGTAGTTGCTGTCAATAATGGCGTGTGCAGTGATCGGCTGGCCAGTACGAAACCCGGTTCCGTTAGTACAGCTCGCTGGTTAACAACCGCTTCCCGATTACCTCGTTTGTATGTTTCTAAAAGAAACCCGTCCCCCACAACGGACCACAAGCCATTCACGCAAGTCGGCATGTTTTTGAATATATTTGCTGGATCCGTCAGTTACAAATTGAACTGCAGTTGATTATTCGTCCGGCTATCGAATATAATGTATATTATTTTCACCCAGAAAACACACTGTTGGCAATGATAACTGATCCGGATCAAGACATACGTTCAGAAGCATATGAAAGAATCAGAACCGCACGCCAAAATCCACCCGCATCGCTTCGTACGTTTAATGTGCCAAAACATGGGATAATAAATTTCAATAGTAATTCAAGTACCCAAGTATGATTGATTGGAACAAATTCAAATGTACGGAATTTGCCACCTTGCCTCCAGTTCTAAACGGACAGTCAACTTATAAATTTTCAATTTTCAGCTAGTGAAATCATAAATATTCCAGGTAAATCTTCTGAAGTAAAAAAAGTTTAATATATCACTTACTTTTACTTTACTTTTAATGGCACAACAGCACAACAGAGGGGCCTAGGCCGAGCTTTTCGCTTCCACTCATGTTGTGCGTGTTATATTTGTACATGAATGGAAGGGACCTACAGTTTAATACCGAATCCGAACGGCTAAGTAAAAAGCTTTTCATAGACAATTTTTACTCTTGTATGTTTGCCATTGCCTGCCAAGAGATGGTGCCGTGTAGAAAAATTATTTTTTCTAATTTTTGATTTTGCCTCGGACACTCTGCGTAGCAGTCCAACGCACTACCACTACACCACAGCGATCACAATAATATATCACTAATTACTTTTAATTTTCACAGAATTTAAATGTCATTCGCAAAACACCGAGCGTGTTTTTTTTGTTCATGTTGTAAGCGAATCTGCACTTGCAGTCTCAGATGAGAAGCGTGTCGGTCATATACTAAGTAAATTGGAAAGTCGTGAGCGTTACCGCCATCTGGAATCACGTCAAAATTTATCTCAATAAAGAAATATTTATTGGTTCATAGTTAATCATTTAGTTTACATTTTTTTTTTTAACTGTTAATGTATAATTTTTAAATAACAATAAATATTGAATATATTAATTGGCTTAATTAATTCTATTGGTTTTTGGTTTGAGCTACAACAAAAAAATTGAGCTAAAAAAAGTTATTTAAGTACTTACAATAAGAATTGCACCAAAATTTAAGCAGCTATAACTTTTTGTGGTCGCTGTGGCGTAGTGGTAGTGCGTTGGACTGCTACGCAGAGTGTCCGAGGTTCGAATCTCGGCGCAGGCAAAATCGAAAAGTAGAAAAAATAATTTTTCTACACGGCACCACCTCTTGTCAGGCAATGGCAAACCTACAAGAGTAAAAATTGCTATGAAAAGCTTTTCACTTCGCCGTTCGAATTCGGCATTAAACTGTAGGTCCCTTCCATTCACGTACAAATATAACACGCACAACATGAGTGGATGCGAAAAGCTCGGCCTAAGCCCTCCATGGGCTGTTGTGCCATAAAAAGTAAAGTAAAGTAAAATAACTTGGGCAAGAAATTAATGATTTTGTGAGAGCTTAAAATTTTTGAAAAAAAATTGCTTTTAGGGGGGTACAACTCTGAGTACGCGACTAAACTATTACAAATGACTTCCGAGATGAATAACACCTACCAAGAAAATGAAGCAATCGTTGAGCCTTTTACACAAATATAAATTATTTATAAATATCGGACATCAACTGCCAAAGTTATAGACAAAAATTAATGGCGGTTTTTAGGGTGGTCAAAAAAAAAATAATATTGTTTTGAAATACACTCAACAAGCTTCACACATGTTTTCCCGTACAATAAATAATAAAAAAATTTTGATAAAACCCAAGTGTTAAAAATACATAAGAATTATGTGACATTATAGGTACTAAAAGCCTCTAAATAATTATAATAATTGTATATATTTTAATATAATAAAAATATAAAAAACTTAAGCATCAGATTTCATGAAAATATAACACTTTCAATTTATTTTACAACCAAAACAACAGATATTAATATTTTATATCATTTAAGTACATACTACGAGCTCAAGGCAAAAACGAAACGAAAACAGGCAAAAATTACTCATATAAATTGATTATATCAAAATGAAATTATATATATTAATTAAACTGGTCTTGTCTTTAAGCTGATCTTGTTGTCTTAAGGCGACAATTTTGGGATATAATAACTCAAATATAACATGTATAGATAAGTTTATATTGAGTCGATACGAGTATATATGAAACAGTGTCTTGAGAAATATACCCAAGCAAAAAATATTAGTTTATTTTATTAACGTTCATGGAATATATTAGTTATTAAAATGATATCGCTTGATACTACCTTGTCACTTCGCGTGTTATTTTTATATTCAGTTGCAGCGAGTATAAACGTAATGACAAGCATGATTAATTTAAATTGACATTGTTTATATTTATTTTTAATTTAAAGCTCAATAATAACGTCGCATAAATAATTGACTTTATATTCAACTTTTAATGCATAGTAAATTGAACAAAATTTATACATACTCGTAAATGGCAAAAGGCATTAAACTGATTAGCTCCAATGGCAAAAAGAGTGTGAAAGAGAGGCTGATGGATATATCGCCCCTATCAATGTCAAGCTATCTATGGGTGAGAGCGAGATGGATATGGCAATGTACTTGAGCGAATCAGAAAAAATATTGCAAAAATTACAGTAGACATATAAAAAAAACCTTCGGCATATCATATAGTACGAATTCTGATGAAAAATTTTGGGAAAAACTAATTATTTTAAATATCCGATATGGTGTGATGCCGTGCCCATAGACATACACGAAGCATCTGGTGTGCCAGGTCAAATCAGCGCACTAAGATCAGTTATTGCCCACTAGATACTTTAATTATGTGTGCCACGAATTTCTGTGCAGAAATAACCCTTTCCATATGTGAAAAGGTTATAAAATTACCTATCGTTTGACAACTCAAATGTGGGAAAACGTTCGAAGTAATGACTTATCAGCTACGACATGAAAACTTTCCAATTTTTAAAAAAGATCCATGATTAATTATTCAATAACTGCCCATAGTGTGTTGATTTGACTTGGCTCACCATGTGTGGGAAGAACTGTGCAAACTCCAATTCAAATCAATTTCTAAAACTTTATGTATATCTGGTTATATATGAATGTACATACCTAAAAAACAGAATTTATTTCCATTTGGAGAATTTTCCAATTATTTATGTATCTCCAAAAGCAAGCAACCACAGGATGACTAACATGCAACAAAAATTACAGTTCAATATGTAGAGAAGTTACCACGGCGGTCCATATCATTTGCTTTTATCAAAAATTTGCTTTTATCATTTTTAATATTTTTGTTTTTGATATGCAGAAAAAATTAAATAAGAAAAATATTGAAATTATAAAAGAAAATTACAGATTCACATCTTATATTTTTAAGTTACCCGATAAGAGTTGTGAGCAACTTAGGTTTTTCAAGTTACCTTGGACACTTTTTGTGCGAATCTATATGAATATATTTTATAGGAGCTTATTAATTTTGTAGTTAAAGTAAAAATGTGCTTGCCTTTGCTTTTAATTTAATTTAATACCTTTTTCAGGAAACTTTAATTGAAGTAAGTATGTATTATTTTTTCCATAGTAGGTACATATCACATTGTGTCCGCCACAGTTTCTTAACTTAAAAAATATATAGTTAACAGTTGAATGGTCCGCTCCAATAAAGTTGCCAGCACCTATTGAATCACTGCGCGCTTAAATCGTTCTTTGATACGAACCTTCAATTATTGAGCAACTATTGTCTGTCAATGTCAATGTCAAGCTCAAGAATCTGGATTGGTCAAGCAGGTATCGTAGACATCTTTCATTAAACATTAAATGAAGTTAGGCTGCGTGGAATTAGATTCCCTTCGATACACTAAATTATTTCTTGACAATCTAAAACAAAATCTAAGTCTGTCCAGTTTGCGGAGTTGAGACTTGTTTGCGGGATCCCATATTGGAGGAGGTATACAAAAACGAATTGCAATATGGAAGTAAGGGTATCAATTTGTAGTACAGAATAACATTCCTCCTTTTCTGAAATCTTAAACATGCATATGCTGCCAAATTTTGTTGTTGTTTGTTTATTTTATTGTGCTTTGCGCGATACAAAGAGATAGGAGGCATATTAAATAGCTTTAAAAACAAGAACAAAACCAGAAACAGCGTAATAGAAACAATAATCATAAAAGGACGCGTCTTCCATTTAACATAAAAAGATATTGCATGTCGCCTAGAGCCACAATGCCAATGTATTTCAAGTGCACCTGTTGCTGCTGCGCCGTTACTGTTGTCGGTCGCAGATGATAATATGATGAAGACAACATCTACAGAGGTAACCGAAACAACAACAGCAACAAACGCAAACCCAACTCCAACTCCAACATGATAGAGACCGATCTTAAAGTGGCACGCGTCAAGGATCTTTCTTATATGCGATTTTCATTTGTGTTGCTTTTTTAAACACATTCTGTTGCGCTACTATCATAACGTAAGGGTATATTCATTTGTTTATCATGCTATGATAGTGTGAGAATATTGAGTAAATAATGGGATGACAACTAAATAGAGATTCTTATGTACATAAGTATGTATGTATATAGGTATAGTTCAATCAATAAGGAGAGTGACATCATTGCGGAGAAATTTCCTATTTCAATTCACAGATCAGGTGAAAAGTGAAAGAATAAAATCTCATCTAACATCAAGTACGAAATACTAGTTCGTTGTAAGGTTTCACGAGAAAAAAGGATAAAAGAGTAGCAACGAACTTTTTTTTACTTGGTTCTGTTGGGAAAAGTGTGAAATAATCGAAACAAAAGCCCCAAATAACATTTGCCCCAAATTTTTAAAAAGACTCAAACTTTAATTCCCCAAAATCAAAACCTGCAATTACAAAATCCCCAAAGTACAAAATCCTTCTTCTTCTTTCAATTTCATCCACTCATGTTGTGCGTGTTATATTTGTACATGAATGGAAGGGACCTCCAGTTTTATGCCGACTCCGCACTGCAAAGTGGAAAGCTTTTATTGGGCAATTTTTACTCTTGTAGGTTTGCCATTGCCTACCATGAGATAGTGCCGTGTAGTAAAATTGTTTTTTAATTTTTTTTTTCATTTTGCCTGTACCGAGATTTAGACCACGGATACTCTGCGTAGCAGGCCAACGCATTATCAACTACGCCACGGCGATCATCAGATACAAAATCCGTAAATATAAAATGCTCAACGCATAAAATTTATAGTAGCTACATAGACTGCTGTGGCTGTGGTCGCTGTGGCGTAGTGGTAGTGCGTTGGACTGCTACGCAGAGTGTCCGGGGTTCGAATCTCGGCACAGGCAAAATAAAAATAAAATAACAAAATAGAAAAAAATAATTTTTCTACACGGCACCACCTCTTGGCAGGCAATGGCAAACCTACAAGAGTAAAAATTGCTATGAAAAGCTTTTCACTTCGCCGTTCGGATTCGGCATTAAACTGTAGATCCCTTCCATTCATGTACAAATATAACACGCACAACATGAGTGGATGCGAAAAGCTCGGCCTAGGCCCTTAATGGGCTGTTGTGCCATTAAAAGTAAAGTAAGTACATAGACTGCGTAAATTGATCCAAAAACGGCTTACAAAGGTAAAACTCGGAAAAAGAAATTTACAATAAAAACAAAAAAAAACATAAACAAAATGGTCATTAGAAGACTTAAAACAAATTTACACTATACCAGAAAAATTGGTAGGTATATTAATTGCAACTCTTTTCATAAAACTCAGAGTGGGAAGCGTGAGAGATGTAAGTACTTACTCATGTATATATGTATGTACATAACATTACTAAGCAAGGATAAGTTTCAAAATAGTAATCAAAATATTTAATTATTCCGATAATACACCTGACAAAGCTTACAGAGCTATAAAAGCTTATTAGTGGTAATTGCGAAAGATAAAGTCAAAAATAAATATAATAAACTCGGTTTGTTAAACAATTTTGTGATATGGAAAATTATAACCTCTTCATAACTGGAAACAATCTAGCAAAAAAATATGTTTGTTGTTGGCAGATGTTAAAGACCACTAAGCAGGCAAATTTTAAATGTTTACAGTACGTAGTTTATCGGTAATAACTTGGTTTCGAATGAATGGTTCATAGAAAAATGTCATGTCATATGGTTAGCTAAACTGTCATATTTAGAAATGTTCGAAATATTAATGGATTGTAATCGTAATATTGAGTCTTTTGACATTTGTATAAGAAGTGGCCAAAACATGTCGTATGAGGGGTGGGCGTGTCAATTGCGCGATCACGCCCAATTTCATAATATTTCTATTCTTCGATCTAAAAGTGGCTCATGTCAGACGATTTTTATAGGTTTCAACAATCTGAATGGTTTAGAGGGCGTGGCAGTTAACCAATTCCGCCATCTTATATAATACGTTGGAGTCAACTATCAAAATGATAAATTTAAAATAGTTTTAGGCGTGGCAGTTGACCGTTCACAACCATTTTCATAATTTTTCTTTTCTATAACCCAAGAGTGACTCATCGTTGTGTGAAGATGGTTCCTTCTAGTTTTTGACCCACTTTGTATGTCGTCAAACCACTGTGTGGCTGTCGATTGTTAAGACTGAATGCACGTAAACTTATAGAAATGAAAATACATAATAAGAAATTAGGGTTTACGAAATTATAACAGAATTTACTAAGGAAATGGTACAAAAATTAAAGTTTTTGCATTAAATGCAATAAAATCTATCAGATTGCATAATCAGGACATAGAAATTTGTTTCCACTTTAAAATTTAACCTAGAAACTCTACTTTACGTCAATGTAGAGAAAATGTATTTTTGTCTTGATACAAAATTGATCATAACTTCGATATTTATCTATAGGATTTTTTTCATTAATGCAATTGACATAGTTCGATTTCTGTTTTTATTTATTAATGTAAAAATTACCGAATATAATTTTGGTAAAAAAATCTGGTTACTTCCATATTTGTCTCATATTGCACTTAAAATACTGAATCGATTGAAAACGAAATGAGTAATGTTTATTGCCGATTTTATAAAATTTTATTTGAGACCCTATTCCCGTTCAGATTGGTCATTTCTAACTCGAGATATGGTCCAAATTATCAAACATTCATGTCTCGATAACCTATCCAAAGAATATTTTGGGTTTGTTCAAGCTAAGCGTCAGAACAACTGTCCCACTTTCACTTCTGTTTTACTCTCTGTAATTAAACTGAAGAAAACATACCTTAAGGAATTGATAAGCAACCAAACGCCTTACAGTTGTTAACCCAATTGGCTTTCGTGCACTATTCTTCAATTTGGGTTGAAGTAAAGGACTTCGATGAGCTTTATATGCCTTTAGATGTTGAAACCTCTCGAATTGTGAATTCTTTCTGAAAATCGATAAGCTCAAGATGAAGGGCAGATCCGACAGATTATTCAATCATAACTCGAAAATTATTTATATTGTTAACAAATGAGCTACAATTTTCCGATTGACGAAATTACTTCTGTTATATAAACTAATTCTTGGGAGAAAAAAAACTTTCAACCTTCATGTTATCTCTACATTAACTGATTGTACATTAACTGATTTAGCGCACTTCAAATTCATTTAGGTTCTACTTCTACCTAATTTCTTTCTTAATTTTGTATCTGCTATTTTTTGGTAAATTAATGAGGGCATATTTTATGTCCAACTTACCAACCTACAAACAAAAAAGCTTAAAACAAATACGAGCCAAAGAAATTGAACCGTGTGGTAACGGTATGATAAGTGCGCAGGTGCAGCAGAAGTATGATGTTGACCACCGCTACCGCCACTGCCACTGTCACTGCCACCGCCGCCGCTATCCACCATCTCGGCAATACTGCAGTGCAACCATTATCATTATCGCGTTTGGAGAAATGCGCGATTTCAATTTATTTTTCGTCTCATTTCGTTTATGTTTTTGGTTTTGTTTTAATTTGTTGGGGAACTTTTTATTTCTAACAGCTAAAATTGCAGCAGCACATTTTGCATTGCATGCAATTTGCGGATATCTGATAGATACACACAAACACATGCAACGGTACGATATGTGCATTTGTGTTTGTGTGTGCTCTTGAGATACTCTTAATTTTATTTGCATGTATGCGTATTTCTATCCGCCGCGGTAAGTTAATGCATCTGCGTGTGTGTGTGCAATCACTTTATATTGACAAAGCGCTTTACACATGCAACAACAGTTTTTGTTGTTGCTGCTGTTGTTGTTTGTGCACCGCATGCAATTTTTTTTTTTTTTTGTTGATGTTCGAATTGACGATTTTTATATTATATTTTGTTGCTGTTTCGTATTTTTGTTTCATCGTTTCTCATTATTGTTATTATTTTTTGTGTGGCAATTTTTGCTTGGATTGCAATCAGTTGATTTTTATGTGGTGCTGTTTTTGGTTATTATTTTTGTTGTGTTTATTGTTGACGTCATTGTAGTCGCTCTTATAATTAGAGACAATTCCAACACTCGACGAAAATTGATGGTTCGTGGTTCTAATTTTTGATTTATTTAGAGTATGTAGAGATAATAATGGTTTTTCTAGTTGAATTTTAAATCACCATCGCCTGTACCCTTTTACAAGTAGATATTGATACAGGGTGGACCATTTATTATTTGGAATTTTATTTCGGTGTAAATAGGAAACGAATCATTTTTTTAATGTGTGTTTTATTTTTCGAAAGTACAATCCTTCCGGTTATTTGTGGCAAACTGTTTCATTCAAATGACTTCTGCGGCTGGCCTTGCCAACCCAATTTCAAAACATTTTCGATCGTATAGAGCTGTACTTGACCGACGGCTGCACGAATTTCGCCCTTAAAAGCCTCAATCGTTGCTGGATGGTTAGCGTAACACTTATCTTTAACTGTTTTTTAACGTGGGGGCCAATGCACCTCACCAAAACAGCTAATAATGCGATTTTCGAGCTTCCCACGCAAAATAACGATTGTTGTACGGTGAACCATCCTTTTGGAACCAAATGTTGTCTTAATTCATATCTTCTATAATAGGCCACAAATAATCAGTTGTCATTGTCCTGTAGCGCACTTCACTGTAACTTCTGCTTGAACATTCTAAGCAACTTCAGCAATTTTTTCGCTGCTGCGCATTGTAGGTGTACGAAAACGTGTTGTTTTATCAAATAAAGATCCATTTTCACGCACAAGTTTCACAAATTGATCCACAAATTGCGTGGAAGGTAGTTCTTTTCTATCGAATTTTGAACGTAATTTCTTACAATTACGATAAAAGATTTACCATTTTGCGAGTAAATTTTTAGTATTTCTCAAAGTACATAAATCGACCCATTTCGTTAAACGGAAATATAAAACTAATTTTCCGTCATAATACGAATGACATTTTCTTTTTTTAATCCTTTATTGATTATGAATTTTATTTTATAAAATACAATTCTTTCTCAAAAAATATAAAATTTTGTGTGAGAAGATAACTAATTAAATTATATAAATACTAACTCGCCATCAAATTCGTAAGGACATGCATGCAATCTCAATATGAGATTAATACTTATTATAAAAATATATCTCATTTCAAATATCTAATTAAAATTAAAGTTTCTTAACAGTAGCGTTGTAACATTTCTTTTGAAAATCACAATACTTATTGTTTAAATTTCTTATATTTTCTGGTAGCTTATTAAATATTTGTACACCATAGTTGCGTATTGATCGTGCGCTTCTTTCCGTTCGAAGGAAAAAAGTTCTAATGCTAGAAAAATTCCTAATACTATATGTGAGATTTTCTGTTTCATGTATCATTATATTATGTTTAATTAGTCCATTTTTTATTTTGAAGAAAGTTAAAAGTGTTTGCAATATTGAATATTTCCATACATCAAGTCTATGTTCATGCAGACTCGTCGTAGCTGTTCGAATTGGTAATGACAGTATATTTTTAATCATTTTGTTTTGCAATCTTTGCAGTTTGTTAATTTTTTGTTCAGAGCACCTATTTCATATAGCATTGAGATAGTTTACTTGAGACATGAAATACGAGTTATATAATAACCATAGCTGCTTTTTTGGAATATTATTTTTGTTTCTACTTATATATGGCGAAATTTAATGGAATCAATTTCATTTTTAGTTTAGTTATGTATTCACTACAATTCAATCTTGAGTCGAATCATAGGCCTAAGTACTTTAGTTTTTCAACTCTTAGTACATTGCAACCGTTACAATAAATTCCTGATAGCTCATTCATATCTGGAATTTGCCTATAGTTATTAAAGATTGTAAAATTTGTTTTTGTTAAATTAATGTTCAACAAATGTTTTCCAAACCATTGCGTTATGTTTTTTAAATCCGATTGGATATCTACTTAATATCAAATCTTTGATAGTATCCGTTGCATTAGAGTTACCACACTCAAATAACCATTAGTTCAAATCCCAAATGTTAGATAGACCACCCTTTATAAAAACGAAGGCGATTGAAATAGCTTTATAAAGAGTCGGCTCAACGGGATATGCATATCTAGTCTGCTAGATGTACTTATACATACTTATACCAGGTTTTACGTAATCAGCTCTATAAAATCAATTTATTTATGAAGCCATATGGAAGCCAATGCCATATGAAATTTTAATGAGATTAATATGTATAGTAAAACAATAAATTTTCCGTTATTTTGGAAAAATAATATTTTGTCAGGAATAATAATTTCACCCTGTGAAGTAATAATATCAAATTTGAAATTATTTTTTTTATATACAGTACTTTCAAGAAGAAAGCAATCAGCTTTTTCGCATGATATAATTTGAATATCAAGTAGGCCTTGATTTTCAAAAACTTCATTTCACTGTTAATTTCGCAATGTAATTGTAGAAACAGTCCATTATACGCTTTGGTCTCAAGAGCATATTTAAGAAATGAGTTCCGAATACGCGAAACGTTTTGAAGCAGTCTTTCTTTGTTCCCATCCATAAGGTCCCAAGATGTCCCACTTGAGTGCTTCAAAGTACTTAAAAAAGTCGAAGGCGTTTGTCCAGCATTGGAACCAATACTTTTTGGTGCACAAAAATGTGGACGACTTGCCAAATCGCGGCATTTGCAGAGCTACCTCGAAACAGGAGGACTTGGTTATAAAAAGGATTTCCGAAGCTAATCGAGCCATATCCTTGAAAGCAGCTAAACAAATATTGCCTCGAAAGGGCATAAATGTCTCTCTGAATACAATAAGAAACCGTTTGAGGGAGTTTCAGATCCAATTTCGAGCAACGACGGTAAAACCCTTACTAACTGCAAAGCAAATAAAAAAACGCCAAGAGTGGGCAACTGAACATGTGGATGCTTGTCTTCGAAATTCGATTATTTTGGACAGTATGACTCAAGTTCGAAAAAAGTAGACTTACAATATCTGCGCTTTAATCCGTAGATATGTAGAAATATTTAACTCTAATTACTTTTCTAGAAAGTTTATAAATATATATTTCATGAATTTTCAATGTATGTAACTGTCCGATATTTTAAATGAGTTAATAATCAACTAAAGCATCCGCCGGGCTATGAAAGCAATGTTCATTTGGCAAATATATTAATGACTAACTTTGCATGCGTGAAAAATTAAAATATAAAATTTAACAGAAAACAAAACAAAAGTTAAATGTTAAGGCTCTCTTCGTTAAGATGTTACAGCTTTATACATTAAATTGTAAAATATCAGTTTTAAAATTAAATAAAAAACAGAATAATTGAGATATCGGGCTGAAATTATTTCACGAGTAGTACACATGATATACGTTTGCAGCGAATAATTCTTTGGAGTCAAGTTTCCACCACTCTCTTCCACACATAAGTATCAGCCGGAACGTTGGCAATTTCGAGTTCGATATTGTTCCTGAGCTCTTCTTACGTTGTTGGCTTGTTGGCGATAAATCGCCAAAAATAAGCTACATCGCGAAGGAAGATTTTTAGATGAAATTCAGGATTTTCTTCAAACTTTTGCAGAGCACAATCGGAGAAGTTTCGACACTTCAAATAATCACGAGGCCTCACTTTTTGTGTTAATTTGATCTTGTAAGAGTATATATGAAAATCTTTACACAAAATTCGAAATAATAAAAAATTTAAGGGTGCGTTTATGTAAATACAAAATTGTTCTGTCGCTATTGAAAAACCCTTTATAAAAAGCAAGAAAGAAATAATAACACAAGTGAACTAAGTCGAAGTATTGCCCGTGGTTTGGAAGAGGCAATTTATACCAACGAGATTACCCTCGCAATAGATGATCAGCTCTTGAGTGTTTTAGTTTCACAGTAATGATAAGAGCATTTTTACTACATATAAATCACAAACATTTTCTATCTTCATTTGTGGACTTAAAAATTTTTTTCCCGTCCAAGGCCCAAATATTTTCTAAGGATGGCATCTATGCAGAATATGGTCGGATGAAAGCATTCCAAGTGATAGGAAACTCAGCGTACTCTGCCCAATCCATAAGAAAGGCGATCCCACGATTCGCGCCAATTACCGTGGGATAAGTCTTCTTAATATTGCATATAAGGTTCTATCGAGCGTACTGTGCGAAAGACTGAAGCCCATCGTCAACAAACTGATTGGACCTTATCAGTGTGGCTTCAGGCCTGGTAAATCCACCATCGACCAGATATTCACACTACGCTAAATCCTGGAAAAGACCCGAGAAAAACAGATCGACACCCATCATCTATTTGTCGATTATAAAGGCGCCTTCGACAGCACGATTATCCCTGCAAAGCTCATTCGTCTTTTGCAAATTGACACTTACCGACACCACCAGCGCATTTGATACCAAAAGAGTTTCAGACAAGGTGACTCCCTATCGTACTACTTCTTTAACCTTATGCTGGAGATAATAATTAGAGCTGCGAACATCGACATCTCTGGCACTATTTTCTACAAGAGTGTCATGTTGCTAGCATACGCTGATGATATTGACATAATTGGCACCAAAGCGCGAGCAGTCATTGCAGCATTCTCCAACCTGGAAAGGGAGTCTCGTCGAGTGGGTCTAGTGGTGAACGAGGACAAAACGAAATACCTTGTGGCAACAAACAATGAGTCACGGCGACTTGGACAAAATGTTACTGTTGACAATTATACTTTTCATGTCGTCAAGGATTTCGTTTACCTAGCATCCAGCATTAATTCCAACAATAATGTCTACCTTGAGATCAAGCGGAGATTGACTCTTGCCAGCAGGTGTTACTACGGGTTCAGTAGGCAATTGAGAATCAGAGCCCTCTCTCGACCGACGAAAATAACGCTCTATAAGTTCCTCATTCTTCCCGTCGTAATATATGGCGCCGAGACGTGGACGTTGACCATCAATGATGAGATACTGTTAGGAGCGTTCGAGAGGAAGATACTCCGTAAGATCTACGGTCCAGTATGCGTGGACGACGTGTATCGAATAAGATGGAACGATGAGCTGTATGAGCTGTACGCCGACACTGACATAGTCAAGCGTATAAAACCCCAGCGGCTTCGTTGGCTGAGTCATGTTGAGCGAATGGAAGAAAGAGCTCCGGCTAGAAGGTTGTTTTATTTTATTTAGAGGCGGCCAAAACCGATCATCGGTTGTAGTGCCAGTTAAGTAAGTAAGTAAGTATATCAGAGTGAGGCAAGTTCTGAAGTTCTGGGAAAGTCAAACTGTAAAGACTTCATTGGTAAATAAATGGTACAACTCACTCCAAAGTAGAGATGGGCACGTGATTACTTGTTGACTCACGTCACGCATACTTATGGCTTTGAATTTCCAAAGAATTCACTCTTAATCACGGTCGTTGAAATTTCTCCAAAATAATTTTATGCATGTTCACGAACGCGAATTTAAAAATCCACTAGCAATGAAAATAAAATGTTTCAAAATTAAAGGGTATAGAACATATGTTACACAGAGATGCCATATTTCGGATTTTAAAACTTCTTAGCTACTTTTTAAGCTACAAAAATTAGATCTTCAAAGAAAATCTAAACTCATGCTCAAGCCCGTTTACGTGAAAATTATATCATGCTGGCGCAAGTTGACGTGGAAATTATGTAAACTATATCACGTTCACGAATTCTCACGTCGAAATTATTTCCCGTTCACGCGTGTTCACGTGAAATTCACGTCACGTGCACATCTCTCCTACAAAACCTTAGTGCCAACAATAAAATCGAATTGTGCTGACTCCTAGAACAATCAGGTACGAGTATAATGGGAAAAAAGAAAATTAAATGACGGTTGAGCTTGCAAAGCAAACATTTGATAACATCTCAACCATCTAGCAGCTATCGATAAACGACTTTTTCCCACCTCTAATAAAAGATACAATAGGCAAAATTCTATCCTTATAGCAAAACATTTCTGGCTCCCAAATTTGGGCTTGGCAACAAGGAGGTGGAACGGGAGAGTCTCCCAGGTTCCGTTTTGAATTTTTATAGAGGCCAGTGCTTCAGGGCTTCTAAAAGGTAAATTAAGAATTTTTGAAAAAATATGTAACTTCTGTAAAAATTCCATTTGCCATTTTCTATATGTTTTATACAAAAGTTGAGCCAGTGAAAAATATTTAGGGATCTGTGAAGTTATAATTTATATATCAGGTTTGATAATTTATGAATTTTTAATTTCAAATGCAAAATGATTAATCTTTTTATTTTTTGTTGATCTGTTGAAACTACTTACCTTACAAATCGTCAGGATTGTTGATCTCTTAGATTTAGGAAGGTGAGAGACGCATAAATTTTTAATTATTTAAGTGCAATAAAAAGGCGGATGTCTAGACATTTTACACCGTTTTTGGGAAATGTTTTTGAATATATTTTCACTGAATTTTCAAAACTTGTGTCCGAAAAACAGCACAGTTGTCCAAAATGGGTTAAAATTATAAAGCTTGAAGACTAAGATTTGTGTGCATATTTCAAAAATAAATAATAAACATCGTCTTTTCCCCCAGGCCCGTGGTTTCTCTCCACGGACCTGTCCATATTACCGTACTAGAAAGCATTTACTGTTCTCACTTCCTCACAAAGAATGCAGTTTCATGATTTGAAGTATCACGAAAAAAAACTTGGTTTGCTTTGGAAATGACTATAGAAAATACATATTCATTATCATTGTACAAAATTAGATAGGACTAGATTGAAGTCATTAGTACATATGTATACTAATTTTTCTCTAAACAATTTTCTAAAAACAATACTACTGGATGGAGGTAGCTGAAAGTTCTCATTGAATTTTTAGAGTGGTTGTACTCTATGGACCTTGACGGCTTATATGAAACATTCGCCACCACTTCTATCCTAACCTACTTACTTGCTCCCTGTAACTATATTTAGGTACATATAATTACAAATTATTTCAAAGAAAATTAATAAAGCCATCGTTCATTTGAAAGGAAATTCATGTATTTTGTTTCGTTGTGTCTTGCACTACCGAAAATTGATAAAAAAAAATTACATAAGCAATTAAAAGTACTTAATTACTAAAAAATTGCAATAGTAAATTTAGTAATTTATGAAATTTTGCAATTATACCATGTATTTATGTACTACATACCAAAAAAAAAAACGGAAAGAAAAACTTAAAACTCGAAAATGTTAACAACATCAATTGTGACCAATTAAGAAATCATAAATGGGCCTTCAATCAACCTACCATTGTATTTCGAGTATTAATGAAAGGTATTTTGCGCGTGCGTCGTCCAACATATTATTAAAAATTGTAGTCGCCCCAAGAAAGTTCAGGACGACGAAAAGTAAAAGGATCGCCCAGCCAAAAATAAATAAAACCAGAAGAAACACACACACGCAAGTGTAGCCAAATGCAAAAGAAAGAAGAAAGAAAAAGTTCGCCTGACAAAAGTCAATGATCGCACGCATGCGCGCGATCCAGATCGCCAATCGGCGGGGCCAGCAGGCAGAAGCAGCGAGGCTAAACGTTCGCAAAGCCAACAACAGGCGTCCCGATAGCAGTGAGTGCAGGAGACAATCAGCGACTCAGGATCAGTAATAATCCTGCTGTGCAACAAAAGGATAAGCAAAAATACTATAATACACAAAATTGCCGAAAATTACGAGCAGAAGACTGCAAAAAATTTAACATAAAATGAAATGAAATGAAATGAAATAAACGAAAGGATCACGTACGAAAAAGCATAACATGAATTTTATAGGATCGAGGATCGATGAGCGAGTGAGCGAACGAGCGAGCGCCGACGCAGTTGAGTTGATCGCATCGCCAGGATTCGTATAAAGGATTCCATGCACACATACAATCGCACGCTTGCATGCACAGTTAACGCGCGCGTGTGTGTGTGTGCGTGTGTGTGTGTATGTATGCTTCTGCATCTACGAACGTACGTGAAACATTTTCACCAATTACAATGTTGGAAATTTTTGCACCTGTCCCCAATTTTGTTGTTGTTCTTGTTGATTTGAGTGCAGCATGCGCATGTGCCGTTTTTAAAGCATACATACAGACATCCGAACAAATAAGAATATATAAACATATTTGAAAACCATGCCGCAGCATTTGCAATTCGGATAAGCCGAAACGAAAGGATCGCAAAGGATCAAATAAAGCATTAAAAATATACACACAAAATTTAGTATAGCATGTTTTATGTGTGTGTGTGTGTGTGTGAGTGTGTAGAACCGCATGTGTCCCGTGCCGTCTAATTTTGTTCAAAAATTATTTTTCGGTTTTTGTTGGTTGCCGTTGTTGTTGTTACTAACAACTAACAACCAACCCCTCAAGTAAAATATTGAGAAATGTATGTTTCAATGAAAAGTAAAATTGTACATTTGCGTGGGTATAAAATGCCTGCATATGTACCTTCATACTTACTCGTATATGGCAACATACGAGCATATCTTTCTGGCTGGATATCCTTAGAATTTCTAAATGTTTTTTTAATTATATTGTATGTACATATATGTCCAGATGTATGTGCGCGTACCTTTGTATTTTGGCAAGCGGGCATTTGTTCAAATTGTTGAAGTTATTTATGCACAGCAGACTTCTCTAATTTTCAAATAAAATCGACATAACACCAAACGACCAAATGATCGATGCCTAGAAAAAACCTTTTATCGATGAGCCAACGATTTTTACCACTCTTCAGGACTTTAGTACAAACTAAAACAACTCCGGAAAAGATATTTGTAGTTTGAACTATGTACAAGATTAAATCTTTTTGTATATGACTTTCTTTAGAACATATTTTAATTAAAAACATTTTGACTTTTAAAGAAAAATGTTAATTGCCTCGAACGTTTCAGAAAATTATCACGGTCGCTATTTATGCATGTACCTATATAGTCCAATAATCAATTTACTGATTCATCAATAAAGAAAAACGAAAACGTAGTAAAGTATTAAAATTTAGCTAGTATTAATGTTTTATTATCCTTTAAAATTACATTTCAAGCGTCTTGGCACCACGTAAAGTATGACTACCTACAGTTTTCATCGAGGAACTTCCATAGTAAGACGTCGGAACTAGAGGCATGTATAATATCTAGGGAGTAGGGTGGCCTTAATGTGGAATGGCCGAAATATATATATATGTATAATTCAGGTTTATTTAATTTTTCGAAAGGAAAACAAGTTGACTTAATATGATTCAAAAAAAAAAAAAAAGAATAAATTTGTGAGAAATTTAAACTTTATACGAGTACTATAAACTAGTTAAAGTATACTTAATAAACTAAATGCAGGAATAAAATGTTGTCACTCAGTTCAAACTTAATGCAAGTGAAGATTTTTCCGATATCCATATTCACTTTTTATATTAAATTGATTGTGCTAAGTATTGCAATTGTATTGTATATTCTACATAAGTATTCACATAGAGTTAAAACTGTTTCTCGAATTTCGAAAAATAAAACAATGTGCAAATTTTACTCCATCAAGGAAAATACGATTTTCTTGTGCATTTTACCTTCCTAATCACGATGGCGTTTTAGTTTTCTGTTTTAGTTTTTCAGTTTGCATCTGGAAACATCAAGGGTGATTTTTTTTGCTACTTGGTTTTTGACGTTTATATTTCTGACAGTTAACGCGTGATTTTTTACATGTGTCAAAGTAAAAAATGCTCAGTTTGGTTTGCTATATTTCACCATGAATAGTCTAACGGGGTCAAATCATACGATATTGGTGGCCAATTAACTTCACTAAAACGTGATATTAACGGCTCACCAAATTCGCCATCCAATTGATGCAAGGTTTCGCGTGCAGTGTGGCATGTGGCACCGTCCTGCTGGAACCATATGTCGGCCGATCCAATTTTTGCATCGGCAAAAAAAGTCTGTTATCATGGAACGGTACTTTCTCCATTGACCGTAACGTTTCGGCCTTCATCGTCTTTGAAGAAGTACAGCCCTATGATGACGCCTGCCCATAAATCGCACCAAACAGTGCATTTTTCGGGATGCATTGGTACCTGCTGAATTGTCTCTGGCTGGTCTTCACTCCAAATACGGCAATTCTGCTTATTCACGTATCCATTGAGCCAAAAATGAGCCTCGTCGCTTCGATAAAAAAGGATCGCATTTTGATAATAAATTTCAATAATTTGCAAAACATTGTTGAACTTGTTTTACTTTGACACATGTCAAGAATCACTCGTGGCAATGTCAGGTATATAAACGTAAAACATCACCCTTTTCAAAGAAACCCACTAATCGTGGCTTCAGAGCTATTCTGCAGGATGCGATAAGCTATTATCTATTAGGAAAAAAAAGATCAGAAAAGTAACCAATACTGAACAGAACCTAAGGAATGTTTGAATATTGTTGCGAGTAATCTGAGAAGATACAGTAAATTGAACTAGCATCGAACAAAACCGGAAATTCCTTCTGTACGCTGAAGGTTTTGCAGAGAAAATAAGGAATCTGTGAAGCACATACTCGAACGGTGTCTCGAACTTATGCATGCTCGAAGAAGGCACCTGGGTGACCACCAAATACCACATGTCAATTTGAACTTAATAGGAGTAGGATCAACGCTAAAATTTTAGTTGGAGGTTGAAATTATGAATGTATTGTGGTCGGTCCATGAAGGAGCACAATAGATATTAAAGGTCGTAGTGCTCTCGCCAACATTAATAATGTATGAACTTAGTTTTTGCTCATATTGTTTTTAATTCTGTTGTTATTGTTTTGTGTTTCGAATGTACTTGAAACTAAATTAAAAGTGAGTTACAAATAGTTAATTAATTTAAATTTAAAAAAAAATACTACAGAGGTTCATTTAGTTCATCAATTTATATACATATATAAATCTTTGGATTTAAATGTTTTGAATTTATTGTTCTATTTAAAGAGCGTCTAGATTTAAAAAAGAACGATTTATGTCAGCCTTAAACTTTTTCCTTTAAACTTAGAGACGAAGGAAGTCCAAACCCGAGTAAGACGAGCCAGGTAAAGCCGAGCAAGATCAATGCAATTGAGATACGGTCAATCACATGTACTCAGAATAATATAAGTATTTTATATTACCGGAGAAAATCAGAAATTGTAGAATATTCTAATGCGGACTCAACCGAAATAAAAATGTCTCCATCTAATTTTTGTTCATTAACATTTTTTTGAATCAATTTTTCTTAATTCCTTCAAAGTGAAAGACTTTAACTCTAAATTCCAATGGTGAGTGTTACAACAAAAACAATAACACCGAGTACCCAAAAAATGCAGCAACGTTTGCGTTATTGAAAAATATTGAAATGTAGACAAAGAAAAATACCAACAATCGAATAACATACAACAACAAAAATCGAATAAGTAAAAACAAAAAAACAAATAAAATTCCAATGAAAAATAAAATAACTAAAATACAATAAAAAAAAAGTGAAAAATAAATGTTTGTCTTTTTGCAGCAAACGATATTTAACAACTCACAACAGCAACAACAACGGGCAATATTAGCATAAAAACGAAAAAATGTTGCATTGCACGGTAAAGTGAAATTTAGAGAAAAGTAATACCAACAATAACAACAACAAGCCTGAGGTATGTAAAAAGTAAAGAAGTAAAAAAGTAGTTTAAATAAATATTGTTACACTGACACCAGTATTGCCAACAAAAATAAAGTTTATGGTAATGTGATTTTTGTTTTACTAAACTTTGACTAAATTGAAACATGAAAAGATCAGCATGATACGAGTATTATGACAAAAGTTTGTTTGTGACCGCTCTTGACCTTCGCAGAAGAATATTTACAGAAAATCTGCTGATATGAGGGATCTCTGAACCTCTTCATTGAAGTCACAAAATGTTTAGGAAAATTGAGAAATAGTAAATTAGAAAATACAAAAATTAACAAATTTTGTAAACATTAGAACTTATATAACCTTTTTTATTATACTTATATACTTACATTTAGTGGTTAGAAGTTTACTTGAAGAGAACTTGTTAGAAAACAACTTGACCATTTCATTCATTCTTCCAATGGATTTTTTGTTGAGTTTCTTAATTCATTCAGCTCCAAAAACTCTGCTTCATATAGTGTGTTTTTTTTTAGGTGTGGTTTTTGACAGATGTCGCTTGATTTGTGCTCAGTTTGGTTTGCCATTTCATAATCAATAGACTTACTACTGAACAACGTTTGCAAATCGTTAAAATTTATTACCAAAATAATGGTTCGGTTCGCGCGACGCTTTTTGTTGAGCGATGAAGCTCACTTTTGGTTGAGTGGGTACGTTAATAAGCAAAATTGTCGCATTTGGAGTGATCATAATCCACTAGCCATTGTTGAGACGCCGTAACAACATCCTCAAAAAGTCACTGTTTGGTGTGCTCTATGAGCAGAGGGAATCATTGGTCCATATTTCTTCAAAGATGAAGCCGGTCATAATGTTACAGTCAATGGGGAACTCTATAGAGCCATGATTAATGACTTTTTCGTGCCTGAATTGTGAATTGGAGGATGTTGATGTGGACGACCTTTGGTTCCAACAAGAAGGCGCTACATGCCATACAGCCATACAGCCAACGAAACAATCAATTTATTGAAGGAAACTTCAATGAACTGGAAACTGGACTATTTTTTGTGGGGATAAGTGAAGTCGTTTGTCTACGCAGATAAGCCCGAGACGATTGACGCCTTGGAAGAGAATATTCGGCGCGTTATTACTGACATCCGGCCCTAATTGCTGTAAAAAGTGGCCGAAAATTGAGCCTCTCGGATGGAATTTATTCGAACCAGCCGCGGCGTCCACTTACCGGAAATCGTTTTTAAGACATAATGGCAAATCCTTATCTTTATAATAAAACTAAATTCTTGGGCATAACATTAAATTATATGCGTTTTATTTCTTCTTGAAAACCACACTTCTAAAACAAACTTACTTTTACTTTTAATGGCACAACAGCCCATGGAGGGCCTAGGCCGAGCTTTTCGCATCCACTCATGTTGTACGTGTTATATTTGAAAAGCTATTTTTATAGCAATTTTTACTCTTGTAGGTTTGCCATTGCCTGCTAAGAGGTGGTGCCGTGTAGAAAAATTATTTTTTCTACTTTTTGATATTTCCTGTGCCGAGATTCGAACCCCGGACACTCTACGTAGCAGTCAAACGCACTACCACTACACCACAGCGACCACAACAAACACCCTGTACATATATTTCCCTTTTTGTCAATCTATTCATAGCCAAAATTTATGGCAGGATACGTACTACCTACTTATTTATGGTAGGATAAGCTACTTCGCCCCTATCTAAATGTATTTTTTTTTTCTCACATTAAACACATTTTATCGATGTAGTGTGTATACTTATTAAAAATTTTTGTTATTTTAAATGTTATTGTTTTTATTAGTAACCAGAAAATCTTATTTAAAGAAATAAAGAAATATTATTGTTTATGTATAAACTCCAACTCAATGTGATATGAACAAAAAAATACGATTACATTTGTGAATTATTTACAGAATTATTATTTATTATTCAATCTAGCTGCAGCAGGAAATTACATACCATACTTTTTTTATCCCTAAAATATTCCTCTTTTTCTTTTATGAAAGAAAGTTCACCATTCAGGATATCATAGGTATATAGCCTATAGCTCGATATAATTTCTTCAATTAAGAAATGATTGAATATTAATAATGATTGAATATTGAAATGATTAGTACTCGGGATTGATTCGTTTCTGGTATTAAATTTAAAGATGCAAGCTCTAAGGCAGAGATTTCCAGACTTTTCTTTCCGAATGCGAAAAACCAAAAAATTAAATAATTATCTACATATGGGCAATTCCAAGCGTTCGGTACAAGTTCATTATTATAATAATTTATATAATAATTTATTTATTTTAAGCCCATAGAAAGATATCCAAGAGATTTTCGAATAACTATGTATGTACTTTGAGTTTTTTAAAAGTTTGAGTATTCGTATTTTGTAGTAGCTGAACTTTTGAATTTTAAGCAGAGTTGAGTTGATACACATTTCGGAAGTCACTCTTCATACTGTCATACATTCAGTCAAAACTCTGCCCTGGGTGCTGCATATTTATTGATATTGTAGTATTTTGAACTCAAAGGTTCACTTAAAAATATGCCGTATTTCAATGATCGAACAAAAATTTACAAAGGTTTCGACATTATTTTTAGAGCGTTGGTATTTTCGATGTAATAAATTACAATAACATACGAAAATTTGAAGATATCTAGCTGAAATTTCGAACAAATATTTTTCTCTTTTCAGATGAGCTAGCTTTATAACATTTCATATTGGAAAAGAGTCACGCCTAGCCTAATGAAAGGAAATTTATATTTTCAAACTTTAGAAAAAATATACGAGTATGCATTGTTTCTAACTTATAGTACAATAAACATGGCCAGGTTAAATAATTCATGAAAAGCATATCCTTTAAACATGTAGTTTGCGAGATATCCCAATGCAAATCAAAAAAGGTTCACTTTTTCAATCAACAATTTTTGTAAAATACATATATCAAAAATATAAAGGCAGGCTAATTTATCTTCGCGACCCATTTTTAAATCTTGCGGCCCACCATCTAAAAAGGCATTGCAGCTAAATTCAGTAAATGAATAAAGTCGGGTAAAGTCGCAATTATTTCATACGAATTTAGAGTATCGAACTTCGTAATGTAAAAGTACCTAAATAAATAAATCGTTTCTTAATTACTCAGATTTTACCTTCAGTATCTCAAAATGTTGGTTACTATTAAAAGGCAGCTATCTGCTAGAATAATGGATAATTTGCTGCTAGCCTCTCATTTCCAGACAAAAATGATTAGCCTATTGGAAATAATTATATTCTTATCTTCTTTTGATACTTTGTCCATATCTATGACCCCATATTGAGTATAGAGTATAAAGTAGATATGAATATAGGGGAATCCTTTAGAGTAACATTTTTAAATGTTTTCTCAGACTTGGATAAAATATGTAACTCTTTTGGATACTAGAATTAAATATATTCGTACATATATAAAGAAGAGGCTTAAATTGTTTAGCCTATTTTGATTATGAGGGTATTTACTTTCGCTGCTCCGAAACTCCAAAGCAAACTTCTACAGTTCAGTGTAGGTTTAACAAAATACATGGACCTGAAAGGATTATCAATTCTCGGTAATAAGGTACTAGAACATCGGTGACAGCAACAAATACATTGTAAATACTACGTAGGTAAATTGTAACTCTCTCGGCAGTGTAAAAATTCTCGTTGACGGTGAACTTTTCATCAACGATAATTGGGATTATAATGAAGTAACTGTGTTGGTAATTTGAGACAGACGATAGCGAGAACTCTATACATAGTACTACATATCAATATCATTGTTAAAAGTTATTTGGATTTATCTGGTACACAATTAGAAGGGATGTAAAAAATAATCTTAGTTGATAGAGAAAAATACTCGCATATTTCATTCGTGATTAAAACTAACTAAAGATAAATAAGATTAGAAATTAAGTACTGAAGTACTGGCCTACTTCATTACAAATTATGTATTTCCTCATTAGCTTAGATGAAACTTGGCAACTCTATGTGCATATAAGAGTACTTAAAATCGAACTTTATGAATTTGGGGGCATACATTTGTTTCTGATTTTTTCACTTTTTTCGTTTTTGTGAATGAAATCTTTTTCTTCATCATGAATGAAGCAATGAAATGTAAAATATTTTGTTTATTTTGGTAGTTTTTGAAATCGACCGTTGTTGTTATTAATGTACATAGTTGTTGCTGGTTTTTTGTTTACTTTTTTGTGTTGATTGTTCTTCAAGCAAATACCTTGGCGCAATGCGAGTAAATGGACGGTGTGCGTGCCTTGAGGGCGCTGATAATAAACGCACCAAAAAATATCATATCTATCAACAGACCGTCATACATACATACATAAATACATACATATATAGTACCTACATACACACATTCATACGTAAAGTGGTGCTTGAAATTCACTTTTTGATGTTCTCCATACGAGTACATGAAACCGAATATTCAAAAAAAAAATGAATAAAAAAATGCATTTTTTCACAGTTTGTTTGAGTAACTACTTCACTGGTTGACGCTGGTTGTCTTTGAGTACACATCGAGTATTTTTGACGCTTCTACTTCGTGTTCTTTTCCTCCTTGTTAAAGCGAATTTTTTTCAGCTTCTTCATATCTACCTACCTACATTTACTATATGTATTGTATATAGTTTTTTAATTTTCAGCATCAATTGGCATTTTTGATATTTCACTTGTGATATAAGTGCAATTACTTGAGTGATTACTGTTTAACTGATATTATCAACTGCGTATAGAAATGATATTTTCACACGCAGTATCAACACACAAAACACACAGCACAATATTTCTGGAAATCGCTTTTTCTCTACACCTTTTTCGGGATAAATTTTCTTATTTTGTGTTTTTCTTACTGTTTTGTGGTTTTTTCGAGGATTTTTAATAAGTAATTATGTTTTTAAGCTTCAAATAAGCAAATAATAGATAATTTATTAATATGAATAGGAGCTTAAAAAAAGAAAGAACTCGATTTCACCGCGAGCTTAGTCTGAATAGATTCTTCTATGAGTAGTTTGTTCTACAATTTTTTTTTGTTTAGAAATTATATTAGAGCTCGGTAGCAATAATTAAAATTCCATCTTGCCTATTTATCTCCTTTGGTCAAGGTTTTATTTTTTATTTTTGAAAGGCTGAATAAATTTAATTTAGAATTTCCATAATAAGAACTCATGATAATTCAAAAATTGAAAAGGCACAAAGAAAAGCTCAAACTATTTTTTGGTTAATAAAAATTGTATTAAACGATGGCAACAGAAATGCAAGATGTTAGATGTACAAGAAAAAACAAGAAATCATTATACAAAAATTAAAAATCAGACCAAAATCCTGATCTATAGATATTCAGAAAACTGTTAGACCGAAAACAACTATCTCTAACTCTCCAGGGATGAGATATCTGAGAACTTTAATTCAAGTTTAACGCCAATAATTGATCTGTATTATAGGTAGAAATATTTTTTTATAAACAATTGGTTTTTTCAACAGTCTCGATAATTTTTATAAGTATCAAATTTGTATTATTTATGAACGTGATTGCGTGAAATGAAATGGAAATGGTCATTAATATCAAGCACTTACGTAAATATAATTAGAGATTACATTAGGAATTTTTATACAAAATTTTGTTTTCTGTCCTCTCTTATGTATTTCTAACTAACTTATTTTCAGGTTAGCGTTAAAAACTAACTAACTAACAATTGTCTGAACTTGCAAAAATAGCTCTATCTAAACTTTTTGTTTTGAGCCAATAAGAAACAAAAGATCGTTTCTTCCTGTCGGATCTCGAGTGCTACGAGAAATAGAAAACTTTAACCTTTTGTTCCAAACAGAGCTTCGTTGATTCAAGTTTTTATATGTAATTAAAGTTCAGCAAAAAAAAATTCATAAATAAAAATACTTTCTTGCATGAAATTATTTGAATTGCAAACATTTCTTAAGTATTGAGTAAGTATTAAGAACAATCGGTTTTCATTTTTTTCGCAGGATTTAACTCTGTTAAGGGCATATGGAAAAATGTGTTTTAAGAACAATGTATTGTAGTTTTTTTAATATTGTGCCGTATTCTTTTTTCACCTTCCAATAAGATATTTCTTCCTCATTGTATTTAAGAGTTGCTTTAGTATTATTCAGCAATTATGGATTGAACTCATTTAATTCAATAAAAAGTAAATTTTTTAAGTCTAGCTTATGACCTTACAATGTTCAACAGTAGCAAAATTGAAAAACTTTGGCATACCTACAACGAAGAAATACCAAAAAATTTTGCTATTTTTGCTCCGTGCAAGAGCATATGCTAGACTTAGAGAATCCTTCTAATACGTAAGTGGGAAAAGTATTCTGAACTTTTGTATCTAAACAGTATTTTACCATTAGAATACAAAACACTTCATAAATAACAAATCTTTTTAAAGTTCAGGTAGTGAGGATCGCCGGCTGTGAAATGCAATTTTAATGGAATTCTATTGAATTTCACCTATTCTTGAATACGCTTGAGCTAATGTTATTTTGGCCTTTGCTGTAAATTTTACTTTTGACTTAAAAAAACAAATAAAATTCATATTTAAGTCAGAGTCTTTAGCGCAGAAGTCTTTGAACTCAGAAGTCCCCTAGGACCTTCGTCAATACGAATTCAGTAATGGCAGTTTCGTTTTAAGATTCGATATTTATTAGATTTTTCTAAAGAAATCGACTTGTACCATATCACTCCTTCAGTTGATTTTATTATGATGTCATGAAAGAAAAGGACATTTTATATTTTGTGATATTACTTAAAGTTGGCAAATAATCAATAAATTATCTCTGTAATTATTTGATTCATTCAACATTAAAACTTTAAAATGTAGCTGTTGCAAACCTAATTGAGTTTGCGAAACTCGACCATTAAAAATGTATTCGTGGTTTTTAAGAATTGCTGTACAGAAGGTTTCTTGCTGTTTCTAGGTTAACTCATTCTTTAATATATTTGATGAACCTTTTGAGATCTCTGACTCAGAAACTGAGTCTTTAACACTATTACAGTGACAGTTGTTATATATTTTTAACAATTTGGGCGCGACTCATAGACACAACAAAAATTCTTCCCAACTCCGGAAGAACTAACAAATACATATAACAATGGATTTGGTTCGTTAATATCTTTTATTACCCTCTAAAGAAAGTTTTTTAAAATCATTACTTTACTTTTAATGGCGCAACAGCCCATTGAGGGCCTAGGCCGAGCTTTTCGCTTTTCGCATCCACTCATGTTGTGCGTGTTATATTTGTACATGAATGGAAGGGACCAACAGTTTAATGCCGAATCCGAACGGCGAAGTGAAAAGCTTTTCCTAGCAATTTTTACTCTTGTAGGTTTGCCATTGCCTGCCAAGAGGTGGTGCCGTATAGGAAAATTATTTTTTCTAATTTTTTTTTTTTTGATTTTGCTTTTGCCGAGATTCGAGCCCCGGACACTCTGCGTAGCAGTCCAACGCATTACCACTATGCCACAGCGACCACAAATCATTAAATATTCTAAATATACTCTGAACAATTATCCAACATTTTATTACGTTAAACAATGTGTTACATCGCCATATAAATTAAATTAAAAACTGGGACTAGGCAGAGCAGAGTAGTATTCTAAATCAAACTGAGAAACCGGGAGAAACTTTTTCCTTTTAGAATGTATTGGCCTTATTCTGCTCATAGATTTAGCAGTCGGTAACTTCACGCTCATTATAATAGGAATCTTTCCATCGGAGTCTTTCATATTCCTTTTCTTCCAAAGAACGTGCAGTAATTTGTTATAGAGCATGCTAATTTACTATAGAGCATTCTGCAAGGAACTTCCTGACTATTCTATATACTTCTGCAAAACTTAAACTTATTTATGTCACATAATATTACTATATTTGAGGACAAAGATGTTTTGATGCATAAAATCAATCTGAGAAATGATTTATAGGTGCTGAAAAAAATCTACAGGAAAGCAAATACTTAAAATAATATAAAAGTCATAAATATTCAAAGGTACTAACCAAACTCCAGGATAATTGAGCAACAATCCAAAAAGGTAATTTTTTTTTTTTTGGTTAAAGTATTTTTTAAGCCAACAGTGAATTGAAGAAAACTGCATCAAAACACAATAACAATATAAATTTTACTTAAAATCTTCGATTGGAAACCAGCAATTCTGTGGTGCGCAATAATGGCGACCGGCAAATTTGTTAATTTTTTTCTCTTCACGTATTTCCAAATCACGCATTTGCAAAAACAAAAAGCACAAAAGCAATAAAAAAAAAAACAACAATAAAGTTTGAGTAAATTTTGCACTAATACTATGAAAGTTTATTTATTTAATACTATTAAGTATTCGAGTAGCAAGAGCTTGGTGTATAAATTTAAATAAAATAAAAAATTTACAATTTTGATTGAAGCAAACGTTTACTCTCTTTCTCTCTCTCATACACACAAACGCTCTCACACACAAGCATACAGTATAAATAAAAGCAAACGTGAGTAAGCAACAATGTGGCGCTGATGATTGCGGAGGAATTTAAAGCTCCAAATAAGCTTATTTCATATATGGTACTTTTGTTTTTGCAAATACAATTGGGAACTTTTTAGTAAACTTATAAACTAGAGAAAGAGCGAACATTGGTAAACGTTAAAGAGCATGGCCTCGCTAAATTAGCAAAATCGAAAGAAGAGCAAATAATTCATCTGTGAGTAGCCGCAAAGATCACGAGCACTTCTGTACACACATATGCATATTATTTGGTGGAGCGAGCTTTTTTTCGGGTTTAAAATTGTTTGTTGCCGTTTTATATGCTCACACACACATTTAGCAAACTCTATAAATTTTTGCACTGCACGATGATTGCGGGGTGGTGGTGAAGCGGGAAGGAGGAGGAGCCCGCTTCTGGTTGAAACTGGGTGGGGGAAGAAGGGCAAAGTGGGAGTTGCAGTTGTGTGAGTACCTTCAGCTGTGAGTAACAGAAAAAGCACATGTGTTTTTTTTGCACATTTAACAAATTCCTAGCAATTTTATCACTGGCTTTATATAATTTACCCACTTTTTTTTATGGATTTCTTTAAAATAACTAAATTAACTAAACAAATGAAATCTCACCTCTCTGCATTGCAGGTGGTACTCAATGTAAATGAATTTGTAATTGTTGCTGGTGTTTCTGAAGTGCTGAAGCATTTATTTTTGTATCTATGCGTGGCATAGATTCATTCTTCATTTCGTTCATAAGTAGTCATAAGTTGCACACATTCATAAAAAATGTGTAGTGCTTGCTTGCTGGCCGAGTTGTTTCTTTGTTTTGTCTCGCACGCATACGTACAAGTTCGAAATGTATCTCAAAGATTCACATGACGACAGCGCCGTTCTCTGCTCTACACAACGCCATGAATGTGTGTATGCGTGTGAGTGGGTTACTTCACCATTCGAAATTCGTTTTCGTTATGTTTGTGTTGGTGTATGAGTGTTTCTTCGCTGATTTCGCACGCTTTTGCTTTGTTGTTGCTAAGAAATCGTCTAAAAATGTCTGCTGCTTTTTTCTAATTTTATTTATTTTTATACACGCTTACAAAATGCAATCTTTCTTAAGTACAAGGCAATTGCTGTTGGTTTTTTATAAATTGTATTAAATTTACAAACTTTATAGATTATTAATTTCATTTCATTTCATTTACATAAACTGCATTTGTTTAACATTATTTTGGAGTAGTGTAGCTGCATGTAGACAAAATAATCGGTACATGTTCGTATGTATGTATGAACATATACCATATACATATGTATACTCAAGGTTCCTTTACATAATATTTGTTTATGTTGAAGAAAAAAACGACACAGTCATATTTTCTAATAAGTATTCTACTTTTACTAAATAAATCCAGCCAGCAGTTGATACAAGAGAAAAAAGGGGCGTAAATGGAGGCGATAGATTTGTCAAATAATGCCAAAAAATTAATATAAATCTCCTTTGAATTTTTATGTTGTATGCGAAAATTCTTGTTCCATGCGCCAAACCGAGTTTTGCCTCCCAAGATTTGGATAAATTATTTTCTGAACCTTTCCTCATATTTATAAAGTATTCAATATTAAAGCTTTCAATATTGGTTTTGGAGTTGCAAACAATGGGTTAAGTACTGGTATACAATATAGCTACATCAAAAATAATAGCTACTTTCTGTTTGATGCATTCCCATAAAAATTCGAATGTAAATTACCAAGTAATGCAATGAGGTTAAGAGATATGGCTGCTGAACATATGGCTAAAATAAGTATGTATAAATACATATTTACATACATACCTTCTAACTGGATAAGATCTCTTTGCGGGCTTTCTTGACCCTATGAAAGTGTGGGTAATATGATAATAATGACCATGAACAATGACCCTGGAGACTTCTGATCTATGTAAATCAAATTATTGTGCTTTCCTATCGTTTACATGGATAGTTCTACTCTCACTTCCCATATAATATTCGCCCCTTCATCTCTTCTCTGTAATACTTACTACCAGCATCGTATCTATATATATAAACCTTCAACATCGTTTCTGCTATGGTTCACAGATAACCCGTTTCAAGTGTTTTCTCTATATTGGAGGTATCACGTCTACTTGTCCAAAAACGACCAATGACTGCCACTAACTAATGTTCAGCTTGTTTTCTATTTTCTTATTTTTTGTTTTTGTAATTTTCCTTTATAAAATCCCCCAGTTACGACGTTTCAAGTATATCATTTGAATGATAGGTACGGCCTATTTCCCAACAAACATTCCTGCTTATGCACTTTAAACTTCAGACTTAAAATGTCGTCCCTAGCTATGACGTTTTAAGCATGTCTTCTAAATGGGAAGAAGTTTCATGCACACACTCCGAAACGGTCCTAATCGCTTTACCACACACAAGTTTTCATTGTCTTGTGGCATATCCACTAATCCAAATCAACCCATATTTTTTAAGAAGAATATTATTGACAAATCAACAAACTGCTTCTGAGATATCCCATACCCCACCTTCCAATCTCACTCGTTTTTCCTGTTGCATGACATTGTCAACTAACGTCCTTGTACCAAATTTCAGTACTGTACTATAGTACACCAATAGATTTCAGGAGCTCAAATTATATTTTATGTGTGAAAATATATTATTTTGCCAGATATGGTGTCGAATCGTCTGATCCGTGATCGTACAACTAGGAGTGAAGTACGTGGCGAGTTTTAAGTTCATGGATTCGATGACTTCCTCAGAAAAACGTTTCTTCAAAAAAAATACAGACAAGGGATTTTGTATGACCTAATATTTACTTGAATGTTGAGGTGATGTAACATGGGACCCGATATAAATTGTTTTTACCACTTTCGAAATCATCTCATTCAGTGATGATTCTTATAAATTTTACTGGTATTCATAACCATCCCATCTCATTTTCGTCAAATGTTTTTTTTTTGGTAGGTCCGCAAATATACTGATTTCCTAAGTTCTGTACTGATGTTTATACAATTATGACTACATTGATTATTTCCGAAGTGACAAATTTCGTGGCGAGTGGACCGGGAAAAAAATAAGCCGTGATTATATTTATCGGCTCTTCTATGGTGCACTTTTTCAAAAATTTTGTTTGTACTGATTTCTTCTAGAAAGTTTTTGGGAATGTACTGAATCGCTTCTTTTCATATCTGGCAGTCATATGCAGATAGAATTAATTCAACACATTTAAAATTATCATTAATTTATGCTTATTAAGTTTAAAAGTAAATATTAATAGGTGAAACAGTTTTGCGGCCATTTCCCCAAACTCAGGTTTGTTATCGCTTTGTTCGTTGGCGCGCACATTATATTTGGATGTCGATGAGATTTGGCGGAGAATATCCGGTTCCGGTCCGCACAGGTCATACTTACTTTGAGAATCAGTGTTTCCTATATATCCATTTTCGATCTTTTTTGCATTCTGCTTTGATTCGTTTATCATGTGTTCTCATTTTTCACTTCGCAGCGACAGAATCGGAATTTTTTAACCTTGAGCTTAGAATTGCATTCAGTGACGCCCAAGGCCCCATATGACGAATTACGTTCAAATTGGATAACTTTTAACTTTTTAGTTCGCCGTATTGGACCAGCGACTTTGAATTTTTAACTTTTGAATCCAGATTTGAGCACCGCTACCCCAAAAACCCTAAAACAGTAGGAACCAATTAAATAAATGTATGTTTTATGGCTCCAGATTTGAACTCCGCTACCCCAAAATCCCTTAAAAAGTACGAACCAATTAAACAAATGTATGTTTTATGGCTATTACAGTTAACTTCAATCCCTGTCCGGGTTTTCCCTATGCTTCGGATCAGTGCGCCGTTTGCTGTGTCTTTTGCAATGGCGCAATTAGAATTTGTTTTGAAATGTATTTTGTATGATTCAGATATGAATGTTGGATGAATGAAGGAAAAAAAGGTTCTATAATAAAAAAGTAGGCTAAGTAGGCTGTGAAGAAAAAAGAAGGTTTCTAAATGAAAAAGGAAATTCGGGGCTTCTTCGCAATTTTCGCTATTATCGTATATACTTTTAGAAAAATCCACTGCATAGTTTATGTATTAATTTTAAATCAACTGTAATTTTGAATTACTGTAACAAAGCCGATTTGAGAAAGTTCAATGATTACATGATTTTGTTTTTTTTTTTTGCTAAATTTCCTGAAAACTTACAAAAATATTTTTTGCAAATCTATCATCTCTATTACAAAGGCGTGGGTAAAAAATTCAATATTCTCAACAAATTAATGTCTATATTTTATTGTCCATAACTGTATGAACATTCTTCAATAGCTACCTACCACTTCTTCTTCTATGCTCATATTCTAAATTTGCTGCTTTATGTATTCTCTTTCTGATTTTGATATTTTTCTAGTTTGTTGTTTCTATGTGCCACTAATTTTAATTTCTTTTTGCTGATTCTTTTTTCTATTTAATTTTTACCCAACAAATTCTATTGACACATTCATTATATTTCTTCTTCCCTTTTTCTCGTGCTCTCTTTCTTGTCGGTCACCACAGTGTTCTTCCTTTCTCAGTGACGCGTCGCTGTTACTCTTTTCACTTTTCCTTTGCCACCTTCGCTTTTTGTTGTTGTTGTTGTTGTTGTTGTTGATATTGTTGGCGTTGTATTAATTTCATTTTCTAATTCATTTTATTTGTTTCTTATTTTTCTTTGCATTGCCGTCTCCTTGTGGCGTGAACCTTGAAAATACCGGTTGAGTTTCTTTTCACATTCCTGTAAAATGTTTTCCATTTCAGTATTTTTCCTTGATGTGTATTCTTGTTACACACTCACACACACACACACATACCTAACAATATGTACAAATTCAACATTACAACTTTAGACTTTAGACTTTAGATTTTACCACATTTTTCTATTCATCTAGTTCTCTCTCTCTCTCTCTCTCTCTCTCTCTCTCTTTCTCTCTCTCCCCCCACCCCCCGGCCCCCCTTTTTTACTCTTGTATCTAAGTACATGTGAAGGTATGTACATATATATTTAATAGATACATTTTTGTAATACATATGTACATTTTATAAGTGTTTCAACGCATTCCAGTTTAATGACGTCACTAGCCAGAAATCTTGTAATGCTTATGATTTTTGTACGAGTATATTAAAAAAAAATTATAAATTTTGTTGTTGGTTTCTTTCTTATACCGCAAGTTGCGTAAGTTGTTAGCGTTTGAAAGTTCAAAATTTGATTCAATTGAAGTAACACAGTAATTCGCTATCTCTTCAAAAAAATATTAATAACTAAGCAATCATGTACATGGAGTTGTAAAAGAATGCAAGTGTTTATATTGTTCAAGGTCATGGAAAGCGTAGAAGGCTATGACTTATGTAAATACCTACATTGCTTATAGATCAGGGAAAATTACTCACCAGAAACTGGTATCCATAGCTTAAGTGAGCAGCAAAGAGGGTTGCTCTGAATATTTCTATGGTATGTCATTCGACCGTATGTGTGACATAAAACAAATTGATTATGCGTAGATCGGCAATAACTTCACTCGACCAGCCATGGATAAGTTTTTATCTTTATCAATGAATTTTTGGTACTTACGCAAAATGTTACTATATAACAGATAGCGACCGGCAGCATCGTCACTTGATCTTTCATTTACGGATTCTGAAACCTCCATCAATTCTCTAGATTGCGCATTTGCTTGGTCAAAAATTAAAGCTACTGCGCATGTCCAGACCTTATGCTGTCTGATCTGATTGGCTATATTATGTTTTCACTTGACGGAGAGAAATAAGAACAAGAGATTCCCAAACAAAATGTGTAGACTAAGGTCTGGTATGACGTAGCCAAAAAATGGCGAACCTGTGCAATGCCTAATTTTGCATTCTATCATTCTTGGAGGGAGTGGAGGGGAGCGGGGATATTGCAAAATTAGCTTTTTTTTTATTAATATTTTAAGCATGTAAGTAGTTCAGTGGAATAATCAAAGTGTTGGCGTGCCGAAAGAAGCAGCCAATTGCTTCGCATTCTAATACGCTAACGGATATACTTTACTCGCCAAATAATTAATTTTTTCATTTGGTTCCTTACCCCAAACGATGATAGAATAACCAATGTGAGACTTGTGAGACTTCATAGTAAAATCGCAGCGATATCTTCTTTATTATCTTATTTTATATGCTTTTAGTCAACAATAAATTATTCATGTATATTAAGAATTTATTATTGCCCCATTCAGTTCACATAAGAAGTTTTATTATGGTAAATTCCAAACATTAGAAAATGTTGAATTGTTATGCAAATTGTAGACTATCTGCCCATTTATACTGTATCCTTAAAATTCCATAAAAATGCCAAACAAATTTCTGGAAATTGCAGTTTTCTTTGTTAAATATACGAAAAACTGCTTGATTTTCGCAGCTGGTCACTAGGCAAAAGCCTTTTTGAAACGCTCTTAACTTATAACGCCAGCAGATGGAAACAGCATCAGTAACAGCATCTTTAAAACGGCATCTGTATCCTTAAAGCGGAAAGTCCACTTTGTGGCCAGTAGTTGATCCAGTTCTAAATTAAACAAAAGCTCTCAATTTCAATAAAAATCACACATTTCACACAAGATAGCCTTAGAAGATTTGCATTTCTGATTTTCAAAGTAGCAGAAGTTTAAAAGTTTTGTTTAGGTTCCCATTGTTTAATACAACATCAGCTTTCGCACAAATTTAAATAACAAAAAATAAATTAAATACTAAACAGATTTATTTCTTGCTCAACGTCCAGGTGGGAACCCTTTTTTTCATTTTGTCATTTTGGGATAGCCTTGTTCCTTTCTTGGTCATTTGCTTGTCTACGTACGTACCCTAGTTTCTATTATATTTCTATTGTATTTATTTCGCTTTTATATGCTAGCGAATATTGCAAATAAATTGCTATGAATGTTCTCGTTTTGGTTTGCCACATTTTATGCTCATTTTATATGGTAAATACTTTAAACTAGTTCCTTAGTGTATTGTTCATGTCTTGTGAAAGGATAAAGGATAAATCTCGGCGGCTGTCAAGCATCCGCCAAAATCACACAGAATGTGATGGAGGCAATATGTAAAACAAATAGTGAGAGTTTTCTAGTTTTGTTTTGAAGAACATCTACAGATGCCCTTCAAAAAACACACGCACTTTTTCACATCTCCTCAGAATGGTCAATCTCTCGTTGCAGGACTCCTTTTGCAGAGGCACATTGTTGTTTTCTGTTTGACATATCAACTCAAATGCTTTTGTATTCAATTTAAAGCTGCATTGTTTTCCATATACTTACATAGGTAGTTTTAAAAAAGAACGATTCTGTTTGATTTTTTCTCTAAATAATCGTTATTTTTTAATACATTATTTGAGGATAAAACGATGCTACCATATAAAGCTGGAAACATTTTAACGTATTTTCTCATAAGAATAATGAGACCACAATCAATGGAAAGGAAATGTAAATAGAAAACTAACCAGTTTTCTCCAAACTGGTTGGAAGAAAAATATAATCTTAGGTATAAGCTGGCAAATTGAAGATAACAATTAAATAAATATAGTACACTGTAAAAACTGGATTTGAAAAAACCATAAAAAGGGTGTAATTTTTATTGTAAATCTTCTTCTTCTTTTAATGGCTCAACAGCCCTTGAAGGGTCTACACCTACACCTATTTATACATGAAGAGAAGGGACCTTTAGTTTTCTGCCCAATCCGAACGGCGAAGTGAAATACTTTTCTTAGACAATTTTTACTCTTTCGGGTTTGCCATTGCCTGTCAAGAGGTGGTGCCGTGTACGCTTTTTGGAAGCAGGAGAGAACAAATTTAATTTAAGCAGTCAATATGGAATTTTATGCACAAAACACAAGAAAATACACACTTTGGGCATATTTATATAATTTTTGTTTAAAATTGGGGTTTTTAATGTTTAAAAGAGAACAGAACAAATGTGTAATTTTCAACTGGCAAAAGTACAAATGTCAACATTTCTAATCAGCTTTGCACGAATAAATATGCAAAATGTATCAATTAAGCGTCTCCACAGCGAATATCGGTTTTGGCAAAGTGGAAGTCACCGAAAATGTTGCTGGTACAAATATCATTAAAAAAAAGGGATTAAATCCCGAAAATTAAGTTTTAATAATTTTTAACGTATTTGTGATGTTACTATAAACTTTTTTATTTATTAATTGTATTTAAGTATATTTGTGTGCAAAATCATGTTTAGTTGTAATATTTGTGGCATCCATTTAAATAATTTACTTTGGCATCACTTTCAAATTTTTATATATGTTGTTCCAAAGTGTATGAACTTTTTTTCTAAATATCATCTTTTTAACACACGTGTATTTAAATACCATATATCGCTACCATAAGCAAACAAAATCATTTAGCCATTATCTGGAGTGTTCATAGTGCACATACGAGTATAGGTGCTCGCTTTGCAGCTTCAATTCGGGAATCGCGAAGAATATTTGGAGCCCTTTAAAAAGTACCTTGATAACTATCATCCAAGTTGCATGTCCTTTTAAAAATTGCTCCAAAGTATTCACAACCACATAAATGTTCTTTTAGATGAATTGAAAAGTTTTGACACAAGTGTATAAAATACAATTGCGAAAAATTATTTGCTGGCTGTCAATTCCAATTTAAATTCGTCTTACAAAAGAAGTAAATTCTTAAAGAGTAATCTCAGATACGTTGCTCCAAGAGAAATATATCTGGACATTGGCCAGTATAACATGAAATGTTTTTATCTCTATGTTCCTATATACTATATTTGAAGCGCGACAAAGACTTTTCAAAACATTTTCACGAAAAGAAGTGAAAGGCGTTTGATGTACATATATCCGAAGAACGTACTTCAGAATCAAACTCCTTTTGTGGGTATGGGAATAACGAAAGACTAAATTTAAAGTATTACCATGTTTGTGAAGGCATTCTTCTTTGTTTATCCCACGATCTATTCGAAAGTGTAATTCCTTACAATTTGCTAGAATTATTATAGGTAAATATTTCTCTAATTTCAATATTATCTCAGCTGATTACTTGAATTCGCAAACATTTCAATTAAAACTTTCTTTTCCGGCTTTTTGAACTTAGTATGAAAATAATTCCTGGAAAAACTGATGAAATTCGAAATTGCCTTTCCTTACTTTTCTTAAGTAGTTTGACTTTAGCTACTTCTAACAACAATGATTGAAATATGCCACTTGATATGTAGTTCTGCAATACATGAAGATCATATGGAGCATAGAAGAGAATGCTTTTCGGATTTAAAATTACGTTCAAAACATCATTACATTGGTCATTATTCTGACCTCAGTAAAAAGTTTGAGCATTTAAAACATTCGTTGACTGTGAGGTTTACATAGTTAAGCTATTTTAGTCATCAGCAACTGCAAGTGTATTCAGCCAGCCTTTTCGAGAATCGGTTTAGATTCAATATTATATGTGATGATACTGTACAATATGTTACATATGTACATATGTATGTATGTATATCCGAAAAAATGTTTTAAATTTGTCACTTTTTATAATACAGAATTCAAAGACATTTATGTACAAATATAACACGCACAATATGAGTGGATGCGAAAAGCTCGGCCTAGGCCCTCCATGGGCTGTTGTGCTATTAAAAGTAAAGTAAGAATTCAAAGACAATGATTTTATTGTCATTAATTCGGATACAGAATGGGTTTTTCCTTAAAAATATATTCAATATCTATGTAATAAAAAAGTAGGAAAGTAGGAAAATTTGGGAAACCATAAAATTGGATATTAAAAGAAGCTAATAAAAGAAGCTAACATTTGTGTACTCGTATACTTTTGTGTTGATTCGCAATCTGTCTAAAAATGCCGTCCTTACTATTCCAATAGATGGCGCTACGTGCGCAAATGTCGTTCGACAGCTCATTACATTCCAATAGATGGCGCTGCCTGAGCAAATGTCGTTTGAAAAATGTATTCAGTTGTCCATTTTCAATTGAATTGGAAGTTCATCGAAATTGTTTTATGAAGTGAAATAAGATTCGTCGATTTACCTTAAACAAATTTACAGATTTACCTACGAAATAAAATGAATTTTAAACTGACAAACGGTTATTATTGAAAGTGGCATGAGTCACTTTTTAAAAACATTCAAGTTAATGATAACATTAATTACAATTTAACGGTAACTACATATATCTTCATTTTAAAAAACTTTGCATTCAATATGTTGAGAACTATTGAGATTTTGTTCCAGAGAAGTTTTGCTAATTTATGGTGTAACAAACATGTTTATTTTGAAAGTGGTAATATAAAGACATGATGGACTTGCTTTATAATATATAGTACCACAGTTATTTAAAATTTTTTAAACAAAACACGATTTCCGAGGACTTAATTTCTCCTATTAATGACGCCGATTAAATTGAACTGATTTACTTTTATAAGAAATACGATATACGATATAATTATGAATTACTTATACTTATATTTCAAAGTGTACTAATTATTTTGTAATTTATTTATTAATTAATATAATAATTATTTATTTATTTATAATATTTAAATCATTTTAATACATAATAATATTTTTTATTTATTATTATTATTATCATTTAGCTATTTATAATTTGTAGTACAATAAGAATTAATTCGTTTAAAGTACATCAAGAAGTGAAATATAAAGGAGGAAACAAAGTACGAGTATGTACCATATTAGAGTTAAATTATTTTATATTAAATTATTACTTAAAAATAGCCAGAAATAAAGAGGAGTGAGTGAGAGAGTGCATATAAGTGTATATAAATTAAAATTAGTTAGTATAACGTTAACGTTGTGGTCGCTGTGGCGTAGTGGTAGTGTGTTGGCAGGCAATGGCAAACCTACAAGAGTAAAAATTGCTATGAAAAGCTTTTCAATTCGCCGTTCGGATTCGGCATTAAACTGTAGGTCCCTTCCATTCATGTACAAATATAACACGCACAACATGAGTGGATGCGAAAAAGCTCGGCCTAGGCTCTCCATGGGCTGTTGTGCCATTAAAAGTAAAGTAAGTAAAGTAAGTATAACGTTAAAATTAAGAAGTTGAAATGTTTTTGGAGTAATGCCGGAAAATTGCTTTCCTGAAGCTGCCTGTATTAGCCATCCGTTGAAGATGGGAAGTGAGTTCCATAGTCATGAGTATATGGTACTTAGGAATAATAAATTGAGTGGCCACCAAGTGGCGTGGAGAAATTTCAATTTATACAAATATGTAGGCGCTTTGGAGTGAAGAATCCGGTGAAGAAAAATTATGTTACTTATAGACAAATAGTAAGTAAATACCACTCCAAGAATATATATATATATATATATATATATATATATAATAGATAGTAGTAGTACAAGCTTGCGCTGTGAGGTGTAGTCTAGTTTACTAAAGACAACATCAAAATTTACTAAAAACAAGGTTAACTCACTCTAATTGCAGGAGGAGTATATTCAGCACAGAATCGAAGTGCGTAAAACATTGTAGATTTTAGAGACAACACCATTAATGTGGTTACAGCAAATAAGCTTAGAGATCAGGATGAATCGCAACCTCAGAACTCTATCAACAAGTTCAATTTCAGAGTCCCCAACAAAAATATGTAAAATAACGAGAGAAACACAAGTCTTCCTCGAGATAGGAAAGATTTTGGTAATTCGTTATTGTCAGCTCAAACTTTTATGGCATGGATGTCAGAATTAAGCTTTCGTGTCATATCATCAATGAGAGCAGGGTCACCAGAGATATATACTTGAATATCGTCAGCGTAGGCATGCATCTTCGAATGCTAGCATGCAGTTAAAATAACATTAATAAATATATAAAAAACATTAGGGGTCCTAAAATTGACTCCTGTGCTACGCCAGCAAGGAGCGGAGATAATCGGGAAATGTCCAATCCTCAAACACTTTTACTTGCTGTAATCGATTACTCAGCTAACTAGTAATTAGATTGAAAGCACCTTTGCTGAAATTAAAGTAGTGACATAGCATTATGTGACATACAGAATCAAAGGCTTTGGAAAAATCAAGGTGGCAAAGTAAGGTTAACTTATCTTGGTGAAGCGGAACACGAATGTCATCGATAACTTTTAGGACAGCAGTGGAGCAGCTATGGGCTGCACGGAATCCAAATTGTAGGCATGAGAGAAGCTGGTTACTATATACGTAATAAATTAAGAAATTCTTGAAAAAAACTTTATATGAAATACATGATATAAATTATTATAATTGTATGTTGAATTTATTCATAAATTTTCTTAAAACATTGTCTTTTGAAAACATCACTTCGGTAAAATACATACATAATATAAGTCAGTAATTTTTCTAAACTATTTATTTTGAAAATAGCATTACTTTGAATTGTGATTTTTCAATGACTATACGAAATTATTTATAATGAGAAAAATATAAGTATCCTGAGATAGCAAATTCAAGTAAATCTACTCGAAAGTTAGCATCAATATTTTTAAATATTTTGATTTAAAAACAAAGTGACTTATGCCACTTTATAAAAAAATTAACGGCTAAATTTTTAGCTGAATTTTGATTCTTCGCATCGCACATTGTGTCCCGATCGATAAAGTGATAAATCGCAGTGCAATGCCGCCAATAACATGAAGCAATTTGGGTCGCTTAAATCGCAATACTAAAAAAAAACGGCATAATGGAAAGTCCCATGGAATTATTTTTTTATACACTTGAGCAGCACTCGGAATGGTTTAATTCAAGTTAAGCGTGCCAGATTATAACTTTTTGAGCTACTACCATTTATGTCCTTTTTTGTTTTTAAAGTTTCTACTGCCTTGCGTGGATTTCCCGCTAAGGACTAAGTTTACAAAGAAGAGGAATAACATTGCTGATCTAAAATATAACGTATGTATATATAAAGTGTGACCTTAGTGGTCGCGTTGAGGGTAAACTAAGGCAGTCATTTTGTTTTGTGCACAAAAAAATGTGTAAAGCGATGAGAAATGTAAGAAAGGGATGATAGATTTTTATAATCTGGAATTTGATTTTGGTGTGAATAAGAAAACAATAATTGTTTCAATAAAGGTTTTTTATTAATCGGACTTATAATCCTACGGTTAATTCTGAAATATTTAATTTTTTGGTTGGCCTATCATCACATTTTCGACTCTATAGAATTGTACTTGGCGAATGGCTACACCAATCTTTAACTAAAAATTAAATAGTGCAGAAAAATTTTCGACTTTGTGCCACAGCAATTACTTGATCTAAAAGAGTTTGTCTTCTTCTTAATTAAAGACAATTGAAGGTTTTGGTTCCATGAATTTCTCAACGTTTGTCTATGGATGAACCACTGCACTGTGAATTGCCAGTATTAAGAATTTATTAACTTCATATGGTTTTGCTGAAAAAAAATATAGCTTAGTATAGCTATAGCTTTCAACTCTAAAATTTACCTTACTTTACTTACTTTTAATGGCACAACAGCCCATGGAGGGCCTAGGCCGAACTTTTCGCATCCACTCATGTTGTGCGTGTTATATTTGTACATAAATGGAAGGGACCTACAGTTTAATGCCGAATCCGAACGGCGAAGTGAAAAGCTTTTCATAGCAATTTTTACTCTTGTAGGTTTGCCATTGCCTGCCAAGAGATGGTGCCGTGTAGAAAAATTATTATTTTTTCTACTTTTTGATTTTGCCTGTGCCGAGATTCGAACCCCGGACACTCGGCGTAGCAGTCCAACGCACTACCACTACACCACAGCGACCACGCTAAAATTTACCTGCAAATCAAATAAAGTCAACACGGACAGATTATTTATATTTATGTCTCTGTATAGGTGCCCACTTTGAGTCAGCCCATAATCTCCTACTATTCAACATAATAAATGGGCCACTCAACAACTAACGTAGAAGCATTCAGCACGCTGAAGGAATTGTTCTGATTGACGACATCTTCAAAAGCAAATAGTAATTGAAGAAAATCCAGATTTCATGCGCTCAGTGTTGAAAAAAAGGAGAGGTCGACTTGAGAAACACTGAATATGCTCTTCTGCTTTTTGATGCATCGGAATGATTAAAACACCTACGATCGAATCTATTTCGCTGACATCGAAAGTCAAAAACATATTGGTGAATTTTACTGAATCTTAAATTTGTGATTCTTAAGGAATACATCTTCTCGTGTGAAATTGCAGTTCGATTAGATCTGTGGCCACCCTGTAATGTTTTCTGCAACAGCTGATGCAATCTGTCATTTTCGAAAAAAGTAACGTTTGAGAAAATTCGAGAGATTCAGAGATTCAACGCGTTTTTGTGACAACGACCACAGATTGAATTAGATTAGCGCCATCTATTGGAATATGATGAGCTGCCAAACGAAATTTGCACAGGTAACGTCATCTATTGGAATCAAAATGAAATAACGACATTTGTTGGACAGATTGCGAATTAACAAAAAAAAAAAAAATTCTTTTTCATTTTAATATCCAATTTTATAATTTTACAAATTTTCCTGCCTTCCCGAATTTTCATTTGCTAAAAGCTTTTCCAGGACCATAACGAACAAAACCAAAAACGAATTACACAAATTCCCGCAAATGGTCGCTAATTCATACAAAAATCATAAGGGAAAAACCAACTTACAGTTTTTCGCGAATTTTCCAAGCACCTTTTCCAATTTTCTTGCCGTAGTAATTTTATTCGCACTATAAGGAAAATTTTTGAAAAAAAACTTATTTATTTATTGAATAGTTTTATAAAACGTTTTTACTATTTTAACTTTTATTGTATTGTTAAAAATCGCAGCATACTTTTGGGCGGAATATTATTTTGATTTATCCGAAGTAAAAATTTTCCCAACTCGTCAGATTTTTGAGAAAATTGAGTAACAAGTTTCACGTTTTTTGTAATTTTATAAAATACGCAAACGCTTTTCTGCAATTAGAATTCAGCAAGACGTTTTATGGGTTCCCGGACGTAAAGTGAGTAGGTATATGGAAATAGAATGACCGATTCTTTGGCGATGAAAGCAGCGGCCCGAGCCCTTCCTAGGTATAGGCAGAAACATCATTAAAGAAGTGCCAAGTCGGGAGAAAAAGTTCGATAGGTCTGCGATACCTCTTTCTATTTTCTTTTGATGGCACAACAGCCCATGCAGGGCCTAGTATCCACTCATGTCGTGCGTGTTATGTTTGTACATGAATGGAAGGGACCTACAGTTTTGTGACGAATCCGAACGGCTAAGTTTTCTTCATAGGCAATTTGTACACTTGTAGGTTTGCCATTGTCTGCCAAGAGGTGGTGCCGTTTAGAAAACTGTTTTTTTTTACTTTTTGATTTTGCCTGTGCCGAGATTTGAACCTCAGACACTCTGTGTGGCAGGCCAAATATTATGCGATACAAAAATCTCTATTAAGGGTAATGCAAAAATCTATAAGACCCATGTACATATGTCAGACCAGATTTGCAGTAAGGCAGGGAATGCTGGATAATGCACGAAAAGCTAACAAAAGATGATAAAATTTTGAAAGCAACACTGTGGTAGGTGCGGTCATTTAATGAAAAGGGATGAATCGAATGATGCAAAGATGGCAAGGTATCATTCACAAAGAGAGAGGAGTGTAATTTTGGAAAAGCATTTAGATTCTATGAAAATTCCGATGTTTAAAGGTGTTTTTTTTCTCCAACGGTTGACTTCTACTACTCCACCCCCAAATGCGGAGTTGATAGGAAGTTTCGAAACTAGTTTTAAAAATAAATTATTCAATTTGGAGATTATTGGAGTTCATTATTACTAAGTGAGCCATTAATAGTACGACTTTTTCTCTAAATGTCTTACGAGATAAAGTGCTTAGAATAAATATACGAATGGCAAATCCGCATAAGATTAGATAGCTGACAATGTTAATGACCGTGTGTCATGAGTCCTTTTTGAAGATTTTACGCCATTAGAATATTTTTTGTACCTACTGGATATTATCGGTATAGGGATATGCAAAGAAGATATTTTCAAGCACGAAAAAATCCAAAATAAGCGCTTGATATATGTATGCCCTAAAAACTGAAAAATATGCATCTAAAATATACAACATAAAAGTTTTACAAATACGTGTAATAGAGAGTTTTTTATTTAATTCAATTTCTCATCGTTTTTACTGTTACAATAAATTATCAGATGATGCTTCAAGTTCTCAAAAGAAAATGTTTTCTTTTTTTCTGTCAAGACACTGTCATATGCTGAAAAACTTCTTTCAACATCTGCAGACGACACGGGGCAGTATGAAAAGATTGTCAGCTCTGTTGACGAAAGTTTTTTGAAATGTGGATCTGTCGCCAATCTATACCAAAACGTAAAATTTGATTAATTTCTTTAATAGGTTTTTACTCCTTATTTCTTCCGAGAATGGCATTGAGTTTTAAAGAATAATCTTTGTTTTCTAAAGAAGATACAGTAGCTCGAATTTCTTCTACAATGCGAATAGATTCTTTAAGCTCTAATCCTCGAGTCTCAAATTTTGCAATCGTGCCCGTCAGGCTCGAAAAATTTAGCTTTATATAAGCGAAATCAGAAACCAAACCGCCTGAACTGAACAACTCTTGAGACACGAATGGCTTCAGCATCGTCGCTGTTTAACGAATCTTCAACACTTTTACCCTCATTGAAGTGATCCCAATAATAAAAATCAGCATTCAGCCACGTACACCAACGCAGAGGTATACCTATACCTGGCAGCATTCATTCGAATCCATTGCGTCGCGATGGGGCCTTAAAAATTTAGTAGTTGGTAAAATGTTCTTCAATATAATAAAAAAAAAACTTTACCTTTAGGAATACAGATTTTGTACTTGAAATTAAGTTGTTCACCAGCGGAAATTTAGCGCGAACAAACTCTGCTAACCTGTGGACTCCATGGGGTGCAACACCTGCAGAGCACCAACAGCAGCCATCATATATGCAGCAGCGTCCGTAACAATGAGCCTTAAAAATTACAGTCAAAGTTAACACTTGAACATATTAAACAGCTAAATTCCAACTAACCATTTGGCGAAAGCAACGACAAACTGTCGTTCACGAAGGCGGCCACAGTGGTGGCATTGGCAGCTTCTACTGCTGCTGCGTTGAACAAGTAGCTGTTCGCGCGTTCATTAGGGTCACACGCTAATACCCCAAAAATGAAATTTATCACCAGTCTTTGTTCTGAATCCGTCGTTTCGTCCACAGAAATCCATATATATTCGCTTTTGGCCTTTTCCTTTCGTTCTTTTAGAACCTTTTCGTAGAGACAAGGCACGTATCTCTGGCGAAGCGTTGATTCGTAAGGCAGCGGCTCATTGGTGTACTTGCCCAAAAACTTCTTTAGGCTTGGATGGCTTATTTTTTTTTAAAGGAATATTTGCTCCTACGAACGCTTCGCAGAAGTTCATAGCAAAAGTGTTTTGCTCTTTTGCTTGGTATTCCGTCACCAACGTCTGTGTGTGCTTCGGCTTTCGTTTTTCGGCAGCTTCTTTATGTTTTGCCGTTTCCAAATGCTGCTTAACATTGAAAATTTTGGTCGCGGCGACCGAACAATTGCAGTTAATGCAAAAAAGAACCATACGATCGGCACGAAAAACACCAGGAAGCTGTTGGATAACACGCGACTTGAACTCTCTCGCAGACTCTTTTTCGTTTGGCATTGTGTCAATAGCACAAAAAAACACGTATACAGAAAATCGCGCGCAAAGCAAAACTTGTTTACAAACATGTTGCCAGATGTATATGAAAAATGGGTGCTAAAAATCGTTGCCAGAAATTTTTTTTTAATATTAGAACAATTTTTGTGGAAAATTTTGACAATTTTTCCTTTAATTTTCGGAAAAAAGCCAAATATATGCTTTTATATGCAAGAACGTGCAAAATATGCGTGAACGTGCAAATATGCACTTTCAAGCATATATCTTCTCTGGTAATTACCTATCAAGACTTCAGAGTTCATAATTTATAAGTGTTTAGACTTAGACTATTGCCAAAAATTACTTAAACTTTTAACATGTTTTCTTGTTTTAAGGCAACTTTTTCAACTTTTTTGTTTTAAATGTAATAGGTCTATTCCTCTACTAATTTGATAAAGAAAAAAAAGTGTCTCTCACACACTGTCCACTTACACATACATGTATATATGTATGTATGTGCCTGCCACTTCTCAGCACTACGTTCTTATTTCTTTTCTTTTCAAATCATAAATGGAGGACAAAAAGCTGGCACAGATAAAGAAAAGACACGCTGTTATCGTCGATATACATGGGATATACATTGCGATCTTGAAATGTCCCAGTTTTGGAATGTCGCCAAATCGTTCGTTGACAAAGTATGTCAAAAGTTGAAAGCATCTGATGGCAATATGAAAAGTATTACCAAGCGCAAAAAACCTGTGTGACACATTTCGTCGGTCTTAGACCATCACAGTTTGTGCGGCAAGTCCAGGGCAGTATTGCCGAAGACCCTTCAAAGCCCATAAGGGCCATATCGAGAGACCATCAACTTTCTGAACGCACAATCAGTCGCAGTGTTCACGAAGACATCCAGTACTAATCCTAGGTAATGCGCAGAGGACAGTTTATATCGGAATATGTGTTTACTACCTAACATAAGTTTCTAAATTAATCTACTTTTATATATAGTGACGCGCTGGTCAGTGTCTTATTGCTAATCTATGCTGTTTGTGTTTACTTGGCACATAGCAAACAAAAGCATAGATTTCTCTAAAATAAAGGAAACTAAAATATCTTATCTTCACAGCACATGTGAGGGTGCCAAATGTGTGACCACCACTTGTGTTTACATTAATGTGTGTGATCTGAAATAGCGATAAGCTAGTTCCTTAATATGTACTAACTTAGATTTTACATTTATGTATTATTATATTTGTACATAAATGAAAGTTTTATTTATTGTTTTCTTTAAAAAATAGCAAATTGAAATTGTTTGCTTTTACAAATGAAAGTTTTATTTATTTTTCTTTTATTAACAATTACACCGTCGCTGTTTAGAAGCTTACTGCTACTGAGTTTTTTATATAGCTTAATAATTTTTGTATATAATCTACGCGCTGCGCTTAAACCTCTTATACGCTATAGTATAAGAGATGAAGATACAGGTGCAGTCTCGAAACAGTGGGACTATGTGAATCATATATATATGTTATATTATTTCCACATTTTATGTAAATAGCAGTACTTACTTACTCACTTGGCTGGCACTACAACCGATCATAGGTCTTGGCCGCCTCTACAGAGCTTCGCCAGTCGCCTCTGCTATGCGCGCGCTGGCGCCAGTTGATCAGGCCAAGTGCAGTCAGGTTACCCCTGCACCTGGTCTTTCCAACGGAGATTAGGACGTCCCCTTCTGCGTATTCCTCCACCGTAGCTCGAATAAAACACCCTTCTAGCCGCAGCGCTTTCTTCCATTCGCTCAACATGACCCAGCCAGCGAAGCCGCTAGATTTTTATACGCTTGACGATGTCAGTGTCGGCGTACAGCTCATACAGCTCATCGTTCCATCTTATTCGATACACGTCGTCCATGCATACTGGACCATAGATCTTACGGAATATCTTCCTCTCGAACGCTCCTAACAGCCTCTCATCATTGATGGTTAACGTCCACGTCTCGGCGCCATATATTAGGACTGGAAGAATGAGGAACTTATAGAGCGTTATTTCCGTCGGACGAGAGAGGGCTCTACTTCTCAATTGCCTACTGAGCCCGTAGTAACACCTGTTGGCAAGAGTTAATCTCCGATTGATCTCAAGGCTGACATTATGGTACTGTTGGTATTGATGCTGGATCTTAGGTAAATGAAATCCTTGACGACTTCAAAAGTATAATTGTCAACAGTAACATTTTGTCCAAAACACCGTGTGTTGCAAAAGGTACTAGACGAGACTCCGTTTCCAGGTTGGAGAATGCAGCAATGACTGCTCTCGCGTTGGTGCCAATAATTTTAATATCATCAGCGTTTGAATAGCAGTACAGTGGAGATATAAACTTATGTTACCATATCTCGTTCACTGGCACGCATAAGATTTGATGTGTAAATATGACACGTAACCGATCGGTTTGTGGAAGTTGCACAAGTCGTGAATCTGATAGGTATTCATGTTAGAGCATACGATGAACACGAGCTGTCAGATAACAGCTGAACAGCTGAGAGTAAATAAGTTTCATTTTAGATGGAAACTATTTATTTATTGTGATTACTTAAAATATTGCCCGCCACTTTTAAATATCGTGTGTTCTATCAACCGTGTTCGTTTTTTCAATCATGTCTGGGCTCAGTTCCAACCTCTTTGATATGCAAAATTTTAGCTCTGAATGATCAAAGCTACAAAGAGACACTATAACGTTTTTTTTCAGTTTGTGCTCAGCCCAAATCTAAAACAGAAAAATCTGTAAACTAAACATCGTAACGTCATGAAGATTACCCTAAAAGTACCCTGTATTTTAATTCTTAAACACTTTACCCTAAAAGTATACTTTATTCCTATTATTCTTCTCTATCATGAATAAAAACCACTTGTGCGTCATTTGTTCTCAGTTGAATATGCTTATTTGGAAAACAGATAGTAGATGGCAGCACGTTACATTTCAATGAGATATCTGTTCCCAACCAAATTATGGGACCATTATAATTTATCCTGCAGTGTTGAAATTATAGAACTGAGTTTGTGGTCGCTGTGGCGTAGTGGTAGTGCGTTGGACTGTTACGCAGGCAAAATCAAAAAGAAGAAAAAACTACGGCACCACCTCTTGGCAGGCAGTAGCAAACCTACAAGAGTAAAAATTAACTATGGAAAGGTTTGCCCTCTATCGGCTTCTGTGCCATTAAGAGAAAGACGAAGAGTTTGTACATACATACTGCCGTCGAAACCTTAGTAATCGACTTAATAACATTTAAGGAATACTAATTTAATTTAGCCCGCTCACGTGGCAGACATCAATGAAAATTGTGAAAGTGATTTGGAGTTTCATCGGCAGTTTCTTTCGAAGAGTTACTCGATGCTCATGTTCATTGTTTTATTGCAATTACTTTTTCTTAATGCTTCTACTAAAGTTCGCATCCAAAACTAACAAATTTTAAAGTGTCCTTTTAAAATAGTTTGTGGTAACTCGAATATAATAATAATTATATTTCTATGGTTCGTGTCTGAGCTTAAGCGAATATGCTGAATGTAAAATAAGTGTGGCCATATCTCTAAATTCCTTACAAATCAAAATATTTTTCTCAAATTCACAAGATGGCGCTTTCGAAAGCTAATATGCGGGCTTTTGAGCTTTAATGGTAAAGCTGTAATTTAAAGTTCTGGTGGTAAAGTTTTTTAAGCATTAGTGCTTAATCAAGGTGTGATTCGTTTTGTTCATGATTTGGTAAGTTTGTTAAAAATAATTAAAAAAGAAATTCATAGGTTGTTCCTTAATAGAAATAATTACATAAAACTATTTAAAATTTATTAATAAGTAAATATAAAATTACGATGTGTTCAGAATTTCAATTCCGTTTTGGATTAGGTAAGAGTCTTTTAAATCGGTCAACTTAAGAAACACTGATTAAATATTCTCCCCTCCTGCGATGTAGTTTTCTGAAGTCAAGAACTTTTATCCCGATTTTTTGTAGCCATCACTATTAATTAATTGGCAACTAATAATTTTTCAAGAGTTTCCAAATTGAAGGATTAACATAAGCGAGTCAAAAAGAAACTTGTGCCTACCTTCGATAATTGAAGCGCTATCGCGAAGAAACGTGTAAGCGACAATGGAAACAACAGATTCTTTCCAACTACCTGATTTTTAAACAATTTTAAAAGTTTTCAATAAAAACAGTAAAAGTTGAAATGAGCTACTTATATGTAGAAATAGGCGTCGTCAAATAATTCGTTTTTTTTTTAATATTATTATTTAAAGCAAACTGATTTTGAGATATTTAACAATAAATTTATAATTGAATATAATTTTTAAATAATAGAACAGAATTGTCAAATAATAGCAATTAATTTATAAAATTTTTTTAATTAAAAATTATTGAATGTTTTTACTATTATGCTTTTTGTTGTTCAAAACAGCAGCATACTTTCGAGCTGAATTTTAATTTCGTTCTGCCAACTGTCAATTATAGAAAGTACATAACTAAAAAGATCCTAAAAGTATTCCACAAATCTTTTTCTACCAAATTCTCAGCTTTTTGCTAATTTTTCCAAGAAAATCGAGTAAAAGTTATTGATAAGCCTGATACTTTTGGCAGGCTAAATTATGCAAGAATGGAAAGTGGAAATTCTGTACCTTCTTCCAACATAAGGTAGAAGACATTATACTTCACTAATTACTAGCCCTAGTAAAAATATTCAAGTTCTTGATTATTTACAACTTCGAACTAAAAGTTTTATGTTAGTTTTGCTACATTAAAATCATTTGACATTAATAAACCTGTCTGTTCTATGAACGTGGTTATTCATTATAGCCTAACACATTTTATCTGAAATATGAAAAATTAAAATTTGGAAAAAATAAAAAACATTATCAATTCGGAAAAAGATTTAAAAAAAAAATTATTTTTATATAAAATAAAATATTATATAATATATGTTTGGATATTAAGCCACTACACAGCATCATTATACTTATATCCGAAATAGTCAACATGAAAAATGACATTTTTGCAAAAAATAAGTCACGGCTTCAATTTTGTAATGAACGTAATCAAATAAACAAATATATCTGTCTGTAGAGTGGGTAGTTTTTCTTGAAGGAAATCATAATATTAACTTCAATTGGCATTTATAATCAAACATAAGTGTATGATATTTTATTTTCCAGCACAACGCGAGGCTACGTTGTTTCTGCTTTCTCTTTAACTTTCTTCTTTGAAGGAATAGCAGAGTATTTTGCTCGTTTCATTGATAAGTGATTCGTTATTAAAATGGAGCACAACGTTATTGTATAGTACATAGTTTGACACACATAAAAGTGCTTTATCGTTTGTAGATCGCAGTATCGTGCTACTAATAACTATCATTAATGCCAGACAATTTATTTTAATTTCACATTTTCTTACATTTATTTCTTTCAAATACAAAATGTACAGTACAAATCAAGATTCCTCTGCGAAGTGCTGCCAAGCTAGTAAAAACAAACCTCAGAGTGGTACGTGCTGCCAAGTCGCCACAACGGCCAACCTTAACAAACTTCCTAACTGCAAAGTTAACAGTGTCGCTGCTGTAGTCAACAGCAGAAAAGTGTCTACAGTGGAACAGCAAACAGTCGTCTGCTTCAGTCTGCTTGGTGAACAACTCTACTCTTTTTTGTCGTGAGTTTCGCAGTGGTAGTGTCGTTGTGTGGTAAAGGCTTTTCCGGGGCAACCAAGAGAAAAATTTCGAATTGAGAAAAATTTGTGCAAACAAAAATTTTTACCCAAACTTCTTTCACAAAGAAGGAAATAAAATTTTGTGCAGAAATTCCACTTGGAAGTTAATTTCAGCAAATAAATCTAAACAACCATTATTATGTCGATTTATCGTATTTCTTCGCGTAAATTGCCTGAGGCGCAGGTGAGTGCGTGTAGATAATAAGAAAAGTTTAATTAATGTATACACGCTGCAATCAAAATCATCATTTAAATTTTAGGCGATAAAAAAAAATGAGAAAATGTTTTTCTTTTTCTTTTAACATCACCACAATGGTAAAAAAAAATCCAAAATGAAAAAGAGCATGTGCTTTCGCTGTTTTCAACTCTTCACTCTCTCCGCACTAACACTGTTTCGATTTGTTTTTTTTTTTACAACTGCTGTCGACAATGTCATGTTGTTTTTGTAGTGGCTGGTGTTTCTCCCTCGTTCGTTCGTTTTTTTGTCTTGCGTGTGTTGTTAACGTGGTGCTTTGCTACTAGCTTCTTCTTTTTAAACAGTTGAAATAGTGTATTTAATTTCATTACCCCTTCCCCTCGCGCTCTTGTTTCTAAACCGAGAACATGCGAAACACAGACTCAGAACCTCAAGTCGGACTTTTGTTCCGTGGCTAGCGTGTTCCCGCCATCGATTGTTAAATTTCTTTGCTCTCTTCAAAAGTACTCTCTCTTGTTATCTCTCGCTCTCTTTTCGTGAGTTGAAAATTTCGTATTCTTCTTTTTTTTGCGTATTTTACCAAAACAATGAATTTTCTTAACATTACATAACCGAGAAAAAGAATTATGCAAATTCTTGAGTTCTGTAACATTTTCAACAGTTTTTTTTTTCGATTTCTCTCGATTTCCCAAATATAGAATTTTGTATTAAATTAAATTAAAAAAAAATTGTGGGATTTTGTAACTTTGGAGTTAAGTGAAGTCTTTTTTTAGTATCTTGCCCTTAAGTTCTTTTTGGTTCTCAATAATTTGGCACATTGAATACACAAATTCATTATACCCGATTTTTTTTATGACATTTAGTATTTAAATTTTGCATTTTTACATATATAACATTGCATTTTAATTAATTATTATGGTAATTTATTACATAAATGTGAATAATATCGCACAGGCCACTTAAATTTATTGCTTTCTTTATTTCTTTTCATTATGTGATACTTATCAAGTTAAGTTAAACCGATAAGATTAAAAATCTCTGATAATAATATTATATTTAGAAATACATATTCAGAATTGCCAAACTTTATTTTTGATCAAATTTTGATTTTTCAATGACGTACTATGTGTTTTAATACCACTAAATTTTGACTGCGCTATAGTTTTGACTACCACTTATCCTATAATTAATAATCCTACTCTCAGTAAATTTAGTGTTAGTGGATCTTCTGAATCTAATTCCAAAGGGCGATCATATGTATTTCGAAACTAATCAATAAATTTTTAGTGAAAATCTTATAAAATCTATAAATTAAATTATTCCTCTGAAATTGATTTTATTTTTACTTGATTTAGTTACCTTTCAAGTAACCTCAAACTAAAATCGGTTGAGTAGTTTCTGAGATATAAAAAAGAATTATTTCAAATTTTGCACAGCCAATAACATTCTTTTGTTTGCCAGCTAAGTACCATAAGTAAGTAATAAAATTTTTTTATGTTATACTTATAAGTATTTTCAAAAATCGTTTTATTATACATACATACATACATATATGTATGTGTGTTTATATGCAAATATAAAAACGTATTTGAAAAGTATAGAAAAGCATTGCTTCTAGAATAATATCAGCTGCTTCCGCTATAGAAAATATAAGCTCCTGACATAGGTGGATAAAGCGAGATGAGAATCGTTTTTATTATTTAATTAATGTTACATGCCTGTGCACATGCTGAGAATAGATAGACATGTCCAAATCGACTTTACTTTTCTATAAATATCAAACCTCCTTAATTTCTTTAAAAATATTCCACTATAGTAAACTGTAGTACGAAGATATTTTAAAGAAAATTTAATATATTATTATCAAAGATTGTTACTTGATAATTTACAGTAGAGGTTCCAAGATAAGAAACTAGTTGAAACAGCGAACTTCGTACCACCTAAAATTAATTTGATTGTAACACTTCTCCCAATCAACCTTCCTTTTCAAATTCATTGTGATCAGAAATATTGACCGCACTGTGTACGGTTTGAGTTTCGATTGATATTAAATAAATCTCGTTCGTAATACAAATGGATAATTGAATTAACATTCAATTCAAAGCATGGAGAATTGGTTTAACAAATTTCAGGTCAATGCAGCGCTCTATGATAGACAACGTTATTTGTTTTGTTGTCCGGTGCGTAGACAAACAATGCAGATGGCTTTACGAATCGTATGGGCAGTGTTATGCCCATATGTGACATGGAGCTTAGAGTTGAACACATAAAGCCCGGTGCCAAATTTTGTTAAAAAATATTCAAAGGGAGCCTAGTTATAGTATTTTGAAATATTGTAGTAAATGGGCTGTGCCACGCCCTTTTTCCAATTCCGCCCATATGTTACATGGAGCTTAAAGATGAAGCCAAATTTCGTTAAAAAATATTAAAAGGGAGCCGAGTTATAGCATATATCGATGTAGTGTATGGGCGGTTTCACGCCCCTTATGGGTCGTCCCAACAATTACGAACATAACAAATCGGGCGCTCCGTTCTCGAATTATGGAATTACATACATATTTCACGACTCTGTTTAACATATATTATATGCATAAGATTAAAATATTTTTCGAACTATTCTCTTTAATTTCAACTTTCACTAACTTGATTTGATTGATTGACAGATATTTCAACCTAGTCTGATCCCACGAAAGAAAAAATTTAGCGGGTTTTCTTTTCGTCCAGTTTGGATGAGTAGTAGCCTTCGTTTTTATTAAGCACCAGCATATTCTATTCATTATAAGGGGAAGTCTTGTAGTTTCCAAAGAGGACCATGGTATAATTTTCCACTTCCTAGTCCAATCCAGTTTCTTTACATGTCTAAGAGTAGTTGTTCAATCAAGAACCTGAAAAAGAAGGCGGCAGTGTTTTAAATTTTATTTTTACATATTGTACTTTAGAATTAAAATGCTTGTACTTACATATGTACCTGGTATGTAGCTCCTTTCTAAATTTTCTATTAATGTATTTTTTTAAACTCAAGTGTGTAATTGCTGGTAAAATGATTTTATATATTTTCAAGATTCTTCCAATCAATAACAAAATTATCTAATCAATTTTTATTTATATTCATGCCAATGGCAAATTTGCATTTTTTAATGCTATTTTCAAATGTCAAAATTCAAACAACGAAAATGCATAAAATAAATGTTAAAAACGTGTAAAATAACAGAAAAAGACAAACCAAGCGAGCCATAAATAAAATGAGAAATATTAATAAAATAAACAACCAAATTACATAGAATCACTTATGTACATAATAAGTACAAGTATGCAAACATTATGTATTTGCATACATACATATTTAGGCAAAAATACTATTACAAAAACAAAGCTGGTCGGACGGACGAACAGACGAAGGCTTGTTGTCAGTGTATTACATACTTATACACACGCTATCAATGACGAATGAGGACATACACGGAAGTGAGAATAGCGGGAGGATGTCAGGGAACCATAGAGAAACGGAGAGCGTAAAAAGATAATGTTGGATATGGAAAATCGATTTTTTTGTAAATTAAGATAGTCGGAGAGATATAGAGACAAGCCCCCAAAAATACGTCCTACTTATGCACGTATGTACTATGTGTGTATGTATGCATATTGAAAATACAGTATTCGCAGTAAAACTTAATTTGTGTAATTGAAAATACATAATCTTAATTGTTTTGGAAAAATTTAAAGTTTCTGCATTTAATTAAAAAAAAATATATTGAAAATAAAAATTAAAATTTTTGTTTTATAAAAAAAAAACATTTTGCAAAAATAACTTGAATATACTAGATTTAAAAGAAAAAATATTGGCTCAAAGCCAAGAAAAAAGAGAGAAAATACAAGTGGGCAGATTTTTTGTTTTTTCTTCTTTTTATGTACGAGGGTAGGTCAATAAGTACCCGTGTGTGAAGACAGGTGGCGTAGCTGAGGGTAGTTGGAATTACCGTCGCCTACTGCCATCTGTCACACGACACCACACTAAACTCATTCATAGGTTAGTTTTTATTTGGCAGCCATTAGTATCAGACGTGTTTGGTGTTTCGCGATAAAATGGAGAAAGAACAATATCGATCCGGAATTCGCTTTTTATTTTTGGATGGAAAAACATGCGAAGAAATAAAAGCGTAGTTGGATGCTGTCCATGGGAACCCTTCACCATCTATGACAACCGTAAAATATTGGTTCAACGAATTTAAACGTGGTTACCGAGGAAATCGTTGAAAAGGTCGACAGCATGATTCTCGCTGATCGCCGAACGAAAGTGCGCGAAGTAGCAGAGGCCGTAGGAGTTTCGTACGGAACGGTAATTAATATTTTACATGATAGGTTAAGCATGAGAAAGGTGTCGGCCCGATGGGTGCCGCGATTGCTTGCGGTGGCCAAATTGCATGAATTGAACTACGAATTGCTGCCGCACCCACCGTATTCGCCCGACTTGGCTCCCTGCGACTTCTTTCTGTTCCCCAACATGAAAACGTGGCTCGGGGGAAAAAATTCAGCTCAAACGAGGAGGTTATCGTCGAGACAGAAGCGTATTTTGAAGAGTTTGACAAATCGTATTTTTGGAGGGCAAAAACGTTGGGAAAAGTGTATTGTACTAAAAGGAGATAAGGTTGAAAAATTAAAAAAAAAAATTGTGAAAAACTTGCCTCTTCATTCCTAACACGGATACTTATTGATCTACCCTCGTATGTACATATATATAAAATCACATTTAAAAATCTTTGCATGCAGAACGAACCAAAATACATATCACAAGTACCATATGTATGTATGTGAAATGCCACGTAAATTTTGTAGCTTTATTTTTATGTAGAACATTTTACGAAATTAGATAATTGGTTGGGATTTTATTTAAAGCCACATCCCGTGTACAAAAGAGAGAGGAAAACAGCCACCAAAAATTGCATACGAATGTCAAAAGTTCAGAAAATATGCTACTGTACTATCGATTTGCCTGTACTCCTCTACAATTTAAAATTATATGTTACTTTTCATAAGAAGTTATTAAGATTATGGGCGGACGGGCGGCAGTGCAGTTGGACTGCTGTTTTTATAGACTTCAGTGCAATAATAATTTGTTTCGCTTCAGCTAAAGCATGTATTTACGTAAAATCTGTTAAAGAAAGGGGAAAGATTTTTAGGATAAGTATCCCTTTTGTGCAAAAATCGAATAAAACCATATTATATGAGTACAAATTCATTTCCTCGATGGTAATGCAATAAATTTTTACTTACTTACTTTTAATGGCACAACAGCCCTTGAAAGGCCAAGGCCGAGCTTTTTGCATCCACTCATGTTGTGCGTGTTATATTTGTACATGAATGGAAGGGACCTACAGTTTAATGCTGAATCCGAACTGCGAAGTGAAAAGCTTTTCTTAGCAATTTTTACTCTTGTTGGTTTGCCATTGCCTGCCAAGAGGTGGTGCCGTATAGAAAATTTATTTTTTCTACTTTTTGATTTTGCCTGTGCCGGGATTCGAACCCCGGACACTCTTCGTAGCAGTCCAACGCAATAAATTTTTATTTAACCTAAAATAATAAAATAAATAATTGTACTTATTAGGAAAAAAGGTGAAAAGTTTATCTAGAGTATATTCTGGATATCATAAAAATGTAATCGTATTTCAATAAAAATTATAAATTGTGTGTAAGGGAAGATCAGGTTCCGTCTGTTTCAGTTAGTTCTATTAATTGAGGTATTCACAAGGTGTCGAATATTCATAATGTCATAAATTCTCTAATTTTAGTATTATTTTTTGTTTTATGTTAAATAATTTTAATAAATTGTTTTTTATTTTTTTTATTTTAAGCATTAATATATGTATGTATATATAGGAGTGATAGGATATAATAAGGGAAATGATAGGATACAATAAAATATGGCAACAGGTTCATTCATCATTCTAGTTCAATAAACTTAATCCATTAAAAATTCGATTTTGATAAATTTTATGTTAGCGCTTTAGCATATTGTATGTACATAAAGCTATGTAAATGTACATACATTTGTATATATTTTTTGCCAATATGTAAATTATATTCTAAGTATAATATATAAGGGAAATCTCTAAGGTTTCTTCACACGTTTTTGCAATAGAAAATGGCTCAATGTTTAGGCGTTACAAAAACAAAACCAACATCAAAAACTAAACGGGAGAATTATGACTTTTCATGTTGGTTTTATCTTTTGTATTTTTCCTACATAAGTACATTTATACATTCATATGTCATGATTACGTAACCACATAATAGCATTGCAAGTTTTTTATGTTCTTCTCCTAAATAATACAACAAATATCACAAATACAAAATTCATAATAACAGCGTTCACAATCGTTAGTAAAAATTGTAAAATTTTTAGAAACATGCTTCAATTACTCCAAATTATGAATACCGCTAATATTATTTTGAACGATTTTTTATGATAGAAATCGATAGTATCTCAACAAAAACAATAACAGAAAATGCTTTTTTGGCAGACGATTTCAATTTCTTTGAGGAAGGAGGTATCTAATATTTGCCGGTGGAATATACGTTGAGTCTTCCTCATTGTGCATACATATTCCTTCATTGTGCATCCTTCTTCACTCTCCCGAGAGAGCACTTTTGTGAAGAGGATGTTTAAATATTGAGTAAATTGATATGAAATATGTTTTCATTGGAATATCCGAGATAGAGTCGTAAATTAAGTTAGGCTTTTTAAACGAACCTATAACTTTTGTAATGCAATGCGAACAATTTTAATTGCGTTTTAACTTTCAATCTTATTTTTTTTAAACGTGCATCATTTTGTTTTTTTTTATGTTGTTGTATTTATTAAATAAGTATTGCAGCTTTTATAATTTCATGTCGTTGTTGTTTTTTACTAAGTAATATATAATACACAGTATCTAAGTAGCTTTAACTTTAAAAATCTTTCTATAAGGCGGTGGTTATATTCAAATTTTACTCGGCGAACACCATGCAATTATTGTTGCCCGAACACGAAAAAAGAGCTTTTACTCACTGTCATACCGAACACGATATGCTGGGCGAAATATACACCGAGCACGCCGAGTATTCAGGGTGTCAATGAGTTATTCTACAAAAAAAGAGCAAAAATGTATGTAAAATAGAAGGAAAACATGCAAACCTGTACACATAACTATTTTCATATGCAGAAAAGCGAAGTTGCGAATATTTTTAGTTTTTAAAAGTGAATATTAAATATATTATTCATAAAACTGTTGAAGAGAAATCATATTATTTTCATAATTTTTCAATGATATTATTAATTACAATCTCCATGTTGGTAAAATCGTTTAAAGTTTTTTGGTATACCATTTAGTGTTGTCGTTGCAAACAATATAGTATTAAAAAAAAGAAGTAAATTTCGACAAAAAGGAACTCTGTAACGAACACCAATGTAACCACTACACCCAGCACGAGAGAAAAATTTGATGTGTTCGTCGAACAGCGAACACCAGTATAACCAGCAGCTAAGAGTACATAACCAAACGTGATTAACAGAAAGTAATAATTTTTATAATATTCTCTGACTAAGCTTGAGCTTTTTTGATGATTTTGAACTTGAATAAGAACAAAAAATAGGCAAAAACAATATAGTATAATTTTTAAAAACACAAAATCTGTCTCGACTGTTTTTTTTTATTTTTTATTCCATTGTTTATTTTTTTAATTTTATATGTACTTGTTGTTTTTTAAGTATTTTTATCGGATCATCTACAACGAGAGAAGGTAACGGATAGTATGGAAGTATCATCGATATAGAAATATATGAAAAGCGCGCGGCAAAACGCATTCAGCGCAGAAAAAATCGATTTAGACCATTTTCAGTATAAGCCGATTGGGAGATATCCATTTAAACCAGGTTTAAATCGGTACCCCAGGCTTATCTAATCTGAGCTTCATGCTATTGAGTGGATACGTTGAGAGTCGTTTGGATTCGCCATTTAACTTGTATTTCTGTTTAAATGGGGTCGTACAGGTTATTGTTATTAAAAAGTTCAGCAAAATTGATTGTTTTTGCACTTATCGTATTTTTTATCATAATATTATACACGTATACGACATACGTGTGTGATTTTTTAATATATACATATGTTTATTTATAAAGTGCTATATTAACTAATTCAAAAATATGTACATGTACTTTTGAAGACTTTTGAGAAAGAGAAGAGAAGAACAGTGATTCAGAATTTATTTATGAACGTGTGTGTGTCAACGATTATGCAGTTTTACTTATCTTTTGTTAGCTTTTTGGGTATTATAAATACATAATATTTTATATTCCTAATTTTTCTTACTACTACTAATGTCATTTGAAATGCAACACGTAGTTTTTTTTTTAGAAAAGGTTATAAAGGTCACTAAACTTCTTATATGTATTTACATAAGTATACTTGTATATTTTAATAATTATTTATAATCAGCAAATTGTTGCCAATTCATAAAGTGAAATCAACATTTTTAAACTAGATTTGCTTGCAGCTCAAAACAAACAGAAAACCTAATAACCTACAAATAAACTGGATATCTTGAACTTGAAATACATACCTAGATATTTGCGCAAAAATCAAAACAAAGAAGTAACATCACAATTATGCATTCAAGTTTAAGTAATATTAAGCGTTAAACAATCGACTCAAATTAAAGTAAATCTCAAAATAGCTCAGACACAAACATTCAAAGATATACTCTCAGTAGTTTTTACTGATTATATTAAATTTTGATAACAAAGAGCTTAAAATAAGAACTAATATCACCACAAAAAAACTATAAACTTGTAATTAAGGTAATATATTGTGTGGTTCATTCAACTTCTACTTAGAGACCAGAAGTTTCTTTGGTGGTTTTGAAGAGAGAAGACATCAAATTGTATATTTCATATATTTATATGTATTATTAATCGACATATGTACATATATGCAAACATATGTCATTAAGGTGGGTCACGAACAAAAGTTGAACGCGACACCATCTATTTTGAAAGTATATACCGGGAGTGTATACCCCAAAATAAAAATTTTCCCTTAGAGGGTTTAGAAAAACCGCTAAATCAAATTAATATGTCGTTAGAAAGCTGTCTATGTGTACCTTTTCAGGTGACTTTGTCCAATGATGTCATCTTCGGTTAGTAACTTAAAATTTTGTCGTGTTTTTTTTTACCAAAAAACATGGATACTTAAATTTTTTTTTTCAACGATATTAATGCTCTCAAAAAATCATTAAACCCTTGCGAAGAAAGTTTTTTTTTTCATTCGTACACAATAAAATTGCAGCGAATAAACGTTTCAATTGTGGTATCCCACTAAATTTTTTCCCCCCACATAGAAGGTGACACGGTCTAATGTACAAATTTCCTAAAGATATCGCAGCTTTATACGTCTGTATAAAGTTTGTAACCTCTTGGCCTCCCTCTGCCTAGTATTATCTAATTTTCGCTCTGTCAAATGTAGACAATGTTACTAAATCTGACGTAGTTAATAAGTGACGGAAAACTTTATTTTTAATAAAAGTTTCTTCGTAACTCACGGTAGGTGTGGTTAATGTTTAATGATGATAATCTTCCCATAACATATTTTTGAAGCTATTTTAACTGTGTACATCAAATTTGGTTCCATTTGCTTCATTATTTCCTTTGACATTGCACTTTGAGTATTTCACTTATATAGGAAGTAGGCGTGAGTTTTCCTCAATGTTGAAAATTTTCAGAACAGTTGTTTAACAGACTATTTCAATGGTGTGTATGGAATTTCGTTAAATTTTTATTTCGTTTCGTTTATAATTTCCTTCAATATCACTATTTGAAAATTTCACTTATATGGGAGGTACCGCGCCCATTTGAGCGATTTTGTTCAATACAAACCTTATTTTCTTTCTAGTTATTAGGAATATCTGTACCAAGTTTGGTTGAGACTCCTTCAGTTTTACTCGAGTTATTGCGTACACAAACAGCATAACTACGACGCCCAATTGTAGGCGTTACAAATAATCGGTACTTGATCAAAACATTTAAAACACGTACATGAGATTACCATTTTTTTTTTTTGTGAAAATAAAAAAAGCTAAAGTTAATAAAAATGAAACAAAATAAGTCCGCCATTATCTTATCATTATAATATGTATGATAAAATTTGATTTAGCTCCAGCTTAATTACTCATTTTTAAATGGCGTAAAGTGTAATTGTTTACCCTTCAAATAAAAAATAAAATATATTACTTTTTCAAGTTCGCTTTGCAGTTCATCTGTTAATTACTGATTACAGTAATACCTGGTTAACTGAATCGACAAAAATGCACAAGTTCTGACTTATGTAATTAACGGGGAAAGTAAGCGGTGGTAAATTAACCGGGGATTACTGTACATTATAAATTATACCGTCGTTGAAACGGCAAAACTGCTTATGAGACATTTCGTTCAAGTATTGATGTATCGCATTCACTTAGCGCTGCAATGACACTTTTTTTTAATTGTATCTACCATATTTACCAACATTAGTACAATTAATTTAATTATTTTACTTTAGAATACATCCTTAAAGGATAATTAGTTAATTTAAGAAGAACATTTAAGTAAGGGCATTTTCTTAAATTATATGTTAGTCTTTTCTTTAATGGTTTAAAAGGTCATGAAGAATCTAAGGCGGGTTTTTCACAGTTATTAGCGTTGCGAAGTAATGTTTTAATAGTTTTATGTCGACTTATGTAATTTTTACTCTTAGAGTTTTGCAATTGCCAGCCACGAGCTGGTGCCTTGAAAAAATTTTAAAATCCTTGATTTGACTTTTGGCGGAAACATACACCAACTGTGCCACAATGATCACGTTATTAAGTAATTAAATACACCAAGTAACCATGGGTCGAATCGTTCGACCCGTAAAAGTAAAGGTCGTCTTATAATTCATGTCGAATTTCAAATTTTTACATACAATTTCGGAATGAATTGCGTGACTAAATGTACGTTCACGGATCAGACGATTCGACCCTTGGGTTTCAATGTTTACTGTATTTCTGCTATTAAATTAATCATTGTTTAACAAATTTGGAAATATTGCTTATTTAATGTGGTCGCTGTGGCGTAGTGGTAGTGCGTTGTACTGCTACACAGAGTGTCCGGGGTTCGAATCTTGGCACAGGCAAAATCAAAAAGTAGAAAAAATAATTTTTCTATATGGCACCACCTCTTAGCAGGCAAAGTCAAACCTACAAGAGTAAAACTTGCCTATGAAAAGCTTTTCACTTCGCCGTTCGGATTCGGCGTTAAACTGTAGGTCCCTTCCATTCATGTACAAATATAACACGCACAACATGAGTGGATGCGAAAAGCTCGGCCTAGGCCCTCCATGGGCTGTTGTGTCATTAAAAGTAGGTAAAGTAAAGCTTATTTAAAGTTCTTACTCGAGTAGAGTTCCAGAGTCTAATGGTCTTAATGTAAAACAATATGTACATCAGAGTTAGGGTAAGCATTTGTGTTTAAGATATTCTTTAGTCTTAAAAGTGATTACTTCATACAATAAAATGTGGTTTTCTGCTGTTAGGTAATTTTAAATATAGCTTTCAAGTATGCGAAAGCTATATTAAAATTTACAAAATCCATTCACATAAAGTTTTATATTGTTAAAGCCAACCTTAAGTTCAAGGTAGTTGTAGGTATATATATGTATGTAGATATATATTGGGCTTATTGCAGTTTTATTTACCTTTGGCTTCGGCCCTTAAAACTAATGTACCATATTAAATTATTTTAATTAGTTCTTCCCTAATTTATAGTTTAATTTTCACTGACTTTATGGCGGCCAAAATAACGTGGCTGCATTCTGTAAATATTAATTATAAAAAATATTGGCTTCCTTTACTACATACAATAAGAAAAAAGAGTTATAGCATATATAGCTGTGGCGTAGTGGTAGTGCGTTGGACTGCTACGCAGAGTGTTCGGGGTTCGAATCTCGGCTCAGGCAAAATCAAAAAAAAAAAAAAAAAAAAAAAAAAAAGAAGAAGAAAAAATAATTTTTCTACACGGCACCACCTCTTGGCAGGCAATGGCAAACCTACAAGAGTAAAAATTGCTATGAAAAGCTTTTCACTTCGCCGTTCGGATTCGGCATTAAACTGTAGGTCCCTTCCATTCATGTACAAATATAACACGCACAACATGAGTGGATGCGAAGAGCTCGACCTAGGCCCTCCATGGGCTGTTGTGCCATTAAAAGTAAAGTAAGCATATAAGATAAAACACGCAAATTCATTAATATTATATAAATTACATAGCGTGTCATGTATGACACCTTAATTGTATGTTATTAATTTTGAAAAATTCAAAGCTGGAAATGCAATTTATCAAATGGATCAGCGGAGTCCAATATTTGCATTTTGTTCTACATCCGAGGGCCATATTGAAGTCCACGCTTAAAATAAAGTGCTTATAATAAGAAACCAATACATTGTGAATGAATTAATAATGGCAAGCATACTGATTGTGTTATTTTAATATGCCCAGAAGAAATGATTCAGTTAAGTTAAACTTTTGACATGCGTACCGCGAGTTGGCCATTTCTATCTAATCTTGATGCTGGAAAATTAAAATTTATTAATTGTATTCAGCATCTGTAGTAGCATGGCAGCACGATAGTTTCAAAGCTTTTTCAACTATTTGTGTTAGTGTATAACGACCATTTAATTATTTTGCTGATTTAATCATTAACTACAATTTGCCATGACAGGCAGCAATGTAGAAATTACTTGGACTGTTTTATTGGGCGTGGTAAGTTAAACTCTTCTGCATACGAGTAGAGAGATAGGTAAGTAAAATTTATCATTCCAATTATTCCACTGAAAAATTATAATTAGCTGGTGAGTCCAAAGAGCAGAATTGACCTACATTTTCATTATAGTTTGGTCGGATATGTGCTGGGGTATACTCACATCTTGATGCCAAGCCAGGGCTGAACTTATGCCTAGAAATACATATATTTTCGGATGAACATTATAAACTGTTTTGATCTGGTGAGGGTCAAGTTTTTCTTGCTGTGGGACAAGATACCATTTTCTATTTTCGTATATCAAGAATAGAAATAAATCATTCATCCTAACCTTGCGTGGGTCATGTCTAGAATAGATTCATGTAAAGCTTATTTATCTTCCTTGACATCTCCCTTAATGTTGCTATGATCCGGAATTCATCTATATAAGAGTAATGTTCAGCTTGAAACTTTCAGGGTTAATTCTTCTCTATATTAAACAAATAGGATCATTACATTTATGTTTAGAAATCACACCGCAATCCAATTATATCTATCGATCGGACCGTGTATAGATCTTCTTCAGCTACAGGCCCCTATTTTTTTTCCAAACGTGTCTACATAAACTGTTTTTAAATTTTAAAGAAATTCGTTACATAAAATATTAATATTAACCGATTTTTGTACAAAAGCAAAAAAAAATAATTTACATTTCTTGAAAATCTATCCGATTTCTTTCTTTTTATACTTTATGAACGAAACTTGCATATACTATATAGGCAATCTTTGGAATGTAGAATCGCAAAAACTAAGGCTAATTACACAGTACAACAACGCTATTTCTACGACGATGAGTAGAAGATTCTGCCTTGATCAATATCTTCCAAAACACATAATGTCAAAATATTTTTTTTTTTCGAAAAGTTTAAGCTCATCATGTGGTCGCTGTGGTGTAGTGGTAGTGCGTTGGACTGCTACGCAGAGTGTCCGGGGTTCGAATCTCGGCACAGGCAAAATCAAAAAGTAGAAAAAATAATTGTTCTACACGGCACCACCTCTTGGCAGGCAATGGCAAACCTACAAGAACCTTTCCTTTACTATGAGGAAAATTTTTGCCGAAAAAAAACCATGTGTCATTATTTGAAGTCATTTAAACTCTATGAGAATTTTAAGAAAATGTTTACCAACAACCATAAAAATAAGGATCCATGAAGGAAGTCAAGGGTTGGAGTAAAAGTAAAAACTGTTAAACTTTCTATAGCGAACAATTAAGCTTAACGTCAAACGTCAAAGATTTATATTAAAAATTTTCCAATCAATTCGTATCAGACCCCAATCATATCCTTGAATCGGCCATAAAAAAATCTGACGTAGCAGTGCCTTCAGAAGAACTGACCTGGGCCCCATTTAAAAAATTCATCAACTAACTCGTACAGTAAGAGAGAAAAGATTTCTTATGCGCAAATACAGACTTAAAATTGGAATGTTCTGTCTATGTACTGCTATATGCAACGATTAACTGTAAATTTAAATCTAATATTAATTAATTAATATATATTTTTTTTTAACTTTCAACTTTAAACAAATTGATTCTGCTGCAATTTACTATCAATAATGATGATGTGTTTAATTTTTAATCAAACGCACTTGTGTCATTACTTACAATACCAAATGAGGTATTCAACTATGTACATATGTATACGTTCCAGTATGTAGATATGTCGACACAGTCACATAGATAATTAAATATTGTATGATAACATTAGCAAATAAAAATTGTTGGTTTTTTTTTTATATAAATTAACATTTTCATTTAAATTTACAGAGATAGAGGCACTCACATGTGTTCATATCTATGTATAGAAATTTTAGACTCTAATCATAAAAACAGGCAAAACTCACAACTTATGGTGGAATCACATGATGGCGATAATGAATTTGGTCTATAAGTTTGCGATTTTTTGCTACATACCATTTTTTCAATCGAAAAAAAAATAATCGTTTATGTGATCGGTTTATGAGGATATATACTATGTATCGCACCGAAACTACAAAAGTGGCACCACTAAATATATTTTTTTAAATTTCAACTTTAAACAAATTGATTCTGCTGCAATTTACTATGGATAATGTTGATATAAATATTATTGCTTACCTATGGGTGCATATTTATTTTATGGAGTAAAATGACATGACATAATATATATTTTTTTAAACTTCCTTAAAATTTTTAAATTTCGAGTTGTATCTCTTTTGTAGATACGGTGCATTACTAGAAAATGATAATTTTTTTTTTTGTAAGTTAGTGTACGTATAGCTTAAGTTATCAGCGTGATAATGGTTTTGGTCTATCAATCGCGAAACAACTAAGACGACGACAACGACGATGAAACAAATTAAAATTCATTTCAACTTGAAATTCATAGACTTTGTTCTAAGGTTCTACTTTTGATAATGAATTCAAAATAAACTAAAAGCTAGGAAATACAAGTACGAATATCAATTTTGTTTTATTAACTATAATAGTGCTATAAATATTTCAGTAGAATATTGATACTATTTTTTATGTTACATTGGACAATAAATTAGAATATGTGAAATAGAAGTATAATAAAAGCGTGTAATGTATTAAGAAAAGTTCGGCCTAGGTCCTCCATGGGATGTTGAAAAAGAATGTATTAAGATTTTCATGAGAATTAAATTAGGAAAGTACTTTGGTATGTAAAGGGTGATCTTTTTTTAAGAGTTTGGATTTTGAAAATGAAAAAAAAAAACACAGAAATTTTACAAAAGAGAATGAAATTTTTATTTGGATCGATAAATCACTTTCTGCCATTTACTTTTTAAATATAATTTCATTTAAATGTTGCCTGCGGCTACGGTTCAAGTGAACCATTCTCAAGGTCCAATTTTGGCATATTTGTCACACATTTCGGCCGGAATCTCACCAATTACGCGTTGATTGTTGGCTTCCAAAGCAGTAATCGTGTTTGGCTGGTCGCTATAGACAAGAGACTTAACATAGCTCCACAAAAAATAGTCTAACGGGGTCAAATCACACGATCTTGGTGGCCAATTGACTACACCAAAACGTGAGACTAACTGCTCACCAAATTCGCCTCTCAATTGATGCATGGTATCGCGTGCAGTGTGGCATGTGGCATCGTCCTGTTGGAACCACATGTTCTAGCATTTTCGGCCAAAAAAAATGTTATAATTCTTCATTGACCATAACGTTGCGTCCTTCATCGTCTTTGAAGAAGTACGGCCCAATGATGCCGCTTGCCCATAAACCGCACCAAAAAGTGCATTTTTCGGGATGCATTGCTAGCTGCTGAATTGCCTCTGGCTGGTCTTCACTCCAAATACGGCAATTCTGCTTATTCGTGTATCCATTGATCCAAAAATGAGCCTCGTCGCTAAATGGACGTAGCTTGCGAAACACTTTTTTCACAGCGCATGAATTTTGATAATAAATTTCAATAATTTGCAAACATTGTTCAGGAGTAAGTCTATTCATTATGAAATGGCAAACCAAACTGAGCATAGATCAAGTGACAGCTGTCAAAAAGACCAAATCCGAAAAAAGTATTGCCAGATTGAAAACCACACTTCTAAAAAAAACACCCTTCATTATGCCAATGAAAAAACTTAATCGAACGACAATCAAAATGTAAATATGAAATGCTTTGATAAATATGCAAATAGCCAAAACCGCTAAACATTTAGTGGTAGTGTTGTTTTATTTCCACTAAATGTTTAATGGTAGAGAAAACTACAGTTTAGTTAAAATTCAATGACTTAACATCCAAAAGTTGAGGGAAAATAAATAATCCAAAACACGCCAGAAAAGTATATACATAAGTACATAAATGTGTAAATAAATGATTATGGCAGTACAATTATTTAAATAAAAATTTAAATAAACAAGAAATACTTATTACTATGTCATTAATAATAAAATTAATGATTAATCAATACAGTATGTAGTAATATAGTGTTTAACCGAACACTGTGTGTAATTTAATCTTCTATTTGATTCGCTATCACTTTGAAATCTTCGCTACATGAGTACATACAGCATGTACATAGATATACAATATCAAGTAAATAAGTAATAGTTACGTTGTAACTATAACCAGTGTTGGCAGATTAATTTAGGCGTAAAGAATCATGTAATTTACATTACACATTTTTGTTAATGAAAGTAAAAAATATAATGTATGAAAAATTATCCACATTTTCTTTATATTCTAAATAAAATTTATTCGAAAAAAACTCATTTAAAATATTGTAATATAAACAAAAACAATTTAATAAAAATAGTTTATAAAAATAAATTAAAATAAATTGAATGTAAATTCGTCTTTGGTATTAGGTAATACCAGGTGTTTTTTAGAAGTGTGGTGTTCAAGAAGAAATAAAACGCATATAATTTAATGTTATGGCCAAGAATTTAGCTTTATTATAAAGATAAGGATTTGCCATTATGTTTTAAAACGATTTCGGGCAGGTGGCCGCCGTGGCTGGTTCGAATAAATTCCAGCCGAGAGGCCTAATTTTCGAACACTTTTTGCAGCAATTGGGGCCGTATGTCAGTAATAACGCGCCGAATATTCTCTTCCAAGGCGTCAATCGTCTCGGGCTTATCTGCGTAGACAAGCTACTTCACATAACCCCATAATAAATAATCCAGCGGTGTTAAATCGCACGATCTTGGAGGCCACGGCACAGGCCCACGACGCGAGATAATGCGCTCACCAAAAGTTTCCTTCAATAAATTGATTGTTTCGTTGGCTGTATGGCATGTAGCGCCGTCTTGTTGAAACTAAAGGTCGTCCACATCAACATCCTCCAATTCAGGCACAAAAAAGTCATTAATCATGGCTCTATAGCGTTCCCCATTGACTGTAACATTATGACCGGCTTCATCTTTGAAGAAATATGAACCAATAATATGGACCCTCTGCCCATAGAGCACACCAAACAGTGACTTTTTGAGGATGTAACGGCGTCTCAACAATGGCTTGTGGATTAAGATCACTTCAAATTCGACAATTTTGCTTATTAACGTACCCATTCAACCAAAAGTGAGCTTCATCGCTGTAAAAAATTTTCTTGTGAAAATCGGGATCGGTGGTCATCTCGTTTTGGGCCCATTCACCGAACGTGCTATGAGCTTGATGGTCGTTCGGCTTCAATTCTTGAAATGGCAAACTGAGCATAAATCAAGTGACAGCTTTCAAAAAGACCAACTCCGAAAAAAGTATTGCCAGTATTACCGCACTTCTAAAAGAAACACCCTTTATAATACTAGTATATACCCTATTAATGAAAACAAATATGTATTCCAATTCGTTTCAAATATCTGCAAATATTTGATGATATCGAAAGCAGACTGAGTCCGCCATTGAAATTTTATTGTATAAAATTAGAAATTCACAAATTTTCTTCAGAAATATGTTACATTCTCGTTAATTATGTACATATAGTAAGTATGTATCAATTAACAAAATATTTAGCCTCTCAGAAGACTTTGTAGAGTTGTCCATCAAACAATTTCAAAAATATTAATTACAATTGTTTACATTCTCTACATTTCTTTACGCGTAATTTAATAATGTAATAAATTTTAAATGTACGAGCATAATGCCAACAGTGTCTTAAACAATCGATGATGCTTGTACGAGTAAATATCAAAGTCTCAGTCTCAGGTATGCACTCGTATTTTCTTTAATGTAGCAGTAAATTTGCGTTTTGTAAAATAAAATATAAAAATAAACCACTACAAATAGATTAGTATGGAATTAGTTACCTAAACAGAAAAAAACCATTTGTGTGTGTGGTTTTTCGGTTTTTCTTTTCATTTCTGTTTTGTGCAAAAACTTATTTTTCAACAACATTTTGTTTTAACACGAATGTCCAATTAGCAAAAACAAAGTAGAAATTTAAAACGTTTTAGAAATGTTTTGCATTTACAAAAATAGAGGTGCTCGTCAATTTAAGCTCAATTCTCGACTAACATACAAGAATAAAAAATCATAATTCGTTGGTACTTTCCTAAGCAATAACATAAAAATGTTAGATTGTTTTTAGCTACCGGTCGCTATGGTACATATAGTATTCTCCGCTTATATGCACCCCTCTTATACTAAACATTAGCTGTATTTTATTCGCCAACTCATTTAATATGTGCGAATAAAACAATCAAGTTCTTAACTCTCCTCTTCTTTGTGTTGTCATTCACAATAAATCATCTTAATAGCAGCAGACAGTTGAAAGTGATTTTTCAGCACATGAGCATATTTACAGTTCACAGTAAGATTGTTATAGAACTCTGGGACGTACAAAAAAGTTTCGTTATATGCAAACTTTTTTTACAGGCATAATATTTTTAATGATATTCCAAAGACAATTGTTATTTTTTTATTATGACTTAATGTTTTCCTTCTTAAAATAATAAATGGTTTGTTTTTTGTTGGTATATTTTTAAATTGTTTTTTATAGGAATATTGGGGTTTTGTTTTTTATACCTCTTGGGTTATATGCATAACCAATGTATATAAGCGAGTTTGTATTTAATCACTCTGTGTGCTACTAAGCTGGGTTTGTAACTAAGTATTGCCCGCTTATAAACACCTGACTTTGCGTATTTATGCGGGGAATACTGTAGTTTGTATTTGAAAAATTTACTTATTTGACTTGGATATGGCTGAGCAGGTGCCGTTTTCAATTGCTGGTCTTTCCTTAATTTTTCTTTTTTCTTTTATTTTATGATAATTTATGCGCCTTGATAATTAAAAAATACATTATTTCATATATTTTGCATCATTCATTATAGTGCAACAATAAGAAGAGAAGAAATAATAAAAATGACGTGAGTAGGTATCACTTGTAAGATTAGTCGAGAGAGACACAGATTTTGCATATCTACATAAATTTACTATTTTATAGAAGTTCTGTCTAAGGAGCATAACTATTTTCAATAAACATATAACAATTTTGTATTTAAATAAAACATACGATAATCGGGTTGAAACTTATTCCAAGTGTAGTACACGTTTTATATTTAAGTATTAAATTCGATATCATATGACCTCCTGGAGCACGTTTATAGCGATCGATTGTTTGGAGCCAGTTTTCCACTAAATTTTCCAAAATACGGTCCAATCACACCTCCGGCATGGAATCCACACCACATGATCACCTTTTGTGGATGCAAAGGAGTCTCTTGAAGCACATGTGGGCTTGTTGCTGTCCATTAACGCATATTTTGTCTACTAAAATGGTTAATAAAAAAAACGATTTTTCCATGAAATTCAGGACTTACTTTAAACTTTTACAGAGCGCAATCGGATAAGTTTCGGCGCTTCAAATGGTCTCGATGGCTGCACTTCATGTGTAAAGACGCTTTGCATTGGAACCAGGGATACGGTTTTGAACTATCCCATTTTTAAGCCTATTTGAACCAAACAATGACCAAACTTTTCTTTTTCTTTTTACTTGAACCAAACCAAATAAGATATTTTCGAATAAATTTTGTAGGTGCAATCCAAAAAGGAGTCCCATTATTAGACTTTGCAGCCCAATTATTCTGTATTACGATTTGTAAGCCTGAAAATTGCTTTCATTGAGTGAATCGCCAAATTCCAAAAGTGATACTGAACCAATCGGTTTTGTAAGGATTTAGGCCAAGATATTCACGCAGAACAAAAAAAGTGTAAGGGTCCATTTGTATTTTTATACAAAATTATTATGCCCTATTAGATTGAAACAGGTGCTGGGCAGAAGGCACCAATTCACTGCGACCTAAAAAGGCCTATTGTGAAGAGCCCTTTGAATATCCTATGATACACTTCCTAGTCTTGTAGCTATTAAAAATGATATGATATCCATGGGAGTTATATTGTCTACTTCAACCATAGTTGGGTATGCAATAGTGTTATGTCGATTTGTACGCACGACTTGTTTAATTTATAGGCTATTTCGTCTTTATAATGGTAGACATAACGTGATCAACTTTTTGGGAGCTCGAAGCAGTGCAGAGCTTGAAGTTCAAAAACCGTATAAAAACAAATATTACTAAAAAATACACAAACCAACAAAAACTTACAAATCCAACAAATCAGTTTTATTGATTGAAACAACCTAAAATTTGTATGCTTATGGTATACCAGAGTGTAAAGTAAAACAAAAAATTTTGTTGATTCAAGAAATTCAAATTTTTTTATTCACGAAAATGGATTTCTGACTCTCGAAAATTACATTTTTTACTAAACAAGAATGAAAACTCATATTCTGTATTCATGAAATTTATTAATATTTTTAAATCTATTTGTTTATTTCACAAACACTGTTAAAAATAAATTTATTTTGATGTATCATAATTCCAAAATATTGCCTCCTTCATTCGCATTCTCTACACTTTCAACCGAGATGTTGGGGGTTCCATTCCCCTTTTTCATTGGCGCACCTATTTTTATACCCTAAGAACTATGGGTACGGGGTATATTGGTTTTGATCGAGTAACGGTTGCTTCTAAGGCCCATTAATATGCATCATAGATATAAACATATATATTTATGTACATACATATATAAATGATCAACGTGAATAGCCGAGTCGATTTAACCATTTCCGTATCTCCGACAGTCTGTCTGTGGAAACTACACCCCTGCTCAAAATAATAGGTACACAGCACACTTTCAACTTTAACAAAACAAATAATGGTTTTTAATCAATATTTTAATAAAAAAAAAAGATGCCCATTAATTCAGTGGATATAAATAAATAGGTAAATAAAAATAAACTCCATTACTAGATAAAGTATAACACAGAATCTGAGATCAATAAACTTTTTAAGGCGCTTATTCATTCAAAAAAATAGTTATACTTGTAGTATTACAAAATAAAAAAATTAATTAAAAGTGTTAATAAAAAGTTATTGGATATTTTGAATCATTTAACTAATACTTATCCTGTGTATCCACCACCATTTTGAACTACCTTCGCTTCGCTCCTTGGCATACTGTTAATCAAATCCCGATAGGTGTCTATAGGTGTATACTAAGAATTGTCGGTGCCCACCTAAAAAAAAATTTATAAAAGTCCGCCCCCATATTTTCTGAACATACTCCAATAATTGTTCTTTATTAGAGAAAACTATTTTCGACAATTTCTTATTTAAGTTTCCCCACAGGTTTTCTATTGGATTTAGATCCGGGGATTGACTTGGCCACTCTAAAACGTTGGCATTATGGCTTTCAAAGCATTTTTCAACAACTTTGCGGTATGCTTTGAGTCGTCATCTTGCTGATAGACCCAAAGTAAAGGCATGTTTTCCTCCACATAGGGTACCATTGTATTTTCCACAATGTCCTTGTATTCGGCTACTTTCATATGGTTAGTAGTTTGGTGTATAGGACCGACTCCATACCAAGAAAAGCATCCCCAAACCATAATATTTCCACCTCCATGCTTCACTGTTTTTTTTTCGTGAAACGAACGTGAAATTCTTTGTCTTTTGGACGGCGTACATTTCTTTCTGAATCGCTTCCGAACCGATTAATTTTCGTTGCATCGTTCTATAAAATATTTTGTGTTTCCTTGCAAAATTTAACCTCATGTTCAAATTGTTTTTTCGCATCAAAGGAGGCTATTCGTCCTGGTATGATAACTCACCAGGTTTCCAATTTTGGCTGCTGTTACCTTTCAAGACTTAAATGGGTCCTTTTTACAGATAGTCACAATGTGACGATCGAGATTTATGTTAGTTTTTTTGGGTCTTCCTCGGGACTCGTTTTGGGGTTTTCACTTTAACGCATTTCTAACAAAATTATGGGTTCTCCCCATCAATCGGCCAATGTTACGAAAGATTTTCTTTCTTTTCTTAGGTTCGAAACTAACCGGGCTTCTTCATCAATGCAGTGTGATTTACGACCCATCTAAATTATAAATTATTTAATCAAATTTCACTATTTTTAAGTTAATTAAAGCCAAATTTACCGCTGTTAAATTTAGAACTGTAAGAACTCAAAAAAACCTATTAAAAAAAAAAACTTTAGGTAACTTGTAGGAAGGTATAACTATTATCTTGAGCAAGCAGATTGTGACTTTTTTTACGTAAAGAAACAATTCACAATAATGAGGGAAATCACACGTTTCACTTTGCCAGCAATAGCATTGCCATATTGCGAAAAAACACTTAATGGTTGCAAAAACCCATTCGATCAAAAAGTCTTTATTGTAACTATTGATTTGAGCAGGGGTGTATATCTAGCATCTCAAAATATGTTTTCAATTGCACAGCCTGTCTGATGGGTCTTCCCCATTAACTAATTATAATTAATTAATATACTAATTATTGCATCTCTTGGAATATTCCAGAAAACTCTATAACTCTTTGTTCTCAATTCATATTTGGAATATTTATTAAATTTTTGTAATTTACTTGCTATTATTATATTCTGTATTCCTTACATCTAGTATTATAAATAAAAATTTTTTATATATTTAAGTATGTGATTTCCCCGTAATAAGAATTATTTTACTGAAAACTTAAATACGTGTCATTCCAGTAAAATTAAAAACAAAAAAATTACATATATTCGTAAATTACAAATTACTCAATTTTAAAAGTTTTATATATTATCCAAAATTATTTGACACACACTCGCAAGGCTGTGAATACAATAAATTTTTTCCTGATTGTTACATGTTTAAGTCATATTAAATTCATTTCCCAAGCACTTTATTAATAGTAGTCAGATATACGAAACACATTTATAAGCGATCACTCGCTTGTTGCAACGCATTTAATCATATAGTTCCAATCAGGGATGTAAACCAACAAAATTTGCAGAATGGTTCGGTAGTTCAGCGGTTCAAGATCCCTCTGAACCACTAGTTCGGTTCAAAAACTGGTTCTTCCGCAACTGTGAACCGCAAACCAAAAGTTCGGTTCAAAATTGATTTGGTTGAAAAATTTTTTGATTAGTCACTTTTTTCAAATGGATTTTTAATGGATTATAATCTAACATGCCCATTTGCATTTCTACCCGAAAATTGCTCCACCTAAAATATCTTAAAAATGTGGGTTAGGGATTTTCTAAATTATTTTTTCTTTTAATGGCACAACCTCAACAACCCATGGAGTGCCTAGGCCGAGCTAGGCCACATTAGTGGATTAGTGTGCGTGAATAAATTATAATTATAATAAATTGGTAGAAACGACAACCAGATATATTTTGTAGCCCTAAAAACTTGCTTCCAAAATAATTGATCAGCTGTTTAGTTACAAGTTTCTACTGGGTTTCTGTACTTTTCAGCTATTTGTCGTACTTTTTCAGCTATTTTTGTTTTGTGATAACTATTTTCTCAATTTTCTTTTTAATCTCTATTTGCTAGTAAATGAACAGACCTAATATTAATTTAATTATAGCAAAACAACTAGCTCATTTTGTTTCAAGAGCACTACATCTTTATGCTCCCTGCATCCAACAGCAGACCACTTCACTATGTTTCTAGTCAAACAGACTAGAAATATTTCTAATACAATGTAATGCTAGACATGACCAGATTGATGTAATAATATTCGTTTTTGTTGACACCAAACAAACTGGCCAATAGTTTATATTTTGTCAAATGTATCGAAAACGTGTTTAATACTTCGTATATTATTCCTTGCATACTTGTATTATTTTTGAAAAATCAAAATAAAATATCCCCGCAAAAAAAATGAACATACGACTAATTCGACATGATTGACATAAGTCCATACTAGCGTACACTCGTGTTAGTCATCTGAGCTATATGATACATTGATTCGTTGAAGCAGCTTCAAAGCAGCGAACAGCAGTTCTTTTTTGTTTTGCTTTGTCGTTACTTTACACTACGATTGTTCGTAGAATGCTCATTTCCTCTGCTAGATAATTCACAGTCACTGTAATTATCTAGCCATACTCAAGCCAAGTAAATTTCATAAAATTTAATAAAAACTAATACCTAGTTAAAAAAATTATTGAAAAAAACATTTTTATTCTTGTGCCACGAAATGGTCCATTGTAACTAGTATCAAAAGACAAAGCAGGGCCAGTACTGGTCCTGTTCAATGAGAAACCTGTTTAAAAATCAATAGTCTGTTCTCCTATGTTTGAACTAGACATGGTTCAAACTGTGGTCCCTCACGGTCTAGTATAAGACTAGACGGATTGGTTACAAGATCAGTATCACCTTTGGAATTTGGAGATTCACTTAATGAAATGCAATTTTCAGGCTTACAAAACGTAATACAGAATAATTGTGCTGCAAAGCCTAATAATGAGATTCCTTTTTGGATTGAACCTAAAAATTTATTCGAAAAAATCTGGTTTGGTGTGGTTCAAGTAAAAAGAAAAAGAAAAAAAAGGTTGGTCATTGTTAGGTTCAAGTAACTCAAATTGTCGTTCGGTTTAAAAATAGTTTAGTTCAAAACCGTATTCCTGGTTCCAATGCAAAGCAACGGTGTAAGTGGAATGTTTATAATATGAAAAAGAGCGCGTGGATCACACGACAAACAAACACATCGGTATGCCCTCGTTAATGACAGTCGTTTGATAGCAGAAAAAACTCCCATTGAAGTGGTTGTTTTAATACAGCTTTAAAAGTTTTTTTAGTTTAATACAATTTTGTAATATATACATACATTTCTTTGTATTTAATTACTTAGGGAAGATTGTATACTTAGCAATAATGACGTCATTGTCATTTCATTAACAAAATATAGACAACAAATTGTTGCTTATTTTGTGCATATTTTTTTATATCGTTCCAAAATTAGAAAATTTTGTTTCTCGTTTGTACTATTACGTGCATACATACATACAAACTTATGTAGATATGCTACTGCTACTAGAACTATTATTGTCGATCAGCAACTATGGGAAGAAAGGGGAATGCTACACAAGTTTCTTGTCAATGAATTGTGACACGCTGATCAATTTTCTAAGACCAACCGGTTTCCAATTCGTATACAACGTACGACAACGAGCAATATTTATATGTATATACATGTATGAAGTAAAGTGTATGAGCAATGCACACACATACAGCAAATAAAATTCATCAAGTTCAACAGTTAATCGAATTTGTTGACCCACTAAACAATAACAACAACGCAAACATACATACATATATTTAGTATATAAGTAGGTACATGCCATATGAAGGCGTTTCACTTTTTCCGCATAATGTATTTAAGTAAATTGAATTCCATACGCAAGTCTGTCCATACATCTTTTTTTTTTGTTTGAACGAACACATGGTTCTACATCTACCGATCACACGCCCTTGTATTCTACTAATATACGAATGTTACTATGTTGCTGAATCAACGCTTCTCTGCTCTTGGTCTCTGCCGCTCTTCTCATGTGGAGCTCTAGTGGTTGTAACCCTGCAGGGCAAAAATGAGTTAGCCTCACAAATTACCTAGTATAATACCTAGCCAAAATTGAGTTAGTTAAGATACTAACTCAAAACTGACGAAGGATGAGTCTTCGACTTTTCTGCTTGTATATGCAACAACAAACAAATTCTTTCAATATGGTAAAACTATTCCGTGAAAATATTGTGTAGTAATTCTCATATACTATGGTCGTTGTGGCGTAGTTGTTAATGCACTGGCCTGCTACGCATAGTGCCCGGGGATCAAATCTTGGCTTATAAAAAAATAAAAAAAATAAAAAAAAAGTTCTTCTATATGGCAGGCATTGGCAAACCTCCAAGAGTAAAATTTGTCTAAGAAAAGCTTTTCACTTTGATCTTCGGATTCGGCATAGCACTGTAGGTTCCTTCCACTCGTTTACAAATATAACATGCACAACAGGAGTGGATGCGAAAAGCTCGGCCTAGGCCTTTAATTAGCTGTTGTTCCATTAAAGGAAGAAAGAAAGAATTCTCATATACTGTACAATAGTTGTAACTTCTATGAATTTTTTAAATAAGGAATCTTTGACAAAGATAAAAGAATCAATGTAGTTGTCTGCTTTTCTCAATTTTTCTTCTATTTCTTGTTTATATTTACACCCAGATGTAGAAACATATTTACAATAAATTCTGAAAATATAAAATTGTTTGTTGTGCTAAATCATTTTGAACCAGTTTGACACTATATCAAAGCATACTAGCTAGCTCAAAAGTTATCGAGGATTGGACAATTGTGGTTTTACAGTTTATAGGACATCAGCATGGAAATAAGGTCGGGTAAATAAGATCGAGCAATTACCTAAGTAGTAGTTTTTTTTTGTGCTAGTTAACCAACTAACTTTCGACCTACTTGGTTGCACTGCAGGGTATGAACATGATTTGAATATTCAATTAATTTGCTGATTACGTTATCGTTGGCCAAGTAAGCTCTCCAACTCGCTTGTTACTGTACATAATTATTTTTGTATGAATATAATTCATTAAATAATATTTAAGTATTCATGATTATTGTATGTTTTAGGAAAACAAGATTTAAAAATGCATGCGTAATTAACTTCTCCAATACTATTTGATAGCAATGAATCTGTGTATGAAGTCTCACTCTTAAGATAAAGTTTTCTCTTATTTTCTTTTTCTTCCTCTCACGAGCAAACTTTATAATACTTACTTCCCTATTAACTATAAACTAAATATTTGGGTTTAAATTTTCGAATTGTATAGAAAATTGCAATGGAAGAACTAAAGGCAAAACAGAGTAAATGACCTCAAACACTGTCTGCAGCCAAGATATTGAGCGATTTGGATTTGAAGTTTTGATATTGTATTCTAAGTACATACCTATTTCTTAAGTACATATGTATGTATGTAGTTTTCAAACAGCGAATTAAAGTTTTTCAGCCACACGTGTTTACTTGGAAAATATTAGAACACAATAATACATTAAGTTCAGATTTAGTTACTTTAAAAAAAAAACGACCAGAGAACTGCTTATATTTTAAATTGGATTTTAATTCAGTGAACAATACTGTACCATAAACTTGTTCACGAGTACCGCTTTATTTTGGAAGAACGGCAATGGATGATTTATTTCATTTTATAAATGCTTTTAGGCTTTGACATTTTTCCACTTCTGAGATCATGATCTGGAGTTTTTCTACGAATGAATCATTTGAAATTATAAATATGACACATTTATTTATGTATGTTTTCTTTATTACAATGGGTGGAAAAGCATTTTTATAAGGTAATGAGTGCAAATTTGTAGTGTAATATGAAAACTACTTATTGAGAGGAACTATGCAACAGTTTCAAAAGCATTGTATGACACTCAAAGAGTTGCTACGAAAAGCAAATCTCTCGAATATCCTGCCTAGATAAGAAGTTACTGTCTAAATTATATTATTTTAATTGTTCGTTGTAATATGTAGTACATTTTAATTCGGATTACGAAAATAATTGTGACATAAAGTTATAGTTAATCTGTTAACGAACTTCCAACTCTAATCATTGCTAAAATCAACTCATTAAAATTTTATCATATAATAAACGTTCCTTCGAGTATGTACATACATATGTGCATATGTACCAAGTAAAATACACTATGTACTTATTTATACAACCTTATCGCAAAATATATTAAGAAACATCTTATCAGTGAATATTGAGAGGCTAGACGCAAAATTTTACGCCAAATTGAAGTACAATTCAATGACAATGGCATTCCATCAAAACGCATTCGATTAATAATGGTGTGCGCTACAATGTGTTATAAATAGCGTGATCATAAGCCAACTCGCCAACCCCATTGATTATTACTTAATAGCGTATATGTTTTCTTTTTAAATGTGTTTTGCTTACATACATACTTATATATTTATTTCCTCTCTTCCTTTTTTGTTACAGAAATTGAACGGTTTACTTGTTCGTTTCATCTCAGCTGATTCCAGTTTGCGTGATGTACTTGCTGCTAAAATTCCAGCTGAACAAGAGCGTGTGAAGAATTTCAGGAAACAACATGGAGCTACCAAAACTGGTGAAACTACCATTGATATGGTGATTATATTTATTTATATAATATTCTTTAGAAAAATACTATAAATAAAACTACATACTTATGTATCCAAGTTTGTAGTATAAACAATTAGAAATAGAGAAATCATATTTGCAGGTAAGATAACTCAGATTTCATTTATAGCTCATTGACCTAACTCAAGCATATACAAGTTCATATAAATAAAGTTATGTGTTTTGTAGTATTTTAGTAGTGTAAATTTTGTAAATTTGTAAAATTTGCACTACACGACACCACAAATAAATCAGCATTCATTCGGTCATTCAGTCAGCCAGTCTCCTTGATATGGCCGCTATGACGAAATGGCAAAGTGCCAGCTATTAAATAATACCCATTTCGAATGAATTTGTTTAATTTTCCTCTCGAGAGAATTTTTCGTTCGATATACTTTGTTTGCTGATTACAAAACGCTTTTACTTTCTATTTTATCTGACAGCATTTTATATTTAATTTAATTTTTTTTTTGATTTATTTTTTAAATACACGTAGCAACAACTTAGCTAGTGTCCTTAAAATGATCTACATGGAGAGCTTGCAAATAAATTTTAATCTCGCTGAAAATAATATCATTTAACTAGTAGCTTCTCTCTCATTCTTATTGTATGTAGTATGTACATATGTATGTATATTTCATAATTAATCAGCTGATCAGTTCGAGCTCAACTAATGATGATGAAAGCTATACACTAACAACAAACAAATAATTCAATTAAGCAATTTCTCTTTTGTACCTAACCTAAATGGCATAACTCACGGTTTTGAGAATTTTCAGGAAACTTTAAAAACGTTTTTGCTTATGCACAGATGCATACAAGAATGTAAGAATTTTATTATATGTATACTTAGGTACATATCGCACCCTAAAAATATAAAGGGCACAGCTCCAAATTTAAGAACTTTCATAGGTCACACTCTACTGATTGTTGTTGAGTAAAACAACGGATAATAGAAACCCCCAGTATTCTTTGCAAATAATACTTGCGTACTTTTCGCTGCATTCGTTCTGTCGGTGTGTTAAACTAAAAGTTTATTTTTGCCTCACATTATAATATATTTGTTTTTACTTACATATTTTATAATTAGTTTTGAGTTTAAAGTGAAAATCTTTATATATGTGCGGCTATACTGCCTGAACGGCGAGCACAGATTGACATACAAATTTGTATAATGATCCATTTAGCCTCTGGTATGGTTATAGGCTACCTAGCATATAACTTCCTTCCGACTAACTTCATAATTATAAGTGGGTGGGGCACTTCTCATACAAACCTTATGCTTTTTTATGCATATCTCCGGAACCACTAACAGTACAAGGACTTTAAAATGTGGGTGGGATTCGCAAAGGACGTGTGTGTTCATTATGGCATATATCAGCCGCCATTTGTAATATGGTACTAAGATTTGGTGTGGAGGTATTACTCGTATATGTCAATACCGATGATAGCACTTATGTAGTTTATGATCTTAATTTTAAGTGCGCGTTGCAAACACAATACGTACAACCCTAATCCTTTTGTATGTATATCTGCCATGTATCTCTTATACATAGTATTATACTAAAAAGTGAGAGACTGAAAAAAAGGCATAGCACCTCCCTTATGTATAAGCTAGAATAAATCAGAAACTCATTGTAAATCGGTACTAAGTTTTTGAATGAAAGTTTTATTTATTATTATTATTTTATTATTTATTATGCTTTATGAATGAATTGAAAGTATGCATGCCTATTCTCAATTACTAAAAAACATTTTTTTTAATTTTCTTTCTTTTCTCCATTTCTATTTATTAGATGTATGGTGGCATGCGTGGCATTAAGGGTCTGGTTTGTGAAACTTCCGTACTCGATGCCGATGAGGGTATTCGTTTCCGTGGACTTTCCATTCCTGAATGCCAAAAAGTGTTGCCCAAAGCCGAAGGCGGTGATGAACCACTGCCCGAAGGTCTCTTCTGGCTGTTGTTGACTGGTGAGGTGCCAACTAAGGCACAAGTTAAGCAATTGTCACGCGAATGGGCTGAACGTGCAGCACTGCCACAACATGTTGTCACCATGTTGAATAACATGCCCACCACTCTGCATCCAATGTCGCAATTCTCGTGCGCCGTTACAGCTTTGAATCACGACAGCAAATATGCCAAAGCCTACTCAGAGGTATGTAACAAATATCAATAAAACTGATTTCTTTAAACTTAAACAAAATGTTTTTTTCCTCTCCAAATTTAGGGTGTTCACAAAAGCAAATACTGGGAATATGTCTATGAAGATAGCATGGATTTGATTGCTAAATTGCCCGTTGTTGCAGCTACCATTTATTGCAATACATACCGTGGCGGTAAAGGCTCCAAATCGATCGATTCGAATTTGGATTGGTCTGCCAACTTTGTGAAGATGTTGGGCTATGACAACCCCAAGTTCACTGAATTGATGCGTCTATACTTGACCATTCACAGTGATCACGAGGGTGGCAATGTCTCTGCTCACACTGTGCATTTGGTTGGTTCTGCTTTGAGTGATCCCTATCTTTCATTTGCCGCCGGTCTGAATGGCTTGGCTGGTCCATTGCACGGTTTGGCCAATCAGGAAGTGTTGGTCTGGTTGAGAAAAGTGCAAAAGGAAGCAGGTAATAATCCAACTGAAGAGCAATTGACGGATTACGTGTGGAAGACATTGAAATCTGGACAGGTACGGCATAATCAAAAGAGTAACTTGGTAATTTGTACAATAATTGATGATATTTTTATTTTTGGTAGGTTGTTCCCGGCTATGGTCATGCTGTGCTGCGTAAGACAGATCCACGTTACACCTGCCAACGTGAGTTTGCGCTGAAGCATCTACCCGACGATGAACTCTTCCAGCTTGTTTCTAAGATCTACAAGATTGTGCCACCAGTTCTCACTGAAACTGGCAAAGTGAAGAACCCATGGCCAAATGTAGATGCTCACTCTGGTGTGTTGCTCCAATATTACGGCATGAAGGAAATGAACTACTACACTGTGTTGTTTGGTGTTTCACGTGCTTTGGGTGTATTGGCTTCACTTGTCTGGGATCGTGCTTTAGGTCTGCCAATTGAAAGACCGAAATCACTATCAACCGATATGCTGATGAAAATGGTGCAGAAGTAAATTCTATTGAGGGAGAACAGAAGTTGAAGCGTTGCTCAACAATTGCAATGAAGTAAGTAATAGAAAACATTTGGAAAAGAACAAGAAGACGATGAAGAGAGAAGATGAAACAACCAAAAACCACATATACAAATAGTTTGCTTCAAAGCTTAAAAACCAACAACCTATTAATTTAAATGACACCATCAACAAAACCAGAACAACAACTAGAAAGAACCTACTTAAAAGGAAAAGTGAAACACTTTTATTTTACATATAACTTAATTATTTATAATTTTATAAGTATGCAAAGCGTATATAATATAAATAAGAACAACAACACAGCTACTATGTACATATGTACTCTGAGTAGAAAAAGGAACAAATTTTGTAAACTGTTGATACTGAATTTGTAAAAAGCGCGCAGCCATTTATTTTTTTTTTGTGTTTTTTATTTTGCTTACTTTATGTAAATTACATATTGCATAAGTATGATATTGTAATTGAAATTCATTTAATTTAATTATTTTTTAATTAAATTTCGAAAGTTTTTCCTTAATTTTTCTTCTACTCATCACACACACCCAACAAACAAACAAACAACAATTTCTCTGCCTCCTTTCAGCAGACACCTAGTAAGTATCAACTACTTTCTACACTACACATCTACATCTATTGTTGACTTAAAGGCCATTTTAAAAATGTTTAACGCAAATTCACACTTGAGTGTGAAATACTTAACACACTTAAACTAAAGGAAAACAAAATATGCATTAAATTATGTAAAAGTTATTTTAAAGTAAAAAAATATTTAGCAAAACAAATGAAAACAAAAACGAAAAATTTCAAAAATTAAAAATAAATTAATTTAAAATAAATAAAAACAAAAATACACTGTAGTTGTACACTGTTTACTTATTATTTTCTTACCTGCGTAGCAATACATTTTGATTTACATATACGAGTATTCAACTTTTTTTTTAATTCATATCTTAAATAGAAAGTTCATCCAATAGTTTACTAATTTTCATGGTAAAATAGTGATGCCGATTCTTAGTATCGTGAGCGAATAAATTCAAGCCTTTCAATCGTCTTCGTATAGCTTTATAGCAGTAACACACAAAGTACGAGTCCTATTTAAAGATAGAAAGGTTTAAATTCATTTTCCTAAAAATATAAATCATTCATATATTTTGTCCTTACGATGTGAAAATGTCAAATTTCCAGTTCAGAAAGATAGAAAATTAAAAAAATAATTACTTAGTAAAAAAGAAAAAAAAAAACTGGGACTCTGGAGGTGTAAGTTTGTACCTAGTGTTTTTCTTAGAGGCGGAAAACTTTAAATTGTAATAAAACACGGCGGTCAAATGCCCGAAATCATATTCAATATCTAATGTCAAAAAATTATTTTTTAAATAAACAAATTATCTTTATAATACCATTTTTCTCTGTTTTATTTTAATTTAAAGTGGTCCGTGTCTAAAAAACACCCAAAACTCGATTTCTCAATTATTACATATATACGAAAATTATCAATTTTTAAGCTTTCAATGTAGTTATTACGTGCATAGAAAAGACCATCACTGGCCTATTTCACTTGAAAACATTGAAAGCTTAAGATAGCAATTTGTTATCTCGAAAGAATGACACAGAAAGACACTTCGAAATCTAATTTTTAATTCATGCGTGGAACTCATTTGCTCACTGATATGTGTTTCCTACATACTGTGTTTAAGCTTTAATCTCGTTTTATTGCATTTGGGCAGCTCAAACGTTTATTTACTTACGGGATATTGATGTCAAAACATCATTTATTCAATCACTAAGGTTTTTTTATGATGATTGTTCCAGTAATTAATAAGTATTATAAACAAGTTTATATAAATATCAGTTTTACTTAACTTGGTGGTCGCTGTGGCGTAGTGGAAGTGCGTTGGACTGCTACGCAAAGTGTCCGGGGTTCGAATCTCGGCACAGGCAAAATCAAAAAGTAGAAAAAATAATTTTTCTACACGGCACCACCTCTTGGCAGGCAATGGCAAACATACAAGAGTAAAAATTGCTATGAAAAGCTTTTCACTTCGCCGTTCGGATTCGGCATTAAACTGTAGGTCCCTTCCATTCATGTACAAATATAACACGCACAACATGAGTGAATGAGAAAAAGCTCGGCCTAGGCCCTCCATGGGCTGTTGTGCCATTAAAAGTAAAGTAAAGTTTACTTAACCTCACAAGCTCAATACTCTCAGCTATATTTCGCAATCCTTTTAATATATATTTTTGCAGTTCGTGAGTTTTAGAAGGTACCTACCTGATTTCGATTACCTTATAACTTATTATATTTTTCTTTTTACACAACCACAAAAATAAAAATTATATGAACAATAACTACATTTAAGTAAAATTGAAAATAAAGAAATATAATAAACTTTTAGTAATAGCATGCATTAGTATCGTTGAAATCTGAAGAAAATCATTGTAAAAACAATTTACGAGATCATACAAAATAAACTCATGCATTTCATAATAATATTTTTGGTTGTGTACAATTTTTTAAAAACCAACAGAATGGAGTATAAATAGAGAAAATTAATTTAGGGAGCAGAGACTTATTCTTATGAAACGTAGTGGAATAGGTTCATAGGTTGTTTCTTTTTAAAAGTGGGTAAACAAATCACGCTACATTTAGCTCATTTTATGAAACTGTTTTGATAGTAATGTTAACAAGTTAACATGGCCCATTTAGTCGGATCTTGAAACTTTAGCAGAGTACCAAGTTTGCTATAAGTTTTCCGTGGGACTATTGCATCAACTTCATGTTTCCAGATAATTTAAAAATAAAGAATATTGGCTGTGTTATATTAGATCATCATGGAATCATGGATGGCGTTTTTAAACAACTTGTTCTTTTTGCTTTAGGATTGTTTTCTATATTGCAGATATATGCATATATACCGCTGTTATATTGATGATGTGTTTTCTTTTAAGTATATGGTAGAAACGTTAGAGCAATAAGATGTACATAAATCTTTTATAGCACAACAACTGTGGGTTTAAATTAATAAGTTAAAAAATAAAATAATAATAATTAATAATCAACATGAGAAAAAGAATGAGAATGTAAGAATGAGAAATAGTAAAATAAATATGTAAAAAATAAAAACTACTACATCCTAGTGGTTCTAGCGTGAGAAATAAACATAAATAGAACTTTTAAACCTTGCTATGCTATTTAATAATCAGACATCTAATGATAATGACTTCCATGTTCTTATAGCGCTAATGAAAAAGAGTCGGCTGGTATTTAAGTATTTAAAACTAGGCAAGTTGCCTAGTTGCTTGGTTCTCGAGAATTATGCAAATTTAAATTTTTTGTATAGTTAATCGGGAGTCCTATTAACTATAAGTTTATATAGAAAAATGCAGTTTCTTGTTTTATAATATTCGTCCAAATCACTCCCAAGAATATCATTCCTCCATTTGGATATATGGTCAAATTTTTTTAGTTTAAAAACACATCTAGTGGTAAAGTTCAGAGCTATTTGTAGCTTATGAAGAGATTATGAGTCAGAATCACAGTACACGTGTTCAGAATATGTACATAAGCAAAGGGACAACAAGTTGTTTTACAAGTGATTTTCTGGTTTCCAAGGGGGTAAAATTGGCAGACATACGTAAATTTTACAGACACAACATTATTAATGTGATGGACGGAAGACAGCGAAGCGTTGATATGTGCATCTACAGTAACTCAAACAATGAAGAGGACCAAGAACAGATCCCTGCGGAACGCCTGAATACCGAATAGCTTTTTCATCAGATACCTTGTGAACAGTCTTAACTATCTGTACCCGACCATGTAAGGCAGCTACTTACAGTAGCCTAGTTGTTTTTTCTTTATTTATTACTTTTAATAACATAAGGCCATTGTGGGCCTAGGTAAAGCTTTTCGCATCCACTCATGGTGTGTGTTATACTTTTGTACATGAATGTAAGAAACCTACGAAAGACGAATGGGAAATTTTTTTTTAGGCAAGAGGTGGTGCTGTGTAAAAAATTGTTTTCCCTAACTTTTGATTTTGCCTATGCCGAGATATGAACGCCGGACACTCTCCGTAGCCGGCCAACGCACTACCAACTACGTCACGGCAACCACTGGTTTTCAATATTTTACAGTTTGTCGTATTTTTAAAATACTGATAAACAAAATTCTGAAATTTGTTTTTTAATTTTGAGTTGTATTGGAATTTTTTCACTTAATATAGATTCATCTATGTCTGAATCGTTTTTATACGATGGATACTTTTCTGTTGTAATTCTTGCAAGATTTGTCAGAAAAGTGAAACGTATAGTTCCTTAAATTACCGAAAAGGACAAATACAAATGTCACCTTTAATAGTCACCATTGAATCATGGAAAAATCATCATATTTAAATGAATTTCAGAATGATTGCAATATAAATTTTTCAGCAATCTTAGATCGGCAGTGGTAGTATTGCTACAATATTACATCAACAATATATTTTATTTATGATATATGTACATAGCTGCAATATACCAGCAATATATCAGTTGATATATGTATTACAAAGGCAAGATTGCTATGATATAGCTGAAATATTGCATAAGCAACATGCAAATAAAGATATTGCTGCAATACATCTGCCATATTATGATCACTTTTACAACATAACGTGCCGACTGGGTACTAGCTCCTACTATTAGATCAAACAAATATGCTCCTTCAACTGAATACTTTTCTTGTAGCTGCTTTTCTTTGATTCACATACTTCAAACGCTGCAATATGTTATTGCAAAAAGTCAAGATGAGATGAGGGGCCTGCGGTCAAAACGTGAAAAGCAATAATTTAAAAATTGTTCAGGGAAACAAAAAACGTTCGCATTTCTTTTGAAATTTCTTTTTTCCTTGTGGAATCAGTTTTCACATAAACACGTGCCTCGAGAAAGTGCGGCGGAATACGTTTGCATCTAGTTTTACTGCTTTTTAAGTATTCAGTTAAACACGAAAACCCAATGCACGACTTTACATAGAAAACATTTATCACTCCTAGGTCGGCACTTACCAAAACGCAATTTTCGAATAATTATTTTAAAAAAAGTCGACAAAAAGCAAATTTTTACATGATTCTATAAAACCAGAAACAAAAACCCATTCGGATTTTACCGCAGACCCTTCAGATGATAAATTCAACTGCGTTAATAGTTTTAGCACTCAAAACTATTTCGAACATATTCTCTTAAAATACTCCGTTTTGGAATAATATTGTTCCATAACTTTTGAAACTTATGTATACGCATTTTAACGTTTAAAAAAAAATATTGGTATGTCGTTTTGTTTTTAAGATATTATTGCATTTCGCAACGCCATCTAGTTGTGAGGTTTACCAAACCATTGTTTTTCTAACTGGAATTGAAGTGCTGCCAGCGAATTTCTTTTTATCTCCTTTTATCCCAGTCTGTGATTACTCCAATATATGTTCCCAGGGATGTGTGCTTAACAATTTCAATTTCCAAACCCTTATTGTTTTTGACAGAAGCTTTGTAAAACATGATTTATGGAAAAAATTTTACTACTAACCAATATCTTCTGGTATTCAAGCCCTTACGCGATGAATCAATTTGCCAATGCAACACATACCACAAGTTGAACATCATTTACATGGGAATTGTATTCCCTCTGTTTGACTGATTGTGATAGCGAGGGAGGTGAGCAAGTTAATCGATTGACTGTGCAAGAGGCTTTTTTTTACTTATATGAGAACTTATTATATTCTTCACGTTCTTCACCACTATTTAAGGATTGCATTAAATGCATTTGAATTGATTTTATAACAGTGTGGCAGCACGCACAGCACTGCATTGCTTTGAAACTGTCACTTTTAATAGCAAGAAACGAAATATCGGCAAAAAATCTTTTTTTTTTTTGCCTTTGCAGTTATTTTTCTAATTAAATTACGCTGAAACTAAAGGAAATAGTTCAGTAAAAATGGCTTATGATCTGAAAAAGGAGTCAGACGTAAAGGAATATATAGACAAATTGGGCATTGAATATCGTTTTGGCTGTTATTCGGAGAAGAAACCTGATGGTAAACTCGTAATTCTATTCGCAGTTGCAATTCTAACCTCATCTTCGTGCCTTTGCTGCACAGCTGAGATAATCTATGTGATTTCGCAAGACGAACGACTTTTCTCCTCAGACACTGCTTCAATTAATAGTTATATGTAATTACCATTTACCTTTTTCTGTTCTATTTTCAGTTTGCCATTTGCTTGGTGACTATTTGGAGGGCATTAAAAAGGATTTCGAAAAAGCTGCAAAGGTTTACAAGTCAACATGCGACGATTATGGTTATGCCAAGTCCTGCTACAAGTATGGCAATTATAGTTTTCTTGGCAAAGGGAAAAGCGGCAGCAAAGGAGATCCAGCCAGTGCATATAAATATTATGAGAAGGGATGCAAATTGAATGATGCAGATTCATGTCTGCATTCAGGATTGTTGTTAGTTTCAAGATCAATGCCTAAGGAAATCGACAGAAATGTTCCAAAGGTAAACGCGTAATGAAATGTGATAGATTTTTTTCCTGTTCGGTTATTTTCAAAGTGATATAGTTGAATACGTTAACTTATATAATGTTTTCCCACAAACTTTCATATCTTGTTGAGTTGTTAAAAAACAGCAGGTGTCTATTTAGCTATACATAAACTTTTATTGTTAATGCAACCGAAATATGGCTTTTTAGCTTATCGCGTTTCATATACTCCCAGGTGAAAAGTTTTTCATAGCCAAAACTTAATGTTGCGCAATGAGTGTAGATGAATAAGTTGTACGGAAATTCATTAATTAATTTTAAAAAATGTCTGTAGTAAGAAATGCTTTATATGCATCTATATCAGTCCAAAGGTTATCACATCTCAGGACGAAAAAAAAATATAAATCTTAGCCAGTAGTTCCAATTGAGAAAATAACCTAAACTTGTCAGTGTGACTACAGTCTAAAAATATGAATGAAACAGTATATCTCCAAATTAATACACAATATTTTTTATACAATCATGTGGTGTTTTCCTTACCTGGACCTCTTTTTATTGCATATTTGTCATGACTGTCACAGAATGTTTATAGCGGCATAATTTCTCTTAGTGATTTTTATTGAGTCTTGCTTCCTCAGACTTCCTTTACATGCTGATTTAAGGCTTACTCAAGGCTATACTTTTATATACAAGAAACGATATTGGCGCAATGTTATGGTCTGGTTGCCACAGAATGACTTTGGGGCTACATCAAAGAACCTTTGACTAATTCTAGATTCTTTACAAATGTCTCTGGAAACTTGTGATTGATTGGTTTTAAACTGCCTTTTCATGCCTTAGACGCTCTCTATATATTCCATAATGTCAAAACGCTTGAAAAAGGCAAAATAACTTTTCGAATATTTTTACAACTCAAAATCGAATTCATACTTATACTAATCAATATTCAATTTTTTCCAGGGTCTGGAATTCCTAACAAAAAGTTGCGACATGAACAATGCGACTGCTTGCTTCTATCTCTCCGGCATGCACATCTCTGGAGTACAGAAAAAGGCTGAGGAACATCCACCCACTACAACTATCAAAACGGAAAAGCCTTCCAAGGAAAGCGGTGAATTTATAGTGATGAAAGATATGAAGAAAGCATTTGAATTTGCGTATAAAGCATGCGAGCTACGAAATATGTATGCATGTGCAAATCTAAGTCAAATGTATGCACGTGGTGATGGCACAGAAAAAAATGATACAGAGGCGGAAAAGTACAAGAAGATGGCTTTAGAAATGCAAGATGAAGTAAAAAAACAACAACAGACGCTAGGTTTTCAACAGGGCCTTAAAATGCCGAATTAAAAACAATAAATTTCGAGCTTTATATAATATATACATACATACGTAGAAGAGAATGATAATGTACATATATCTTCTACTATTATGTGGAAACGTACGTCTAGTGCTTAAATTTGCATAGAATTTAAGTGCAATTCGGGGAAAAAATTTCTTATTTAGTTGAATTTTGTTTAATATTTTTTTTTATAATAATAATATACTTATATAAAAATTTTAAAAATTATTTTGTAAATAGCTTAAAAGTAGATCAGAAAAAGAGAACAGAAGGAAAATATGAAGCAAAAGCAGCAAATTCCTTGACAAAACTTGAAACTTAACATCTGTTAATAATTTAACCTTTTTTTTTGAAAATTTTGTAATTAAGTTAAATATACTGTGTGTCTGTTTTCATTAGCATAAACAAACAAATAAAACAAATTATAAAACTTAGTTAAATTAAAGGAAATAAAAACTTTTCTTCAAAATAACATCAAGCTTACTATTTCTGTAGTAGAGCTGTAAAGTAGATATCGTTCGTTTGGTGCATAACTTAAAAACATAAATTTTGAAAAAAAAACGGATTTCAGTTTTTCAAATTACATGTTGGTAAGGTCAAATACTCTTCTCACGTAGAGAGTAAGGTCAAATACTCTTCTCACGTAGAGAGTTCACAAGATACAGATATAACTTTTACACAAGGCTATATCTACTTAATTGGAGATATTTTTTTGATTTAAGACTAGTGCTAGCGAACGTAAGCACAAGCTTGTGGCTTGCTTGTTTTACACACTTTTTTTTAAACAGCAATCAACTCGCAGGCTATACTCCTATGAATGCAAAGCATTGTGTTGATTGAGAATGGATGATAGGTTAGAGGGAGGAGGAAAGATGGAGAAGTACCGGTGAAAGTTAACTTTGAACTTGGTCAGATCAAAACTGTCCGTAAAATTATTTGTAGGGGTTGACCATTAGCAACTTTCCAACAAAACGGAAATACACCTGCAGTGTATGAGATGTTGAAAAGATTGCGTAACGGTCTTTTAATCATACGCGTTCGAAAGTATCACAGGTATAGCATAAGATACAGTTTCCAAACAAGTGCAAGTGGGTAGTAATTGATGCCTAATTGGCAGAGAAGAATTCGCTGCGAATATATTAGCAATGAGGCGGACACCAGCAAAAGGAGTTGTGATTGACGAAGCCGTCTGGTTCCATACTCTCTTTACAAATGAACAAAAGTTCCTACTACCCATATCAAGTGGTAAGACGTCATGCCTCCGGCAATGTCCGTGAAGAATCTTTTCGCGCTTCAGATTGGCATTACAGCGATTCTTGCATTTTTACGCAACTGTTCAGTATTGATATTCTTGTTAAAATGGTTATTATTATACCAAAAGACAACTCGTGGTTTAATGCGACTTGCCAACTTGCATAGGATTGAAAGACCGCATTCCTAATAAAGTAATTTGTTCTATCATTTTAGCACTAGCTTCAATGTTTTTATGAAAAAACACAATTTCCAATTGAAATGATCAAAAAAGTTATTGAGTCCATTCCAATTTTCCTCTTCGTAAAGCGACACTAAGCTATGAAGCTATAGGCAGAGTGTTGTGGATTCTAGAATAAGGAAACGATGGTAAATGATTCAGTAGTTCGAGTTACAAAGAGATGCGTGGACGCTTACATCATGTTCGTCATGATGAGAATTGCGAAACAGGTCTCTGTGACGCAAGGAAAATGCATCAGCCACTAACTGGCTCGACAAATATTTCGACATATGTATAAGTCTTTCGGGTGTTGTGTGACTTGTGAACATTGAAGCCGCCAGCAATAACGATTTCACTGCACGGATATGTTTCCACAATAGAAGCAATCGAATCCGAAAGTGAATATAAATTATTAAAAGTAAGATCCATACCAGAATTCGGGCTTCTATAAAGAAAACAGAAGTGCAGCAAATGTGACGTATATTGAATTTAACTCACATAGAGCTCGTGCGTCGTTTATAAAAAGGGCAAGACCACATGGCACTAGCTGATACGCCGGTATGTGAAAATACATTGGATCTGCAACCTTACATACCTGAGACTCACTCAGAATCATTATGTGGAGCTTATGGAGGATTATGAAAGCAAAAACAGAAAACAAATTTTGGCCTAAGGCCCTGGACGTTACAGAAAGCTATACGAAAATTTTCAGATATTTTTGATCCTATCCAATTTTATACTCGTATATATGTTTGTTTGCATATTTCTGGTTAATTTATTGTATCAGAAACCTACCAAAATATATAAATTAACTTCAATAATTTCTGTTTTTATTGACTGCAAAACAATGTTTTACATTAACCGTGTGATAGCTATGGCACTAAGAAATAAGATAAGAAACTTGATGCACTTTCATCTGAGACTAACTTCAATTGGGTAAAAGCAACAGCAAACTACTTACAATTTGCCCTAGTGGATATTTACACTGACGCAAGCATGACGGACTGTGTAGAACAACAGGTAGAAAATAAAGGTAGTCAGAGAAACAAGCAAAACTTCTATGTCTATCTAACTAATTTATTTTTTCTCGCAGTCTGTCATGCTTGCGTCAGTGTACAAATATTACAAAAAATTGTGTTTCCAAATTTATTTATTTTTTAGTACAGTACGAACGTACGCTCGTAGTGGAACATGAAAAAGTTAGTGGTTGCTTTACTGTTATCTAGTCCTATTAAAAATTATGGAAAAATTCGTTCTTAAAATGATAAAAAGAATATGGAAGCGCTCAACTACGGAGGAAACACACGGCAAGGTATTCGCAAAATTTGCAACATAAACAAGGGGCCTGTCACTTGTTACCGTTGTGACTAAATATAGTGTTAATGGCAGTGGTGCCAGTTAAGCGATTTTGTAGCTAGATTTAAATTTTTTTTTTCTTATTTGGCTACCACTTTAATAGATTCAAAAATTTAACTCAGATTTAACATACATATCGCTCAATATCTTTTATGTTATACCATATTTCACGTTTGCTACAAGATAAAAGTTATATTTTGCTATAATTTGTAAAATATTATCAATTAAATAAAAAAAAAATTAAAACTCTAAGATCAACCGTTTAAAAATTATTGAGTTTTATATATGTTAAGATTTTTTCGATCTCACTCCTTAGAAGGAACGTATCTAATATTTTAATCGGATTCGTTCCACAGTAAGGCAACGATATAAAAGAATATGCACCTGCATGTTTGTACAAATAAAACTCTGAAGTTTAGGTACCTATAGTATGTATCCATAAAAACAAAATTTAATTTCTTTTTGAATTCATTGGGTACTCTTTATTATGAACTATTATTCTATTTATTCTATAATCTATGTAGGAGTATCTAAAAGATTAAATTTCCAGACCATAATAATGTCAAATGTAATACAAAGTAGATAATTTCAAAGTAGTAATACAAAGTAGATAACTTCACTATCGATTTATTTGTATGTATCATGTACCATATGTCTGGTTGCAGGTGGCAAGCTGTTATTGATACTAAAGCTAAAAACGTAACTAAAAGAAATTTTTAAATTGAAATACGAGTTAAATACGAGTATTTTTACTTAAATATTTGAAAAAGCTTTTTTTATTAGGAAAACTACACTTTAAACAATTCTACTAATAATCGTAAAATTTTAGTCTGGACATCTTAAGTTTGTTTAAAGGGTATTTTGGCGTAAGATTTATCGTTGTGGCCTGTGGAGGGCTCATCGTCAGTATGGAGGTTTTTATGCGTGGACCTAGCAAAAGTTCATGCGTGCTGCCATTTCCTTCTGGTATACCAATGCATGTAAATATTGTACATCCAGTTTAATTCTGTTAAATCATCTTTTTTTCTGAAGATACACATGTAAGTTTATTTCTTATTGTATTTGCATTAAAATCATTTATTTAGAAATATGTAGATTTATGAATGTATGTGCATATGCACATACCGTACATACATACATATATAGTAAGTAATCTTGATTATCACTTAATAACAATGGTTTAAATTGACTCGTCGTCGCTCACATTCGTACGCTTTCGTGTTCCGCTTGTCATATTAGTAGTGCCTAGTATTTTGTTTTTCTTTGCATTTTGGAAGACGTGCAAAGCAAAATGAAATTTTGATTTTGTAATACACAATCACGCTTGTTATTGTTATTTTTTTTTTTTTTACATTTGTGTGTATGTGTTTGTCACGTATGTGGTGTGTGTATGTAGAAAACCAAAATCACTTTATTTTCTTCTCATTTCATTTCTTTTCTACAAATTCAATTTAAGCGGGCTTATTATCAATTTAAGTTCCAGCATCAGATTCATCATCATCGTCATTATCATCATGCCTGCATGCATGCATATATTGTTTAAGCGTTTTTGCATTTGTATCTGTGCTATTGTATATTTAATTTAATATCTTAGTTTTTTCTTCTTTTTGTTGTATTGTTATGTATATGTATGTAAAGTATCTTTTAATATGTCACATAGTGTTGCTCTTTGACTTTTCTTTTATAATTTTTTGTAATAATTGTTGTATTTATTACAACAATTTCCTTGATTGGTTTATTGCATTTTTATTATAATGACATTTATTGCAAGTATGTAGACTGATTTATGTACGAATATGTTGTCAAAGGTGAAGTTGTTGATAACAATAAGAAAATGGAGTTGGTGCTGGTGAGAAAGTATTAAAATACCGTAACGTCTATGGATGAGTACAATGACTTCATGTATATGATTTTCTTTTAGTTTATGTTAAATTTTTTTCAAATATTGACATAAAATGGTGTTTCTATTCATTTCCACTCACTCCTTTTGTTTAAGGTATGCGCAGATAGATTTGACTATATCAAAACGAAATGAAATGCTTTTAAAAAATTACAATAACGAAGTTGAATATATTGGAGACACATGGGCAATATTAAGTTAAAGTTTCAACTGAGTATTCCTGTCGACAGGCCTGACGAAAGGGGAGAAATGGGCCCGGCGTTTTTTTGAGCTAAATTTGGAAATTATTTTAAAATAATCCAAATATTTTTCGATATGTTTTTTAAAAGTTTGGTCAACTGTAGTCTCAGAAAAATATTGAATAGACAGACCCTTTTTGGTTATTACTTCAACACCAAGTTTGTTATTTTATCTATGTAATTGAATTATCAATTTCAAATGCAAAATAATTAAATATAAGTACTATTTTTTTTTTTAATTTCCAAAAAAACCTACCAAACAAGAATGTCTGTTTATCTGACATTTAAGCAAGGAATTTTCACAGTAAAATTGTAATAAATTAATTAAAATAAATACATAGTTAGTGAGGTCAGAGGGCCTAGGGCCTCCATGGGCTGTTGCGCCATTAAAAGTAAATAAAGTAAGTGGTCAGAGAACATGGATTCCATTGTTCAATGTAATCGCACTTTAGCAATAGTATCAGTTACAATATTTCCTACCATTTTGTAAAATTTTTCTATTTCAATTCTATATTTTACTGTCGCCAAAAGATTAATTTGTTATTTAAATACTAATAAATACTAATAATTTGTTATTTATTTACTTTCGAAATGTCTAGTATTTTGGGGAAAAATAGAGGAAAATTTTCAGGTTTGGCAGATGTCAGGCAACAATAAAGTGGGTTTGACGTTTGTTTATTTCACTATGGGTGTGACGCAAAAATTTTAAATTATTGAAATGTAATTTGAAAGCCAGAACATGTAGAAATATAAAGCAGTGTCTACTTTTGGAAAAAGACAAAAAAATTTTTAATAAAATTTCAAAATTATTACCCTAAAAATTGTGCACATGTCCAAAATGGGTCACAGAGTTCAACATAAAGCCACAAGACTAAGCCCTATGTGCACACTTTTAAAAGTAAGAGGCCCGTATTTTCTCTCCACGGCTCTGCCTCTGCCGCTTTGATACACACATATCCTCCAACGTAACAATCATTTGGATCATTTTAGATAACGATTTACAAACACAAAGCAACACATTTCATTTGATTTATTAACATTATAAGACCGTTAAAGTTTCCCACGGAAAATTCTTTCTGATCGTCAGAAATTGGATGTCCCTGTAGAAAGAATATGGTATATGTGAGCGCTGGGCATTTGTATTCGCTTCAGCTTCGGCATTAGTCGTTAAAGAGGATGACCATTTCATATGCATGAACCTCTGCTATTGGCTACTGACTTGCACTGACTACAGCAGAATTGATTACTTCAGTGGGAATCCCGGTGACTAGGTCGTTGGTTCTAGTAGGATTGAAAGAGTTACCTAGATGTAGTAAATGATTTCGGATATTCGTCTGAGTGTTTTTTAGCAAATTAAGAACGTGAGCCGCATATGAGATCTGCTAAGAAGAAACTTGCCTTTTAAGTGTATTAAATAAGGGAGAAATATTGAGAAATATATTACATTAAGATACGTTAAGACAAATTTGTATAATCAAGCTTTTACTTCTGAATCATAACGGGTAATCCAATCTCTTTACTTACTTTACTTACTTTTAATGGCACAACAGCCCGTGGAGGGCCTAGGCTGAGCTTTTCGCATCCACTCATGTTGTGCGTGTTATATTTGTACATGAATGGAAGGGACCTACAGCTTAATGCCGAATCCGAACGGATAAAAGCTTTCATTTCATAGCAATTTTTACTCTTGTAGGTTTGCCATTGCCTGCCAAGAGGTGGTGACGTGTAGAAAAATTATTTTTTCTACTTTTTGATTTTTGCCTGTGCCGAGATTCGAACCCCGGACACTCTGCGTGCAGTCCAACACACTACCACTACGCCACAGCGACCACTGTAATCTGTAATCCAATCTCTTATAATGATAATCACTTAGTATACTAATCACGTTGGAAACCAAGACTGAGGGACAAGACTTGGAGATATTTAAACCTATATATTCGACCGTGCAAAGTTACTTATGTATTTCGTTTTGCTTTGAAATAAGGAAACATTTTTTTGTCTACAAAAAAACTGAATTCAAAGCGTTTTCCTTTCCTCTATATGCCTTTTCGTGATTTTTCTCAAAAGAACAGTATAATACAATATGTAGTAGAATTGATTTCGGAAGACAGCACCGTGGATCTCATTCTGAATTTTCAGTTAATTGTTTATATTTTTACTAATATCAAAAATAATTAACGGCTTTTTATAGCAATAATTTTAAAATGTATAAATTAAAAAAAGTTGAAACTCATTAACTTAATTTAAAACTGTATTATATTTCCATTTCTCTTTTACCTTGGTATTCCACATAGCTATCTACATATGCTTTGTCTTCAAATAGGGCGATTTGTTGCTCTGTTTGTTTTTATTGTAATTTTTGCAATGCATGTTTAAAAATTTATAAGTACATAACTACTAAAATTATTTAAAATATAATCTGCAGCAATATGCCTATAAATAGAATTTCGTACAACGTGGCGTATGAGTTATTTTAATTTCATTTATATTAAAATAAAACTTTATTCAACTACTAAGTTATCACACATTAAAACTGATTTTCAAACAGGGGGAGGACAAACAAACCAAACAGCAAAACATTGTGCAATAATTTTTGATATTTTTTTAATTTGAATACAATGAAACGTTCCGCTGCATGCCTATACTGTGCTCAAGATACTCGTACTGTGTGCTTTCTACATACAATTCTCATTGTTAACAATGAGATTAGATTTCTCAAGTGGCTGGAGCATTTTTCTATTAAGTTTTTGTTGATGTTAGTGTGTGTTTACGTGTGTTTGTGAGCGTTTTTAATTTTTGACTGACAGCAAGATTATTCAGTTGTGGTGCATTTGCACCCTGAGCAAGTCCGATTACTTTAAACATATTTTTTTTTAACTTCAAAAGCTCATGTGATTATGATGAGGTGTGCAAATTGTATATATTTAGTATGGAGGTAGGTAGTCGTATATATGCAAACGAAAAACAGAAAATCAAACTACAATATTTTACGAATATGTCTGCAATCTAATAATTTATTATCGACAAACTTTTAAATGACGTCATTGCTGTGATACCGTAAATATAAGCACTTATTTATATGTGTTCATACATTTGTTGGTACATTTATCCTTTTAATTTAATTTAAAGTTGAACGTAGCTAAACATTAAACTACTTAACTACTTTGACGCAAGCTTTCATGTCATCGAACATTAAAAAATCCGTATTTTAGGAACACCAACGGGGACTTTTCATTTTGTTTTGTTTTAGTACGTAATGGTTGGGTCTACATTGATAAATATATTTGATAAGTTTTGCGGTTGCGCACTGCCCCCCAAATTATTGAGAAGGTCGTTTAATTAGTTTATAGTTTCCACTCGGACACTGCTTGGGATCCATTTTAATGCTTTCGTTGATTAATTGCTCTTCCTTAAAATAGCGAAATTATAATTGAAGGAAAAATATATCTCACTTTTTCGCCGACATGAGGCGGGTAATCCACCTAAAAGGAACATTCATATGACAGAAATGAGAATAAAATATTAGATTGCAGAAAACGCCCAAAAGACAATGAATTTCCGATATTCTCGTGGACTGTTCGATCCCACTAAAGAAAAGGGGCTGGTATCCCTCTGTCTATGATGTCTATCCAACTGACATAACCACTATACTAGAAATGCGATGGCCAATATTGAAACCTGTATCTTCTTCTACAGCTGTCATGAGACATGAATTTGGTGTTTTATTTGTGGTTGGAAAGAGACTACGAGAAGAGGCACCTAGTCCCGAGGCAAAAGATCTTCTACATCAGTCAAATTTGTGTCTATGGCCCGACGATATTAACGATATATCACGATATTAAAATCGATTTAAAAGTCTTTTTGGTCCTACGATCGGATAATTCAGATAATTCAGAAATCTGACTAACCCACCGACAACGGTATGAAGCTGAAAGACTTCGGCGCGCCTCGCTACATGCCAGTTAGTAGTACCAGATTTCAACATTACGTTATCCATAAGGCCGCTAGGCTGTCCTCCGATTAAAACAAACGAAACCAGATTGATCAAGTTGTGATCGAAGAAAGACACACTTTCAGTGTATTAGACGTATGCACGTGGTGCTAACATCAAGTCAGAGCTCTACTTGGTTGCAGCCAAGGTCTATGTGACGTCTATGTGCAGTAAATCGTGTACGGATAGGATCTGAGAGAAAGCTGGATGTCGAAAAGCCGAAAAGCTGCAATCACAACGGACAGCCGTAGCCTTCGCCAATCGACTCTCACTCCTCCTATCGCAAAACAGCCAACTTGATGATATATGCGTGCAGTGGATGCCCATTTTCCGTCTATGCGTACGGCTGTCGGACAGTTGCTAGGCTACCACCGGTGACGGAGAAATATGTGGTACGATCAATAGTGTCGCGATGTTACTGAAGCAAAAAAACACCACCTTGCAGTCAATTGCAACGCGAACTGCTAAGGAGAGTTGAGGAGGGAGGAGAAACGTCTCTTCAGGCGTAAGAAAAAAAAAGAAGCAGGAGTTCAATTATATCGAAATGTTACAGGAAAGGAATGAGGTCCGGAAATTCTTCGAAAGAATAAGACGCCTGACTGATGGTTTGAAGACCGGTGCCTCTTTCTGCAAGGATGAAGACGAGAATCTTGTGATAGATGTCCAAGGTATTATGAGATTATGGAGGGAGCACTTTTCGAAGCTGCAATAAAGGGCAATAATACCTGAGAAAAACAAATCGACACCCACCATCTTCCGCCCTCGACAGCAAAATGACACGGGCCGACACTACCAGCGCAGTGAAAATTGGGACAAACATCTCCACGCAATTTGACACCAAAAGAGGTTTTAGACAAGGAAAAAATAATTCGAGCTGCGAACATCGGCAACTCTGGAACTATCTTCTATAAGAGTGTCATGCTGCTAGCATTCGCTGCTGATATTGACATCATTGGCACCAACACGCGAGCAATCAGTGCAGCATTCTCCAACCTGTAAAGGTAGCCTCGTTAAGTCGTGAACAACCGAAAAATGAAATATCTTGTGTCAACAAACAAAGAGACACGGCGTCTTCGACAAAATGTCACTGTTGCCAATTATACTTTTGAAGTCGTCAAGGATTTCGTTTACCTAGGATCCAGCATTAACACCAACAACTGGGTGGCTCATATTGAGCGTGTGTTTTATTCGAGCCACGGTGGAGAAACGCGCAGAAGAGGACATCCTAATCACCGTTGGAAAGAACAGGTACAGGCCAGCGCGTACAGTTCTATCTACGCAGCCAAGACGGATCATCGATTGTAGTGCCAACTAAGTAAGTTTTTTTTTTTTTATTAATATTCAATATATACAATCTGTTATTCATGCTAACAATAAGCAACACTTATGACCAATATTTGATGTTATAAATTTAATAACTTGAATGGAATACATCCAGTGATGCAACCAAATACATAAGTATGCAAATTTACATTTATGTACATTTTCTTTAATTTTTAGTAACATTAAAATACAAAATTGATCATGGAGATTTTGCGTGGCTTTACGTTTAAGACGTATAAATGGTGTTTTGAGGTCATCACAGTCTTACACAAATTGTTGGGATGGTTGTGTATTCTTCTTCTGTAGGAGATGACTTGAAATTTGATCTCTTCTTTATTTGTTGGAATTTCGTTCCAGTGCAGTTGTTTGTTTGTGACGTACCATGGTACATTTGCAACCATTCGTAAGACTTTGTTTTTTGGAATCTTTACCTGATTTCAATATTGCTGTTCGCTGCTATGCCCCACAGTTGAATACCATTAGTCCACATAGGTTTTAAAATGGTTTTACAAATTATGAGTTTGTTGTGCAGTGTAAGTTGCAAGTTTTGGGATATTAGCCAGTAACGTTTATGCATATGGTGACCTAACGCTTTTCGTTTGGTGAATATCTCTTCTTGTTGTGAAACTTGACTTGAGTTGACTTCGCTTCTTTCAGAAATGTTATTAACACTTCTTTGAAGTAGATTGTAAGCTGCTACGGGGCTTTCACTAACTGCCAAAGCAGCAGTGTGGTCTGGGAAAGTTCCAATCAAGACCCTTTCAGTCAAAGGAAGTTCTAATGTAAAGAGGAGGTGGAGAACTGGGCCCATTACACTTCCTTGTGGTACACCAGCTTGAATATTGTAAAGGTCGCTGACCTCTTCGCCATGTTTTACGAAGAAATTTCGATCGCTTAGGTGTACGCCTTAATAAATAGGTAAAAGTTTATTTTATAACATTTTCTTAATTTTGTATAGAAGGCATTCGTGCCATACTCTATCGAAAGCTTGGGAGATGTCGAGAAACGCTGCTGTGCAATATTTCATATTTTCTAGAGCGTAGTGTATTCGTTTTACTATTCTGTGAGTCCGCTCTATAGATGCATGAACTTCTCTGAAACCAAATTGGTGTTCAGGATAAAGGTGTCGATTTTTGATTATTGCGCATAATCTTTTTAGGAAAAGGCCTCTAAAATTTTTGAGGCGACTGGCAGTAAGCTAATGGTATTTCTGTTAAATACAGCATTGAAAAAGTGTGTTATGAAAGTAACTCCTTTGGTGGTTATTAAATCATAACCTGGAGCTTTCTCCAGTTTCAAATGATTAATGACATTTATTACCTCTGATTTACGGAATTTCTTGATTGGAAATTCTAGCTGATGAGTTTCTGCTAGAGAATCATTCACTTCCTTCAGCTGGAAGAGTGTGAGTCGTCGTACGGATTTGGTTGGAATACTACGCTGAGATGTTTTGCAAATAGATCAGCCTTTTCGGTATTTGTTTTTGCCCTTTACGAAGGGCAATTGGGGGGATTGTGCAGAATTGGCATTTTGAGCTTTCTTTTGTTGCTTTTCACAACGAATAATTAGTTTTCACAGTAGCGTCCAGATTACTACTGAAACCATTGATTACTTTCATGGCTCAGCTGACGCTTCAGTAACCGAGTAATTGAATTTAGATTTATTTCATGACTTGGAGACCTGTATTCTTGCCACAGCTTCCTTTTTCTGTTAAAATCTTTCTTATTGTCATGGAACATTTTGAGGAAGGCTATTTTTTTGTTGTAGGCATAGAATTGCAAGCCGCGTTTTGTATCGTAGAATTAAAATGCTCTACTGTTTCAGAGATATCCTCCCCTGTTTTCAGAGGCATTTGAATGTCCAATGATTTTGTTACTAATGCTCTGATTAATGTTCAATCAGTGAGTCTGTTATGCAATATGCAATGGTCTGTTTTTGTTTCGAGCTTACATCCAACCAGAATTTGTACCAGCGAATGATCTGAAGACAGCTCATAGAGTGACTTACACTCTGTGTGTTGTATAGGAATACCTTTTATTATGCAGAAGTCTATCAAATTAGGTGTTATTTTGGGTCAGAAGGTCAATATGTAGGTTCCCCGTTAGATATTGCATTTAAATGTAATTTTTGTATAGCGAGCAGTAAATGCCGGCCTTTTGGGGTAACAAGTCTTGAACCCCAACTAGTGTGTTTGGTATTAAAGTCGCCGCCTGAGAAAAATCTTTTTCCTAGAGATATAAAGAATTTTTCATAGGCTTCTGCTTTGATGTTGTGTTTGGGTGGGCTGTAAATAGCTGAAACAGTATGTGCCAGGTTAGAGAATAGCTGCCACTCCAGTCAATGACAATTAAGTTCATTGCTTGGATTTCATTTGTGTAAAAAGGTGTAGATTCATAATGTCTAATATTGCCTCTGATTAAAATAGCTGATCCACCGTGGGCTGTACCATCAAGTTGCATTTTATGGTCAAAGTTGTAATTTGTCATAGAAAAGTGATTTGTTTTTTAGTAAACTGAGTTTCTGAAACAAGCTAAATGTCGACAGAGTGATTTTTAAGGATAGTTTTTATCTCAACGGTATGTTGGGCTAATCCATTTGTATTCCAAATAACTATATTTAGTTTATTAATGATTTATTTGAATGAGAATTTATTTGTATGACTCTTGCTTGTTGTGCATAAGTATTGAATTTGAGTTGTTAATGTGGTAAGTTGCTGCATTACTTGTTTAAGAAGAGACATGATTTCATTCATATCATCCTTCGTAGGGGCAGGCTGTACGACGTGTGAAGTTACTTCATTGTTTGTTTTTGTGTTAGAACTGACTCTTGCTTGTTGTGCATAAGTATTGAATTTGAGTTGACTGTTGCCGATTGTGTATTGACTCTTGGCTGTTGAGCTTAGGTAGGATTTGATTGTGGAGGTTGATTTGCGTTATTTACTTGGGCTATTACAGCATTAGGTTTATCCCTCAAATACATCTTCGGACCGCGTGTTTCGCTCACAGTTTGCTGATAGATGGTTTCCAGCACATTTTATCCACGTTGGCTTGCTTCGACGGTATACCTTAAGTATTATAACTATTTTGGGCTAATTCTAGAACAAATAATGGCAATGGTTTTTTCGTTACTCTATGTTTGATATTAATTTGTTTGAGACAAAATACCGGAGGTTTTTCAGTTATTCTTTAATATCATTTGTATCAACAGAATGTTGCATATTTCTCAAAAACACTTTAAACCCTTTGATTAAGCTTATAAGCGTAGAATTCTGTGCCTTTGGCATCTAATTCTTTAATAATAAGTATCTGAATAGACATGCGCAGTGTTCGGTTGGATTTTAAATTGACAATTAGAATTGACAACTTACACAATATTACACAATAAAATTATTTTTTGATTTTGTAATTATTTTTTGGTGGTGGTTTGGGAATTTGTTCATTTCCGTCAGAAGTTTTAATTAACTAAGTAAGTAAGTAAGTATGTAAGTATTGAATTATTGTCCAAACCAAAAAATTTGTACTAACAAAAAAACATAATCCTTGGTCAATCCGTTCTCTTTAACTGATATAAGAATGTACATTAATTCATATTTTTCCTTTAATTACATACCTTCAATTTAAGTTGCTGATGACATTATTCGCATAACGGCTTCATATTTTAATATATTTTTTTTTAAATTAATATCAAATGCGAAATTCAATGACACTTGGTCAATCTAAAAAATTCCAGCTAGGATAGTAATATTGGGTATGCACCTTTTTAATTTCATATGTAAAACCCTAAGCCCGAGTAAGCACATTTAAGCTTTAAGTAAATACTTATTATTTTATTTATATTTTAGCTCATAAATCTAAAGTAAATTGCAAAATAAAGGAAATTAGCTTCTCTCACCTGGCACATTACCGATAAAGCCTTAAATCATACAATTATTACCTACCAAAATTTACATATCACAAATATTTTTAAATAAATGGTACGTACTTGTCAGTGAGAGGTGCCATCCAGTCTTGCATAAATACTATATAACGCGCACAACATGAATACATGAAATTTCGGCTTAGATCGTGCATGGGCTATTGTGCTATTGAAAGAAGAAAGGAAGAAAAAGATAGGAAGAAGAAGAAAGGAAGAAGAAGACTTGTCAGGGAGCTATTGCTCATCTACCAATACGGTACTCAATGGCGCAGATAAATATAATTTCTAAGGGGACCCTGCCCTCAAACTAATACTTTAAAAAATCTAAAACTTAAGCACGCATCTATCGCTCCTTAAGGGTGGGTGAAATCAGCAGGTAAAAGTTTAAAACATCATGTGGGGGTGTGAGAATGAAACTTCATGTAAAATGGAAATTCGCCAGATAAATTTTAATCCATATTGTAAATTAAATGTAAAATTTCTAAAGCTATTGAGCTTGGTCACACGAGAGCAATTGCGCGTGCAGCATGTTTTAGTCTCTTTGGACCAGGAAACTGCTTGGCATAAAATATTGCACACTCGTTTTCCCCCAGCTAATTGGCCAATATTTTATTTTATACATAAACGGTACATCTCCGAAGCAGCAAATATGCATATGCGAGGAATATCCTTCTGCCTTAACCTTGGCAAAGGTTAATAACAACATAATAATTTGGCTTTCTATTATGTTTTATTTATTTCGTGTGGTCGCTGTGGCGTAGTTGATAGTGCGTTGGCCTATTCAACAAGTAGAAAACCTGAATTTTTTTATACGGCACCACCTCTTTGCAGGCAATGGCAAACCTACAAGAGTTAAAAAATTGCCTATGAAAAGCATTTCACTTCGCCGTTCGTTAAAAAACTGTAGGTCCCTTCCATTCATGTACAAATACAACATAAATGGATGCAAAAGATCGGCCTACGCCCTCCATGGGCTGTTATGCCATTAAAAGAAGAAGAATTTTTACGTTTTTAAACCTGAAATGTTTTTACTACCATAATTCTTAATTATTGTACAATACCAGATAAATGAATAACTAAATACAAATAAAATTTATCAGATTTATTTATTACAAAAATTGAGAATTTAGTTCTTTAAAGAATCTTCGAGTCCGAGCTTCGACAGAGTTGGTAACCCTGCTCAGACTTTTAGTTGTTCCAAAGAAATTGAATTTGGCTCAAATAATTAACTTAGAAATAAATTAATTAAAAATTGGAAAATGTTAAGTCCAATTACGCACATCACATTAAAAAAAATATAAATAACTAAGCATAAACTAATTTAGCTTAGCTTGCGTTGTTCATTGATGAAACTTGATGAAAGTGTTAAGCTCGTGTTCATGTCTATAAAGCATTTTTACCCAACCCCTTGCTTTGACATGGAAATGTACTGCATAACTACGGATTTGATAAAGCTAAAACTACCAAAAATGGACAAATTACTATTAAAGCGGTGGACAAATGAGCAAATACATAGACGAGAAGACGGGTAGACAGGCAAAGAGGCCGACAGACGGATTGATGACCATATGAATGGCTAGATGAGCTACGTGTGCCGCAAGTTGAGGGTTTCGAATGACGGCGGCACATAGTATGCAAATATAAATAAAAACAAAAACTAGTAGCAAATACATAATAACGTCATTGTAATTGTGTAATGATAAATCAAGGGATGAATAGCTTCAGTGGAGGCGGAGTAGGGGAGAAGAAGGTGATACTGGAAACAGCAATAGCAATAGCAATAGCAGCGATGTATTTAAATAACATGTAAAGACAAAATGTTTTGATACAAACGAATTTTCGACGATGCTAAAACATTTTCGTTTCGTTTCACTTTGTTTTTTTTTGTTTTCTATTTATATATATCTTTTTAATTTTCATTTGTGCCTCTGCTTCATGCACAGCGTTGCACTCCCCTTCATTACATTCGATATAATTTTTTTTAAGTTTTTTAGTTAGTTATCATTTATACTACATACATACACTGATCAAATGAACGAACGTACAAACAGTTCCAATAAATGAAACTAAACTGTACGTATGCCATCTATGCAATATGTATGCACACACCGATCAAGAACATACAGAATATAGCAGTGATGAAAAGCTAAGCTTAACTTCAACGCTTGAGCGTGTAGTACGAGGCGGTCAGTCAAAAACGGCACGGCTACAAAGAAAATACGTGCATGTCGGCATCAGCGGTGGCGGCACACATCGAATGAAAACAACCAACAATTTCAGTGCTTCAGAGGAAACACTACAATTGAGGAGCCTCTTTTATGAGCATCATCAGCATCATCTCCATCATCGTCTTCAGTAGTAGAGGATGACAAAGTAGCAAAGAATACAAAAGTTTTACAATATAAATAATCAAAGCGGCACTTTTTGTGTGTTATACATATTTCTTAAGTGTATATAAAAAATTAAAAAAAAAAAACAAAAAAAAAGTGGAAAAAGAAGAAGCGATTTTGGATTTACTCGAAAAAATTAAATGACATTTGTATTGTACCACAAAAGATACTGCGGCGAACTGTGCGAAAAAAGTGTAAGAAAAATACATTACGGATAGAAATCTAGATTGAGTTATTCAGCTGGCGCAGTTTACGAGTGGCCACCATCAACGACACAGCAGCAGCACCACACAGCATACCATCATATCCACGTAACACACAATAAATCGGCAGCATGGAAGACTATTGGGGTCTGAGCAGCACAAATGGTACTAACTAATGGATTAACTTTATTCTTTTGTGTGTTTCCTAATACTCTAATCTAATTGATAATAATAATGGGAATAAAGAAAATTTAATATTAATTAAAAAAAAAATTAATATCTATAATTTAATTTTCACAAACAGACAACGTAACAAAATATAAAAAATTAAGTGGATTTTAATAAATGCAAAGTCTGATTTCGTATTTGGTGAAAAATCGTGATAGCACAGCAACGAGCTCAAAAAATAGTGCAAAGTAAATTAGACACGAAAAAATCATATTGAAATAAAAACAATATATCAAAGTTATTGAAACTTAAAATGGATTGAAACACATGTTTATAAAAATAAATTAATGGAATGGAATTATAAGTACTTAACAGATACTTAACTAAGTGGAATATTCATTTCTTTGTATGGTGCTGACGTGATATTTGTTCGATTTTTACATTTTTTATCTCTATATTATGATATTATGATACTATGTTTTTATCCAGCAACAACTAGAATTTGGATTTTAGATTCAAATTCGGAACTTTTCCAAGAATTTATCAATTGACTATTAGACTTAATTATAGATAACACCTAGATAATTCATATGTATGTAGGTAAAAATAAATTTTTAAATCTAAATGCACAGAAGTTCCATTTAGGAAGTTGGCCAATTTCGTAAGTCTTTGTTAAGCTCTGAAGTTATATATAGGAAAAATCAGTTTTGAATGCTCATTTTCAACAAATACAATACATTTTTGTGGTGTTTAGTTTTTTAATTTAAATTGTGAGCAATCATGCTTTTAAAATAAGATGGAAAAATTTTTTTATATACAAATTTCACAAAAATTATATTAAAAATTAATTAAGTTTTGGGTAGTGGTACACCTTTTCCAAAGCCTGTTCTCATAATCACAATGATGTTTCTGTTTTTTGAATTACAGGTCAAAATTCTGAGAAATGCAGAAAAATATTCCTTACAAAATTTCGAATCTAAGGGGATTTGAAAAAATTTAAAAAGGTTGTGTTTTTCAAAATTTTCCTTTGTATTGCATTGTAATATTAGTGAATGTGATTTTTAATTTTGATATTTAACTAAGTTGTAACGTTTGTTTATTTATATATACATAAATTTGACACACAAATTTGACTACTTTGTTACCGTAAAACATGCAATAGTAGGCTGCAACACAGGACATTTCTACTCTAATATTTAAAAAGAAACTTCTTAATTTCAGGCTGGTTAAGATGAAGTATTTATATAGAAATAATTTCAGTTAAATGTTTACATTCAATGCCAACATAATTAATTTTTCCAACTGGCGAGTTTAATTTTCTCTGGTACTTTAATGATTATTTGAATTGGTATTTTTCATTCACTGAACAAAAAATAAATAACGAAACAAAATTACATAACACTAATGAAATGCAAGTTTTTGACAACTGCTGCTGTGAGTTTACATCTCCTTCTATCTATAAAAATGCAAATATTTGCTTATGAATATATTTCATAAAATAATAAACGAATATTGATTAAATCGTTTCCAAAGATCCTTGGATTTCTTGTCTTTTAATTGCACAACAGACCATGGAGATACTAGGCCGAGCTTTATGCATGTTGCGAGTGTTATATTGTATTTGTACATGAATGGAAGGGAACTTATTCCGAATCCGAACGGCGAAGCAAAAAGCTTTCCTTAGGCAATTTTTAATCTTGGTAGTCTGTGACACTGCTTGCCAAGAGTTAGTGCCGTGTAGAAAGTTTATTTTTTTCACTTTCTGATTTTTGCTTGTGCCAAGATTTGAATTTGGTGCCCAATTGAATTAAATTTTATTTTATAAAAGTTTGAAAATTAGATTTTCGGCATATTTATTTTATCTTCATTCTTCTTAGATTTTCTTCATATTTATTTTATCTTCATTCTTATGTACATCTTAATGTAGCAGTCCAGTAAACTGCCAACTACCTATGCCACTGCGACAACTATTAAACTTTTAGCATTATTCGAAAAACTGACTTCATTAAAAAGAGAATATAAATATTTTAAAAGTTCCCTTAGGTACAGAAAGTTATATTAAGTGTGCAATATTTTAACTAGGAGGCCCGTGGAGTTAGTTTGTTGTAAATTTGTTTCAAATTATTTATTAAATAAAAATTATTTATTAAATAAAACAGTTAATAACAATAGTTAGTTTGGTTTGTAAAAAAAAACAAACATTCAGAAAATGTATGCAGACATTAAATCAATAAAACAAACTTTATAAAATATAAATTAAATTACTATGAAAACAGACTAAATCAACAAGCTAAGGCAAAAGAAATACAGTGTGTAAACAACTGTATTTAAAATAACAGTTACAAAAGAATAATAAATAAATAAAAAAAATAGTAAAACAGAATTAAATAAAAAATAAAAAGATAATACATAAAAGCGGCATTATTTAGTTTAACGCGGCGTATGCGTAATCAAAACTAAAATGAGAAGAGAAAAATTAAATAAACTGATTCAATTTCAATGAGAATGCAATCAAGCAGAAAAATCAAAACAAAAATGCACAAACGTTTTAAAATACTTACACTACAAGAAAAAACAAATAAACACAACGATAATACCGAGAAATGATGAGCAAAACAAACGTAAAATAAAGTAGAGTGATATAATGAAAATATTTATGAATAAATCTAAATGAAAATGTGTTAAAATGACAAAAGTATTTAATGGTGAAAAGTTTGAAAAAGTTTCTAGTGATATTTGGATAGTGAAAAATATTTCAAAATTTACTGGTGCTACAGGAATTAAAACCTGATTTACGCCTGATTCGTACAATATGGTAATTGAAAATAATTTGTAGTGAACAGGACATTGAAGAAGACAATATTCAAGTATGCAGTAGAAAAATAAAAAAAAATTAACTACTCAAACTACAAAACTACATAATCATAAACAAACAAATACAACAATAAAGAAAAAATATTTCTGTAAGAAAATCTAAAAATATTTTCATCTTCTTTCAGCAGACAGATAAGTAAAAAAGAACAGTGAAAATAATAAGAAATCAGCAACACTTACTAAACACTAAAGATGCAAAAACTGTAAAAAAACATGCTTGCTGCATGTACACAAAACTTACTTTATTTCTTAATATGTACATACATATGTAGTCGCATATGTGTGTGTACTCGTATGTACATATGTATGTGTGGTGTGTATGTAATTTTGCTGATTAAATTAAAGTGAACTTAATTCACTGTGATTGATATCTTTTTTATACATACGAGATCTTTGTTTGGAATAAGTACGTAGCGATTCTGTCGTAGCGCATCCTACTTATTACTTAGCTCATCATGTGTGTTTGGATCTGTGAGTGTGTATGGATCTGTGTGTGTGTGTGTGTGCCTTATGCATTCACAGCATACACACTTATTTCTTTAATTTTCATGTGTGTGTCTTGAATGAATTTTCTTATTTATCACACAATATCACACTCTCACCCCAAAATGATTTGAACTAAAATAGACCCAAAGCAACTTAATCGTAAGTAAAATTATTAGAAAGAATAATAGCTAAAAACGATTTAAAGATTGAGGTATGTATGTATAAGACTCACTAATAAAAAACTAAGAAAAAGAAGTGAATAAGCCAATAAAAGTAACAATTCAAATGAGAAATATCTGATTTACTAGGATACACTTTTTACACATAAGCAGTTAAGTTTAGTTCAGATTATATAAAAACACATATCTCAGTATGTGCGTAGTTGGAAATTTCTATTTATTAAACAAAAGCGTGCCTAAATATTTAAACGAAGTAAATAATGCAATGAAAAATAAAATATAAGATATTCACACACTTAATTGATTAATTAATTCATAAATTTTTTAAATTAAAATGAAAAGTAACTTTCAATTTAAATTACATACGCACAACTATACTCACAAATACATACATAGGTATTTATGTGCATATAAAAAGATTATATGTACCTAGTACATGCGCACGATTTTGGTGAACTTTTGTTTTTAATCTTGGCAATTGCAGGCTGAAAGGGGAAAAATCGTCGTAAATTGTTTAAATGCCACACTCATAAATTAAATAATTATAGTTTTGTTATATGGTAGTTTAGAATGCCGACACAAAATCTGTTAAGTCATTCAATGTCGTATATACAATATATGTAGTATATCTGCAATTGGTGCTAACTGTTTAGTCAAGTACAATTGTAGGCCATATAAATTTCCAAAATTTCCAAAATTTATATGGCCTGCAAGATGTAGATTAAATTAATATTCCTTTTCACGTAATTAAGAAATGCATGCAAGTGGATATATGAGGTGTGAAAGATTAACTTCCTAGGGAAAGATAATTATTTATGGTAGCTCACATATAGGGCAGCCCTTTGTAGGTTGGCCCCCTCAGTTTTGCTTCTGATAACTCGTCACTAAAATAAAAATTTTCAGTCAATTTCAAAATGTCCTAATATTAACAGAAAGTGTTGTGACCTGCAAGTTATGTAATATTCTTTTTACCCAAAGAAGTAAAATACCTGATTACTTTTCTCTTATTTTCTATTACTAAGTGTAATATAGTAATATTACTGTTATGCTGGCCAATATCCCATATTATTTTTTAGTAAATCAATAAACCACACTATGCTCCCTCGCTTATTCTTATGTGATCTGTTGTAATATTAACTGCAATTCATCTTTTTGTTTAAACTTGTAAAAAAAATTCTGTTTCGAGTCATCTGCACATTGTTTTCATAATTGTAGAATACACAAAACATTTTTGAGCGGCAAAATCTTGCTACTTGCATAAATTTTTTTATTTTAATTTATTTACTATTTATTAAAATTATTATTAAAATTATTGCATTGCTTCTAATTCTAGTTTATTTGTGATATTATTTCTCAGCTCTAGACGAATTTTTTTTACCATACACTCATATTACCTACATAAATACTGATACAAATCTTTTTACTGGTATTTCTCAAAATTCGATTTATTGATGGAGCACACTCTATGTCAAATCTTATAATTCTGTTATTCTTCTACCAAAGTGGAAGGTTCATTAAAAACTATACAGTTCTTTAACATATCGTTTATATCTAGAAGCTATTTGCAAATTACAAGTTACAAACGTTTGTGTGTTACCCACATTAAAATTGGTAGTAGCTTCTTCGTGACACATGCCACTTAATATGGGATGTCCAGTAAGTTTGTAGAAAGGAAGAATTAAAAGCTCTCCTGTGATACTAATTCGATGAAGAGTTTGAACATTTGTTTCAACTGACTTTATAATTTTGCAATGATCTGTGAAAAACCCCGTTGTAATTTGGATTTCCTTTAGCATTTGTTATGTTCTTCGTTTGATAGAAGTTTATTACATATGAACAATTCTGCTCGACTGTTATCAGTGATTTTCCTTTAAAAACTTAACTTTATTTTTAAAATTGTGTTTAGCGGAACTCTGTAGTAAGCCGCAGACTTACTACAGATTGTGGCTTACTAAATATAGCTGACTAACATCTTCTATCCAATTCAACTCAAATCTTCCAAAAATGTTGCGTACTTAATAGACTTCAGCTGAAGACGCATTAACAATGAAAGTGCTTGCTATACGATTAGATAAAGAATAAAGAGACTAAAAGAGAATAAGGAGAATAACATTTTCGTTAATGATTCACCAACCGAAATTCGAAATAAAAGCGCAAAAGAAATGTTTCAAGTTTTAGCTATACACCAATATTTTTATCACACAGCTATCAATGAACAGTTAAAACTATCTTCAAATACAAGAGCATCATTATTTTGTCTTTGAAAATAATTTTAATCAGGCCTGAACAGTAGATCCAGCGGGAGTAAGCGATACAGTCGTCTCCGAGTTAAACGGGCTGGAGTGCTGGCTTAATCTGTCAATGTATGTGTTTCTGTTTTGGCAGATTATATTGCTGACACTCAAAATGTAAGCGTAATATTTGTTCAACTAAACTATTCCATACTTTTCATTTTCTTAGCCTGTTAAAAATATTTAATTACCATTATTTCGATTTGACTTGTATGGTGGAGGTGGGCGTGTCAGTTGTATGATCTTTTTAAATTTTGTTCTAATGAGTCCCACTCCCATTATGTTATTACTATTCATAAACTACGCAATAGTGATCAGAGCCCCCGAAATATATACTTAAAAATTATGTACATATATATGTATCTGAGTTAATTTCGAGAACTTCGTGGTCTTAAAGCTGACTTTCTTGTTTTGCGTGTTAAAGTATATTTGCGAACGAAATGACCTTACTTTACTTTACTTTTAATGGCACAACCGCCCATGGAGGGCCTAAGAGGAGCTTTTCGCATCCACTCATGTTGTGCGGGTTATATTTGTACATGAATGGAAGGGACTTACAGTTTAATGCCGAATCCGAACGGCGAAGTGAAAAGCTTTTCATAGCAATTTTTACTCTTGTAGGTTTGCCATTGCCTGCCAAGAGATGGTGCCTTGTAGAAAAATTATTTTTTCTACTTCTTGATTTTGCCTGTGCCGAGATTCGAACCCCGGACACTCTGAGTAGCAGTCCAACGCAATACCACTACGCCACAGCGTACATGAACGAAATGACCTTTGTTCTTAAATTCAAAAAATTTTATTTTTCAATAAAATTCAACTAATTTTTACTTCAACTACCTACTTTTGTGACTAAAGAGCCCATGAAATGCCGTGGCAGAAGCCGAGTTCTATGTATTTCTAGACGATTTTTAACATTTGTAATTTTTGAAAATTTGACATTCCCATTGGAGCTGAATATAAAGATTTTTATTTTCTATTTTTAATTTTTCAACCGTGCCATATTTCAGTACACCATTTAAGTACTTCAAGACGACAATAAAGTCCATTGGCTTAGGTTCTCCATTATATTGAAAGGAATACGCAAAATTATACTAATGAATGAAAGAACATATTAAAAGATTGAAAATTGAGTTTAATTTCGCTACAAATTAGATTAGATTTTAGCATATGGATTATGGAAAATTTTTAATAAAAAATCTTCAACGACTACTTAGATTATTTTATGTTTATCAATATTTATAAACAAAATTAAAATTATTTTAAAATGTGTGAGATAGTAAATTCTGAGATAAATTTATAAAAAAAATTTATATTTTGTAAATGCTTATCTTTCACTTGTTTGTAAAAAAAAAATAATAATATAATAGAATAGATTGATGATTAATGACACTGTTGTATGAGGTTGTGAATAGCGCGAGACGGGACGGAATACATGTCATTTCTACCTAACTTGGGTACGAGGAACATAGTGGTAACAGTCGTTTTGCTATGTTTAGTCATGATCTCATAAAAAAATTTTTTTGATTTAAAGAAAAGTAATATAAGATAATATTTGTACAATTTTATTGGCTTTTTAATTTTCTTTCATTTATTAAAATAGGGATCCCGGGATTAGAATTTCTTTATACTCTTATGCGAACAATGACTGTAGAAATATAATTAAAAGTTTAAAGTGACTAAGTTCGAAAAAGAGTTTTTAATTATAAAATAAATAAAAGCTCGCAAATAATTCTAGTAGATATTCAAATATTCAATTCTTTAAAAGTTGTTAAGGCTGTAATTTTTACTTTGTTTGAAAATGAAAATTTTGATTTATAACAAATGGAATTACAAATTTTGAATTACAGTGAAAAAACTGTGTACATAGTAATTGAAGAACGTAACTATGTACTACCTACTCTTGAAGTTTTCTGTTATGAACTCGTTTAAAACAAATTGAAGAAAAAATCGTAATACTTACTGTAAGAAATGGTCTCAAAAAAACTTAATAATAATTAGTGTTGACTTATCTAAGAAAGAAGAAGAAATCTAAGAAGAAATCGAATAAATTGTATGTACGTCTGTTCAACAAAAACCGTTACTCACTTACTCAGTGCTATTTTACATAAATACATATTGTTGCGGTTGCCAAAGCATTTTAATTTAGTTCTGCTTGTACTTTCCACTGTAACACGTGTAAACAAACGTGGGCTTTTTGAAAAAAATCCAATGATCAGTTAAAATTTTATCGGAGAGGGGTTGGATATATCCTTAAACACGATTCGCGACAAACTTCAGCAATCAGACATAAAACATAGCAATACTTTGTCAAAACCATTGGTTTCACAAAAGCATGTTGAAAAGCGTCTTCAGTGGGCTTACGCAAACATCGATCGAGATTGGACCAAAGTAATATTTACAGATGAATCCATTTTTGTGTTGTTTAATCCAATTAAACATGTTTGGTTGAAAAATGGCGAAAAATTTATTAAATGAAGTGTAAACCATCTGCAGAAGGTTCATGACTATAGATGCTTCTCTGCCCACGGATTTGGCTTTCTTAAGTGCTTCAGGGAAAATTTAAATGACGTTAGAATGCTGAAATTGCATAAGGATTGCCTATTACAGTCAGGTGAATTATTATATGGGAGAAATATCATCGATTGGATATTTCAAGAAGACAACGACCCGAAACACAGAAATAAACTATGCACTAAGTATAAAGAGGATCACAATATTACAACTTTGGATTGGCCCTCTCAGTCACCAAATGCAAATGAAAGTTAAGATATCCAAAAAGAAAATAAAATCATCAAAACATTTCATTCGATTGCTCAAAAGTAAGTGGAGGTCTCTTTCCGTGAAATATGCTGAAATTCTAGCTGCCAGTTGTTGTCGCCAAAGATGCCAAGCAATAATAGACTGGAGATTGAACCGCATATTAAATTTCCTGTCGAAAACCATAATAATATGTATTTCTCAAAAATAAAACACTTTTTCAAATAAATGTAAGATACAGTCTGTTGGAGAAAAACGTTTTTTGTTGAACAGACTGTACGTATATAAATTGTTGTTTTAAAAATATATAAAAATTAGAAGTAAAAATTTAAAGCACTTTAATTCAATTTTGTTTTCAAAAAAATTCAAAAGATTTCTTTTATGTAGGACATATTCAACTTTGAAGAGTACGAGTATGTTTTCAAAAAAACTGAAATAGCTTCCTTAAGTATAAATTTTTTTTAGATGTTTATTAGCTCTTTTTTGCTGTTTTAGCTACAACCTCTTGACATTTGTGGAAACACTGCTGCCCATGTTCATATGTACTCTTCGATTTAAACAGTTGACGTGAATAATTTGAGTGTTCTCGATAAACATATACTTACAATATTAGTGCATCCGTTTTTATACATATTTACTATGAAATCCGTAAAAAACAATATATATATCTGGCGGCATTGCTACAGCATTCCTAGAGAACACCTAGATTTTCTTACGGGCAAAGTCTCGTGAAAATTAAATTTTTTAACAATTCCTTCTTATTGCTTAAAAAATTAATTTATTATCTGAAGAACGTTTTTCCAAAGTTTTAAAGCCAAAATGAACCCCTCAAAGTCCCTGATTCAAAGTGATGTGCTCGAAACACTACTTCTCTTTACCGAAAACTTTTTTCCCAAAACGTTAATTTTCACGTGCAATGTAACTCAAAATGTTATCGACCAATTGACTTCGTAAAAATTTCGCACAAATTTTCTTTAACTTATTGTCATTCGAATGAACATAAAATAACATTAAATTAGTTGTTAATAAGTTGTGTTATTTTTTGCAAACAATAAAATATTCACTAATAGGTAGGTCAACTCAAAGTTGAAAAAAAACGTATTTTATTGAAAAACTATCCTTTCTTGCTTTTATACAATCAGAACGACCTGGAAATTGCACGGCATTGAAAGCAGGAGTCAATTTTGAATTGAATCGGGCTGCCTCTTGAATTTTTTAAACATTAAAAAAGAATGTTCATTTATAAGTATTTATATTTTATTATTAATATTTCCAACCGTAGACTATACTCGTATATAAAGTATACATATGTATCTATTGGGTGCCAGGTCACGAACGCATAGAGAGAAATGAGACTGTCGACAAAATCGCGAAAAATGAATCTAAGCTTCCAAAGCACTACATAAATCAGCGAGGAACTGTTATCTCTCCAGGTGGTTAATAGTAAACTGGAAACACTCAAATGAAAGAAGGCGAAAGCTAAGTGGACATGCAAATCCACAACGAGAGGTACGCATATTCTGTTCTGTTATGTCGTTCAATCGTCAGGACTGTAGAATAATGGTTGGCGTACTAAGTCGCCACTGTATGGTGGAAACGAACGCGTTGAGCTAAAATTAACTGAGAACAAAGGGTGCAGAATGCAAAGGAGACTCTGGAGCATCCCCTTTATTTTTGCCAGCGCTCGCAAGGGCTCAATCAACATACATAGGATGGTTTTCAATGAACTAATTTTAGTATTTATGTTAAGTTTAAACATGAACATGAATCAGAATCTCATACTTTACTTGATTATTATTAGGTATAGGTATTATTACAATAGTAAGCGTAAGCTCAGATCAAAACTAAATATTTTAAAAGACTCAGTCGGATTTTCCCAGTGATATATTTAATTGTTGAATAAAATTTAATGTCATATTGAAATCGAAATGTCATCATTTAATTAACAAGGAAGCAAATTAATTTCAAAAACATCCGCAATTTATTTATTTTGTTTTGTTTTTAATTGCGAAGAAAAATTAATGCTTAATTAAAATGTTGAGAAAAATGGCAGCACCCTCACTTAAATACAATTGTACAAACAGAATTATATAGACAGATACACAACTTATACATACATACTGATATTCACATATGTACTTACATTTACATATACATACATATGTATGTAGATACAAATAAAAATAGTAGTTATAAATTTTAATGCTAATTTACTAATTTAAGATGTGATTAGCATCTATCGTATAGGAAAATGTATACAGGGTGATTTAAACTGTTGTAAAAACAACAGAAACACCGACAACGAGAACAATTTTAAATAAGTTTGTACATAAATATGGTATATCCATATATATGTAAATTGAGGGCAATTACAACAATCGATTGTATCTTGAAGATAGATTTTATTTGGTTGCAACTCATTAGCATCAAAATGGTTTTAATTTGAAACCGCAATTCAATTTTGCAAAACAATTACATACTAATACATGCGAATTTAGTTATTATAATACAATTTCTTTGTTGCCATCAAAGCGAACTTTACCATTTCCTTTTTAGAAAACTATTTTTTCATTTCGTGAAATCAATTAAAAATATTGTGAATTTTCACTTTATTTATTGTTTTTTTTTTGAATTGCGATAATGCCGCTACATTATTCTTGATTATCTCGTACTATCTACCACTATTTTTCTCATAACTCATACATTGTTGTCGTTGATTGCAATTGTTTCATTGATAAAAAGCCGCGCTTAAATGCTTTTAAACGCAACTGCAGGTGTGAGTGTTGGCATGAAATATGAGTTTCAGCGTAAAATGGCCGCTTGTTATTTCGTTTAGGTATTATCAGATTCAGTTGATAAATGCCAAAGTACAAGCAAATATCTACTACTTATTTAACCTTCCGCTTATCAACCATACCCATTCGGTTGACCTTTTGGATTGTCATTTGTTAATATCCAGGTAAGTTTTAATCCAATCTTAAAACGATATCGACTCACTGAACAAATCCTCGATTTGTTTTGGATATGGAAAAAAGTATATATATACTATACATCATTTATCAACCCTGAGGGTGACCTCAGACTTTTCAATAAAAGTTAAATAAAGGATTAATCGCAAAACCATCAAGTGATAACAAATTGACACTCTGCCGTTTGGAACCGGCGTTAAACTGTAGGTCTACCCAGGGTATATGACCTCGCTACCCTACTCTTATCCACATAACACTTCTCCTTTTTTGACCAAGTAGAATTATCCAGCGGACTGAGTGTTATGGAAGATATATGACCCTCCTGCCCACATTTAAGTCAAATCTGTACTATTTTAGTTCTATGATCTGGTCAATATTAGAGGAAGAGCTCTTTGCCCAAGCTCTCGATAAACTGCTTTCATTTACTGCTAAGTATTATTCTCTTGATGGAGTACTGCGACAACATCTTGCCTATCAAGGTCGCCTTTGGTTTTATTATAATACAAACAGATTTTTGAACATCTCCATCTCTTTGCTACTAGACATTATGAGCACGTAACTATTTTTAGCTGCGATATAGAGACGTTCTCAGCTAAGCCAAATAAAAATGTATTTACTACTGTGGGCAAAAAGTAGTAAGACTTTTTAATTTAAGTTTCGCGCGGAAACCCGTTCATCAAAATATTATTTTTTTAAGGTTGGTATGACTGTCGGTGACATCTGTGCCAAATGTCACATCAAAATAATCATTAGTGTTTAGTATACACTTGTCTTTCTGAAGTACAAAAAGTGCATTCGGCGATTTTCACAATGAGTGAAATTATTCAACAAAGAAGTTCCATTAAATTTTGTGTGCGGAATCAAATTTCTGGTGCCGAAACGTTCAGAATGTTGCAAAAGGCCTTCGGTGATAATTGTATGTCGCGAGCAAGTGTTTTTTTGATTGGTACAAATTGTTCAAAGATGGTCGAGAACGCGTTGACGACGAACCACTTCCAGGACGGCCATCAACATCAACTGATGATCAACACGTCAATAAAATCAAGGAATTGGTGCGAGAATCGACGATTAACAGTTAGAGACCTTACTGGCATCGTTGGAATATCGGAAGGATCAGTGGAAACCATTTTAAAACATCATTTGGGCCTAAGAAGAGTGAATGCACGATTGGTTCCAAAATCACTGCATTGGTTTTACGACACCGTTTTGAGTCAATTGAAGACATTAAACATGAATCGCTAAGCGCATTGAAGGCTATTCCGGAAATTGACTTTAACAACTGTTTCGAGAATTGGAAAAAACGTTGGCACAAGTGTATTGGGGCCGGGGGGATTACTTTGAAGGGGACGAAATAGATTTGGAAGAATGAATAAAAAAATTTGAAATTATGAACAAAGTCTTACTAACTTTTGCCCACAGTAGTACTTCTCGAATTGGTGATAGTTTCAACTCGTTTGGCATATTCTATGTTTATTCCAATTTGCCAGCTCTTTGACCAATGGAAGTGTGTGTTCTCAGTGCAGACAAGTACATCGCTCTTGTTTAAACCTTAGCACCAGGCGTATTTACCTACAAAACTGATCTGGGTCTGAGTATTGGTAAATAACGTATACAAAAATCTTTGGTAAGGCGAAGGTTAAGTTTGATTAGTATTGTGATAAACTGAAATTAAAAAAAATTATTTTTAGAGCAAAATTAAAACAATGCATTAATTTTTTGGCACACAGCCAGTTGAAAAATGTTAGTTAAATACCAGCAAAATGTAAGTTACTTAAACTTCGATGTAAAAATTTGGGGTTGATTTTCTACCAAATAAAATTTCAGGATTTAAGAAGAATCTGTATAATTTGAAGTATCAGTCGGCAGTATTGACATTAAAATAATAAATAACATTTTACAAATGTAATGTATTCATTGTATCAAACACTGATCAACAATTAATGTCCTGCCTCATCAATGGGACTGGATTTAAAATTGAAGACCATCTTTCACTATCAGCTCTAGAGTTATAAGTTACAACATAAAAACCAATTCTTTTCCTAGTCATTAATCGATAGCTCTTTGACCAATTCTGATAGTTTAATATTAATGATGGGAAATCAATTTTTTCCGTTAAAAGTTTGAAATCGTGTTATTAGCTGTTTTGGTGATGTACATTGTCCACCACGCAGTTGACACTTGGCTCCGTTGGACTAGTGTTTGTGGGGAACCCTTAAAGATAAGTGTTATGCTAACCATCCAGCAAAGATTAAGGCTCTTAAGGGCGAAATTGGTGCGGCCATCGGTCCAGTACAGTTCCATACAGTCGAACATGTACTGAAAAGTAGGGCTACTGCAAGGCCAGTCGAGGAAAGTATTTGCATGTAAGAGGAAAGACTGCACATTCGAATAATAAAAACCACATGGAAAAAAATTATTCGTTTCTTAAGTATTTACACAAAAATCAAATTTTAAATTATAAATGGTCCACCCTGTACATTACTAAAACGCCGTTTTCCCCTATTTCACAGATATAAAAAATCAAGCCCAAAAACGTATAATAAAAATGAGAATAGTTTTTTGTTGAGCATGTGTTATTATTGGAAAATTTAATGACAATAAGAAGCCAATCCCATTATTATTTTAAAATGCAAGTGCTACCAAAAGTACCATTGTATTGGAAAAACAAATTTGAATCCTTATTAATCAATTACATTATCATTAAAAAGTTTACCTAATGATTCACCAATTTTGGCACTGTTTTATTGTTAGAGGCTTGAACCAAAACCACCGCAAACTGGAAATACAAAATTTTAAATCCAGAGTTATAAATTATGATATCTGTGATAGTCTTGTAAGAAAGCGAGCAACGGTAGCCAGGTTGTGTCTTATGACTCTTTCTGTGGTTTTTGGATTTGGATGAAATCGCTGTCTGAGAAGATCTTGTTTGCCAACAATTATTCAGATATTTGAATCTACCATGCAAATGTTATTGATTAAGCAGAACACTAAGCTTCAAGAGAAATATTGTACAAAACAGTGATAATTCTGGCCACACGGGAGAGAAAAATATTTATATTACCGAAATTTGATAGAGACAAGTTAGATATCTCGGAATCATTCATTCAAGTAAAATAGTTTAAATGCTTTTATCTATCGATCTAGATTTTAACAACCGAAAAGTGGGACAGAAAGCCATTATATATATATATGTATATAGGATAACACAATACCGTAATATCAGCAAATTGGGAAAAAGTAAGAGGAACCTATTTAGGAAAAGTTTGTAAAAAGAAGTCTTTTCCCCGCTTATAAAGTAAAAGCGGTAACTCTACGGGCCATGTTATACAGATTGTGACATGATCGTCGGTTATGTCAGTTCAACGCTCTCTTTTGATTCCTCAACTCTCTGAATTGAAGTACACGAAAAAATTTAATGCTTGCTTTCTCTGTATACTAAGTTTTAAATACATGCGATATCATATTTCATTTTTAATATCAGAAAATCCTTTATGCGAAATGGCAGACACGGAGCTTGAACGACGAAAAAATATATTCCACATTTTACATGACCCTAGTGAGTGTTCATCATTGATGATGGTCTACGTGAAAGGTGACTTTCAGCAATTAGCTGGACAGCAATGATACACAGCCCAAGTGGTCAAGTTTAAAAGCCAAAAACAGTCCAAATTTCTCAAAACAATTTTTGGTTTAGCACTTATATTTTCGCTATGTGTGTGGTTTATGTTATATTCCCTTGTAAAAATTCAATTTTGAAATTTTGTGTACCAAGGATTCTTGATTCATGCAATAGATTTCTGACCTTCATCTTGATCTTAACCATTTCATAGGGTAGCCCCAGATTAAAAACTAGGAAAATCGGGGAGAATTGGAATTCTATCTAATACCGGAACGTGATCTGAACGTGGACTGACGGATTTTGCGGAAATTTTGATTACCAAAGATACTTGCGCCAAGGAACACATTTTTAACCTTAATATGGGTTATATGGACCGATCAATTTGGTTAAAATATTATGCACCACAGTTACTTAACGCAAGCAACCAATATTTAACTTTAATCTAAACTATAAATTATTCCTAAAGCGGGCCTCAGAGTAAAAGTTAATACAAATTTTATAAAAGTAAACATTCACGCGGGTACGTTTAAAAAAAATATATGTTAGACATCTTATATTTACTCCCTCTTCTCAAAAAGCGATGTCATGATGTGTTTACAAGTTTTTTTTAACAATTTTCACAGTGTTTTGACAATGTCTATTTAACATGAATGAAAGCAAAAAGATCGGAATAGGCCGCCAATAGACTGTTGTGCACGTGGAGAAGAAAACTTCGAGCACTGCCGGAATGATCACTAAATGTTTTTTTTTTCTGATTTCTCACATATAAGTATGTACTATACTTATACATACATTTACACATTTCGCATGTACTTTTCATTTTTAAGTGACATGTAAATAAATACTTCTCAGAGAAGTCCACAGTGAAGGTTTTAAAGTAGTGTAAGTAAAATATAACTTTCGAACCTTCGAAAATTTACGACGAGAATATGTTCCACTTACTGCCAAAATAAAGTACGAGCAGTAGTAGTCAGGCCCGGCAAAAAATATGAGTATGATGGGTAGTAATAACAACACGGAATTTTGCCACACGGCAAATGCTTTAAATAAAATTAAACCTAAACTCGATTTTTTGCTAATATTAGGCGACTCCATGTATTTTGGTTTGAGTCGCAGACAACTTCCACAGGCCTGTTTCTCTAGTTTTTCAGCACAAATTACCAATTGGACGAAGAATATTGATAATTATCCGTACGAAAAGATATTCGTCAGTAACATAAAAAATATCAATAATTTTAATCTCATCCATACTGCTGGAAAACAAAAAATTTAAAATAAAATCTTTGAAGATATGCGATAAATAAATTTGTAGTAAGGCAAAATCGAGCAAATGTTGAGAGCATAGACGATGCTGTAGACAGCAAATTTTAGTAACAAAGTACTTTTCTATTGAGAAATATGAAAAACTGGATTTAAATTTGCTGATCAATTTATACAAAATGCTCGAAGGAAGAGAAGCACACGGGCTTAACGCGAACTGTCGCGCCTGGTAGTAAGTGTTAAATCCACAGCTACAAGTGATAACAATATACTTTCTTTAAGACTCGCAAAATCTTGCGAATTGGCCATTCTTTCTTAAAATTGTAGCCGTATTGTTTAGTTGTTAAAAAATAATTTTACTATAATGAAATAGCCTTGATAAGCATTAATTTATAACTATAATTCAATTATTGTTGCAAACATTGAAGAATACCATATAATTATAAGCGTTTGCTGTTTTTATTAAAAGTACGCACTTAAGATCGTAATTTTTGAAAATTAAAATGGCTTCACCCTGATTATCATTCGTCGATATAAATTGCACACTACCTCGCAATAATGAGCATTAATTTATAACTACAATTCAATTCTTATCGGAAGCATTGAAAAATATAATAAACGTTTGCTATTTTTATTAAAAGTACGCACTCAAGGTCGTAATATTGAAAATTAAAATGGCTTCCCCCTGATTATCATTCGCAGATATAAATTGCACACTACCCGCCATCGATGACTTCCCAAAGGATTTATTCACAGAGGCACAAAGGCAATCGGGAGCTGTTGTACTTCACGTCATAGCAAGTTTATATTTATTTTTAGCATTAGCGGTAGTATGTGATGAATACTTTGTGCCTGCTGTTGAAAAAATATGTGCAGGTAAAAGTGAAATACAATCCTGCCTCAATCCCTCGCACCATACTTTAAATCAATCCATATAATTAATTTCGTTGGTTCTGTTTATTTGTTTGCAGCGTTAAATATGTCAAATGATGTGGCTGGTGCTACGTTCATGGCTGCAGCGACATCTGCGCCCGAGTTATTCGTTAATGTGATAGGAACCTTTATTACAGAGGGAGATATTGGTGTGGGTACAATTGTTGGTTCGGCGGTTTTCAATATACTGGCAGTGGCGGCATGTTGTGGCATCGGTGCAGGAATGGTATGTTGTGCAGTGCAGTGCAGTATTGGAAAAAGTATTGGAAATGAAATCCTATACCTTTCCCATGTTCTTCTTCCACTTTTACTCCATCTAGACAATACCGCTCGATTGGTGGCCATTGACCAGAGATAGCATAGCATATGGTATCACTGTTGCCATATTGATTTGCGTTATGCATGACGAGCGAGTCGAGTGGTATGAGGCACTGATATTGGTCTCATTGTATGCCGTCTATTTGGCAGTTATGTATTTTGATAAAACATTTCAGAAATGCGCAAAAGGTAAGTAACCAAGTACTAACCTTTAGTTCATTGCTTTATTTATTTATTTTTTTCGTTATAAATATTTTCTGTATTGCGTACGCAATTTCAGATAATATTGTAGTAGTTTTTAATTTGATTTGCGTCATTCAATTTTTAAAAGTATTATATACTTACATAATTACATATACAGAAACAACAATACAGCATTCATACATACATACATAGATCACACACATACTAGTACAAATTATACACAGTTACATTTTACACTTACATACACAGGTGGCGTTAAACAGGCACGTTCAAGAAGTCGTTCATCAAATTGCAGCATACAAACAAAAACCAGTAATGAAAAGGATCCAGGTTGATATTGTTTTTTTTTTGCTTTTACTTAAGCTAACAAATACAATTAATTGTATAACGATAAGAACTGAAAGAACTGAAAGCCTAGTAATATCTATTTCTAGCATTTCTAGTTTTAGATAGATATTTTTGAATTGAAATAACTTTTATAATTACTTATTATTAGGGCAAGGAATTTCATGCACTAAAAAATCTAAAATAAGCGTATATAAAATTAAAATTCGGAAATATGCAACTGAAACTGAAAAAAAATTAAGTAGGGTTCTAGGCAACACTCTCTCTTACCGCTTAAACCAGTTCATTGGAACGTCTTGGACTTTGATGATGGTAAAAATAAATAAATATTTCAAGTAATTTAACACGAAAACGAAAACACATCATTTTTAAACGTAAAATAGACAAAATGAACTTGCGAAAAATTCGGAAAATATTTTTCCAAATTAAAACCACAAAAAACAAACGAATTTTTAAAATAGATTTATTAAAAACATAATTGCAACGTGAGTAAAAGCACTCAATTCATTTATGGGATAGTTGTTTAGCACAATTTTCTTCATTAAATTCCAATGTGCTGTCAAGTTACAATTTTGCTTTTCAATCGTTAATGCAATAACATATAAATATGTTAAATATGCGCATTTGCATGGAATTCCTGGTCCTACTTATTATGTTCGTCGCTTAAACTTAAATATAATATAACTTAAGTCAGGAAAACTTTCTAGTTTTACGAGTACTTAACATTGTAATAGATTTGTGTATCTTTTCCTTTTTTTATCACTAAAAGTATAACCTGGTAGATCTATTCTCAAAAAACAAAGGCAATGGTAAGAAAAGCATTATTCCTTCAAGAAAAAAATACCAATTCATTATTTCTCAAAGAAAAAGACATTCACATTACGACTTATTATTCTTTTGTTTTGATTTGCTTCTATTTTCAACACGAAATAATAATAATAATAATTTCAAAAATAAATTACTGGAATTTTTATGAGCACCGCTATTGCGAAATAATGAATTTGCCTTTTTTCTTAAATGAAAAATCAGTGTTATCTTTGGTTTTTGAGAAAATTTGTACAAGGTTGCAATTTTTGTCATACAAAAAGGCACAATATTAAGTGTTAAAATACATACATTTTAAATTAGAATTTAGCTATTTCTTAAGAGCTGGGAACTCCCTTTTATGTTTGATTTTCTAGTAAGATGAAGATAGGTGTGTTTTTTTTTTTGACATCCACATAAAAGTCATTTCCACAATATACAAGAACAGTTAACTTTAGGTAAAAAACAACAATCGAACAATAGGTGGTAGTTAGAAAGCACCTGCAAATTAAAGAGACACGAAAGTGTTCTAGAATCTAAAAGCAGCAATTTTAATTAAATTTTCTTCAACTTGGGCGATTTTTGAACTCAAATGTGCACGCATAGCTGATCTAATAGTTAATTGATAGATACAAAATATAAGAACTCTAAAGGAAAATTTTAATTTTCATATATTTATAAACATACATACACATAAAGAAACAACAAACTAACACACTCTACTCCTTAAAACTCTATTTCTTATATCTATTTTCAAGCAGTGGTTATGCTCGAATGTTTAATATATAATTTTTCTATATTGTGCCCGATAGATATCGTTGAAAATCGAATTTGTCACAATATGTCAACAATTCAATTGAATGGCGGTGTAAATAATGAACCACCAAAATTACAACCAACAGCATCACCACCTTCAACACCTCCGACCAACACCATAACCACCACTTCGATCGCTATAGACAATGCGGGCATAACAGAATCAACGCCACCGGAAGCAGACGAGCAGGAAGAGGAACGGTATTTATTGTTAACGTATCCGAAAGAGAAAAGTTGTTTTGCACAATTCACATGGATTATTATTTGGCCTATACATTTGCTTTTTCGCGTTGCAATACCCGATTGTAAAAAGACCAAAAATAATAAAATATTTCCATTAACATTCATTATGTGCATTGTGTGGATTGGGTCGCTGTCGTACGTGGTCGCATGGATGATAACAATTATTGGTAAGTGAGTGATCAGTAATGATCGATAAAACCCATTGGCCGATCGATGGAATAAAATAAATATTGCTGTACCAACCAATATTAATTGAATTTTTGTTTTTGTGATTTTGTTTTGGTTACAGGTGACACACTTAAAATACCCGACTCAGTAATGGGCATTACATTTTTAGCAGCGGGCACAAGTGTACCAGAAGCTGTTTCCAGCGTCATTGTGGCTAAGAGAGGTAAGATTTAGCGCTAAGCGTTGCGTTGCTTGTTTTCTTGCATTCCTTCTTGTTAATTGCGAAATTATTATATCTGCGCTGTTTTTGCAGGTCATGGCTCTATGGGTATTTGCAATTCAATCGGCTCAAATACATTTGATATATTACTCTGTCTGGGTGTACCGTGGCTCATCAAAGCTGTTTTCTTTCCCATACAACCTGGACAGAATTATGTTGGCATCAATTCGGCTGGCTTAGAATATTCAGCAATAACGTTGCTATCAACATTATTTCTACTTTACATAACATTTTCTTTCAACAAATTCAAATTGGATAAGAAAGTCGGTACAGCGTGTCTGGTTATGTATTTGGTATTCATGATATTTGCATCACTAATTGAATTGAACGTGTTCTTCCGGGTGAATTTGCCCACTTGCGGACGCTCATGAGGTGCTTGGTCTTTCAAGATATGAATGCGCGTGTAAGACGAAAGAAGAAACCCCCCAAAAAACAAAAAAACGTCACAATTTTGAAGACTCCAACGTTGACGATGTCTATTTGAAAAAAAAACAAACAAACAAAGAAAACAATCCAACATCTATATGTAAGGATGTAGTTGTTAATAAAAAACAGAGAAAGAATAAAAGAACAATCCATTTCCAGTTCCGCCAGATTTCGCTAACATTTCGATGGAGTTTCAATAGTTGAATTTTTTGTTAGTACCTTCAGTTTTGTTTCTATATCATTAATTTTTTGTGTACAATTTTTTTTTTTGTAATAAAATTTTTATTAGTTTTGAAAGAAAATAAGTTGGAATTATATATTTATGTAAATAACCTCAACTGTTTTTTCATCTTTTATTAAACAAAAAAGAGAAAAATATAATTCGTTTGAAAATCAATATTTAAATTAATCGTCGTTAAATTACACAAACAAAACAAGTTTATGCTTAATAATTAATTAAATAATACCTAATTAAATGTAAGCTGTGTATTAATTAAGTTAATCCATAACACAAAGTCGCAGTTAGCAAGTAATTATTGCAAATGACACCTAAAAGTGTATTATGTATTTAAAACAAAATTTATTTTATTTTATTGTAATAATAATAATATTAATATTAATGAAATGTTACAAATGATGAAATGATATCCTTTCTTATTTAATGATATCAACAAGATATTGAAGCAAAATTAAAGAACAAAGTTCAGATTATATAAATTTTTTATATAATAACGAAGAGAAATAATACAATTTAAATAAACAATTTAGCTATTAAGATTTGTAATTTTAAATAAAATGATAATTCGAAAAATAATTTAACTGTAGTTCACAATAGAGGTGGCCTAACGGTTGTAGTGCGCTGGACTACTACGCAGGGTGACCGGGAAAGTCTTAAAATATGGCTGCAATTTTCAATTGACGTTCACAATACAATAAAACACTGATAAACATAAAATAAAGTAGCATCCCGTTCACCGTGTTTTTAAATACGTTTTTTAATATTTGTATGTATATACTTACCGAATGTTTAAATTAAATCTGCCATAAATACTAAAAATTAATTACACATTTTACAGAAATGAAGTATTTTACAAATCATAAATGTCTTAAAAAAACAAAAATGAAAGTCAACGAACTACAAAACATTCATACCAGTTTTTTCATACACAAATCATTAACGATTTATGTAAGACATTTCGCTGTGACGTAGTTAGTAGTGTGTTGACCTGCTACGCAGAGTATCCGATGTTCAAATCTCGGCAAAGGCAAAATCAAAAAACTAGAAAAAACAATTTTTCTACACGGCACCACCTCTTGGCAGGCAATGGCGAACATACAAGAGCAGCAATTGCCTAAGAAAAACTTTTCACACCCAACATGAGTGGATGCGAAAAACTCGGCCATCGATGAAATTTTCATACAATTATCGCAGGTTTCGTTGACGAACACAAGACAGAAATATGTTGGAATTTCCTTTGGAGAAGAAAGGTAATGGTTTTTTAATGTTTTCCACGTTGTCACTGTTCTCAATTCGGAATGCAATTATTCAATTTTTTATTAATTTGGAGCTATGTGTTAAAATGAATTTAAAAGAATAATATATTTTGTAAAAAAACAGGCAAATGTAAATGTAAATAGGTAAATAAGTATTCGAAGAATGTTTTTCGATTATATAAATCTTCTTAGCTACACTGCTTTGTTGCGAACACATGTGGCTATAAAAAATACGATCGCCGCTACCCAGTCATGAGTATCGGGAATTGTATTGGGTCGGGGTTATGCTGGTGTTCGCTGTTCTGCGAACACATCCTATTTTTCTCTCGTGCTCGGTGTGGTTACATTCAAGTTCGTTATAGATTTGCATTTGGTCGAAATTCAGGTTTTTTTAATACTATGTATTTTGTGCGCAACAAAATGGTCGCTGTGATGTAGTGGTAGTGCGTTGGACTGCTACGCAGAGTGTCCGGGGTTCGAATCTCGGCACAGGCAAAATCAAAAAGTAAAAAAAATAATTTTTTTACACGGCACCACCTCTTGGCAGGCAATGGCAAACCTACAAGAGTAAAAATTGCTATGAAAAGCTTTTCACTTCGCCGTTCGGATTCGGCATTAAACTGTAAGTCCCTTCCATTCATGTACAAATATAACACGCACAACATGAGTGAATGCGAAAAGTTCGGCCTAGGCCCTCCATGGGCTGTTGCGCCATTAAAAAAAAAAAAAAAAAAAAAAAAAATTTATGCGCAACGGCAACACTAAAATGGTATACCTAAAAACTTTAAACGATTTTATCAATATGGAGAGTAAAATTAATAATATAATTTAATGTACAATAAACTATGCAAATAATGTCATTTTTTGGACCGACAGCCACCGGCGATAGAGGTAGTGGAGAATGTGTGGCAACTTCAAGGCAAGAGTCCTATTAATACCATTGGCATCACGTAGTGAATACATCTACATGAAAATAATGATGTACAGGTTTGCATGTTTTCGTACATTTTTGTTCTTTTTTTGTAGAATAACTCATTGTCACCGTGAATACTCGGCGTGCTTGGTGTATATTTCACTCAGCATATCGTGTTCGTTGTGAGAGTGAGTAAAATCTCTCTCTTCGTGTTTAGTGCTACAACAATTATATGGTATTCTTTTTTTCCTTCTATTTTACATTAATTTTTGTTCTTTTTTTGTAGAATAACTCATTGACACCCTGAATATTTAGCGTGCTCGGTGTACATTTCACCCAGCATATCGTGTTCGCTGTGAGAGTGAGTAAAAGCTCTTTTCTCGTGTTCGGGCAACAACAATTGCATGGTGTGCGCCGAGTAAAATTTGAATATAACCACAGCCTTAGGAAATCATGTGGATATTATGACGAGTCTTCAGTGTGGCAATGAGATATTTTACAAAAAAGGAACAAAAATAATGCAAAATAGTACAAAAACAGGCATAAATTATTTTCATTTGCAGAAAAGGCTGCGAATATTTTTATGGTTTAAAGTGGCTATTATTTTCTTTATAAAACTATTTATACATCATATTAGCGGTATTTACGATGTGATGCAAATGGTCTTAACCTTAGTAACTTCACTCACCATCTCAATGAAATCGTTGAAAGTTTATTTGTATACCATTTAATGTTGCCATTGCTCATAAAATAGTCTTATCGAAAATTACATTTCGACTAAAAGCAACTTTGCAACGAACTCAATGTGATAACGAGACCGAGCAGGAGAAAAAATGTGATGTGTTCGCCGAACAGCGAAAACCAACATAACCACGACCAAGAAGTCATGCAGATTCGCTTACAACACGAACAAAACGCTCGGTGGTTTGCGAATGACATTTCAATTCTGTGAAAATTAAAAGTAATTAATGATATATTAAATTAGTGATATATTAGCCAGTAGAATACAAGGATTTTTGTGGCTTTTCTGAAAAAAAAACATCATATTCAGGCTCAATTTCCATTCCAGCATCATCAACTTGTTGTATGAAAGTGTCCAATGATAATAATCTTGGTCCGCATTGATTAATAAAAAAAATGTATCGCATTGACGGGAATTTTAGTGGAAGTAGAACAACTACATTGAACATTGGATTCTATGCCGCACCTGCATTGAGAAATAAGAAATAGCTTATTCCATTCTGCTTCATCGTATTTTCGTGTTGTAAGCGAATCAGCATTTGCAGACACAGATGAGAAGCGTATGGGTCATATACTAACCAAATTGGAAAGTCGTGAGCGTTACAGCCATCTGGAATCACGTCAAAATTTAGTTCAATAAAATCATATTTATTGGTGCATAGTTAATCATTTAGTTTATGTTTTTTTTTAAACTGTTAATGTATAATTATTTAAATAACAATAAATATTGAATATATTAATTGGCTTAATTAATTCTATTGGTTTTTGGTTTGAGCTACAACAAAAAATCGAAATTAAATAAGTACTTAAAATAAGAATTGCACCAAAATTTAAGCAGCTATAACTTTTTCGTTTATTAACCTATTCTTGCGATTTTAATGATTACGTGAGAGCTTCAAATTTTTAAAAAAAAAAATTGCCTTTAGGGGCTACTATTACGTGACCTAACTATTACAAATGACTTCGGAGATGAATAACACCTAAGAAGAAAATGTAGCATTCGTTGAGCTTTTTACAAAAATATATCATTTATAAAAATCAACTGCCAAAGTTATAAACAAAAATTCATTTTGACGGTTTTTAGGGTGGAACAAAAAAAAAAAAGTTTTGAAATACTTTCAACATAAGCTTTCAGATAGGGGGTGTTTTTTTGGGGTTTTTTTTTGTGAACCGCTCTAATGTACATAGAATATATTTATTTATATTACAATTATTATTCTATACTATTTTTGCTATGACTACTTCTCTTCTCTCTTCTACTACATTTACTACAGCAAAATAAATATATATGTACATACATAAATTGCTTGCAATCTTACTTGTGTCGATAAAAAATTCATTAAATATTTTAATCTTTTTTTTTTTTTGGAAGAAAGACAATTTTAAGACTATAAATTTATTGTTATATGTAGGCACATTGGTAGGGGAACGTATAGAAAATTTTGATAGACTATTCTTAAGTACTTTACTGATGTCATAGATTGACGCAATTTAAAGAAACCCCTGTTCGACTTGTTCCAGGTTAAAAACAAATTAAACATGCATATATTAGTTTATGATTTTTTATTTCTAATTATGTTATATGAAAAGTTCGTAATCAATTCTAAAGAATGGGTAATGAGCTGAAGACTTAGCGTGATTTCTGATATGAGTCTTCACGAAATTGCCATGATCACCTTTTATTAAATTCAATGTATTAACTGTTTACTAGCACAAAAAAAGTTAAATATTAATATTGATAATAATAATTATCAGTAGCAACAACTATTTGTATGTACATAGTTGGCAAATTTTCACATTTAAATAATGGCAAAATATTGTAAAGTAACTTTTGAGGCGATAATGAAGTTTAAACTTAATTCAAAGTTAGGTGGAAGATTTTCTGTTCAGTGAGTGTTACTTACAGTTTTATAGAGTGAAGTATTATGTTTTCACTGCCTTTTCATCAATACGGCTCACTTAAGGTCCAATCAATACCAGTGATAGAGTGTATCTTATATAAGTATAAATATCCTAAACTCTCAAAATGATCGTGTTTATTTAACTGAACGCAATTACGAAAATTTGAGCCTACGAACGGCCACCCGAAGTAATTTTCCATCTCAAGAAATGGTATGGGCAGCTGAGACCGCCGATGGACGCTGTCGTGGACGCAAACGTTTCCATCGAGCCTGGTGTCAAAGTCAGTGCGACTTATTATCGGGAAAATGTTTTGGAAGCTGCTTTAAAGCCGTGGCCATGCAAACATTTCGGTCGTACACCATGGACGTTCCAACAAAACTGGGCAGCGTTTCATGAAGCTCTTGTGAACCAAGAATGGTTAAAAAACCATGTTCCACACTTCATTTCGTCCACACAATGGCTTTCGATTTCGCCAGATTCAATTCCGATGGACTATTCCATCTGGGCCATTTAGGAAAACAAGGTGAGGACTAAAAAATATGCCAGTATGGATACGCTGAAGAACGCAGTTATACGGGAATGGACCAAAATACCGCAAGATCATATTCGTGCAACATGCAACTCTTTTTTTAACCGCTTGAAGGTCATAGTCAAGGCAAAAGGTGACCAAACTTTTATTATTTCCACATAGTTTTGTTATTTGAATCAATAAAAAATAATTTCACACAAAAAAAATGATCGTTTGAATAGTTAACAGTTCAATCGCCTAACGTATTAGTTTTAAGTGTAATGTTGAAAGTTTTGGTTTTAATACCACACACCCATAAGTAAAAATTTGAAGTCTTAACTACTTGGACGGATGTTCAGTAGGGAATGTGGTTCACTTTTTCCACTTTTTCCACTTAACTTGGAATGACCCATCAAGTGACGATGCTGCTATTGTGTGTATAAAAACTTTCCACTACTACAGTTGTATTAGGGTGTGATGCATTTTTGTTGTTCTCCTATCAGTTATCTTAAAAATACATGGAAATATTATTTTCAAACACAAATAAAATGTAGTACAAAGAAGTGATAAGTCTATAAAAGGTTCATAAATCCCTTCAATTTTCATTGCATTAAGCAAACTGGAACAGTTCATTACGGTACGGCGATTTATATTACATAGGACAGTCTATTTCTTTTAAAAACGACAAACAAAGTTGAATAATATTTGATTTTATGCACTCTTTGTGCATATTGAACAGTCAAATTTAAGTTTTTTAGCTTTTAAAGAATGAGCGAAATCTTATTACAAAAATGTGACAAAACCTTTTCGAAAAGTGTAAATGCAAAGCATCGGCGCGGCTTTAAATTAGCTTTTCTAATTCGTGGCATTATTTTCTTCAGTATAATATTTATATATTATACGAAATTTATATTGACAACGAATAAAGATTTCCAGCATATAGCTGCGGAAAAATGTAAGTTAAAGAATAAATAAAAAGTGATTATAATTGTGTCTCTAAGTTGAATAAGCAAAAAGGTTAGATGGAATAAAAAATAAACTGAAAAATTATCTAATCGTGGAATAAGATTCAATGCACAATTACCAGTTTAATAGAAAAATAGGCAGAAATCTCTAAAACCAAGATCTAAAATACTGTACGCATAACTAAAATCTATAACAAAACAAAAAAATTTCTAAAAATTTAAACTCTGTTTAGATTGATATCTATTTTATTTTTTTTTCCAAAAGAGCACCAATTCGAATGGAAATAATCCTCCCATACTGTTAGGTTAGGTGATATTGGCTGGCCGAAGCCTACACGCAACCAATTCCCCTTATGCTGATAATAAAGTTTTTATTTTAAAATTTTTATGTTCTAACTTTAAGAATATATAATATTATATGTTCTCTAGGATCAAGACCGCTCGATATTATTTTAAGGCTGAAACGGACTAAGCTTGAGATAGTTTTATGATTAACTTAAAAATTCGTGTTTTAAGATTACACCGGTTTAATTTGAAGAAGGAATCCATTATTGAGAAGAAAGAAAAAAGAAGAAAGGGGCTAGATTTCAGACTGAAATTTTTCTCACAGCGTATACATATTTAATATGTGATCGCCGTTAGAAAAGCTAAGAAGAAAATTCACCCACAGTTTAGCGACTTCAGACCCTCAAACTGTGGAGCTCCTAAATGTGTTGAACGAGTTCTAACGAGCGCGGGGTAGAAACAAAGATGATGCTTCACATTTTCCTTTGTTACATGTATTTCCTTCACCCTTCATTTTCAGTTAATTAAACTGCAAATCGTTTGTATTGCCACTATACACTGCCAACCGAATAGTTGGCGGTTACTACGCTAACTATTCTGGAGTTCTTACGATTGAATGATATAACAAATTTTGTGTACCTCTCGCTGTAGGGGTCAGGCATGACTTTAGCGATTTTGCATGAGGATATATTGCTTCACCTAGCTTTCGCCTTCCTCCACATGTGCGTTTCAAGATTACTATTAACAACCTACCATATAAGTTACCTCTGGTAACTTAGTTTCGTTTTTCGCGATTTCGTCAATTTCCCTCTATGCCTTTTTGACCTTCTACCCAATAGTAGATATTTTGTCTACGCTAGTTTTCCCATTGCTGCCTTGTCCTGAACAACATTTTTGAATGATGACCAATATGATATTAACGTTTTTATATGCCTGAAATAGGCTGCAATGTCAAGAAGCCCGAAGGAGGGCTCCTCATATTTAGTTCAGAACAGTAGACACCAGCAATTCTCCTTCGCCCTCCTTCCTGTTCGACAACAGCTTTTATCCTTTTTCCAGACCTCATCATCGGGTCAAATGGTCCGAACCGGATGTTTCCGACTTATTGAACTATTCCCTAAGGACTCATGCTGTTCAGTATCAAACGATTTTATTATTAAAATTTGAAGATCTCAGCTTCTATATTTTTACTTTACTTTTACTTTTAATGGCACAACAGCCCATGGAGGGCCTAGGCCGAGCTTTTCGCATCCACTCATGTTGTGCGTGGTATATTTGTACATGAATGGAAGGGACCTACAGTTTAATGCCGAATACGAACGGCGAAGTGAAAAGCTTTTCATAGCAATTTTTACTCTTGTAGGTTTGCCATTGCCTGCCAAGAAGAGGTGCCGTGTAAAAAAACTATGTTTCTCCCTTTTTTTTTTTTTTTTTTGATTTTGCCTGTGAAGAGAATCGAACCCCGGACACTCTGCGGATCAGTCCAACGCATTACCACTACGTCACAGCGACCACGTTTCTATATTTACCCTAGTTTAAAATCATTTTAATAAAGGAAAACACTGAAACAAATGACGATATTTTATCATTAATTAAAAAGTTTGTTAAGGAAATGCTTCTGACAATGGAATATTGACAATATTGACAATAATGAGTGTACTCAAGTAGTAGAGTAAAGACTTAGCTGAAATTTTCGATTTCTAATGTCCTCTCACTGCATTTTTTTGTGAAACTTATAAGCCACCTGCCAGAGATCTTGCTTAAGTCGATAAAAACAATTTTAAATTAGTAAAAGATCACGGAAAATAAGTACTACATATGTAGGCTTTAGAAAACATAAAACGTGTTTGTTTATAACTGACCGAATGGATATTCATTTATTTTCTATCCAATGGCTTTCAAACTTGTTGATAGTAGGGAAATTTATTTGCATTAAATATGATGACTGTTTTTTAAGAAATCCGAAACAGATAAAATTAAAATAATGTACATATTATATGTACCTACAAACATATCGCTTATTTAATTTACTAAAGCCCTAAAACGCATTATTCAACAATTTGAAACTTAAATACATATTTTGAGTAAATAGGTATTGTTTGCCAAATTTATTATACATTCTGTCATGATCATTTAAAAAGCCAGCTTAAAGGGATTGTCGCTAAGTTGGCACCACTGTGCTCTATCCTGACATGAAGTTTGAATGCGATCAGTCATTTAGTTTGTTTACAGTGCTCTTTGTCAGTTCATGTCAAGAGTGTTTTGCGATTTTTGCAATGAATAAAAATATTGAACAAAGAATTTGATTAAAATTTTTTATTGCAAATGGAATTTCGTGGGCCGAATTGCTGAAAATGTTACAGAAGTCTTACAGTGATTCAGTGGGTAGTGCATTCAAAAGCATTCGAGATGTTGTGCGAGATTTGCCTTGCTCTGGTCGGCCATCAACGTCTTCAACATCAATAAAGTGAAGGAAATGGTGACTGGCGTTATACGGCCTTTTAAAGAGCAAATTCGTCGAAAGGCCAAATTTGCGGAAAGAAAACTCAAGGATTTTGTACAAAGACAACGCATATTCACTGATATGGCTCAGGCTGACTTTTTTTTGTTTCTAAAACTCGTATTGCCACTTCGAATCACAAGTTTTCAGTCGATAGGCGAGCACTGAAGTTGCGGCGAGCACTGAAGTCGATTCCGGAAAATGTTTTGATGATTTAATTATTCGTTGAATTATTTGTGTGTATTATTTCGGAAGGGGCCTACTTTGATACAATAAATTTGAATGTATAATAAATATTTTGGGTTTTATTGGCCGGTACTTTTTTGACAGAATGTATAAATTGAACTAAACAGAGATCGCAAGTTTTCGGTGTATGTCTGCAAAGTACATATTTTGTTAGAGATGCAGGTGGACGCGTTTAGATATTCATAATCCATCAGCAACTAGATATTAAAAAAATTTTAAGTTAGGGCTTTAGAAAATTAAGGTAGAGATATAGATATGTATAGTTTGCTTCCAATTTCAGCTGGAGGAACAAAGTACGGACGAAAAATTTTAAGTCTCTCCTTTTTGGAATTGAACAACTCTGAAATAAACGAACGCAACAACTCCGATGATAAAGACTACACCACCCTAAAGCCACCATTAAAAAATTGTACACCGCCTGCTATATTTGAGTTTCCAGCGGATGGTTTCACACGTGAACAAAGACAACATGGCTGGATCATACTGCACATTCTGATAGCTTTATATTGTTTTTGGATATTGGCGATAATATGCAATGATTATTTTTTGCCTGCAATAGAACAAATATGTTCAAGTAAGTCACGATCAGTTTATGGCTAAGCCCTTGAGATTAATTTTGATTTTCACTTCTTGCAAAAATTTTTTAGAACTTGGCATGCAAGTAGATGTTGTTGGTGCTACTTTCATGGCAGCTGCAACTTCCAGTCCCGAATTGTTTATGAATTGTGTTGGGACATTTGTGACAAAGGGTGACATTGGTATTGGTACAATTGTTGGATCATCGGTATTTAATATATTGGCGGTACCAGCATGTTGTGGTTTATTTGTGGGCCAACAAGTATGTCTCGATTGGTGGCCAGTTACAAGAGATTGTTTTTGCTATTGCCTTGCAGCGTTGGCCTTGATTGCTACACTTTACGATGGTAAAGTTATGTGGTATGAGGCTCTGGGCCTTTTCATAGCATATTTTATCTATATGACTAGTAAGTTAGATGCATATGTAAACATAAGAATAAATTATTTAACTACATATTTATATCATATATTTTTACAGTTATGTATTATAATGACGAAATGGCACGTACCGCGCGTAAATTAATTTCAAAATATCGTCGAAAATTACGTGGTCCACCTTCCTATCGTGAGGTCAGTGAATTAACACCCATACTTCAAAGTTGCAGCAATACTAGTAATTCCAAATCTAGCGTTTCCCATGAGACTTATTGTAGTATAAATGATTTGGAAATGAACGAAACAACGGCAGGCAGCATCTGTAGCTCTCTGAGCAGTAAAGAGAGTGGTAAGTTTTTGATTGGCTATTCATTGATGGAATTATTATAGTTTGTCTAAAAATAGTTAGTATTCTTTGGGTCTCGTTTGGTTTGAAACTTAATGAAAACCATTTTGTTGTTGACATAACAAGAAGAACATAATATTTACACATGTACATGTTTTGAAACAAAATAATTATACATACTTTTGTATGATGTGAGATGCTTGAAGTGTTTATTTTCTAATTTTAGATTATGCTGATTCTCCTTGTCAATGTAATGGTCATGGCTTGTATGAATTTGTATTACGTTGGCCAATTACAGTCCTACTGTGGCTTACATTGCCGGATAGTCGAAAACACCCCAGTTTTATGTACTTAACGTTTTTGCTCTCTATAGCATGGATTGGTGTAATCTCATATTTGGTTGGTTACGTCATAACAATTATAGGTACGTAGAAAACTTTACTCATTAAATTATTTTTGCATTTTGTTATGTATGTTTTTTTTATCTTCATTTGGTAGAATCTAGAAAATGAGTTGGCTAGCAGATAAAACCAAAACTTTGCAAGCTTAATCGAAGCCATTGGCTAAGTTTCCATTCATTAAAAATTATGATTTATGTAGGAAGGGTACAAAGACATAAATGAATCCCTGTATAGACACAGACTTTATCCTACATTTAGCTGACAGAAACCTCAAAGCTGTAAAGTACATATCTAACTGCCACTTTTGGTATACCAAACATGTCAATGAGTGGAGTGCTTTACAAATGCTTCAATTTATAGCTGAATGGGATTTTTTATTATTATTCCCAAATACATTGGTATTTGGTATTAAAGACCTTCCTCACGGAATGCGTTTCTAATGCTGTGAGCGCAGTTTGTAAAACCAAAATTAATTAAATCTTATTTTATTTCTACGATGTCACAGACACGATTGTCTTAATTCTCAGTTTTGCCAATAGATCACGAAATTGCAAGCGAAATTGATTTCATTTAAAAATTTCCTGCAATTAAAATTAGGAATATTATGTTTTTAAAAAAATAAAATAAAACAAAATTCGATACACTGTACTGAACTCTGTTATAAAAATTGTAAACACTCATTCAAGTGAAATATTCAAAGGGCAAAATCAAAAGTAATAGTGAAGCAAATGATATAAAATTCGATATACACAGTTAAAATAGCTTCAGAAATAAGTGATGATATGGTGATCTCATCATTGGGCAATTACCATTATTTGTTATCTTCAAATAACAATATAAAAGGCTACTAATACAAACACAACCAAAACTTATTCTCTCTTCTTTTATTTATATTATATTTCTACACGAATGGAATAGACCTACAGTTTTATGCCGAATCCGAACGGTGGACTTAATTTATATTTACATACACAGACCCAGATTTTCAGATTTTCAATTGCTTGAATTTATAAAAACCCACTGCAGCTTCAACATTTTCTCTGAACTTTCGAACATTCTGAAATAAAGTAAATTTGTAATTATTTATTACATACTTGAATAAATAAGTTTTAAAAGTTAGGATAGGTGTAGGGCAACGGCACCCTACGCACACCGAGCATTTCGCATCCATTCAGTTGTGCGAGTTATAAATACACGGGTGTACACAGTTTGCCTAATCCGAAAGTAAAATCGAAAAACATTCTTTTTAATCTGGAAAGAGGTGATTCCGTTTAAAAATTAATTCTTTCCCGATTTTTGGATATGCTGAGAGTTTTGAACCCAAGCCGCCCTGAGCAGCTAGTCATCACAATTCCAACTATATCACGGCGACTACTATATTTAAAGAAATATCGCTGTGGTGTAGTGGTAGTGCGTTGGACTGCTACGCATAGTAATAATTTTTCTACACAGCACCACCTCTTGGCAGGCAATGGCAAACCTACAAGAGTAAAAATTGCTATGAAAAGCTTTTCACTTCGCCGTTCGGATTCGGCATTAAACTGTAGGTCCCTTCCATTCATGTACAAATATAACACGCACAACATGAGTGGACGCGAAAAGTTCGGCCTAGGCCCTCCATGGGTTGTTGTGCCATTAAAAGTAAAGTAAAGTAAGCCCATTTTCATCGCCTAGTCCATTAAAAAGATTCTACCTTTTGTTTTAACCAAAACACGCAGCAGAAGTTGTTTCCACAAGTTTTATAAGAATTTTTATATTCAGCTTTTTTCCTATTACAAATCTTTGATTGATTGAGCTCTTATTTGAATGGATACAAATTTAAGTATCTATCTACTGATATTAGGATATTCTTGTGGTAACTTACGCTCAATTGTGTGGGCTCAAAAAAATCTCTTCCACTTCCACTTTCGAAAATATTTAAATGCTGTTAATAAAAATGTGCTTAGGGTAAAAATGTGCTTGTGTTCGCTGTGGTGTAGTGGTAGTACGTTGCACTGCTACACAGAGTGTCCGGGGTTCAAATCTCGGCACAGGCAATATCAAAAAGTATAAAAAATATAATTTTTGTACACGGCACCACCTCTTGGCAGGCAATGGCAAACCTACAAGAGTAAAAATTGCCTATGAAAAGCTTTTCACTTCGCCGTTCGGATTCGTCATTAAACTGTAGGTCCCTTCCATTCATGTACAAATATAACACGCATAACATGAGTGGATGCGAAAAGCTCGGCCTAGGCCCTTCATGGGCTGTTGTGCCATTAAAAGTAAAGTAAGTAAAGTTAGGGTAAAAGGGTTGTATAAGACAATATGAGAAAAACATATATTTAAAATTCTCAAGTCTTTAAGGGCTTAACCAAATAAAATTAACCCACAAGCTGATCAATAAAAAAAAAACACCCCCAAACTTCCCCAAAACTAAGGAGATTTTCGGTACACCTATAACATGTTGATACTAAGAAACTCTCATAAAGATCTTCTGATCACATTCATATGACCTTTAAATTATGAATGTCACCTTATCTTGAAATTTTGTTTGCAACCAATTGGCTTCATAAATAACTTTTAATATTCACCAGTTATCGGTTATAGTACCTATGTATATCTAAAAGCTAACGCACTTCTTTAATTTGCTAAAGCCCTAACATGTACAATTTAAATTTTATAGCAGATGCAAAAACATTCGCAGAGTTGTTCTCAAAATCAGGTCTAAGAAGAGTTGAAAGGAGATTTCATCTCGGTGCGCAGTTGTTATAGGAGGCAATGCCAGTTAAACTTCACTGCTCTAATAAACCTTATCGCTTCAGCTTAAGCAAGCTGTATGTCCAATTTTATTTCATAAAAATAAGGGGCAGTAGCCTATCATCCTCTTTCCCCCCCGAGGACTGTATCTCTCTCCACGACCCTGCCCAAAATCTGTAATACAAACTGAAACAGCAAAGACTTAAAGTTATAGGTATGTGGATAAGCTTAATCACAACCCATTAAAATCGATTTAAAAAAATTGGTGTTAGAGCTTTAGCAAATTAAGGTAATATCAAACAAACTATAACTTCGTTGTTCAAATTAAATCTACTGATTTTATCATGCCAATAAAGCAACAAAACTGTTGAACTTTTTTTAGTTACGTACCTATTTATTTCTTATTTAGGAGAAAGTTTTTATTAATATTAATTTATTGATTTTATTGTTTTTAATTGAAAATTTTCCATTGTTTCTGTAGGTGACACACTCTACATACCGGACTCTGTAATGGGTCTAACAATACTCTCAGCTGGCATGAGTGTACCCGAAGCTGTTTCTAGTATAATCGTTACAAAGCAAGGCCATGGAGCTATGGGCATAAGTAATGCGATTGGATCGAATACTTTCGATATTCTATTATGTTTAAGTTTGCCATGGTTTATTAAAGCATATATCCTACCTGATATTCCTGGCGAATTATGGGTTACGCTCAACTCGACTGGTTTCACATATACAATTGTATTTATGCTATCAACTTTGTTTGGTCTATATATAGCATTTCTTTGCAACCGCTTTGTTTTGGATTGGAAAATTGGCCTAGCGTGTAGTATTATGTATGTGGTATTTTTGATTATTGCTTCGTTGATTGAGATGAATGTCTTTTTTCCTGTTAACTTACCTACCTGCGAGTAGAATTAAAACGCCAATAATGAATAAACATAATAAATTGTGCTGGCGTGTGGCAAAAATCATCGTTGAATGAAACTGCAGGAGGATATTGTGTATACTTTTGTTATCTTTTCTCCAAAATGTAAATTTCTTTTTCCAATGAAAAATCTAGGAAATTAATATTCTTTGAATTGTTGATGGACATGTTTTTTTTTTCAGCTCTTTTTTCGCAGTAATGAGTACAAAAATGTAAACGAAATATCAGAACGTAAGTACTTAAAACAATACGGGGAATAATTTCAAAATATCTAGCAGGGTTCAATGCACGGCTAAAGCCAGAATCAAAGTCAAAATTTGGGAAGTTGATTTCTTTTTAGTAACAATATTTTTGAGAATTTTTGGCGTTTAGTGTAAAATTGAAATATTACTCTGTAATTTCACTCAATCCGAAAAGCATGCAGAAGTTTTTCGATGTAATTTAATACATTTGCTCATCAGGATGTGTCGTTATTGTTTTATTTTCATAGTATCCTAAAAGTATGCACAAGTTGTAATTTGTTATTTTTATACATTACAAAAACAAATAAAGTTAGTCTGTTGTTCATTATCGTATGCATGACGAAAATTAAAAAAAAAACAAGTAGGCCGTTAGAATTTTAACTTCACCCGCAAGTTCCTAAACTCTTTTTTTTTTATATAAGAAACATAAATACTGCAGTAAAATTTTTTTCAAATTCTAAAAAAACTTTTAGAGAACTCAGAAAATATTTGAAGGAGCTGACCCCCCGAGCGTAGATTTGGCTGCGACCTTGGTCCAACATCAGATGAATGTTAAGAAAGAAACTAGAGTTCAACATAAGAGTGGAACTCCAACGATATCTTCTGGAGGTCTAATGTGTCATGTGTAACTGACAAGATGTTTGACCTTCCATCAAAAATACTTATAAGTTGAGCCTATTTTCGGTAATTCGGGTTTCTGTTATGAAATTTTCGTCGTGGACTGAGTTTAAAGTTTCAAATTAATAAAACACGTAAAGCACAATAATTAGATTTTTGTAAATTTAAACTTGTTACATTGAAAGAATAGCCTCAAACGCTGAATTTCTGCAGTACATAAATGGAATTTTCAAGTGACATCATGGAAAATAACCTACAATGCCGAATTGATTGGGAAAGTGGAGCTTCTGACCAGAGTTGGGTAGAAATGATTCTATAAATTTTTTTTTTCAGAGTCTTAGTGAAGGTATTGAAAAAATTTTAAATTTTTTATAACCATTACAAATGGTAATTGGGAATTAAAAATTTCCAGGGCTTTGTATTTTGTAATTAAAAATATTTTATTTCCTTACTAGAATTGAAAAAGTTATTGAAGAGAAAGGAATTTTAATTTTAAGAGTAATCAATTACTTTCCTGGAATTAAATTCCACTTGAGTTGGAATGATTTCTCACAAGTAATTGATTAATTTTTAGTTTAATTCTAAAAAAACTGAGAAACAAATTTCGTTGGCAATTATTATAAAGGCTTACAATTATTAAATAATTATGAAAAATATCCTGTATATTTTCATTTGCTGCCATCGTGAATTCCCTTCGACGCTATGCTATAACTGATGACCACTTCAAAATGCTGAGTTTGTTAAAAGCCAACGTACATTTCAGTGAAACATACAATTTTTTCGTTGAAATTGATTCATTTTATTTTACGAAAAATAGCCATTGGAATTTAATTCCAGAAAAGTAATTGATTACTTTTAATAAAAAAAAAATATCCTTTTTATTCAATTATTTTTTCAATTCTTGTGAGGAATTTTAAAGTAATTTCAATTTCAAAATACAATTCCCTGTAATGCAATCGATAAATTTTTCAGTTCCTGGGCGATGGAAGTTCCAATTCCTGATTACCATTCCTTGTTGTGGAATTGGAGCTTTAATTAATTCCATTACTAAGGAATTGAAATCATAAAATACCCATTACAAATTCCTTGCAATTTTTATTGGGATTGTAATGAAATTACTTCTGACGAAGTTAAATGATTAGGTGAACAGTGAGGGATTTTAAAACCTTATAATAATCCAGCAGTTAACACCAGGTTAGCACACTTGCTTACTAAGAGTCATTCATCCTGGTACACATAGGTGGCTACCTATTTACGTCCAGCATTTTTACATTTAGAAAACGGTGTTATTCTAGCCAAAACGAGGAGCACATCATTTAACCGTTTCTCTCAGAGCACTTACAATCATTTTGAGTTAACAATTCGAATTTATAATCGTTTTTCGCAGGACGAATTGAAAATTTTGAAACGGATTAAGAATTGGTTTATGCTATCGTTTTACGAACGTTGGAACCGTTTTAGGAGGAATAATTCATCAGATACGTCCCTCTCTAATACTTTGCAGTTCGTATCCCTCTCTTCCCTGGCAGGTAATAAGGCGCTAACGAAACTCCTCCATTGTAATAACTTAGTTGTTTGCAATTCTTCCCGCGGATTTATAGCTCCGTTGGATGTTTCTAGATTCAGAAAATCAAAGAAAATTAAATAAAAGTGGAAGGTTGTTTGCCATTATTCATCTTTTTGTCGATTAAGCGCAATGTGAGTATAAGTTGTCCTTGGAATATGCTTATAAAATTTGACATTATTCACCGTTTCAGGCCAATTTTGTAGAAATCTCAACATTGTCGAACCTCTCATAAATTATTTAATTACGTGCTAAAATAAAAACTGATAGCTTAATTTATAAGAAAAATTAATTTTAAAATTCATAATCAATGATGAAGATACTTGAACAAACAGAAATAAAAATAAATAATAAGGTTCTTGATTGAACTTGAACTTATCATTGAAGAAAAAAGTATCACAGTAATAACAGAAATTAAAAACCTCTTATTTTGTTCTTTTGACTGATAAGATGATAGCTTACTCACACATGCATACACATTCCATTTTATTTTTGAAATTATTTTCATTTCCCATGTAAATAATTTTTAATGTTTTATGTATCTGGGTTTTTATTTTCTATATTTGATGTCTACGATCATCTGTGAGGTGGTTTTTCTTTATCACGTTGCGCATGTTTTTTGTTCCGACTTACAATTAGAAATTATATAAAACTTTATTAAACTAACTAACGTAAATCATTAAACAGCAAGGTACTCGTTAACAAATTAATAAAATGCAAGCCCTTGAGAGCTCTCTTCAAAATGTTACACGTACACGAGTACACATTTTTTGCTCTCTCGTTCTCTCAGTTGTATATACTTACCTGCGTATTATAAATGAGCTTTCTCTGCAGCTAGCTGTCAAAAATGTGTGAGAGTGAGTATGAGTTAACCAGTGTCTCGACTGGCAACAATTTATGGCAAAACTATCTACTTGTTATAAGAAAATCGTCTGGATACATGACTTATGACTTAACTTATTTATGTCATGGCATGTATGACAGACTTTCTACACAGCTTCATTGTCACAAATACTGTCATAAATTTGACGTTTTTATATAAAACAAAAGAAATTTAACGCGCTCCTGTGTTATTATAAGGAAAACGAAATAAAATAAAAACGAAAACGTAATTAAAATTTAATAAAACCCAGATGATTTACTTAATTAATGTACGTGCATTTGTAAATATGAAGTTGGACATTGGTTTCTATTAACTGTGATGCTCATATGTGCAAAGTTTTTTGAAATTAAAAATCTTCATAATTTACTCACTTGAATTTATGACTTAACTTCTTGTCTTTAAATTATTGACTCATACTTATGACAATAATTATTGCCAGTTTAGACACGGGGTTAAGTAGTTATCAAAAGCAAAATTGACAACTTCAGACGTAAACGCTTTGGTTATTGTAATTAAATAGTTGTGTGTTTGAACTGATTCCGATCAAATTATGTACATATGTATATATGGAGGCACTTTTAAGTATGACGACTTCAATAATACTTGCCACTTTGCTATGGCGTCAGTAAATCCGTTATTCTTCTGTTGTTTTCACGTCGCCACAATATTCTTTTTTTGATATATGTTGATAAGTGCTGTTTATAAATTTATCGCAGATTTTGCCAATGCCAAAATATTCAAACTGGTGACATATCAGAGGAGAACAAACTAAAATGAAAATCATATTGGCACCCGCGACAAAATGTTTCAATGAATCTGAAAAATATGTTTCATTTACGCATTTCATTTTTAAAATTAACGTAATTTTGTAATAGGTATTAAAAAATATGTAAACAAAATGCGCCTTAATTATAATTAACCCGTCATCTTAAGTATCGCAACTGCGTTTTCCGCATGATTGAATCTCAAGACTATGGAACTCTTTTTGAAATCTTATCAAATGGTCACACTTTTTGCTAAAATTTGCTTCTATAGAAATAAGATTATTTACACAAACTAATTGAAAAAACTATTATCAGCAGTAATCATAAGCTGGCCATATCATGTTGCTGCCCATTGTGGGCTCGACAAACAGCACCTGCGAAATTAAGAAACCATGCGAACATCGCGCTTTCTCTTATTCCTTATCACACAACAATGACAGCAGTCAACACACTCGCACTCACTCATACACTCACACACACACACTAATAAAAGCAAGTTGAATTTTTTAATACTCAATGCAATATTATATATTAAAATCGTGGCGGCTATCTGAAACATGCTTGGTTGTACTGATACTAAATACAAAAATTAAAAAAACACACCGACAGCTAGATAACTTTATGGTATAAAATTCAATAATATAATCAACTCAACAGTTGAATTTATGTATGTAAGTACAATGTATTAAGCAAAACGTTTCGCTCACTATTAATAAGACGCTTGTACAACGTACTCTCTTAATTAGTTGAACGCAACAATTCTAACAGCGCGGATGGTGCTTTTCGAGATACAAATGCAAATAGTAGTAATTGATTGAATACAAATTTGCGATCACTTTAAATTTATGGTATACGAATTCGTACGAAGATTAACACCGTGAATGCAGAAAATCAAAAAAGAAGGACCATCTAAAGTTCGTAATTTAATCAAAGGCAAGTTACAGCAAATTTTTATGAAAATAAATAAAAATGGCTTCTTGAATGTCCGCAAAGAAAAGTGTTATAATAAATATATTTTTTGAAAAAATTTAATTTGCGCGTGTAAATCGCTAGTAACGGTTGTTCCCTTTTGAAATTTTTCGCGCCATTAAAAAAGTAGATGCAAACTCGTAGCTCGGAAACGGAAATACAGCAAGCACAGAGTAGAGTATCAGTAGTAGTGTTTTTAATTGTTGGTATTTTGTGCTAAGCGTGCCTTAGTGTGCGTGTGTGTGTGTGTCTCTGTGTCTGTTTACAACAACATCGAAACTATGCTTAAGAAATCACATATTTTCTTAAGCATTTTGCTGCTTATAGCCACTACCAGAGTACACGAGATTAATTGCAGCGGTAAGTAAAAACTATACGTATTGCATTTGTATCGAGTTTAACTTGTATATTGTATGAAGTTTTATAGTTTGTAGCTGAGTTTTAACGAAATTTTGATCGCATGAGCTGAACATTTGGACATTTCTGTGGTAAAAACAAGCCTAAGTCGATTAAGATCAAAAATATATTTCATTATATTGCTGACTGTAAATAGCATACTGTTATAAGTTTCCAAATAGTAATAAGTACATAGTCTTCAAGAATAGTCTTTGGCTTGAACATAGAATTTTACTATAAATCGTTGTTTCAAAATTTTTGCATTCAAACTTAAGTGATATTCTTAATTTGACGGGCCTGCGGTCAAAACATATGCCACAATTTTACAGGAGACCAAAAAACATTTGCATTTTTATTTTTGTAAAAAACTTAACACAGCTCAATTTTCTAAGAGTTATTTTTAAAAAAAGTACACAAAATTTTTAAAATCTGTTAACGTCAAAATGTCGGCATGATTTTGGAGAACCAAACAAAAGAAAAAACCGTTTTGACCGTCTTACATATCACGTTTTGACCGCCTAAACCGACAATCCTTGGGCATTCTTCAACATTTTGTTTAGGGTTGTTATTAGGAGAACGTCCTTAAAGAATGAGCTGCTTAAAGAAATATTATTACAATATCAATTCTACCATCTCACCAATGAAATACAATGAAAATCTAAATGGCTAATCGTTTATTTTAGCCGTAGGATATCCATTTCATGGACTGAGTTTATAGCGTTTCGCCAATCAGTTCAACTTTGATGATCGATTTGTTCTTAACTAGAGCATTTCTCTCGCAACAGCTTCAATTGAGCCTGTTTTGGAGTCCTTTACTCTCCTGTCACAAATTTATAATACATGTGTAGTGTGCTACGTAAGTAGTATGTAATTTAGATCGGCTCCTCAGACTATTGTAATTAAATTCGCAAAATCTTATCATGATCGTAAAATTTGTAAACAAAATTTGTATATGCTAATCTATTAACCATATGTATGTCGCTAGCTTAGTGTGAAAAGATGGTTAGTCAACTTTATACGAAAACTTAGATTTTGATGCAGTAAGAAAGAGAAATGAAAAATATTTATTTTGTAAAAAGAATTAGGCATTGTTTTCTTTTTACTTGCTGTCACACATTGATACGTAATAGTGCTAAGTCTGCAGTTCCAAAACGCATATAAAAAAATAATAAATAATTTATTTCAATCAAATTGTGTACTCGTATTGAATGCGACTTCGTATTGCTATTTAATTATTGGATTTGTATTTTAATATTTACAATAAAAGACGTTACAAAGTTTTTGTTTCTTTTGTAAAATTTGAAAAGAGGATTTAATACCTTTTCATTCTAGCTAGTCCGATTATGTCAAACGAACACGTGTTTGAAATGTTAGTCGCTAGAGTAAAAAGTTACATTGATTTGAAAATGAGTGAAATATCTGAAGAAATGCGCTATGTGAAGCTTTATTACTGTGGTCGCTGTGGCATAGTGGTATTGCATTGGACTGTTACGCAGAGTTTACGGGGTTCGAATCTCGGCACAGGCAAAAATCAAAAAGTAGAAAAAACTATTTTTCTACACAGCACCGCCTCTTGGCCAGCAATGGCAAACCTACAACAGTAAAAATTTGCTTTGAAAACTCTTTCTCACTTCGCCGTTCGGATTAGGCACAAAACTGTAGGTTACTTCCACTCATGTGCAAATATAATAAGCACAACATGAGTTGATATGAAAAGCTCGGCCTAGGCCCTCCATGGGCTGTCATTGCATTAAAAGAAAATAAGATGCTTTATTACTATAGAAAAGGTAAAAGCTCGCTGGTTTACAGTTGGGATGTTGTAATTGAACGCCGGACCCAGAGGTGGTCTGCTTGAAATTTCGATGCACCTGGCCCTGGTCGACCGGTGACTGAAAAGCCGTTGACATTTTGCAACTGGTGGAGCAAGATCGACACGCAAACTGTCAGCAGATAACGGAGGCACATGACAGATTTGTGGATGTTAACATCATCTTGCAACGAAAAACTGCGGATATTTTTTATATGACTCATTACATACATGTTTGTACTAATTTATGTAAAGTAATATGTCTTGTGCGCAAAATTTGTCTCGGTGTTGAATCGGATTTATAATTTTCGTAAGACTTCGTATTTATTAATATGAACGTTCAGAAAGTAATAAGAAAAACGAGTCAGAAGAACATATTAGAGGAGCACTGAGAAGCACTTGCCAGCAGAAGAAGGAAATGCTTAAATTAGGTACTCGTACTATACTTACTTACTTACTTTTAATGGCACAACAGCCCATGGAGGACCTAGGCCGAGCTTTTCGCATCCACTCATGTTGTGCGTGTTATATTTGTACATGAATTGGAGGGACCTACAGTTTAATGCCAAATCCGAACGGCGAAGTGAAAAGCTTTTCATAGCAATTTTTACTCTTGTAGGTTTGCCATTGCCTGCCAAGAGGTGGTGCCGTGTAGAAAAATTATTTTTTCTACTTTTTGATTTTGCCTGTGCCGAGATTCGAACCCCGGACACTCTGCGCAGCAGTCCAACGCATTACCACTACGCCACAGCGACCACACTATACTTAACTAAGCTAATATGTAGTAGATACTTAAGTTTTAACCAAAAGGTACTTCAACTAGTGATGACTAATACCATAATTCAAATTATTCCGCATTGTAATACTTCAATAATTAATAAATGTTACCTATATTGAATGTTGTAAGTAGTTATCATCACAACGATATAACATTTAAATTACATACTGAATATATTGTAATGATGTGCTATGCCTACTTAAATATATAGTTACAAAACGAAATCATATTCACAAATTCATATAACACAGCAAGCCTAAAGTAAATAATATCTACTACTTCTAGAGATTAACTAAAACCTTTTTTAATGATCATTAAATTTGTAAACAAAATTGGTATGTACTAATCAATTAACTATACATATGTGCTTCCTTAGAAAAGTACCTAGATATTTGCACTTACTTTCGAAAATCGAATGCTGCCATCTGGAGAACTTTTGTCGGCATACATATTCTCTCATTTATAGTTTCCATTCAAATAAGTATTTATAAAAAATGAGCAGACAAAGAAAGAGACATATCTCACAATTTAATTTAATTTATGTTAACAGTTTGTTTGCTCGTTCAGAATGCGATTGGTGTCTTACTAGATTCTACTAACGCTACTGATATTTTTACACAACATCTCGGTAAAAGCGTAAGCCAAGAAGCCATTCGCTTCCTAATCCTGCCTCCTATAAATAAACCAATTGGTTCTTTGTGAGCTTATTCTTAGAGCTTTTAAAGTGGGAAGATAAATTCAATAGTTATTCATGTTTAAATTCCTACAATCCTTGGATTCACACAATTTACAAATAACGGCAACACTACACCATTCGAAATAAATATAAATTCATTCAACTATTTTTTATTCATTTTTATTTATGAAATTATCTAAGTGCGCTGGATTAAAAACATTTAAGTTTTATTTTATTCATGCATTTTAAAAAACAATAAAAGTATTTTATCAATAAACGTTGTAGCAGCAGCACGTTTTTACTGTCATCAAACAAAGCAACAAACAGTAGTTTCACAACAAAAATAAAATTAAACAAAATATTAATATAATTAGAAGCAAATTAAAATACAAACAGCAAATAACTAACAATACAAAGAATACCTAATTAGTTGACTATTTATTATAAGAAAAAGAGAACGTAACTATTGGATTGATGATTATGTGTCAGAAGAATAGTAAATGAAAACAACTGCTTACGAGAACATAAAAATAATTAACTATTACTTAAATCATGTTTCAAATACCGACTTTTACAACTTAGGTAGGTGTCTATTGCAATTAACAAATATTGTATGAAATTATCAAATTAAAAATACCTACTCGTGTACCTGCGGTATGTAATACTTTCAAAGAAAATATTGCATATAAAAAAATTTCAATTTTATAGTAAAAAATCACACTTCAAACTAAATGCTATGTACTCGTATGTACTATTACAAATCATCTCAATGTCAATATTTGCAATTGCATTGCATTAATTAATTAGGTGCATACAATATGATTTTAGTTCGTTGAACGAGTTTCATATGAGAGAATAGGAAAATCCTACTATCGATTATTATTTTTGCTCAGTTTTCATTAATATTGAATGAACGTACACATCTTAGCATATGGGAATCACTGAATCAGTGTTAAGAGTAGACACTCAGTATTATCCATGTTCTTAAGCTTATTTAGGGATGCACTCGTACTGATTGGCGAGTTTACATTCATATTTTAACATATCACATATTAACTTGTATACAAACTTATATGATATGATATCTATGTGATTCGCTGGTTAGGGAATGTATGCATGTAGATATCTATGATGTGGGGAGTTACATTCGTATTTTAATGTTTACTATTTAAGATATGGTTTCAAGATTGGGGAATCACATTCTCATTTATGTAAATACTCCGAATTCCTCAGATTCATGAATGAATCAATAAAAAAGAAGTTTTGTGAACATGATAAGTACTCGTACTGTGACAAATTACACAGTGTAAGGGCACATATGGGCGTTTTTGTTTTCCAAGATACCAGCACTCACTGTTTGTCGGAGTAATCTTGATCTGGTATCGACATGGGAACCATATTTTGGCAGAGAATTTTTAAGAGTCTCTAACTATTTTCGCAAATTATAACGGCGTTATGCTCAGTAAGATAGCAGTCACTATGAACAGTAATGCAAAAAGTTAATAGCATTGAATTTTATATCGAGTACATTTTGTGTCTTGAATTTTTTGTTTCTCTTTGGTTTCAAATTATCTTATTATTTTTTACACTAAAAGCTTCAAAGCTTATTTCATTCATAAGGTTAAAAACACATTTCATTTAATATTTATAATACGAGTAAACTTTAAAGCCTTTGTAAAATTCTTCAACGCTTGTGGTGTGTGTATTTGTCGTTACGGGATTTTTGTTTTGCCCACATTGAAGAGTGTGAATAAATGAATTTGTGATTCCCAAAAGATTTATTTGCTAATCGTTTTTTTCTTCTTCTTTTAACGGCATAATATGGTAGCTCATGAAGAGCCTAGGCCGAGCTTTCATTCACGTTGTGTGTATTTTATTTGTATAACATAACAATATGGAAGGAATCTACAGTTTTATGCAGAATCCGAAAGGCAAATTGAAAAGCTTTTTCTCAGGCAAATACTACTCTTGTAGATTTACAATTGCCTCCCAAGAGGTGGTGCCGTGTAGAACAATTGCGACCACGTATTTTATGTATTCTCCAAATTTTATTATCATATTATCACGATTGTTTACGTACTTAAAAATATTGACCATAATATGTACAGAAATAATAAAATAAATTTTTCTATTGTTTGTGGTTATTTTATATGGGAATTATTGCATTAAATTCTTAAGGTTTTACACAGAAGTAAAAATAAAAAAAATTTGATCGTCAGGGGAACGCCCTGCAGAAGTTTACTTCTCAGAATGCGTATTTTTTTGGGTTTTCAGGTTAGGTTTAGTAATTTTGTAAAAACTAGAGTCTATCGCCGACATTACAGGCGATTTCATTTTTAGCGAATATGTTTTGAAATTGTTTATCTGCTGCTTTATGCAAATGATAAGTTTAGTTCAGTTTAATCAATCTCTGATCGCAGGTGTGCTACATCTGGATTAAGTTAATTTTGATCGTTTGCATTTTCAATGCATGTAACGCCCTCTGCAAAATCATCAACTCCATCAAAATATTCATACTCAAAGCATACGAATTTATTTGCTACATAATTATAATTATAATTTTACCATGATCATCATTATTATCATCATTATAAGAATCATCATCATCATAAAAATATTCAGGGTTTATGAGAACTCGCGAATGTTATGAGGTTGACTAGAAACTTGGCAGATCTCGTCTAATTTTTGTTGTGCTGATGCAAGTTGTTTTCTTTACACAGAGGAAAGATTTTCTGGTAAATTTTCAAACGAAACTCGTTGAGAAGCTGGGAATTCTGCCATTTCAATGACTGCCTGGTGTTGTATAATCTGAGGACCTTCGTCGAAACTCAATGAGATGAGTGTTGATGCAATTATTGGCTCTAATAAACGCATTTTCCATTCATGCTGTCTCTCTGCATTAGTCTTTGCGAGTTGTTTTTCAATGAAATTCGAATTCTGTTGTGCCTCAAGTTGCTTGGGAAGTCTACACTTTCGCTATCCCTCTGTGTTGGTTTTTTGAATTTTGTTGGAAGTCCATTTTTTACGAAGTCTATATTCTCGCTGTCTCTCAGATGCAGTTTTTGGTGCAGGAGATTTTATCGTAACACAATCGCCAGTTCATGCATTCAAATATCAAATAAAAGATTGTTTATAAGTTGAAAAAAGCCATTCAAAAGTTATTTGTTTGTGTTATATCACAAACAATTTTAAAGGAATTCGTATAATTGAAAAATCCAACTTATAACCTCTTGATTTTATCACATTTCGATATTTAGAATATAAGAATATATAACTACTTAAATACATACATAATTACAATTAATAAAAATGCAATAAGTTATAATTATAATAATATTTGAATAATTAAACATAATTACAAGAATGACACGCAAAAGAAGAAAATGTTTTGTTTATTTTGAATTGATTGTTTGTGTAAGTTATCTTTTTTTATTTTCGCAAAGAAAACACAAACAATTATGAGCATTTTCCCACCTAACAAGTTCAATAAACCTCAGTTGCAATTGTTGAATTAATTGATTTATGCATCAAAACGTTGCACACAGGTGCAACTTTGTAAGCACGAGGGAATTTCACAGAAACCCACTACTATAAGAAGAAGCAGAGAAAATGATCGCTAATTGATTTAAATGTATGTACTCGTAGTTGAAGAAGAAGAAACAAAATACATAACAATATACTCGTAAACAAACCACAAACACGTTTTTCTTATTGCTTTATTGCCGAGCACGCCCGATATACATACTCGCTTATATTGTAATATATACGGATAGTCAGTCAGCCCAATTAAACAATTGTCTGTTGCCAATAAGAGAAGGTAAAGTACAATTAATTTAATTCTATTTGGTATTCCCATACACTCCACTTACTAACTCTGTCACTTTGGCAACATTGGCATCGGCACAGCGGCACAGGTAATTGCTCCGAAATTCGTGTACTTATTCGGTACCCTACACTCTTATTACTTCAGTTTGTATATATTTAATGGGTTTTTATATTGTAAATACTCGCAACAACCTAACTGGAATGAGAGAGGAAAGAATATCGTCGGTCAAATTAGGAAAAATTAAATCTGATGTAGTAAGTTAGGTCCACATTAGTTATGGCCTATAATTTATACTTAAATAAAACAGAAAAAATATTAAAAGAAAAAGATTTATTTTCTTACTTAACGCTCCAACAGACGATTGGAAATCTGCTAATAGTTTTTTACTTCCTGATTTTGGCTTTACCAAGATTTGCACCCGGGACATTGTGCGTAGCAGGCCAACCCACTATCAACTACGCCACAGCGACCACCTTGCAATATTCTACAAAACGAAGATTTAAATTTTACATATAAATTTGTTCATATTTGTCCAGCTTTAAATCTCTATAAATTCTAAAGTTATTAGTTTATAAAAGGCTAAACTACGAGTAGTTTGAATGGTTGCATCCTTAAAGATAAGTAAGCATTCAGGGGTTAATTCAAGTATATGATATATATATTCCCAGTAAAAATGTCTGTTTAACTTCTTAGCCATACGAAGGTTAAATTAGACCTTTGAAATTGAAACTATACTTACATATGTAATATTTTTTTTAATGTAAATATCTCTAGCAATATTCCTAATTCAATTAGTTCTCATGCTAAGATATTGAACAGTACTAGAAATATTTATGAAAGTACATACTAAGCACCATACATCTATATCTAAATAGTTTCAAAATTGCACTGACAGTACAACGTGCAGCGTCGCTTAGTAATACTTAGTTGATTTTTTTTTTTATACATTCTGGTAGGTATTTGTTGTTGTTTCTGTTAGTAGATTGTAGATATTTTTTCGAGTTCTGTTGTCTACCAGTACATATAAAAACGCCGATAAACTTATTAAACACTTTTATTTGCATGGCAATTGCTTAACAGCCACAATATTGACAGTATTCATTTGTGAAAATAAAGAATTCAAACAAAAATAGAAATGAAAACAAATAATAAAAAAAAACAAAACAAAACTAAATTAAAAATGTACTAAAAAATAGTTAAGTACCCAAATAAAAATATATCAGATATACATAAATTATTTAGAAATATATAAGTTGTGTTAATAAAAAATATGATAAACTAAAATTTCGAGAGTCGTTAAGTCAAACGCTTTTAATATGCTACGTAGTATCAAGCTATTTAAAATCAGTAGTAAAATTGTAAATAAATACGAATACTCCGAAAAGTGTGAAAATGGGTAAACAACAAAAAGGTATTAATAATTGTAATAAAAAAGTGTGAAAAATTAAGCAAAAGAATCAATCAATCAATCAATCAATTATAGTTTTATGTTCCAATGCTTTATGCTTTGACAATTGGAAAACTTCGTTCGTATTTATTTCAGTATTTCAAGGAGCGCAAATATGAGAAATCATTAAAAAGTTGTACTTTTTACGTTGTATTTTTATTTGGCCTCAATTTCTTTAATGTTCAAAATGGCCTCTGCTTTAAATTACTTATTTGTCTTTAGTTAAATGGTTGTATTTACTTTGGAAAATATCCAAGAATGTAAAGTTATTCATTTTTTTTTAATTTTTTTAATTTTATATTTGTCTTTTTTGTAATATTAGAAAATATTAAAGGCTACACAGTGTACCTTAAATTATCATAATAGTTAAAAGGCGATTATAATACTTAGCTCAACCGAGCACCGATATGCTCGGTTGAGTAGCTCAATATGCTCAATAGTAGGCAATAGAAATACTTTTGAAAGAATTGGCCAAATTAGTAAAAGTGAAATTTAAATTGCATTAGGACTGCGGCACAAATGTTATCAACATCTGAGTAGACAAAACTATAAGTTACTTGAAAAATGGTCGCAAAATTATAAAAAACTGCAAAAACATTGATAACTTGCTGAACTATCGAACTTTGTTGCTTTTATTGTTGCATAAAATTATATGTAATACAGAACCCAGTTATTTGTTTTCGTGATTAAACTTTTCTATATCCAATCGAACTAATATGATTAACTGTTTACGTGTTTCTTGTTTAACGTCTGAAAGGCAGTTTTTTGTACACTCTGTTCGTCTTTGGCACGCACTTCCTAATAGTTTAAGATCTTGTAATAACGCTGTGCAATTCAAAAATAAACTAGCTTTATTCCTTTCTTCGCTGTAATATAAAATAGTGAAATATATCATGTTATTAAAATTTTTATGAATAGACGCTTAATGTTTAAATTTAAAGTAAAGTTTAAATTTTTATGTCATGCAATATATATTATAAGTCATATATTTAATACTTGTTTAAGCTACTTGCTGCCGGTACTGCTAATAAGGTTTTTAACTTTGTTGTGCCGGTTTTCGAAAGATAAAAAAAAAAAACATCGACGCACGATGGATATGGTATTAAGACTCTAGCGTAATAAGAAGTTACTAAAAGCATTGAAAAAACAACATTTCTCTCTCCAGTTATTGTAAATAAGCCATAAATACTAATTGCTTATTTAGTATAGCGTTTAGAACTGTTGAAACTCATTAACCTACAAAAAATATTTTTAAAATCTTTTCTATTTTTTTTGCACATTAAGCGAGGGTTCATCTTATTTGTAATGCGAGCATAGTTAGAAAACCTAATAAGAGAATTCAACCCCAATTTAGCGACCTCATTCAGACCCTCAAACTGTCGAGCTCCTATGTAACGCGAGTCCTAGCGAGCGCCGGTTAGAAACATAAGATATAATCCAGAGATCCCTTTACATTCTGTTCCTTAAATTTTCTGCGTCCTTCATTGTATGTTAACCCGCTACCATCCAAGATGGTGGTTTTGGACGGACATATCAAAATTAAAATTATCGGTTAAACACCATAATGCATCGATCTCTGTAAAACCTGTTTAAAAAATACTGCACTTGTTCATTTCTTTTTGTTTCAAACCTTTATGGTCTTTTATGTATTTCGAATTTATTATTAGTTGAATTCAGAAAGTGTGAAGTGGATAAAAAATACTGAGTAAAAGTGAAATAGGTTAATATTAGCTTAAACGCATGTGTTGGCACCATAAAGTGGTAAGCCAAATATTTTTTTGCGTCCTTCAGATTTTTGCGTACCTCTCGTATGAGTTTACCAATTTTACATGTGGATATATTTTTCTACCTAGCTTTCGCCATGATCCAGAAGTTGATAATGAATTTATGACAAACTTTCGAAAGTTTTTTTGAATACATGAGCAATGCCAGTACATCTGTAACATTTTTGTTAATCTGTAGTTTTCTCCATCGTACTATTATAAGGTAAATAGATAAATATATAAAATTAATTGTCATATTTCCAATGATCATGCAGTATGCATTGTAAGGCGAACGATATCACCTCTTGGTGGCATTTTTATCACTTGTCTAGCATTCACATTTGGTTTTCAAATGTTCAATATGATCCAGATCCCACATTTCTAATTATACTATCATTGATTGATAACGCTTCAGTTTTCATTATTTGTCATCTATTTAAATTAACTACTTCATTAGCAAACACCCTGAAGACTATCATTATCAAAAATTATAATATTAAAATGTGAAATATTGCCAATAATGTAGGGAAAAAATTGCCTTCTGATTAAATTGCAGAATGTTTAGAATTTCATATTCATCCATGATTCATAATAATACATATTAATGTAGGTCATGCTTTTCCCACATATGTAAAAACAAAATTGGTTATTGGTATTAGTTATCATTTTACCTATAATTTCATAAGCTAAATGTCAATGCATGAATTTATTTTCGGGAAGCAATTAAAAAATTGTATTTTATTGCACAACCACTTTTTATAGTACAATTTAAACAAGTTGTTTATCACGAAGAAAAATGACAAACCATTTTTATGAGTCAAAATCTAGATTGTAGGTATGCACCTACTTATGTATAAGTACGAGTATATGTATACCTCCACTCGATTTGTAGAATAATTTTCTAAAGTACAAAGAAATAAACTGAGTTAAAGTTAGTTAATTGGTACTTAAAGTGAAATCATGACGTTGGAAGCATACTATACATATTTGTGCAATTGTGTAGGTAATTTTTTTGGGAATTTTTATGAAATGTACACAAAAGTGCATCATAAATAAAATGTTGTTCTAAGTTTGAAACAAACTGCGTTTTGTGTTTATGGTGAAGCATATGGGAAGAAAATTCTACTTATATATAGAATAAGAATTATGTAGTTGGAACGTTAGAAATTACACTGAAAAGTAGAAGCAATGTTTGAGCGCATTTTTGTTTTCTATTGTGATGATTCTTAGAAATTTCAGTAACAACATTTAGAAGTATCAGTCTTTATGAATTTATTACTAGAGTGTACTAACTATGTTTTATGTACACTTGACAAACTTCACAAAAGTGCTCGATTTCCAAAGAAATTCATTTATAACCTTTTTGTGCACTTATGAGCGTGTGATATATACTATATATACTTATTTTATAAAACAAGTTAGCAATTTAAGAAATTCACAAAACCTTTTATTACAACGTTGATAAAATTAGCAGAAACTTTAATTAAGCAGTTACATTTTACGAATGCTGCTTGATAAAGTAATTGTATCATAAACTTAGAAACACTTTCATAATATACCATAATAAAAAGATTAATATTTGAAATATGTAGATCAAAAATACTGATCACAATTACCATTAAATCATATCTCGAACAGACAAATTCATACTAAAGAAATTAAAAATACAAGAAAGATTTGTTTTTCTCGAGTTGGTTCTTCTGCTTGGGACTTACCCCGACTCCTCTTTAGCTATTTGTACTATATGAAAAACCCTTTGACAAATTTGACGTATTTTGGTTTCTGATCAAAGTTTAGCTGTTGTACCTGCAGTAAAGCACGGCGTTTTTATTCCAAAAATTTTTGATTAGGGTTCCCAGCCGTACTCTTTAAAGAGTACATGTTCTCTTTTTCTGGGTTTTTTCCTCTTATTTACAATTTTTTATTCATATATTTAACTCTTTGTATACTAATCTTTTATACTAATCTTTTAATTGCATAAACTTTAGAAAATAGAATTTGGTTCTGTTCAAGCCTTACAACTTTGTTAACATACTACAATCAGCATTTACTTCAACAAGACATTCTTCCGACTATAACTATTGACTATAACTATTGACTATAACTATTGATACACCGTAGGACAGAGTGCTTCAAAGATTTATGCGATTTTGTTAATGTGGACTACAAACTGATTTTAAGTTATTCGAAAACTCGCTGTATTTGAAAAAGTTATAAAAATGTATGAGCCGCTTAAAGAAAACTTTTTATCCCTTAAAGAATCTCCTCTTACAATTATCATGTTTTTGCAAAGCTTCTTAACATACATAGGTACTTAAACTTTTGACACTCAGCGGCAAATGGAAAGAGAAAACATTTTAATACTGTCAACAATGTGTATTTTATGAAAGGTTAAAACATTTAAGAATGCATAATAATTTCATCCACTCGGAGATAAACTATGCCCATTGTGATCGATTTCAAAAAGTGGACTAACGAGATAAATCGTCTCTCTGTTGAGTTCATAAATAATATATTGTTGCTGTTGTTTGGGTGCTTGTTTTCATCTGGAAAACATAATTAGTGCAAAGAATCGTTTTACTACCGCATTCCTCATTTGTCTCATAAGTCTCTGCATCCGAACCTCAAAGAGTTACATATGTCCACTTTGTGAAATTCAAATATTAAGTATATATGAGTAGGCTTTTTTCGATTTCTGCGATTTCATTAATATTTTGGGCAGGCTCATAAATAATGAAAGAGACTTTCCATCTCTCCCTCTTTCTGGCAGCTACGACGAGGAAGTACGAGGAAGTATTGAATGGAAGAAAAAAAATATATATATTAATAATCAAGTTTAATTTCAAAGTAAAACAATGCAATGTATTTTATAAAACAGCTTTGATGAAAAAGTTTACTGAAGAAAGAGCAAACAGTCTTTACATTTGCATTTTTTCTTTTGAATGTTCTCTTTTGTACTGTTTTTTTACGGCAAATGTTCTATTTTCTTTTTTTAATGAAATTGTGAACACCATCTTGTTCAAAAGTAGATAATTTCTTAGCGAATACATAATAGATGAATTGCCTAAGTGATTAAAAAGCTCTAAGGTAAACTTTTTCTTATTTAGAGATGCTACATAGTGGTCGCTGTGGCGTAGTGATAATGCGTTGGACTACTACGCAGAGTGTCTGGGGTTCGAATCACGGCACAGGTAAAATCAAAAAAAGAAAAAGTAGAAAAAGTAATTATTCTACTCGGCACCACCTCTTGGCAGGCAATGGCAAACCTACAAGAGTAAATTAAATTAGTAAAGTAATTGCTATGAAAAGCTTTTCACTTCGCTGCTCGGATTCGGCATTACACTGTAGGTCCCTTCCATTCATGTACAAATAAATCACGCGCAACATGAGTGGATGCGAAAAGCTCGGCCATGGGCTGTTGTGCCACTAAAAGTAGAAGTACATAGTTTATTTGAAAGTTTAAGCCGCAGTCTCAAATTAGTTTTGACTTTATTTCCTAAGCAGCGCAAGGGATTTCCCATTCACAATCAGTTTCAATTTTGTGCAAATCAAAACGTAAATTAAATAACTTTTCTCTCCATGTATCAAGGGAATTCATATTCCCAGCGGAAAAGTACACATGCACTATATGTAATAAAGATAATGTCAATCGATGAATTGAATTTTATTTTAAGATTCTGGATTGTACTTTGAAACGTCAATAAATTTTAACCATGAATCCGTCAATGGTTGACACTAAACCATTCTCTGGCGACGTTTACAATCAAAATTTTCCCATTTGGGGAACGTAGAATCCACAAAAGAACCCTGAAACACCATTGCATGACCATGGACGTGTGGTGTCAAAAAATTAGGTCATTGGCATGCCACACAGATCTCCAAATTTGAACCGGGCTACTTTTCGTGGGGTTATTTGCAAACCAAAGTGCACGCCAGCAAGCCAGCAAGCCTCTAACTAAACATTCGGGCCGAAATCATCGCTATACTGCCAGAGATGCTCGAAAAAGTAATGGAAAAATACACATTTTGCTTTGATCAATAACGGTGGCCACTTGATAGATGTTGTATTCAAAAACTAGTCCAAAAAATTATAGAGGACCAAGTTAAATAAAAATACCTCATTTATGGAAATCGGTTGTTTTCTTTTTAAGTTATTCAATATTCACATACCGACATAAAATATAGCGCACCCTGTATGTATTTGTCTCTTTGCGGGAATAAAATCATATTAAATGATTTTTTAAGTAAACGAAATAGGCATCTTTTTTTATTACATTTTGTATTGCAATGTAAATGGCGAAATTATTTGACTTAACTCCCAGGAAAATGCAACACAACACATTCGGTATGACATCGGCTTGCAAAAATTTTATTATTTTAATAAAATCTTGCGATAATTATTTTATTGCTCTGCTCTTCCAACAAAAATACAGTGTGTTGATAAAACTCTGAAAATTCTTAGTATTTAAAGTCTCATCATTCTTGACTTTAGAATCGAAAGTGACGTTTCTATGTAGTGTTAAGCTACCATAAATATTGTAGTACAATTGAGAATTCAAAACATATTTGCTTGTTTCACCTCTACTTAAACAAAGTAACACATATCTACGGTATATTGGCTTAAACTCAACTTAGTAAACCTTTAAATAAATAATTAAATTTACTATTTACTGTTTACTGTTTAAAGTAAGTACAAATAAATCAATTGCTAATAAAGAGAAGCACGTTTTTAAACTACCAAATTGACATTTTGGTAGAAGCATTGCACAATGTTTGTTTTTTGTTGTAAATGTGTTTGTGCGTGTCATTTTTTGAGAATTTGTCAAAATCAATAAACGTACTTATTCGTATTCATTCATAGTAAAAATAAACACATATTCATACATACAAACATACTCGTATACTTACATATACTATACATATGTATTTGTATATTAAGAGCGCTTAAAGATAACGAACAATTATTTATTAGACACAATGTTAACTCATTTCTAATGGTAAATTTATTATTACATAGTACATATGAATTACATATGACAACAAGAATGATGGCCTTTTATTATTAATTTATAACAAATTTTGTTTTGTCACTATTATTATTATTATTATTATTATTATTATTAATGTTAATATTTTTCTGATAGCCAATGACATTTACTCATACATACAAATATGCACTGCTATATCTAGTACTCATGTAAGGTCTGAAGTACCTGTACTGATTTGAAGTACCTGAATTGTAAAACTCTTCAACTATCCCAGATATCGGACGTTTATTTTAATAGTTTTATTAGTCAAATTTATGGTACATGCAAAGAGATTGGTGAAAATTACTTACTATAAATTAATCGATGGTTTATTTATCATTTTACATAATAGAAAATAAATGTTTGTAGTATATATTTAATTATATAAGTGAAGTTGCCATTTCCGTGCTGCCTCGTGTATTATTTTCATTTATTTTTTTTTTTTGATTGTGTATTTTTAATTATCAGCAAAACACTTTTGCTCCTATTAATAGGTATATAGTAATTTATAATGCAAGAATGATGTTACTTAAATTTTGCTTAATGCATTATGTCCATCAATCATCATTTTCCAAAAATACATTATTTGCATTTATCAAGCAAGGCAGGAAGGAATACGTAGTAGAAAAAAGAATATGTACCTAATAAGTAATAATAACTTCAACTGCGATTAACTTGGGTAAATTGATTGAAAGGTTTTATTGAAAATGGTTCACACACAAATTTCTAATGATAGATAGCATCATTCTTTAGCGAAAAAATGCACAACTCTTCAAAATTCCTGACGTTCTAAATAAGTATTAATTTTGAAAAGGTAGCTTAAGAAGTTAGTACATAGGTATTCAGAATCTCTTCGTAAATGCCATGTGCCATTTTCAATTGTTAAAAGATAAAATATACTTGTCGTTTTTTATATATACCATTGCAATATAATATTCAACTGGAAAATATTATCGATAGAAATTGTTCTTCAAAAGAAAAACTTTTTTTTATTTATAATATATTTAACTTTATAATTGCTAATAAATAAACAAAATATTATTTTTGATTAACTTACTTTACTTTACTTTTAATGGCACAACAGCCCATGGAGGGCCTAGGCCGAACTTTTCGCATCCACTCATGTTGCGCGTGTTATATTTGTACATGAATGGAATTTGATTAAAATTAAAAAAAAAAAAAATTTATTAATATTGTTTTTATCTTTTCCTTTCAGAATATAATGAAACATTTCTACAGCAAACACTCACCTTTGTTGAGAGACAATTTCAAATGCTTGATGATAGTTTAGGACGTGATGCAAGCACCTGCGATGATGAAATCGAGAAATCACCCTTAGATGAATTCCCAGAATATTTCACTGGTAAGTTTGTAAGTTTTTTTTTAATGATTTAAAAACCAATTGTGATCTTCTCTTCTTCTTTAATGGCACAACAGCCTCTGCAGGGCCAAGGCCGAGCTTTTCGCATGCATTCACATTGTATGTGCAATATTTGTAGTTTCATCATGAATTCTAGCCTACAAAAATAAATTAGATTTATTATTACACATTTTTTTTTTTTTATTGATACATTCAACACACAGGGTGTACACCTATGAATGCAGAGCATTGTGTTGAATGGAAGGAAGATTGATAAGTGAGAGGAAGAAGGAGGGAGAATGAGAGAGTGAATGTGATCACACAGGACACCGATAAAGAGATAGGCAGCCATTGTGGCAAGTGTTATATGTAGAGACAAAGTACAAATTAGGGCAGCTAACTCTCTTTAAAAGACATTAATTTCACAAGGAAAAAGGTTCACTATCCCCATAATGCCAACATTACTTCGTTTAATAATTCATTAGGCATAAGTATCGGACATGATTTTTTTTTTATATAATTTAACATATTTAGTATAAATCGTAAGAAACTCCCCTATTCCCTCACGCAAGTTCAATTTAACAGAAATAATTTCGTATTTGCATACGGCTCACAGTTCTGTTTCTACATTTTTGTATCAAAGTTCTGGAATATACGTAATTTATTTTTTTAATTTTCAACCTAAGCTAAATTTTTAAATTAATTAAATATTCCAACGATGTTCAATAAATAAAATAATAAAGTACATTCTAATATTTTAAAATTTATAGCAAATTTATCAAAATATCGCCGGATTTCTAACAATTACCTAAAACTAAACATTCGAAACCTTTAAAAAAAAAATTAGAATATAAAAAACTAATATAATTTTTTTTTATATTTTGTAGGCTATTTTTACTCTTGTTCGTTTTCCATTGCCTGTCGCAAGGTGGTGCTCCATAGAAATATTGTTTTACTACTTTTTGATTTGTTTACCTGTGACGAGATTTGAAATACGTTACGGCGACCACTGTTATCTTGACCCCCAAAATTATTCCATTAAGAATTTTAGTTTTTGCCTTCAATCTTGACGAACTTATAAATAAGAAAATAAGTATTAATTTACTTATGTCCGTGTTCCAATCTCTGCACAGACAGAATCAAAAAGTAGAAAAATCAGAATTTCTACACTACACCACCTCTTGGCAGGCAATGGCAAACCTACAAGAGCATTTTGCATAAAATTGTATGTACCTTGTTCATTCATTCATGTTCAAATATAACACGCACAACATGAGTGGATGCACAAAGCTCGGCCTAGGCTCTCCATGAGCTATTTTGCCATTAAAAGAAAGAAGAAGAATTAATAGCGGGTCAAGAGGTTATGAATTTACCACACAACTCCCTTTTGAATCTAATAGCGATTACATATTAAAATTCTGATGAATATTAATTTTTAATACTTACATAATATCAACGCGAAAAGCTCGGCTTAGGACCTCCATGGGCTGTTTTGCCATTAAAAAAAAAGACTTACATATTATCGGATATACCCCAGTTTCATTGTTCGAGTTATTGAAAACTGTAAAGAGCTGTGAATCTGAAAGAGTTTATGAAATTAATTGGACAAGAAAAATGTTTCAATACTTATGTTAGGACTATTACATATATAAATCCATACTGATACAATACATACAGATATATTTATTAACCTGGTGTAACATTTTTCTTTGAGGCGTAATCCCGTTTAATCTAACCTAGTGGCACAACTAATATCTGATTTCACAATAAAAATTTAATTAAAAATTTAATTTCAGTATGTAAGTAGTAAGTAAAATTTATTTATCATTGCTATGAATTCGTATCAAAATATCAAAAGATAAATACGAGTAGAATGTAATTTGTTACTTCTTGAAAGTCAACATATTTTTACTTAATCTTGATTTATAAAAAAAAATGGATTTCGAATTTTAACTTTAATACAATGAAATCGAATAGAAACTGCTCTTTAGAAATTATTGTAAACACTTATTGTATACATTAAATTCAGATATCGAGGGGCATTCATACGTACTACGTAAATATTTATAAACAACTCAGAAATAAAACTAAATCAATTAAGTATGGCATAAAAGTCACACATAGTAAAACAAATCGTTAAACACTCGTAATTGTTTAGAACGTTTTAATTTTTAATACCATTTATAGTTTGACACTTATATCGTTGAGTTTTCCTTAAACTATTTTGCTACCAAGTTATAAAAATATTCGAACACTTTTCTGTTGCTATGGGTTTGTGAAATTATTTTGATTTAAATCTTAACTGATTTGAGTGGAAACACCTGTCGCCGAATAATGACGATCGAATGTATTTGATTAAACTTTTTGTGGTAACCCGGGAGCCAATACAAAAAAAAAATCGAGGACTTCAATATAAAAACATTATCCCCACTATTAAGAAAATACATTGCTTGATTTAATTTTTTAAAATAATTTTAAATATTTACTTGATATATATTTTAAATTGATATCTATTATAATCTTCTTATCAATTTCGTTTCTAGTGAAATTCATTTCTATTCGAATTGTACTGCATTGTATTCCATATTCGAATTAAATCGATAATCGGCACGGTATTTTATATCTTCATTTCATCAGAGAAAAATTCTTAACTAAAAATTAATATACGAGTATTTTCTTTAGTAATCTAATTGAATACTGAACATTGTATATTGTTTTTTGTTAAGCTTATCATGAAGCTTTGTACTTGGCTATCTATCGTTACGATCAGTAAAAATGAAATAAAATATTTCTTATAGCACATTTAATTTAGTTTTTCAAAGAAAAAGCTTAAATTGGGAATACCAACTTACCATTTAGATAGATAACTTGGATTAACTATCGTAGTGCATACGGGTTCAGTAACAATATATTCAATATGTTGAAAAGATATTGGAAAGTGGTAATTTATTTATAGACTTTTTCTATAACTACTCCAAAAATCAGATTCTACCCAGAGATTTTCAATTCCAACGACGAATAAACATCAATTTCTACTTCATATGCAAATATTTTTCCAGTTGGAAGCTGAACTTTTTAATTCCCTATTCAGGGTGTCCCAGAGTGACCGAACAAGAATGAATGGTTGATTCTTTGCGAAATTCTAATAAATTTTTTAAAAAATCAATATTGACAAAATCAGATCGCGGTTTTGACCTGAGCTTCAACGGAATTTTTCATTGTAACTCTTGTTTGATGCGTTGTTTTATTATTTTAATTTTTTTAAATCGGTTTTTAATTTTCTTACTTATTAACGGTTTCCATTTTTTAAACTAAAATATCTTTATATAGCGCAGGTTAGAAGTATGCTCTTTGGCCAAAAAAACCGGGGGAAAAAATAACATAATTACTCTAAAAACCGAAAAATACTGAAATAAAATACATGAACAAATCGCTGAACTAATTTACAAAAGCCCTAACATCAAATTTTTCAAATATGTTTTTATTTTAATGGATTATGATTAAATGTATCCATCTGCAATTTAGCCCAACATTTTAGAGCCATACACCAAAAAAGACATATCTTTTTTATTTTAAATTACAGTTCACTAATGTTTTTTACTTCTCCTCAAAAGCGGTTTTTGTCATAAAAGAAATAACTCATTCGGTTTATTGGAGAAGAACATTGTCGAGAAGGAGAGAGTTGTATCCCAAACTCCACTTGCATTCGCTAGTGCTTGTCGCCTAGTTTGAAACTATAAATGAAAACCTTCTCATATGTCCAACAAAGGACTCGAAAAATAAGAAGTTACAATGTACATTGCTGTACCTTTTTCGAGTGGTTTTTTATACCACATTTCCAGCAAGTTTCAGGATTTTCACTTGATATGTAACAAAACTATTCCCTTCAGACCAGATGGTTTGTTGATAGTCTATAGAAGATCTGGTACGAATGATACATAAATACGATGAAGATACGTAATGAGATAATACACTTCTCCTGATCTATATTTTATGAAAAAATTTGCACTTCACAATCAATTTGATATTAATCAATTTGATGTCCTCAATTGGAGTTAATGACGATCTCATTGAATTATGTCTGTTGAAACGCATCATCCGATGCGGAAGATCAAATAGCATGGCATTTATCAATGTTATACCATTGAATGAAAGTAAACCTCTAGCCTGTGCCTAGCCTACAAAATAAATTAGATTTATTATTACATATGTAGAGACAAAGGACAAATTAGGGCAGCTAGCTCTCCTTAAAAGACATTAAGTTCACAATCAAAAAGGTTCACTATCCTCATAATGCCAACATTACTTCCTCTAAGAATTCATTGGGCATATCGGGCATTGATTTTTTTTTTATATATAATATTTACATATTTAGTATAAATCGTAAAGAACTACCCTATTCCCTCACGCAAGTTCAATTTAACAGAAATAATTTCGTATTTGCATACGGCTCAGAGTTCTGTTTCTACATTTTTGTATCAAAGTTCAGGAATATACTTAATTTATTTTTCTAATTTTCAACCTAATCTAAATTTTTAAATTAATCAAAATTTCCAACAATATTTTAAAATTTATAGCAAATTTATCAAAATATCGCCGGAGTTCTAACAATTACCTAAAACTTATTTTTTTAAACATTCGAAACCTAAAACAAAAACAATGAGTAATATAAAAAACTAATATAATTTTTTTTATATTTTGTGCTTTGCAGAGGAAGAACTACGTCAGGGTTGGATTGTGCTCCATGTATTCGCTGCAATTTATTTATTTGTATTGCTGGCAATTATTTGCAATGACTATTTCTTACCCACCGTCGAGTGCATTTGTGAAGATTTAAATTTATCGAAAGATGTGGCCGCTGCAACGTTTATGGCGACTGCCACTTCAATGCCTGAGTTCTTTACGAATACGATTAGTACGCTTATAACAGACTCGGATATGGGCTTGGGCACAATTATAGGATCACTAATGTTTAATACATTAGGTGTAGCCGGCCTGGTGGCATTGGCTATAAATAAGGTGAGAACAATTTTGAAACTAAAATTATACATTCCACTCCCGTTCCAAAAAAAAAAAAATGTTTTTCTGTACCCTTACAAAAATTAACTTTGGTTTATTTTAAGATGATTTCAAAAATATTATGTTTCTGTTTTAGTGATAACTTTTCGTGAGCTGGATCGTTTTTAAAAAGATCTAAAAATCATTTTTGGGTTAGAACAATCTTTCTTCTGCTACTTCCGGAAAAGTAAAATCTCACAAATAACACATATGCAGATACTTCAAAATTAATAGGATCTGAATATAAATATTTGGAAATTTAGCCTAACAGACTCGAGATAATAAGCTTCTTGTTACCATTTTTGTGATATGTATTTTCTGGTTAAATCCTTATCTAATAACTTGTGAGCTTTCATTTTCCCAAAATTAGACTAAATCAAAAATGTCCGGTAAAACAAACCCAGGTTAATTTTAAGAAGGGTACAACAACACAACAATAATATCTTTTTTCGTGAGGCCCTTTAAAATATGTAATCACGAGTATATAATTTAATAAATGTAATAATTATTATTTAATTTTTAGCCCGTTCAACTGGATTGGTGGCCAATTGCACGTGATTGCGTCATTTACGGTTTCAATACAATTGTATTGATTATAGTCGCCTGGGGAGGTTATGTTTCATTTACAGAATCTTGCATTATGATTGGTTTTCTAGTCTTTTATTATTTATTAACATTTAATAATAATAAATTTATGCCAGCTATAAGAGTTTTCGTTGAAGATAAACTAAATTGTTGCTTTAATACTCGTTATGGTGAGTGTTCTTTAATTTAAATTTTAAATGATCACTAAAATCTCGATTATGTACTTTTGATTATTCCCGAAGATCTAACTGAGCCCCCAGAGAATAGCGCCAAAGCAAAGCTGCCCATGAAAAAAGATCCATTCTCTGGTAATGGACTTTTTGTTGTGAGTTTTCCTGAGAATACTGCATCAATGTCGTCCACAGCAAATTTAACGCAATGCAAAAGTTGTAAGTATTTTTGTTCTTTTTTTCTAATTGATTTTTATTAATTTCGTTTTCTCATAAATATTTTTAAGGGAGCGGCGAAGATGAAGAGTCTACTGAATTACCTGCCAAGCTTTTTGCACTGCCACATGGCGAATCGAAATTAATGAAAATCTGGTGGGCATTTTCATTTCCCTTAAAATTCATATTGAACTTTATTATTCCAAATCCGATTACCTATCGCAAATTATATCCATTGACATTTATAATGTGCATCATAGCGATTGGGGCGAATGCATACATGATTGTTTGGATGCTGACAGCTTTTGGTAAGTTAATTAAATGATTTGCAAATACATACTTATGTGGGTATATTATAGTCAACGGTCGATATCGTGAGCACTCACTAACGTGAACATCCACCAATATGAAACCTTTTTTTCACTGACTATTCTACATAAAATGCAAACTAAGTCTGAAAGCTTCAAAACGTGAATAAAATTTCTAAGAAATTTCTAAGAAATTTTGTATCAAATCTCATTGCAATATGCTGGTGGTTGACAAGGTGTCGTATTCAGTGCCCTATACTCTCAATTGTCGTAAATTGTTTCAGTTTTCATAAAAAATTTTACAACTTTACGACATCCCGTGAATCACCTAATAGTTTTTAGTTTTTATTAAGTTTCCTTCTGTGGTAAGATTATAAGTTTTGGATATTTTTTCCAACAATCGCAAGCGTGAACAATCTCTTAAGCGTAAACACCCTTGGCTTTTATTAGTTCACGGTTTCGAGCGTTGACTGCACAATGATGTCATAGACATATTGACAATGATAAGTTATTTTTTGGATAGTTCAATTCTTATTTTTTAAAAAGGTTTATTTTTGATTATTATTGATGAGCATTCATTCATTATGATAAGTTGATAGCTAGCATTTTTTCTTCAAACAGTTTGAAGTTCCTAATTATGGTACATACATGTATGTATGTATGAAGTATTATGCACATGTAAAAATTTGTTTAGGGTTCCTCTGTTTTGCGTAGGGGAAACCCTAGAATTTTCTTGGATGAAGTTTCAATTTGTTTACTTTATTGTGTCTTTCTTTTATGTTGACGGTGGAGTTAATTCTTTTGTATAGAGTTCTGGTAAAAAATTTAGGATCCCCAAGAATTTTATTATAAAATAATTATTATAAAAAAGTTTTTATTGTACATAATAGTTGTAGACTGAATTATTTATTAGAAAAATCGCACCTATCCAATGAAAGTGATCAAATTTCCAATGTAATAACTCTTTATCAGCTCAAAATCTTTAAGTTCCTACTCGATTATCGGTTAATGGAATGTTGATACTTATACTTACTTACTTACTTAATTGGCACTACAACCGATGATCGGTCTTGGCCGACTCCACAAAGCTTCACCAGTCGCCTCAGATATGCACGCGCTAGCGCCAGTTTGATAAGGCCAAGTGCAGTCAGGTTGCCCTGCACCGGGTCTTTCTAACGGAGATTTGGACGTCCCCTTCTGCGTGTTCCCCCACTGTGGTTCGAATAAAACACCCTTCTAGCCGGAGTGCTTTCTTCCATTCGCTCAACATGACAACCGTCAGTGAGTTAACTAATGTGTGCGGCGGGCTTCTCCATGGCCTTGAATGAATGGTTGTGCGTCGGGCTTGAAACCCACCACGACAAAATATTTCACCAATGAATCCTCAAACGAAGCCTCGGTTGATACTTATAGTAATAACTTAATGGCCCTCTGGCTGTACACATTGCCGAGAATTCTTTGAATGAAATATATATATACAAGTGCATTTTCTGTACGGGGAATTGGTCAATAAAACACAAAATATTTATTATTAGAAGGGTCCTTCTTTGAATACAAAGAAGGTTTAGTATTAGTATTGAGGCTTGTATTGTAAAATCTTCAAATAGTACATATTATTTCTGAAATTTTTAGCAGAACAAAGAGAAATCTTAACAAATTCTCATATTATAAATTGAATTAAATATTGACTCTCCATTTCTTTATTTTTAGGTGTAACCATACATGTTCCTGAAATTGTGATGGGCCTGACATTTCTAGCAGCTGGTTCTGCAATGCCTGAAGCCGTTTCCAGTTTAATATCATTGCGTAATGGTAAGTTTTCCTCTACAGTTAAAAGTTAAACCCAATTCATTAATAGCAAATATATTCATACATTTTCCATTTCAGGTGAAAATGGCATTGGTGTCTCGAATTCATTGGGTGCCAACTCGCTGGCTATACTACTTTCGCTGGGTGTACCATGGTTCATCAAGAATTGCATTAACTATGGTAAAACAGATGGCAGCAATGTGATCGATATTGCAGCTCAAGGTATCGAGTACAACATACTGATATTGATACTATCAACAATTGCGCTATTTACGATACTCAGTTTTAGCGGATATCGGTTAACGAAACGTGCTGGCATTGCATTATTCTCAGTGTACAGCGTATTTATAGTATTGCAAATTTTATTAGAAATGAATGTATTCTTCCCCAAAAGATGCTAACGTTTGGATACTAACTACCTAGGTACTCCATATTATGAGTACATGCAAGATATATTTACATATATAACTTAAGACTGTTAAGTAACGATACAAAGAAAAACAAAAGTATAACAACAAAAATCAAAAAAAAAAAAAAATAATTTAACAAATGACAAATTAAAAAGCCAAATTATTTATCTACTTGTAGTAAGTGTTTTAAATATACAAATTATGTAGTAATTGTGAAAAAAAACGCTTGACATTCCTATCTACATACCTTTTTGTGAGGTATAAAGTTCTTAGTTAATTTATTTCCTTTTTTAATTTTACATAGTTCAGATAAACACAAAAGCATAGCTTAATTAATTTAATGCCAAAATATTAAACGAAATTTCAATGTGTGTTTTCTTTTTTTTATACTCAAACGACTTTTACAACAATATTGTAAATTTTATATATGTACTTATGTACATAATAAATTAGCATTTACTACCATATTAATTTAAACTGAGGAAATGACCTGTGCACAAAAGTATTGAGTGAAAATTTATTGTTATATTTGTTTTAATTTCATTGTTATTTGTAATTTTAATTATTACAATTATATTAAAGTATTAATATACATATGTACATAGTTATATACATATTGTACTTGAATGGGAAATTTATACATATGTATGTATTTTAATTTTTTCTAATGTACCTAACAAATCGTGATTATTAATAAATTTTAAGTAAAAATATTTAAAACAACATACTAGATATTTCAAATGTTGTAATTGTTTTGATTTTTTTTTTTTTAAGCCAGCCGCTGTATTTGGTATGCTTATTTCCTAAAACATATCAATTGTATGACGTATATAAGTACTTAAATGGTTTTAAAAATGTACTATTTTAACCCTCTAGTTCTGAAGCAGGCCCCTAGTCACCAAAACGAGTGTAACAACCACCAGAGCAGTAGTCTGGAGGTACCCTTTATCATATCGTATAGTGAACTCCCCAGATTTTCATAATAATGCTTCAGCCATGAGCTGCGATGCGTATTACAGCCGATGGAAGCAATCAAAATTGTTCGAAAATCGGAAAAACTAATTATTTAGATTGAGTTTAAGAATTTTTGGTTAAAAATAAAAACAATTAAATAAAATACTTACCGTGATACTAATAATATATAAAACAGTCTATGACTATCCAAGAATGGGAACATACATACATTCTCGTATATATTTCGAAGAAAGTTGTGAAATATGTTTGTAATTCCATAACTCGAGAAAGGAGCGCCCAATTTGCTTGGGGACTTTTGTGTTGTGTTTTTCAAGACAAAGTTTGTATGAAAGAAAATTTTGGAAAATACCATAAGGGGCGTAGCACTGCCCATACACTACATCTATATATGCTATAGCTCGGCTCCCTTTGAATATTTAGAGTTATATATAGCGAAATTTGGCACAGGACTTTCAGTGTTCAACTCTAAGCTCTATGTAACATATCGGCGGAATTGGACAAAGTAATATTGCACGTCCCATATACTACAATATTTCCAAATGCTATAACTCGGTACCATTTGAATATTTTTTAACGAAATTTGCCACTTTATGTATTCAACTCTGAGCTCCATGTCACATATTAAGGTGATTGGACAAAGGGGCGTAGTCGATAAACTGAACGCATGCTTGAAGGCGCCACATTTGTGAAAAAGCTGCAGTTGAAAACTAATATGCAAGTCGCGCTATAAAAAGATCCATCAGCCCATGCATTCTCCACACAATTGTTGTCAATTGGTAACGGCCAAATACTGCTTCATCTGTCGACTAGTTCCCGCCGAACTACTGCTAATTCACATCGTTGAAGGAAGCGCTTATTACTAAACTGTTCCCGAACATCGGACGCAATTACTTGAATCACGTTTGGCTGAGTGAGCGAGCGATTTTAGCTGCGAAGAACAAGGACGTTGACGATCTCAATTTCATCATTCAGAGCAAGATCGCTGCCAATTTACATTCGTTCAAATCGATTAATTGCGTTACGAATGAAAACGAAACCACAAACTATTCGACTGAATTTTTAAATTCATTTGATCTGCCCGGGTGGTCACTGTGGCGTAGTGATAATGCGTTTGACTGCTACGCAGAGTATCCGGGGTTCTAATCTCGGCACATCCAAAATCAAAAAAAATAAAATAAAATCAGAAAAATAATTTTTCTACACGGCACCACCTCTTGGCAGGCAATGGCAAACCTACAAGAGTAAAAATTGCTATGAAAAACTTTTCACTTCGCCGTTCGGATCCGGCATTAAAACTGTAGGTCCCTTCCATTCATGTACAAATATAACACGCACAACATGAGTGGATGCGAAAAGCTCGGCCTAGGCCCTCCATGGGCTGTTGTGCCATTAAGAGTAAGTGAAGTTGATCTGCCCGGTCTACCACCACACAACTTGCAACTGAAATTGCGCTCACTCATCATTATGCAGCGCAATATGCAACCGAAGCTGTGAAATGGAACCAGATTGGCAGTAAAACAGCTGAAGAACAATATCATTCAAGCAACGATACTCAAAGACGAGTTCAAAGGCGAGGAAGTACTCATTCCGAGAATTCCAATGATATCTACTGACTTCCCTTTCGAGTTCAAGCGTATTCAGTTCCCCGTTCGAATCGCTTTCGCCAAGCTCAAGGACAATCGTTGCAAGTGAGTGGTCTCAATCTCGAATTTCCATGCTTCTCGCACGGACTATTGTCCGTGGCATGTTCGCGTGTCGGAAAGACGTCTGCATTGCACCGGACAACAAAAGAAACAGCGTTGTTTAGAGCGCTGCATTGACCATGCTTTTCTTTACATATACTTACTTACTTAACAACTTTCTTATACATAGACAGCAAAGCTGAAAAACCTCAATTTAAAAATGATCTGGTACAGTAATTTTAACATCGTTATTCAGATGTTAAAAATTAAATTTTTTTTTAAAAATGGATTCATTACGATGTACATATGATTGTGGTAATACTGAGTAAAAGCTGTAAAGCCTACTGCAGAGTCTTCAAGAAAAACATTCCACATCGAAAAGCAGTTGTGTTACTGAAGGTCAGAACTAAAAACATGTACCATTTCTTTTTGAGAACTATAATCAATGCAATAATCAATATAAGTAGTATAGACAGGGTGGGGCAAAATGTAATTAATGTCATAATCTGAATATGCCATATTTTTTGCAAATGGCGCCAAATATCACTGCGCTTTGACATCTATGTTGTATACAGATCAGACAACGATGAAGATTTTGAAACGCCAATTTCCAGGCCATGTCATCTTCAGTTTTGGCGATTTGAAGTGGCCGGCCACATCGTCAGATCTGACCTTTGCGGCTTTTTGAAATTTCACGTTTACCACAACACACCACAAAGTGTTATTAAGTGTGTCAAGGGTGAACGCCAACATTGAGGAAGAAATCTGATGTTTTGAGAGCAACAATTCAAAATACCGTAAAACGAGCACAAATATGCATCAAATTAGGGGATGGTCATTTGACCGATATCATTTTTTCAACTTAATGTCATAAACTTTACACCTTCAAATAAACTTTCCGTGAAAACAGATACCAATTTTTTTTTTAATTTCCAGCAAAGTGATTGCGAATTCATATTATGACATTATGTACTTTTGCCTCACCTTGTATTCGATTATCTGTCAGTGAAAATACAATATTCCCTATTAAAAAATAGTCACTATCAACGTCTAGCTTTTGTAAGAAACAAATATTCTCGAAAAAGTTATAATTACGTTTAATTGGATTAATATCTTATTGCAAAGTGAGCACTTATACGTAGAAATTTTTGAAAAATTTTAAGAGTGACATCCAATTTTTTTGAATACTAAAAACAGAGACACGACATGTCTTGAAAGTAAACTTTGATAGAAAAATTGGCTTTGTACAAAAAAGTTATATTGAAAAAATATATACTTATTTTAAAAAGCGATTTAAATTGAAATTTGCGCATTCTGAGAAAAGGCTTTAGCAGTATTATTTAAATCATTGTTAGCCTAATTTTAGCAAAAAGATTCACTTTGAAATAATTTGTAAAACGATCGTTAAAGTGACACAAATTTAAGAAAATTTATCGAATTCTTTTTAATTTCTGTTAATCACTTTATTATTAGTTATTTAAATGTTTTATATGTAAAATGCTTATCTGACACTGTGAGACATGAAGAAAAAAATATAAGCAAGCGGTAACAAGAAAACATAACAAGGGCAAGTGGCATTAACGCCCATGTTTATAAACAATTATGGGTACCTACATCATCAGAAAGATTTTTACCCATTTTCGGAGAGAGATTGCGGCAGGAAGAGCTTTAGTACAGGGTTCTTACTACATATTCTCAGAAGAAAATCATAGTTTTTAGACTGTAAGACTGAGCCATATGAAATGGAGAATTATTTAGAATATTTTTGCGTTAAATACGAGTATATGTATAAAGCCAGAAGCTGAAGTTGATCGTCTTGGATGACAGATAGTTTGCTCGAAAATTCGAAAAGGCACAATTTATTACTACATTTGATGGCCCAGCTATTAACCACGACTGCCACTCATTACCCCAAAATTTAGATATATGGACAAACAAGAATTTACGGTACCTTTTTTAACTTAAAGTACCTATAATATATGTAATTTTGAATCAAATTCAAATTCTCAATTCTCAAATATCTAGTCGATCTGCATGGGCCTATCAATGAAATTTTTCAATAAACTTTTTTCATAAAATTTCTAAATATTTAATATTCTTTGATTTTATTCAAATGAAGGGAGTGGGCCCCTACGCCAATAACTTGCCTCGTCGAGCAAATAATTCGAGTAGATTATATAGTATGAACATATTTGTCCAAAGTTGTCCGACGACCTATCTTTTTCTCTCACTAGTTGTGTCAAATGGTACTGTAAACAAAATGTCTTTAGGATATTAACAATATCACACAATATAGAGTATAGCAGTTTATGTTGTAAACTCTTTGTACCGTTCACTCAACCTTCCTTAATGACCTTGATGCCAATTCCTTTGAATATTTCTCAATATTTCCAGACAGAGCTACTTATGTAGAATATTACATGCTTTGAAAAAGTTATTAATTGCCGGTGAGTGTATTTTTTTGATTAGTACATATCGCACCTTTTTTGGGAAAAAATCAAACGCCAAAATATAATTCTTACCGCTCTTTAAATCTAATCTAATTCAAATCCTAGATATAAAATGTTTATGCGAAAAATGTATTTATTTAATATGTATTTTGGTTTAATTTATTTAATTTATTGGAAATAATTAAATAAGTTTATCTACGTATATGAAAATATTTTACATTTATGATTTTATATATGTATTCAAAACGTAACTGCGTACATTTCATTAAAATAAACTAAAGAGCTGATCAAATAGCATATTCTGTTTCTAAATTATATTTTTTAATTGCTTTACAACACATTAAAATATTATTACCAAATTACAAATGAATTTTAAAAGAATAGTAAATATTTCAAGCCATTCCCAGTATGTTTTAAATAGGTATGTAAAATAAAATAAAATAAAATAATAAAAATGAGATCATTGAAATCATATGCTACTAACGTAAATATACTTTACTTTTTACTTTTAATGGCACAACAGCCCATGGAGGGCCTAGGCCGAGCTTTTCGCATCCACTCATGTGGTGCGTGTTATATTTGTACATGAATGGAAGGGACCTACAGAACGGCGAAGTGAAAAGCTTTTCATAGCAATTTTTACTCTTGTAGGTTTGCCATTGCCTGTCAAGAGGTGGTGCCGTGTAGAAAAATTTTTTTTTCTACTTTTTGATTTTGCCTGTGCCGAGATTCGAACACCGGACCCCGCAGCAGTCCAACGCACTACCACTACGCCACAGCGACCACGTAAATATATATGTATACGTATATTAATTTTAATGTACTTGACACATACAAATTAATATAATTTTGTATATGGTGTTTAATAAATATAAAAATCCTTTTCATCGTCTTACATTTAAATAAATTTTCCCAATTAATTTCTATAAAAATCAATTGTATTCAGTCCGCAAAATACATGATGCAAATTAAATGATTGCTATATAAATATTTTAAACTATGAAAGCTTATCATTATAATAAAAAAAAGCTAGGAGTGTTCGTTTTCAATAAAAATATAATTTCAATTTTTGCTTCGCATTCCAATTCAGGCTTTATTTCACTGTTCATTGCTTATTGAACTGATAATGAGCAAAAAAATATGCTATTATGGATTTTCTTTGTTATTTTATCTGCTAAGCAATTTACAAAATAATGTAATGTAAGTATGTATAAATATAATATGTATATGTATGTATTGACGTATATTTACATGGTATTGAGTTAAAATTTCAAAAATAAGTTAGGTATATACTTGTTACTTTGTTTTATATATGCAGCCTTAATGTTTAAACAGAATATATATAAATATTTGTGTGTGTGTGTGTGTGTGTGTGTGTATGGGTCTTGATAAATACAATTTTTACTCCTTTTAATGTTACTTAAATATGTACGAGTATGTTGTTGTTCTTGTTGTTTTTGCTGCTGTTGCGCTTGCATTACCTGCGAATACTATCATTAATATAAATATAAGAGAATTGCAAATATGTATTTGAAAAGTCCTATGCGTATGCTATACATGGCATCTACTATTGATTAAGTACAGCAATGATACGAGTGGCCAGCGTTTTTAATGCTGTAATCATTGTGCACGACAGGGCTACTTTTGCTATAGCTACTATGAACTTGGGCAGAGTCTAGAGTGTTTTGCATAGTTTTGCAGGAGAACTGGCGATGGTTGACAGAGTCCTACGGAGAAATGATGAATGAGTACAGTAAAGTACAATGATGAGTAGAAATGAGGTTGTTGCAACTTACCTTCGGCTGTATTGGAAAGCAGCACCACAGTATGAAAGCAATGAATGCCACCAATGTTCCCACTAACAAAATGAAATCTTCGATGGTCTGGAAATGTGCGGAAATTGTTAAATTATTTTTTAATCCTATGCAGCAGTTTACTTTACCGGCTCTTCACCAAGCAGCACATGATTCACCAAATATGCAAAATCGTCAAAAGGTGTCATTGTTGTTGCCCTGGTTTTCTCTTTTTCTTTCACCTCAAAGTATTGACTGTAATTGTATACTTTTGTGTCGTGTCCGGCCCTTTTCTTTTTTCTTCCTGCTTTTCTGTGCTATGTAAATTTTTCTGCTTCTTCGTTTCTCTTGCACTTTATATTCCGCTGCTTTCTCCGTTCCCTAGTAGTTACTAAATGTGTTTGCAAATACTTTCACCATTCAGCTTGAAATAATTGAATTCATTATTTAATTCTTTCAAAAGTAAGATTTTATCAATTTAATTTTCATTATTGTTTATAATTTCTTTCTAATAATAGTTATGTCCTTTTGAGAATTCTCGCCGATATGAAATCGATTTTGACATTTCACTTTGGCTTTGGCAGTGTTGCCAACTTCAGGTAGCATTGAACACCTGGCTGCATTTTGAGAAGAAGTGGAAATGAACTGAATTGTTTAATAATTTGCAAGCACTGGAAATTTGTTAGTGGAAGTTGATTTTATGTTTTAAACTTATAGCATTGCCACAAACCATTCCATTGTTATCGTTCAATCGATTGATTCCCATCCCTAATAGATGGAACGTAGCCAGTGCTGTTGCCCACCAATGAAAATTCAAAAGTAGTACAAGGCTGTTAAAATAATAGTAAATATATTGAAAAAAATAGTAGTACCCATAAAGTAGCAACTATTTTAACCTTCGCACAGACGTCAATTTTTGTGCACACTAGTGAACAGTATTTACCCGGGTAAATATTTTTTCCCTGTGTCCAGGTTTATTGTTAAGTAAGGTCTTTCGTGTATGTGTGCTTACAAATCCTTTTCAGATTATCATTTAAGGACAAACAGCGTTACTACGAAAGAATTTTTGCAGCAGCCGTTTCTGAATTAGAAGATGACCTGGACGATGCATGCAAACTTTGAATCCGATGAAAATTACTTGCCAGAGAAAGTAAGTGCTGATTATGATGCCGAAGAGAATGAAGAAGGGGAAATGATGGAACTAAATGACACTACTGGGTCTGAAGCTGATGAGGATGAAAATATTGAAAACAGTGACATAGAAGGTTATGAAGGTGACTGTAGACTTTTTTACAGGCAAAGATGGAACAAAGTGGTATGAGCATCCACCAGCAATGCAACGCCAGGGGTCGCGTAATATTTTTCGCGACAGTTTGTTGGTAGGCGCTAAGCCGTCAACTAAAAATTTAACTGAAAAGGATACTTTTTACTGTATTATGAGTTCAGCCACTCAAGATATTACATGCAGGTATACTAATAAAAGGGTCGGAAAAGATTATAATGAGTGGAACAGTAAAAATCTTAATAAAAAACCACTGTCATGGAAACCACTAAAAGAAGAATAATTTTCTGCTTATTTAGGACTTTTGTTGGTAATGAGCGCTCACAAATCTAATTATGAGCCCGTCAAAGAGCTTTGGGGGAAAAATGCTTTCCCGCTATATAGAGCCACAATGTCAGTTCACCGCTTCAAAGAAATAACAAAATTTATACGTTTTGACTTAGGTACTTCACGAAAGTTTCGACAGGCCTCTGATAAAGCAGCTTCCATACGAGATGTCTTTGAAATGATAAACGCGAACTTGAAGCATAACTTCAGGCCATCTGATTCAATTACAGTGGACGAGCAGCTATTTCGATTTAGAGGACACACCAAATTTACGCAATATATTCCTTCAAAGCCTGCCAAATATGGCAAAAAAAATGGTGGGCATGTGATTCCCAATCATATTACCCACTAAACGGTAAAATTTAGAAATTTCAAGCAAGGAGAACGCGTTGTGAAGCAGCTGGTTGAACCATATAAAAACACTGGTCGGAACATAGCAATGGACAATTTTTTCACCACCTTACCACTTGCCGAAGAACTAGTTTCTTAGAGGCTGTCAGCTGTCGGTACGCTGCAGCAAAATAAACGTTGTTTGCCCAACGAATTCAAGGCATCAAAAAATCGAGAGGTCTTGTCGACTGAGTTCGGATTCGCGCCCAACATTACATTGTGCTCTTACGTTCCCAAAAAGGGCAAGGCAGTAGTTTTACTGTCAACTTTACATCGAGACAAAACGGTTATCTTATCAAATATGAAACCTGAGATTATTCAGTACTACAACTCTACAAAAGGTGGAGTAGATAGCATGGATAAGATGCTAAGTCAGTGCACCACAAAGAGGAGGACTGGCGGCTTAGATTATTTATTCCGCAAACAATTCTGAAGGTCCTAATGCGGTCGAAAAAGGTCGTAGACGTGAGTTCATTCAGACATTAGGCCAGCTCTTATGTGAACCTCAAATAAAATCCAGAGCACAAGATCGAAGAGTAATGGCACATTTTTCCATAAGAAATGCAGTTGAATGCAATTTAGGCCAACCATTTCATGCCTTGAACGAAAAAAATGAAGAATTCACGGCTGACAACGATGACCGTGATTCCACTGGCCGAAAGAGAGTCAAAGGAGCGTGCATTTTATGCTACGAACTAAACAAAAAAAAGCGTAGTACACGTAACGTTTGCACAAAATGCAAAAAACCAATTTGTGTAGAACATTTTCTAAAGCAAATCAAAAATTTAGTCACTGAGCTTGAACCGAATATTCGTAGGATGGGTACTTTTTGAGTTATTAATGAAAGAAAATTGAGATATTTACCCGGGTAAATACTGTACATGCGAAGGTTAAAACGGAAATAGGGATATTCTAATCTGACTCGTTAATTTGTTAGATGTTAATCGTATATTTTATATACAATGCATTATGTTTCTGCAAAGCATCACAAATAAGTATTACCTCAGAGCGATTTCTCCCAGGCCCGCAATTTTCATAGCGGCCCGTGGGAGTTAGAAAACAGTAGAATATTAGACCGTTTCGCTTCAGCTGAAGCACGAACAGCGAAACTGGTACAAAAAGTATAGAGGGAAGCAATAATCTGAAAAATAAAAGAACTATAGTATTTTTCACTTTGAACTTAAATATTTTTTCCCCCTTTTATATGAAAATCGTCTAATATTAATATTTTTTTAAATGAATTTTCTTTACAATCTGAAACTGTTTTCAAAACTAAACTTATGTATGCGTAGGGATATGTTCCGACAATAAGGCACCCGTAGCTGTGCATCCAATTCCCCTCTCCCCCAGAGGCCGTATTTTCTCTCCGCAACCCTGCCCTTTAACTTATAATTAGGTAAAACTGAGATGTTAAATACCAAGAGAAAATAAAATCAATCCGTTTTAAATTCATTGCCCCTTTCTCCAGCTTCCCAAAATCCTGCTGATGTCACAGAAACTACGCCTGGACATTTTATCAGAGGTGCGCGTCTCCTGGCTCCGCCCGAACCTAACGCTGAGTATATCTCTCTCGTTAACCGTTTCGAAACAAATTAAGGGTCTTCATCACCAATTCAGCCGCCGTTGGAAAGAAGAGTACCTGAGTGATCTTCAAAAGCGGAATAAATAAAAACATCCCATTCGTAGACGTAAAGGACGAGCTGCTTCCTCCAAATGAATGGCGTCTGGGCCATATCGTCAAGCAACACCGAGGTCCTGACAACCACATTTGCGTTGTCGATTTGCACACCCAAAATGGTGTAATATCACGTCCTATCGTGAAATAGTGTATTTTACCTCTCGTGTAAAAGACTGATAAGGTAAAAGTTTTCCTTCTATTAGGTATTACTATCAAGTATAACCCATACTAATCAGTACCTCTCTAAAGTACTCCACAGGCCCAATCCGTAGCCGGGCCGTGGAAAACAGCACAGCATGGCTCAACCCGCAGTTGTAATGGCTACTCCTGGTCAGGAAGGTAATGTTTGCCAATGCAAGTTGTGCTTCCGATATCACGCATTGCGGTACGGCCGCGGTTTCCTCGTCATGACCCCCAACCAGCGAGCGGAAGCGACTAGGGCCCACGGCTACTGTCTTAATTAACATGCAAGTCCGACAACCGCTGCAAGAAGTGCTCCCTGGATCAACACACGCTAATACATCCGGAGTCCAGGCCCGTCTCAAAGAATAAGAAAGACAACCACCGACCTCAGGTATCGTTCTGGCACCACCACCTCGAGACATCCCACTACCGTAGTCAAGGAGTCGTTCGGAGACGTCATTAAACCCTGCAGCGCTTCGAGGAGGCAATTGATTTTGCATCCATGCAAGGGGGCCGGGATATTTAAGCCACCCTAATGGCTCTCTCTTTTTCCATATTTTTCTATTCTTTCCTTTTCGATTCCTACTCCTTCTACTTTCTTCTTTTTCCATGCTTATCGAATAGCTCTCACCGTACGGTCGGTCTATCTTAACTAAAAGCCCAACGCACTACCACTACGTCACAGCTACCACTGCTTCTAATATTTGCATTAGACGACCTCAAAAGTCTAGTGGGTAGAGCACTAGACTTTCAGTCAGGCGGATAGAGGGGTCGATTCCCCTTTAGGTCTGGTGGTTAATTTTTATAAAAAAAATTTATATTTCCACCGTTATGAAGTGAATGAGAATTATAAGAAAATGTACAAGTACGAGTGCACCACTTGGCAGCCAATGGCAAAATCACCAAGTGATAACAAATTGCCACCAACTGTTCGGAAACGGCGTTAAACGGTAGGTCCATCTAGTGTCACAATGGACCGTTCTGGCCCTAAATGTGTCCTCTAGATTGCCTCTCAACCAATCAACAAATATTCCCTTTAATGGATAAAAAAAACCAACAATTAATTTTTCCAATAACGGCTATTCCGAATAAGTTACGTAATTTAGTAACTTAGTTCTTTTATGCTTCAAAAGAGGGGCCATCCATTGAAACTATTTGTAGCTATGAAAACGTTTTGTCGGAGTAACATCACAATTAATTTATAAATTGCAAATTTTGATTTTTCAGGATGTGCCAAATTTTTCTTTATGTATACGTACCTCAACATAATGCCAATAGAGCGAATTTGGCACATGAGATGAGAGTAATCGTCTATGTATAGAGTCCATATTGCTAACCAAGCTTAACCTCAAAGAAAATTGTTTTTCTTTTTTATAAACAGCTTAAGAGGGAGAGGGGATAGGTTAAGCTTTCCGCTGCATGGTTTTGCGTGCAGTGTGGCATGTGGCACCGTCCTGTCGGAACTACATGTCGGCCAAGTCCAATTCTTGCATTTACGGCAAAAAAAAAGAGTGTTATCATCGAACGGTATCTTTCTCCATTGACCGTAATGTTGCGGCTTTCATCGTCTTTGAAGAAGTACAGCCCAATGATGCCGCCTGCCCATAAACCGCACCAAATAGTGCATTTTTCGGGATGCATTGGTAGCTGCTGAATTGCCTCTGGCTGGTCTTCACTCCAAATACGGCAATTCTGCTTATTCACGAATTCATTGAGCTAAAAAGGAGCTCAATCGTCGCTGAAGACGATTTTGCGATAAAAAACGGATCGAATTTTGACAATAAATTTCAATAATTTGCAAACGTTGTTCATGATGAAATGACAAACCCAACTTAGCATTTTTTACTTTGATACATGTCAAAAATCATGCGTGAACTGTCCGAGATATTAACGTCCAAAACTTAGTGGAAAAAAAATTACCCTTTACAACAATGTTGAATTACAGACAGTTGCTAATGTTGTCGTTCTGGAAGTTAAAGGGGGTCAGAATTTTTTTATCATTCAAGTATAAGAAAATGATAATGTATATTAATATACACACAAATGATGGGCAGCACATATGCATCGACATGTATCCACGAGTATGAATCAAACTTTATTGATAGAGGCCGCTGAGTATAAATCATACTCGATAGATAGAGGGCGCTGCCCAGTTTCTAGTAAAATTTTACATTTCAAACAAAAATTTTACACTTAAAATAAACATCGTAAAAAATTTCTTGAGCTGAAAGAATGAGCGAATATAGACTGAAAAAAAACGCGAGGCACAAACTAATGGCGATGTATTACGATAAAATCTCCAGCAAAAACTGCAATTGAGATACAGCGATTACATTATCTTCGTTGAAAACTAGAGGCCCAACAAAATTCAGATTCTTCTATCGGTAAAAAAAACCTCAAAAACCAGCACCGAGAGAGATAATTGCTTCAACAGTCATCACATTGAGTCCTGACGAATGTCCTCAGATTACCATAAGCACAAGGCAGTCATTGTGGTTGCCGAATCCTCAGTTTCTCATCGAAAGAGAAGGGCAGAAGATTTACTTGAAAAATGTGAAACCTGAAAATCTTTCCTCCGTGGAAAGGAAAAAACTTACATCAGCACAACAAAACATAGACGAGATTTGCCAAGTTTCTGGTAAACCTCATAACAACCGCTAGTTCTCAGACCGGCAAGTGACAAAGATTATAATTATAATGATGTAGCAAATAAATACGTATGCGGTATCAATATTTTCATGGATATGATGATTTTACAGAGGACGTTACATGCATTGGAACCAGAGAATCTTCAAACCGAACAATAAGGCGTATCGTTTGCATAAATCAGCACATAAACAATTTCAAAACATGTTCCTTAAAAATTCCTTCGGCCACGCCGATTGACTCTGGTTTTTACAATCTTACTAAACCTAACCTGAAAACCCAAAACGCAAACGTTCTGAAGAAGTAAACTTCTATAGGGCGTTCCACTGAAGCAAACAATTTCTTTTTTTAGAAATTTCTTGTTTTTATCCAGTTATATATACTTTGTTATATAGTTTTATCAAAAATCAGAAAACATATCTACTTGAATAATTTATTTCGAAATGAGCTTAATATGACATATTTTTCTGCCTTAGAATACAATCCAGTTTTGCCTCACTACGTCATGTTTCCGAGAAAATTTAACCGTTTGTGTTAAATTTTCCTCATTTTTGAAGGGAAAGATGCTGAAAACTCTTTTCAAATGACTTTAGTTAGTTTTAGTTTTAATTAATAAATAAAGAAGAACTAAAATCATTTCAAAAAAAACTTCAGGGTCTTATCCCACAAATAGTCAAGTTGAATCTAAATTATCTCGGATTTTAGGGCCGACGCCGGTTTCCGCCCTGACGTCTTTTGACGTCCCTGCTGAGTTATTATTATCCGCGACTACAAAACTAAAAATGGTCGCCATGGCGTAGGTGGTAGTGATCTGGCTTGTTACGTGCTACGCACAGTGTCTGGGGTTGAAATCTCGGCACAGGCGAAATTAAAAAAGGTAGACACCGCACCACCGCATCTTGGCAGGCAATGGCTATGGCTAACCTACAAGTAATGAGATAAAACTGTAGTTCCCTTCCATTCAAAGTAAGAAAGACAAAACAAATATTATATAAATTCATTAGTTAGTTTTCAATATCTGTTAAATTAATACATAAATCTATGAACTAGAAAAAATGAAAGTTGGTTGATTTTTTCCGATTGGGGAAAGGAGGATTGAAAGTTAAGTGGAGTACGATCGGAGTACTTTTGACTGCACTGGTCCCCACTCATGACAGTCATAATGACAATTGCAGTTTAAGCGGCTGTTTACACTGGCGGTAAGTTAATAGGAAAGAGATGGAAATATTACGTCTTCGTCTTACTACCTTATTTTTCTACCTATTTCTCTCGCACATGCTTGCACCCGTTTAATACGACTTCAATAGAGGCTTTTCTACCTGATTCTCTCGCACAGTCTTTCATGCTTGCGCCCGTGTAAACAGCCATAGAGGCTGTGGATGTTTACACTTGAAATTGTGAAGAATAGAATTGAAGATATTTTGTCGTTGCCGCATTCATTGTGTTCCAATCGTCGGCAACATGATGACATCATTGTGTTCGTTACATTTTTTATTGGAATATTTAAATATATTTCATCTAAGCCGTTGCAAAAATGCACGCCTCACACAATTTTACATCGCCTTGATTTGTACAATATGTGATGCGGATGTCTGCCGTCACTGGCGGTTTTAGAACAGCCAGGAACAATGAAAGCGAATGGATTGAATTTTTGTGTTGCTATGCACGAGAAAATCATTTTTCTTCTTTTGCTGTGAAATGTTTGTTAAAAAGAGATATAAGATTATATGATAACTAAGGCGTGTTGGTATAACAGAGATGCAGTGAATAGCGTAACGAAAACAAGTACAAAAAAAGAGGTGCGAAGAGAAAAACAGCGAGAAAAGAGAAGAAGGAGTGCATGCAACAGAGAATAACGAATCGGTTAATAAGTAGGTGTGAGTATCAGATAAGTGAGAAAATAGTATAAACAGTTCATGTATTTTGCTATAAAACGGAATGCAATGATTTAAGAAATATATTTGTGGATGACACTAACATTAACCATAAATTGCATAAATTGTAAGCGTTATGTATCACAATATTGTAGCTAATTGTTTATGTAGAAAACAAAAACTTTATGAAAACATCCTCTATTTAAACCAAGTATAATAGTGCTGCCATTAATGACAGAAAACCTTCAAATATTTGCAGCGCCAACCGTTTCAAACTAAACAAACCGCGTGAAAGAGTACAACATCATATTCGCTTAGACAATCGTCGCATACTTCCGCCATCTCGCTTTCTCTTACGTTCTTTTGGCAGAATGATGATGAAAACAAAAACTCTAGACAACGCATTCACACTACCGATAATCGAATGCAGGAAGGCCACTAGAAAGCATAAACGCCGAAATATGATGAGAGCGAACAAAAGAAAAAGAAGTAAGTAAGAAGCAGCAGTAGAGTTGTGTCGGTTGTCGCTTTGTAAAGTGTGGAAAGAAATTTTCTGCTTTGTGTGTGAATATATTTTTGCAAAAATATAGAATTTATTGCTGCAAAAGTCACAGAAAAATGCACAAATGTGTGCAAAATCAATGTGAAAATAGTTTTTCGAAAGAATGTGTGTATTTTGCGATGAATTTCCGACGTTTTTCGTGCTGAATTTATCATTTTTCTAAGGCACGCCGAGCGGCGGTGAATTTTTTTCTTTTCGATTCTCCTCATTTCGGTCGCAGCGGTGCTTTTTTTTTTTGTCTTTGCCTGCGTTTTTGTGTGTGCTTTTAAGAAAAGAAAAAAAATTGTCGCCCATGAATGTAAAGAAAAATAAATACCTAAAAGATAAAGTTATTTGCCATAAATATATAAATATATTTGAGATAAAAGCATATAGTGTGCAACAAAATAGAAAAAGTAATTTGACTGCGCTTTGTTTGTGGAATGCAAAATTAGGGGCGCAGCAGCAGTCAAAGCTTCGGTCACAGCCGCCGCCGTCGCAGTAGCAGCAGCAACAACAAGAAGGTTCTACCCAGCCTTTCTGTAGAAGTAACATAAATCGGCGCGCCGCACAGGGGAAATTGCGGAATTAAACAAAAGATAAAACTGACCAAAATTTTCAAAAAAGTGAGTGTTCTTGCTATTTTTAAAAAAAGAAAACCAATTTTTCTTTTTGGTTGAAAACGCGTGCACATTTTTTTGTACTGCTCGCTTTTTAGCATTTTCCTTATATGAAAGTGTAGATATCTACTTTTTTATTTTCATTTTGACATACTCGTTCACAGAACAGAACAGAACAAGGGGAAAAAATAGTCTCAACTGTTCAAAGGAAAAGAAGGAGAAGAGGATAAAGAAATTACAGACAAAAGAAACTCGAATGTACAATAAAAGCCATTAAAAAAAAAAAGAGAAGGAAGGCAGGGAAACAAAGTGCAGACAGCCAGCCGAAGAGTGCTATCTGTATGTGTGTGTGTGTGTGTGTGTGTGAGTGTGTGTGTGCTGATTGGAGAAATAAAAAGTCAGTGACGCTGGTCGCGTTGAGTAGCGTGAACGTTAATTTTCTCACGACGTCTTCGACTGTTATTTTTGTTATTATTTTTGCTGTTATTTATTGTTGAGTTTGTTTAATATAGACACAGAGATATGGGCAGACAGAGTTGTATTGAAGTGCATTTTCTTCTTTTTTTCGCATACGTATTCGCGCTCAATAATATACCGTAAAATGTTGGGAAACATACATTTTACCAATGGCTTTTTCAAATACTAATTTTGAAAATAAATAAGTGAACGTTTTTTCGTTCTCTTGTAAAATTTTCAATTATGGCTCGTGGTAACATTAAAAACTTTTCCCGGCAAATACCATGAAACTATTGCACCGAAGACGTTTTGATGAGCGTATTGCACAATGTGTTCACCGAACAAAATTAGCATAATCACATCCTTATCACGATTTGACAGAACACCCACCGCCTAGGTATTTTGTTATTATTATTGTAGCTACAAATACATTAATTTTACGGCTTACAATGGTTAAAGATCATATTAAAATTAGGAAAATAGAGGATGTTCTCCCAGAATCCAAAATTTTTATTCAATTAATAATAAAGTGGAATAATCTAGTTTCCCAGCATTTCATATACTTTTTTTTTTCTATGTCACACTATGTAATTTGCCTTGCAAAATACCTTAAAAAGCATGTTTTCAGCGATCCCTCTTTTTTTTTAATATTAAACCTTTTTATGCATAATACTTACTCCTGGAATACTTTGAAGTCCCGCATTACTTTATTATTATTATTAATTATTTAAATATCGAGAAAGAAATTTTAAATTGCCACTACGCGGACTCAGATATTTGACAATTAATATTAAAACTCAAAAGCTTTAAGGGCCACCATATCTTATTCATGGTGTGGAAGTTATATTTATACTTGAGTTCAGGGGAAATGTTTTTAAATTAAGTTCTTTGTTATAGATATAGAGAAAAATGTTTCAAAAATATTTCTTAATGTAACATACTCGTAAAAGTGTAACAACGAAAATAGATTTTTAAGAATTCAACTTATCTATTTTTGACACACTGATAATCCTTAATGCTGCAAAATTGGTGAAATTCCTAATGAAAATGTTATTTTAGTTGCTCTTAGTTTGATTTTTACATTTACCCCAATGTGGTTGTTGTATTGTGATTTTCTCTTTCCTTATACATATGTATGTTAAAAAAAAATATATCAAAACAGCTGTTATTGTAATAGAGATGACATTTTCCTTTATAAGAGACCAAAGACCGACCAAACTGGTAAAAAAGAGAGAATGACCTATCAAGAGAATTTGTTGATATGATTTGATGAAAGTGTTGATATTTATTATAATTTTGTGTATTTGCCCACTACCAAATGCATTGTGGTGGATACAATCAGAGCAAAACAAAAGACATTTAATTGCATAGACTAGACTCACAATTAATTAAAAAAAAAAAGATGCAACAACAATATATTTGTACTTGTAAATGTCATTTAATGTTATTCCCCTTTTCAATGTATTGTACGTAGTATATTTTTCGTCTTTTATTCTGTATTTAATGCGCTGTATTTCTTACAAAAGAAATATTCGTACAAACGGAAATTCCACTTAAATTGAATATTTTTTTTTTTTTTCTGTCATCACTGTCATACGGCGTGTTTATAGACAGTGATAATATTGTAAAACGTCAAATCAGGAGAAAAACAGCTGATTTCGAAGTTATTTTGTAGCTACTACATACGAAAGAAATTTTAAGTACATATTTCATAATTGGTAAAGTATGGTGCGCAGGCGGGTGGAAATGCTGAAATGGGTATTTCTAAACTGAAAATTGTTTGTTTTTGCGCTGCTGTGCTTTATTATTTAGAAAGATTTAAAAATTTTGACTTGGCTTTTTGTCCGTTTTGGCAAAATGCGAAATTGAAATTGCGGTATCAATCATTTTAGGTCATTGTACTCGTATTTATTTTTAATATACTTTGTCTCCTTTTTTTCGTTTATTTTGTTATAATTTTTATTAGCGCCCGAGCGCTTGACTTTGTTTATTATTATTTTCATTTTTGCAGCTATTTTGCGCTGTATTTAGTATTTTGCATTGTATTTCTTATTTCCTTTATTCGTTTTTCTGTTTGTGCTTTTGTTATGCGGTTCAAAGTATGTATGTATGTATGTATGAAGTAGAGTGAGTGCTCTAGCTCTTGATTTTGAAGTAATCCCTTTTGTCATTGCGTGGTTTTATTGTCGTTACCTCCTCCACTCTTTATTAGCTTTTTTACCGGTTGCTCCATTTTAATTGCTGCGCAGTACGCTTTGCTATTTTTTCCAGATGGATTTTTATTACTTTTTATTTCTTGAGTTTTTTTTTTAAATATTTAAACTTTGTATATTTTGTATTTTCTCTTTTCCTTTAAAGTTTTCTTCTGCTTTCGTCTGCTTTCAATGATACCGATTTTTTTCTCTCGTTTTTCCTTCTTTTTCATAGTTCGCGTTTTGCTGTTGTGTTTGTTAACAATAAAGCATAAATCTGTAAAACGTGCCAAAGTTTTTAACAATGAAATTAACGGATTCACAATGGACGAGGGCGCGAGCGAACGTCGACTTCATTTGATTTTGTAATGTGGCCAATCTGACCAATGCTATTGTTTGGCTAGCTGCTGGCTGACTTCGTAGTTGATATTTTTTGCAATTCATGACCATGAACATTAGTTTTTTAACTGTGACTTGTTGTAGATTTCTGAAGAAAAAATTCAGTTGCATTTTAATTGGTATTGGATGGGAATTCCTATGCATACGTCTTGCTGTTATTCTGTTATTATTATTATTGCTTTTGTTGTTAAAATGTTAATCACTTGTTTTAAACAACAATCCACCATATTTATGTATATACATACATACAGAAGTGGCTAAAAAATGTAGGCTGATATCTTAAATGTATCTGAGTTTTTTACTCGGAAATGCTAGGAAAATAAATTTATTTCACTACGCAATGTGCTATAGTGAAAATTTACAACACGGTTGCGCAGACACCACCATTTAGCAGTGAAATACACTGATGCTTTGCATAGATACATTTTGGAACTCGGCTGCAATTCTCAACTTGGGTTTTAAATCTTGGCAGAGGCAAAAATCGGAAAAGAAAAACGATTTCCTACACGGTACCACGTCTTTGCAGGCAATGGCATTTCTCCAAGAGTAAAAATTGCCTAGGAAAAGCTTTTCACTTCGCCATTTGGATTCGAAGTAAAGAGTTGTATGTATTTGCACATTTTTTTAATTCTCATTCACTTCATATCGGTAGGAATATAAAAGGTTATGAAAGAGCATTAACCACTAGACGGGAATCGAACCCGAAACCTCACGGATGAGACTCTATTGCGCTGCACATTAGACTGTCGAGGTCGTCGATTCTTGTATAATTTTTAAGTAAAATAACATAACTAGTTGACCAGGCGAATTTTGTACCACCTAAAATTGATTTGATTGTAACTCTTCTCCCAATCAAACTTCCATCTCAAATCTATTGTGATCAGTAATATTTAAAAAAAAAAATTTTTTTATTCTAGTCAACACACAGGGTTAACCCCTATGAATGCAGAGCATTGTGTTGATTGGAAGGAAGATTGTTAGGTGGGAGGAAGAAGGAGGAAGAATGAGAGAGGAAATGCAATCACACAGGACACCGATAAAGAGATAGAGAACCATTGTGGCGAGTGTTATGCCTTTATCACAATGAGCTTCAGTGTATCAATGTAGACTATGACCGCATGTAGCGCCAACGAAACGGATAGGATTGACCGCACTGTATACGGTTTGAGTTTTGTTTGGTATTAAATATACATATCTCGCTCGCATTACAAATTAATTCAATTATTTACATGGAATAGGAATGACATGAGGTTAACATTCAATGCAAAGCAGGGTTGACATTCAATTCAAAGCATGGATAATTGGTTTAACACATAAAGCTTTGTGCCAAATTTCGTATTATTCAAAGGGAGCCGAGTTATAGCATATTTTAGTGTATGGACGATGCCACACCCCTTATGGGATTTTCCAAAATTGCTTCTCTAAGAAATCATTTTGAGAGTAAAACGGAAGAGAAAATTGTCTTCTCAGCGTGATAGTTTTACCAAATTTTAACTGGTGAAATTTCTACTAGTAAAAATATCAAGAGAAGAACAAGAACAACAGTTAAACTGTCAAACTGAAAATTTGTTTTGTTTAATATTTTTGTATATTAGTTCAAAAATAAGAATTTAATTGAATGTTATTACTATTTTGCCATAAAATTTATTTTTTAAATAGCGTAAAATTAATTTTTTTTACAAGTTTGCCGTTCGCGTTCTTTTCTAGATTAATCTCTTTTTAAGAGATCATTTTTCATACACTTTTGAATTTAATTACTAGTAAATTACCCGAACAGAGCTTATGATTTCAACAATAGTTTTAATCGCAGATTCATAACTTAATAATTTTTAGACTATGGTACCCTAAGTCATTTTTCACCATTCTTTGTCTTTATCATAAGTTTGTTTAAACTAAAAAATGTCTGGTTGAAATGTTTCGTTTGCAACGAGTGTCAAAATTCTTGCTTTGTTTGTTCATCAAAGTTGATGTCGCATTTTTTCTGGCCTTTACTGTACGTCGGATGTATTATTATTTTCAAGTCATTTACTCTGAAATAAACAATGTTTTTATTGCTGTACTCTTTTACAGAAAAACATGCACATATGCTGCACTCTCATTTTTTCCGACTCACATACACATGCTCAGTGTATCTTATCCTAACTGCGTAATTGTATTTGCCATTTAATAATAATTTCCTCATCTAAACTTCCGCAACTCAATTGTGTAAATGTGACCTCACTTGTCCGTCGATCTCCCTCGATCTCTTTTTACTCTTGCTCTTTTCAGACAACAGCAGCAACAACAATCAAAAGTACTTACCGTTGCTTGCTGCCGTCGTGATGCATATGGAATATTACAACAACAACAAAACAACAATTCTTCCTACTAAGTAAAACAAACTATGCACTTAATAACAGCTACATACATATTACTTGCTCTTTTAATAAATGCAAAAAAGGAAAAAACTAAATGCGCATTGCAAATACCTAATTTATTTTTTTGACGACGACACTAACAACATGCGCAAATATTTCTATTTACGTCGATCTTTTCTCTATCAATTATTTTGTTGTTGGTAAAAAAACGTCATTTGAGTCGTTGTTGTTCCTAATAATTTAATATTCGTGTTGGTTGTTTTTTTTTGTTTTGTGTTCATATTTTACTTAACTTTGTTGTTGAGTGCAAAATTATGAATCAGAATGAGAATTTTTGCTTTACGAGTTTGTCAACATTTTGTTGCCACTTGTGAATTTTTTATTGTTTTTGTTTTTGTTGCTGTTACTGTCTGATCTTCACTCTATGAGATGTGGATGCTTGGGATTGATTTGCTTATTTCTTTCATTAAAATTGTTACTATTTGTAAAATGCCAATATCATTGCCTGAATTTGAAGTTGGTAACCAAATATTCTTATTTGTCGCTTACTACTTTTTTTTTTTTATCAAATAACAAGTTCCTTGGTTTTGATTATAAAATCTTTTTAGTTGCCAAGCTTCTTGTCGCTCTGACTTGTTTGTCTCTTTTACTCAATTGTTTTCTTAGTTAATTACTTTTGATTATGACGTCTGCATTGCATTGCAAAAAGTTTTCCATTAACAAATTGCATATTCTAGTCTCTCCTGCTCGTTCACTCAAATTTCTCACAATGCTCATCAAATTATTATTTGTCCAATGAAAATGGATTTTGTTTTGTCTTTTTGTGTTTTTGTTTTTAATAACGTCAAGTATTTGTTTACATTTTATTTAAAAAATACCGATTTTCACAACAATTGCGTTGTTTCTTGAAATTACGACCCTCGAACTATATTTTTTTTTATTTACCTTGCATACTTTTGACTGCAATTTCTTAACTTTGATTTTGTGGTTGATAAATGTTATTCATATTCAAGTTGTATTTGCTTTTGCATGTGACGTTGTTTCATCAGTTTATAATCTGAAGTGCTTTGTTTCTAAGCACTTTTATTGCTATTCGTTCGTTTTTTATTATTAATAATTTTGTTGAGGTAAGCAGTGCGATAAGGAACTTAGGTATTTTTTTATTTATATTTCTCATGAGGAAGCGTGATCAAGTGATTTTTTTGTTTACATTTTTTACAACATTTTGATTGCATTATGTGCTTGAAAGCATTGGCGCCACGCATTTCGACAGAGACGACGACGTTAGTCAGAGATAAAAATGTTATAAATCATCGAGAAATTTGCAATAAGACAATTGCAAAGACTTTTGTATAATACATTTACACTTAATTTTCAGTTGATAATTCTTGTGCACATATTGTGGGAATTTCAATGTTATTTTAAACTTCAATAATTGTGAATATTTTTTGTGATCTCTCTCTGAAATCAGCTCTTTTGAAACAATCTTTGAAAGCAGTAGTGTGCTTCAAAAGCCAATGTCAAAAATGGTGCCAAAAACTTATAAGAAAAATTCGTCATTTCTATAAAAAAATCCAAATTTTCATTAAAAAATTGTCACATACAAAAATAACTTACATTTTTATTTACATATACAGTGTCGGACAATCAAATAAGAACACCGTGCACTATAAAACTGCCATTGTTTTTTATTTATCGAACTGCTTATGGCAAACAGTTTTTATAGAGAAGAAATTGGTATCGTATATACTTTATAAATTTCAACACTACATTTAAATATTTTTTGGGGATTCCCAAACAAAAAAGTTGAAGCGAAGCATTCGAAGGGACAATTCGGACAATGAATAAGAACAGCAGACGAAAAAACTTATATTTTAAAAAGAAAACTTAAATTTGTTGATAATTTGTACTGGTTAGCATTTAAATGGTAGCATTGAGGGTAAATCAACAAACTAAATGTAAACTATTCCGTAATCTCACAGCATAATGGGTCGAGCAAAGCACTGTAGCAAGGAGGAGCGTGATTTGGTGAAAAAACTTGCGAAATGAGGGACAAAGCATCCGCCAAATAGCTATTATATAAACTATTAGCAGATCCTCTTATTACCTCAAAAATTTCATTGCAAGAGACAATCGCATACAAATTTTGGCGGCACGCGATCCATTTAAGGCAGATGCCGCAATTAGAGAGGAGACAGGGGTTCAAATTTTCAAATTTGTGCTCGATCAGTAAGGACACGTTTGGTGGGGGAAAAAATGTATGGAAGAACAGCACGAAAAGTACCAATGTTCACACAAAGACATCGAAAGTGTCCCATAGAGTTCGCTGAAGCGCACATTGGGTGGGATGGTTCAATTAATGCAAAAAATGGCCTAACTTATTATGGACAGACGAAAGCAAGGTGAATCTTGTTGGAAGTGATGGCAAATGCAGAATTGAGCCCAAATATACTAGGAAGACGTTTAAGCACGAAGGTGGAAGCATCATGGTATGGGGATGCTTCTCGTGGTATGGCGTGGGCCCTCTGTATTGGATAAAAGAAACGATGGACAGATTTCTTTACGTAAACATTCTTCAGGAGGTGATGCGTCCTTATGCTGAATGGGAAATACCCCTGAAATGGCAAATGCAACAGGATAACGACCCAAAGCACACCTCAATCCTTGCGCGAGATTGGTTTTCCCATAATGGAATTCCCGTTATGACCTGGCCTTCACAATCTCCTGACCTTAATCCAATCGAGAACTTGTGGAATATTGTCAAAGAGAAGACGAATTGTGACAAAACATTCAAAGAGCGTGGTATTAAATACCTCAGGCTACTTGCGCGTCTCTGGTGGAATCAATGCTAGAAGGTGTTAGGCGGTTTTAATTAACAAAGGCTATTCCACAAAAATTAGCATTAGTGAACAATTTGAGTCAATATTTTACAATTTTCATTTTCTAATTAAAGTGTTCTTATGAAATTTTTGTCATTTTGAAATTTGATTTTATGTATAACTTTTAAATTTCTTTTTTTTCACTGACTTGATTTTGTTTTTGTTTTAAGAAAAAATTAAACTTATGGAATAAATGAATAAAAGTCGATATCTTTTAAATTTATCATAAGCCTAGAGAAATATTTTTTTAAGGTTTTTGGTTTCAGTACAAGGTGTTCTTATTTGATTGATGTGTTATTATTTGATTGACATTTTAGTATACAAATATTTAAATTTAATATTGAGAAGGTTTACAAGAAATAAATTTCAATGATTTAGTTATAGCATTCTTTCTTCTTTAAATGGCACAACAGCCCATGGAAGGCCTAGGCCGAGCTTTTTGCATCTTCTCATGTTGTGCGTGTTATATTTGTACATGAATGGAACCTACAGGTTTAAATTTAACTTTTGTAAAACTAATTTTGTAGTGTATTTTTACATAGTAATAAAAGAAATAAAATAAATTCGTTATATTAATTGTCTATTGCCTGGTTTTTAAATACCAAAATGACGACAAATAAATCAATGGGGCAACGCTGGATGTCACACTTGCAAACAGTGTTTACACTAACAATTTATTCCCTACCAAATTTTTCGTAATTTCAAAAATTTAAATTGATTTTACTCAGCTGCTCAGCAGAGCTAGTTTCTTAGAGTACCATTATGCTTTTTTATGCTTTATGGTTGATTTTCTTAAGCATTATTATAGCTATGCATTAAAAATTACGGAATGAAAAGTGGAAGTTCATATAAATTGAGTGACTAAGTTTCAGTGACATTTAATTATAAAAAAAAAGTATCAGATATAATTTTGTTGCAAATGTGATTGCATTCCCTTTCCCTCCCTCCATCCTCCCACCTATCAATCTTTCTTCCAATTAACACAATGCTCTGCATTCATTAGGGGTACACCCAGTGTGTTGAATGTATCAATAAAAAATATAAAAATAAATGTTTTTAGTAAACTTAAACATAAAAATAAATTTCATTCTTTTAGCAAATAGAATGCACTGTGGAAAGCTTCTGTCCACTTACAAGAAAGCTTCAATCCTTGCTTACAAGACGCAGAATGTTCCACTTGCAAAATTGCTGAAAAAATAATCAGATCTCAAATATTTATTTTCTTTAAACAAGGCGATTCTAATGAAAAAACAGCACGTTTTGACCATAACAAAAAGGCTAATCCGCGAGAAAGGATCCAAATAGCCGCGGAAACTTCCAAACACAAATTGTTTTCCAGTCAAATTGCAGCTTCCTGTTACCAGCCGTCGAGTCAGACAGATTTTGAAAGGAAACGAGAACTTGGTTTTTAAAAGGAGGGCACAAAAACTGTCGCTAACTCAATCACACAAAGACGCGAGATTGAGGTTCGCCCAAATATAACAGTCGTGGCAAAAAGAGTGGTTAAGGAGTATTCTTGGGAACAAAATATTGAACTCTCGACTGCTCGGCACGAAGTCCCGACTTAAACCCCATCCAGAATTTATGGGGGAGCCTTGCACGTCGAGCTCAAGAGAGCCAATTTATGAATGTTAAAGAGCTGAAAATTGCAATTAAAGAAGCGTATGACCTTATCTCTGAAGTCGAAACAAAAAAATTTATTGAGTTAATGCCAAAACGGAGAGGCTCAACAAAATATTAAATATTATGTATAGATCAGTTTTTATTTAAAAGTTTTAAATAATTTCCAGTTAATTTATGTGAATTTCCACTTTATATAGTATTTATGCTTTAGAAGAAAATTTAATTTTTTTTTGTTCTGAAAGTAAAAAACTTAAATTTTTTGGTTTTTATTCACTCAAAACAAAGCAACATTTAATGAAAAAAAATTTAAAATTTACAAAATTACTTGCAATGCGTTTGAGTTTATAGGAACTTCCACCACTGTACTTAGTCAGCCCGAGAGCTGAATATCATGCAAAAGTCCTTGAGTCGAATTATTAAAAAAGTCTTGGGACTTGGTGCCTTCAAACGTCGCACCGGAAATTTGTTAACTGCAGCTTTGGATAAAAATAGGGTAGAAAAATTCAAACGTCTTTTGTTTGGTGAAGCAAGCTGATAACTTGGCAGAAAAATCTTGTTTACATATGAAAAAAATTTAACCGTGCAGGAAAAATGTAACAAGCAAAATGATAGGGTGTGTGCATGGTCATCTAAGGAAGCATCTGAACTGATCCCACGGGCTTAAAAGGATCATCACCCAGCTTCAGTCATGGTTTGGTTGGGTGTCTCTTACGATGAGGTCACTGACTTGCAATTCTGCGAACAAGGGGTAAAAACTTCGGGTAAAGTTTACCAAAAAACCATTTTGGAAGCTTTTGTGAAGCCATCTAACCATTCCCTGTTCCAAACCCAGCCGTGGACTTTGCAGCAGGATTCTGCGCCAGCCCATAAGGCTAAGACGACCCAGACCTGGCTTCATTTGCTCTGAAGAATGAGCGTCTGGCAGCACTGATCTGAACCCACTGGATTACAAATTATGGACAGTTTTAGAGGACATGGTTTGCCACAAAAGATGCCCCAACATTGACTCTTTAAAGACTGGTTTGATTCGTCAGCTGTCAGCACTTTTCTAATGCACGAGGGGCGTGTAACTATTGATGATTGGCCAGTGCGACGTAAGGCGTGCTTGAAGGCCAAAGGCGGGCATTCCGAATAATTGCTTTTAGTATTAAAAAAAAAAATTGGTCCAAAATAATTAATTATTTTTAATTTTATAACATCAAATGCTGTTACACATGTACTAAATACATAAGTAATTCTGTTGACAGATTTGTCTCGCTTAATAAGTTCCACTACGTCGAAATTAGACCAGGGTCACAGTCTACGAGATTGGATAAATTTAAATAAATTAGTAAATTTTCATTGCCAATTTTGCCAAAAAACTAGCAAATTCAGATTTAACTTACTAACCTATGAAGAAAAAATAATACTATCAAATTTAGTAGAAAAAGTCCAAAACGGTAATATTGCTGACAACCCTCGGCTCTGTTGAACGTGTGCAAATCTGCCAAAAAAGAGCTAAAAATAGTTGTGGCCATAAAAGGAAGCAAACATTTTTTTATTTTTGTGGAAACACACTTCATAGATGTGTTTGTACTAAACAATACGGTTGCATGTTCTTGTATACCATGTCAAACGTTTATCACATTTATTCATCTTCAGTTATAACAACTTTGTTAAGTTTTTCATTATTGAATTCAACATAAAGAAGTTTATTTTATTTCATTGTTTTGTTGTAATAGAGTTTATTAAATTATTGCCTTTACTTTTGGCATTGCTTAAATATGAAATTGAAGTCATTCCGTCTGTACTGAAATACAGTTTCTTTTTTTTCCAAAAAAAAGGGAAAAATATCAGTCTTCGTAGTTTTTTTTACAAAGTTTCTTCCACTGTAGTTCGAAATTTGTAATTCCATTCGTACTGAAAAACAGTTTCTTTTTTTCTAAAAAAGGGAAAAATATCAGTCTTCAGCTTTTAAAGAGTTGTCAATGGAAAACATATTTCAATATTTCTTAAAGTTTCAACGTCGTTAAGGTTAATTCATAAATTCCGCGAAACGAAAATGTACGGAAGTTAAAGTTAATCTTTACGTTATCGTTTTGTATGAAAAAATTAAAAAGAAACCCTAAACCCTTTTTGGGAGTTCCGGCGAAAAAATATTCCACGTGAATTTTTCTGTTTGCCCGAAACTTTTCCCTTTATTGGCAATTCCGCCCGAACAAAATTTTACTGTGAATGGCATAGAGCATTTCGAACACACTATTGCGAACATGAACAACCGTTTTTACGTGTTCAGACATAGTTTATTCAGTTTATTTTGAGCACATTCAGACATAAGATAAGAACTAACCTAAGTTATAATATACATATATTTTAAAAACAAAAGAAATAAATAAAAATATTGAATTTAGTACTTGAAACGAGAATTAAACTAAGTTTGGTAATGTGAATTGGGATCGCAAATTTCTTATACTTGTTTATTCCTAAGAATGTCCAATTTAATATTCTCTATTTCCAGCATTCGACGATTCTTCTCAATTTTAGTTTGTACTTCCTCCTTTCTTAAATTCTCCATTTCCAAGTTATGCTTTTTCATTTCCAATATGGCTTCACCCACTTTGGCGCACAAATCTTGCTGCATTTCCAGCTCTTTTAAGACTACTTCGTTAGTTGTCATTTTACAGGATTTTCCTTTGGAGTTTAATCTTTCTTGATTAATAGCAGCTTGATTTGGGATAAGAGAATCAGACGATGAACTCATGGCTTCAACTAATGGTTGATCTATGCTGCTTTCCCCACATTCCCCCAACATTTCATTTTCGATAAATGTTTCTGCTTCTGTGCTTAACCCTTTTTCCTGTTCAGCCGGAGGCAATCCAAAAATCCAGGTGAAAGTTTTTGGGTCTTGTTAGGTCCACCTCCTGTTCCTCTTTCATAAATTTTATTCAAGGAAGCCTTCTTCCGTACGTAGCGCTTTTGATCTGACTAAACCTAATCAAAAAGGATTATATTAGCTGATAAGGATTATATAATCAATTAAATTTATACCTTTTTCCATTCAGATACGGCCCACCTTCACTGGTGGGCCTGAGCTATGCAACTCCAATGTTAATTCCTTCCAAAATTGCGACACTTTTTCACGACAAAACCTCTAGCAATATCAGGTTTCTCCAGCATTCTATTCAGTAGAACCTCGCTTTGAACCTTATTTATTGTTTTAATCCTGAAAAACACACAAAAATTATTTATCTCACTTTTCTTTGTTTTAACAATGCAAAACTTAAATTTTTTCCGGTGTTTTCGCTTCCAAAAGTGAATTGAAAAATAAAGGTGAAAAATTCAAAATATTCCGTATGAAAAGTGTTTTGCCAATAAGAGGAAAATGTTAGAACATGAAAATTTTCCGCCCGTAATTCACAATAAGGGAAAAGTGAAAAGTGAAACATTCCGGGCGAATGCCGTATTCACGATAAGGGTGATTATGTTCTCCAAAAACGTTGAATTGAAACTAGGAATGTCTGCTAGCTGCTTCTCGTCCACCCAAAGTTTCGGTTCATGTGTGCAGAGAAGTAAAATATTGCCAAGGTAAGGCAAAATAAAATTGAGAACAAGTATATAAGCGTCATCCACGATTTAGTTAAAGACTGGCTGGAGAGAAACTTCAAGAATTTTGTGACATATGTATGCTGCCTTTTCGGCCAACACTCTTGGTGAAAATCTTTATCACTTGAACGTCTGTTCTCTATACCATACATAGGTTAAGGGAATTTCCAACAGTGATCAAGAGCGTTTATGACCACTGGCTTTTAAAAAAGAGAATTTTTCTCTCTCTACAAACATAATTTGACGTTATGTAAACCAAACTTGCTTTAGAAAATGTTTGTACTAAATTCGTTTTTTAGGTATTCATTTTTATGTATGTATAAGTTTTTATATGAAGAACTTTTTTGATACCTTGTTATATTTCTCCACTCTCCAAATGCTAAAAATTAATATAAAAAACATTAGAACTTTCTAAAAACCCAAACGGCTTAAAACGTTATTTGCATATGAAAAATTCGGTTATTGACCTTTGCACAGCAACTAACAGTAACAATAACGAACGACCCTGATAAGTAAATTAAAATATTTTAGCAAACGTACGTTAATCACGAATTACACTGCAGGTAGAAGAATACGAACCAAATATAAAAAAACATATTTGAGAAAACCTTTCAATTTGAACATTACACAGTAGCAATAAAGAATGCTTTCTAAATTCGTACATTTATCTGTGATTAGTATAGAGATTATTAATATGTATATACTAAATACAGTATTGTTCGAAAGCGAAGCAACTTTTTCCTCCGAAGCATTCAAAAATAAAAAACTATTTATTTAAATGGTGTACTTTGTGTACAATTACAGTAGCAAAAAGAATTAAAATCCAATTTGTTTTTGGTGAAGAAAAAAATAAAAATTTACGCAAAATACAGATGTTGGAAACCTTTAAGCAACTTTTCGGTATTTGGTATGGAAATCAATTTAAACAACTTCTGTTTATCTTTATGGCTAAAAAAAAGATTTTATAAGGCTTATCCATTATGATTTTATGTAAGCTATCAGTGTATGCTTTTTCTTAAAACGTTAAGTTCCCACCTTCGGCCAAAAGAGGATTTCTCTGAGATTCAAATCCTGGGCTTTCGACTGAGGAACCATATGCTTGAATACGTGGAATGCGAAATGCTATTTTCATGTCTTTATTTAGCAAAAAAAAGCCCAAAACACTCATCGAAGTTGGTTAAAGGGTAGTTATCAACCAATGGAATTCGAATCTTAAATCTATTTGGGGCATGTTGAAGCCGAGGGTGGTGAGTCAACTGATGACTTGCTTAAAATTTTAATGGATAACAACTATACTTTCAAGCCTTATAGAATCTATACACATACATATGTAAGTACATAGTTACATCTAAATCTATGTAACTATGTACATACGAGGGTAGATCAATATGTACCCGTGTTAGAAATGAAGAGGCAAGTTTTTCACAAATTCTTTTTTCTATTTTTCAACGTAATCTCCTTTTAGTTCAAAAAACTTTTCCCAACGTTTCTGCCATTTCTTTAACCCCTCCAAAAAAATACGATTTGTCAAACTTTTCAAAATATCCTCCTGTCTCGACGATAACCTCCTCGTTTGAGCCGAATTTTTTCCCCCGAGTCACGTTTTCATGTTGTGGAACATAAAGAAGTCGCAGGGAGCCAAGTCGGGCGAGTACGGTGGGTGTGGCAGCAATTCGTAGTTCAATTCATGCAATTTGGCCGCGAAAATTGCGTGTCCGCCTGTTTTCCACCGTAAGCAATCGTGGCACCCATCGGGCCAACATCTTTCTCATGCTTAACCTATCATGTAGAATATTAATTACCGTTCCGTACGACACTCCTACGGCCTCTGCTACTTCGCGCACTTTCGTTCGGCGATCAGCGAGAATCATGTCGTGGACCTTTTCAACGATTTCCTCGGTAACCGCGTGTACCGAGCAGCTTGGGCGCTCCTCATCAACAGATCAAACAGATGTACGACCACGTTTAAATTCGTTGAACCAATATCTTACGGTTGTCATAGATAGCGAAGGGTCCCCATAGACAGCATCCAACTTCGCTTTTATTTCTTCGCATGTTTTTCCATCCAAAAATATGCGAATTACGGATCGATATTGTTCTTTTTCCATTTTATCGCGAAACACAAACCACGTGACATCTTAATAACTGCCAAATAAAAACTAACCTATGAATCTGTTTGAAATTTAGTGTGGTGTCGTGTGACAGATGGCAGGCAGTACACGACGGTAATGCCAACTTCCCTCAGCAACGCCACCTGTCTTCACACACGGGTACTTATTGATCTACCCTCGTATGTATGTGGATACCTATGCACATATATATGTATGTATTAATTTTAATTTAGCATTTGCAAGAAGAAGTCTAACGTTAACAATTTTGTTGTAATATTTATGTGTGTAAAATTGTTCAATCAAATGAAATGAAATAAATAACGGCAAAACAAACGGGGAAAGTAAAATATTAATTTGCAAATTATGTATAAAGCGAAGCAAACTGAAAAATTAAAATAAAAACTTTTTAACAAAGTTTAAAATTAAAATATCACACAGTCAATTAGTATAGACAGAAAGCGAGAGAACACGGAGCATGATTGAGCGATAGTGGTTGGTTTTAGATCAGCGATGGGCATATTTTCAATTCCCATAACACGCGTGTATAGGCAAACTAAAAAAATGCTGTTTGTGCGACGTCGAAACACGTATACTATAAGCTTCTTCGTGTGTTTTTATTTCGGCGAAGCAAATCAAATCAGCTGCTGTTCGGCACTTTTAGAATCAAGGCCACGCAGCGTAATTTTTTGCAAGTACAAATAGAATTTTTTCTTCACACACAAGCGCAATATGTGATGATATGTATGTGCCCAGCACTGTTTTATATCAACGAATGAATATATGCAGCAACCGTCAGCACTGTGGCGGTTGTTTTCGTCTTCGTTATCATTTGGCAAACGAAAATCAGCCAAAATCATCATTGTAATAAAACATTTTTCTTTGTAGTGAAAATTATTACTCTTTGCTTTTACGTATTAATTTACCAGCTGAGAGAACAAACAGATAGACAAACTGACGAGGGGACAGACAGACAAACGGATGGTTTCACTTTAAAACATACACACGCAATTCTTTTTTTTTTTACCACCACAAACGAAATAATACAATAGAAAAAATGAAATTAAAATAAGTAACAAAAATACGAATGAAATTAAAAATTGAAAAAAACACAAAATAAAAGGCAAATTTAATAAAATTTAGGTCACACATGACGATGATGACGAGACCAACGATGAGAGACTAAAAACAACAACAACTGCGTGAAGGAAAAACAAAAAAACGCCAATGATTTTTTTTTGAAGCACGACAGAAATGGTTAAATAACTTCTCTCTTATTATTTGGTATTTTGAAAGCAGTAAATGAGAATGAGAAAAATGTACAGGCATACATGCAAAGAGAAGAGGGAGAGTGCCATCACTATGTAAAGAAGCTCTCGTCATAGCATTCCATATTTTTTTTTGACAGTATTTTTTTAATGATGAGTTGAGATCAACCGCAGCACCGACACTATAACTATGCTATGTACAATAAAAGCATCGTGATTTACGTTCGTTATGAAAATAGAAAGTTTCCTTTACTACTAATTATTGAGTTTTTTCTTCTTTACAAACGGTTTTGCTTTTGTTATTTTATTTTTATTATTGTGGATAATGAAATTCATACTTCATTAAGCTTTATGGATAAACTTTGAATGGGGCGATTCTAAGATAGCTTCTTATCAATTTCCATCAATACCATGAGAAATAGAGAAACTGGAAGTAATTTGGCCAAATCCAGACCAAGATTTCGTGAGGGATATTAATGATCCATCGACTTTGAGAGTAAAATTTTTATTTAGAACAGTTATAAATTCGAAATTTACGAGCCATCTGCAAGAAAAATGTTAGCTTAGAAGAACCGCTTAACTAAAACCGTGTGTTGATTCTGCTATGGACAGTGTTGAATCGTGAATCGCTGAAAATTTCACCACTACTACACACATAAAAAAGACATTGAACAGATGATCTCTTTCATTAAGAGAGAGTCATTACTTGACATCTCTCTCAAGTACTGTTTATGGGAACGAAGTTATGAAGAGCGATATGGAAATTTTTAACTTGAGATAACCATCAATCTTATGTGATATCAAGGATTTTGATACTTTTGATACTGTGATAAGTGTGTGTAAGTCCATCAAACTTTACAATGGAAATTCCTTTGAGTTCCGTAGGGGGAACAAATTTAAGAAGGGGAAAAAACTACGAATTTCTGACTTAAGGCGTATATGCACGTTCGGGTTAACATGTTGAGCCAGAATTGAGAATTTCGTATGATTGTAATACATATAATATTATTTTTTTTCTTCTCCTTTTACTGATATATCCTTCGACTTTAAAATATGTTTTCAACACTTCACCTTTGAAGCTTCGTTGACTAAACCTCTGTAAAAACGTCACAGTCAATCGGGTGGTAAGACTTCACATTTAAACAAAAAAAGTGATATGAGCCTCGGTAAAATTGCCCCAATATTTTTACAAAATATTTTTTTTGTTTTTTTTTGTATTAAGTTTTTAAAGGCTGTAAATGTAAACAAACAATTTTTAAAAATCTTATGTCTTGACATATTGAACAATTCAACTCCAAATATTTCTAAATAGACTTCTAATCGAAAAAAAACTGACGATTAAATCACCTATACCAGCGCCGTTTTAAGGAACATTTCGATAAACTCCAGATTCGAGATATGCAAAAAAAAATTCGATTTTTCAAAATCAGGATCGTTGAAGACCCCTTTAATTTGATGAAAACTAGTCTGAATTCAATAGAAGAAAGAAGTTATGAATGAGAAACGGATAATATATAACTTGAGGAGGCTTTCGGCGATAATGATACTATATATTGCATAAATATTTAGGAGTATGTAAATATTTAGGTGAATTCTCTTCACTAGACCGACCTGAGAATATCGAACTTGAGGGTCGCACCAACGACGTTGAAATTCATACCGGTTCCTTGAGTGGCAATTTAGCGTTAAGACCCTCACTTACTTACTTACTTTTAATGGCACAACAGCCCATGGAGGGCCTAGGCCGAGCTTTTCGCATCCACTCATGTTGTGCGTGTTATATTTGTGTACATGAATGGAAGGGACCTATAGTTTAATGCTAAGTCCGAACGGCGAAGTGAAAAGCTTTTCATAGCAATTTTTATTCTGGTAGGTTTGCCATTGCCTGCCAAGAGGTGGTGCCGTGAAGAAAAATTAGTTTTTCTGCATTTTTTATTAAATTTTTTTTTTTTGGATTTTGCTTGTGCCGAGTTTCGAACCCCGGACACTCTGCGTAGCACTCCAACGCATTACCACTACGCCACAGCGACCCTCACTACCTTGTTTTTATTGTTGGAGTTACATCTAATGAATATAATAACAGAAAAAAGTTATGAGGGAAAAACAAACCACTAGCAATGGGTTAACCATTTCGCGTAGCTCATCGAAATCTTTGTGATAAATATGTATACTCAAAAAATTGTTGTGATCCTTTAAAGGGTGGCGATGTAATTAACTTATCTCGAGGAATTAACGTCTCAACTATTTCTCTTTTAACAATCTTCTAAATGTTTTCAGTAGATCTAAATGAGTAGATAATAGAGTTTAAGCAGGAAAACGGTCCTTCTCTCTTGATATGAAATACAGTTTTTGTTTAAGCTACTAGAAATTGTGAACAATTCACTATGTTATGAATATTGATACAGAAAATATATTGATATTACGCATGTCGCGTACATACCTCAATACGTAAATTTATATCATTTATTTTCAAATGATCAGCTTGAGTTTTAGTCTAAATTTTAATAATATTTTAAAAAGTGCACTGAACTTTATCTTTAGATAATCGTTTCATCGTATTATTACAGACTTACTCCTCCTTTTCGTTTACCTTCTTAAATAACGTTCTTTTTGGTTGGATTTCCAAATGTTACGTGCACGTTGAACACAAGGAACTGTACAAAAATCTAAAAATAAACCAGCTCATGTTATTTTTCAAATCCACCTGAGCTGATGATGTTATTGTAATTATTGTTGTTCTACTTGTGCTGTTGTTGCTACTGCTTTTGATGTTATTGTTGTTAGTCTGTCTGTAAAACAGCAGCAGCAACAGCAATAGCGTCTACAAATTAAACTGTCATACGCAGGATAAGCTATACAAATACAACAAAACAACAAGTATAGAGAAATAAGATAAATTGGAAAAAAAAAACACAGCAATATGCAACAAGAAGCACTTACAGCCCAGTTCATTCTCTTGACACAAGACACAGGGGAAGTAAAGGCAGCAAAGTAAAAGAAAAGCAGCTGCAACAATTGACGGCGTCGTCACTTGCACCACACTCCACCAAACCACAGTAACCAACACGATTCCAGGTATCAGCTCTGATGGTTAAGCCTAAAGTAAAAAAGAAAATGAATCATTTATAATGAACGAACGAAAAAACAAAGCAAGAATGAATAAAAAACACCTTGCGAATTATGCATGATCCACAAACTAGAAACACGAAAACAGAAACGAAAATCAACAACACAACACATACCCGTATAAAGAATGAAAAAGGGTTACTTCTGTAATAAACAATATTTAAAAAAAAATGAACTTAAATTCATTCACAACCATGAAATACAAAAACAAAAAAAAAAAACAAAAATTAACCGGCCACCACAAGATGAAGCGGTAATGAAGAAGCATGCCGCAAAATAAGGGCAAAACAAGCAAAGAAAAAGTGTCCAAATGAAAACTTGAATAAATGTATGTATGTATATGAATATGCTTGCAGCAGCGGAGGAGCAGCGCTACTACTACGCCATATTCGCGTGAAACATATTCCAAAAACCCAAGTCAATTCCACTTTTTTTATTTCGCCTTTAATAATAACATGTTCTTCCATTTTTAAGACTGCTGCAAATTTAAGTTTATAATCTAAAATTAAACTTCATATGAAATGACATTTAACACACACTGTGTGAGTAATGCAAAGTTCTTGCGGATTTGGGTTTCAGAGTTGCCATTATGAAAGTTAAATATTAAAGGGTGATTTTTTAAGAGCTTGGTTTTTGAAAATTTTTACAAAAGTGAATGAAATTTTTATTTGTTTCGATAAATCAATTACTGCCATTTACTTTTTAAAGATACTTACACTTAATTGTTGCCAGCGACTACGCTTTAAGTGGTACATTCTGAAAGTCTAATTTTGACACACTTTTTCACACATTTCGGGCGGAATCTAACCAATGACACGTTCAATGTTGGCTTCCAAAGCAGCAATCGTGTTTGGTTTGTTTCTATAGACAAGAGACTTAACATAGCTCCACAAAAAATAGTCTAACGGGGTCAAATCACACAATCTTGGTTGCTAATTGACTGCACCAAAACGTGAGATTAACTGAGCACCAAATTCGCCTCTCAGTTGATGCATGGTTTCGCGTGCAGTATGGAATGTGGCACCGTCCTGTTGGAAGCACATGTAGGCTAAGTCCAATTCTTGCATTTTCGGCAAAAAAAAGGGTATTATCATCGAACGGTATCTTTCTCCATTGACCGTAACGTTGCGGCCTTCATCGTCTTTGAAGAAGTACAGCTCAATGATACCGGCTGCCTATAAACCGCACCAAATAGTGCAGTTTTCGGGATGCATTGGTAGCTGCTGAATTGGCTCTGGCTGGTCTTCACTCCAAATACGGCAATTCTGCTTATTCACGTATCCATTGAGCCAAAAATGAGCCTCGTCGCTAAATGGACGTAGATTACGAAACACTTTTGTCACAGCGCATGAATTTTGATAATAAATTTCAATAATTTGCAAACATTGTTCAGTCTTTTCGTAAGTCTATTCATTATGAAATGGCAAACCAAACTGAGCATTTTTTACTTTGACACATGTCAAACATAATGCGTGAACTGTTCGTCAATAACCAAATATCAAAAAAATCATCCTTTATATTAGCAAGTTGATACTAAACATGGAAGGACGGTATTGCAATATTTTTGGTTTTGTCTGAGCTTGAAGCTTATAAGTATATCTTTGAAGAACAAATTCGTGCTGTACTGTTATGCCGAGTACCCGGTTTCGAATCTCGGCACATACAAAAATCAAAAAGTGGAAAAAACAATTTTTCTTCACGGCACTATCTCTTAGCAGGCAATAAGTAGCAACCTCAAGAGTAAAAATTGCCTAAGAATTCGTAGGATTCGTTTTTAAACCGTAGGTCCCTTTAATTCATGTAACACGACACACAGCATGAGTTGATGGTAAAAGCTCGGCCCAGGTCCTCGAAGAGCTATTGGGCTATTAAAAGAACAAAAAAAAAAAGAGCATCAAATTTAATCAACTAGTATATATGTATATACACAGTGCTATACAAAAACATATGCCACAGTTCTTCTTCGTCAAATTAGTTACAAAACAAGCTTCTTCCTTCAACGACCCACAGACAGTAGAGTAATTCTTAATAAAATTGTAATAGTAGTTAACTTTTCCTATGCTTTCTGTGTTTGATTCTGATTGTTTGATTCAATTTAGCGTTGAAATATAGTTGGTACACTTGCTACACTTGAGAGGCAAACTCTGGTACTGATACAGGCCGAGAGGAGTGCTTACAACGACTAACGCTTTGAACTCTTCGTCCAGTTCAATCAGTAAATATGCATCCGATAAATAAATTTTCAAAAATAGTTTCCCATTTTTAAGTTTATGAACAGATGCCTTATACGAGGAATTAGATATTGCTCTAAATCCATTTGCGAGTTAATAGCTGCTTTAAAATCACCGCATATTCTTATAACGAGTTATAAAGTTCACTTACTAAACTTAACCGGTTTCCAAATTCTTAGTTCCGCCCAACGTTTGGCTTCTTGTTCCAATCTTGATCTTGATTTGAAAAATTTTGTATTCCCGATTTTCTTTTATATATGTATGTAGATAAGTGCTTCCATATTAGAACATCGACCCAATACACTGCTAAATAACTGATTGTACTCATTGCAAAGTAGTTTTATTTCGGAACTTAAGAATTCTTCCAATTTAAAAATTTTAACTGACTTCTACTCACCATACCAGCTTAAACCAAATATGATATTGCAAAATTCAGAATTTGCTACAATTAACGCTAAATGCTTCGTCTCATCACTTTACTTTATTTCGACTTTTGCCTACATTGCACTCATTATTGATCGAACAGACAGCACCAGTATCAAATTGAAATTGTATTGGTTGGTCATTTATTTCTGCATTTATAAGCACTATGTTGAAATTCTCTAAAACATCACTTCATTTTACCAGATTATTACTATAAATAGGAATAGACTCACACACTGATTGAATTGCATTCTCTTGCCAAACCTCAAAGCTCTGCTACCCATTGATTGTAAGTCTCACATTCCCGCTTTTGTGTCTTGTAAAAATCATATCTTGCTTTTATGAAATGCGGTTTCGTTTTATAATGGCCTTTCAATTTAGTCACTAGTTCTTCAAATGAAGAAGTTGTTCGCCATGCTTTCCAATAAGTTTTTGCATGAGTCTGAAAGTATGATATCCTATCCAAGAGAGTAAAAGCGACCGTTTATTATGATCGCCCTCCATGCCATAAGCTTTAAAATGTTCATCCAACTGCCTCTTCAACTGCCGCAATCAAAGTCTTGCTTTTCCTCCACAAATGGATGATGAAACCTTTTGGGATTGCTGATGTACATACCTATGTAGCTGATCTGCTCGATGCTGGACTATTCGAAATTTGTGAGACAATTTCCCATTGTTGAGCTATAAATAAAATTGAGATAAAACAAGGGGGAGCATTGAATACCAATTTAAGTTTTCAACCTATTCATAGTTTACTGGGAAAATTTTCACCATAAAATTTTAGAGATATTCACTCTTTGGTGTAAATTGCCTTCTATCATTGTCAATGCAAAATATTTCTGCTATCACAACAACAAATATATGTAATATACCGTTAAATTTTGCATTTACAATGTTGCAAGAGTTTACACTAGATAGTGAATACCGCTATTATTACTTAGTCTGGATTTACACACGGCGATATTTTGTTTGTAGGCAGAAAGGCAAGGTGAATGGGGTGGGGGAAAGGTTCCGCCTCAGCCATATCGAGAAGAGGGATATGAGAGAAAATAACTACCCGGTTGTTTAAAAAAAAAGATAAAAATTACTAAGGACATTCTATGAAAAGCATATATACTGACAACAAGTTCTCCAAATTTCTTCACTTGCATTTTCTGACAATTTGGTAACACTTACACGCGATTGGTCAACAACAAATTGTATCTTGCTGGGCAACAAAGAAAAAGAGCAATTTTTAAACTACTTATATCACCCACCGTTAGCATAGCAACACGCAATATGACCAACCAATAATATAAAAAAATTATTCCCTACATTTCGTTCTGCTTGAACGTTGCCGCACGCAAAAGTCAACACTTTACTTCACCATCACTTTCTTCTCACATCTTTCCGCAATACAATCCTCTCTGTTCCAGGTATGTAAGGCTAAAATAAAAACTAAAAAACGAAATCCGATGAAACTAACAAAACTATGCTAAAATACTAAAAACAAACGAGAAATAAAAACTAAAAGAAAGAGAACAACACGAAAAAGCACGTGAAGCAAGCAAAAAAATAAACGACACGAAGATGAATGAACCGACCGGCGTTTTATTCGCGGAGCGGGCCTCAGTTGTATAAGAAGAAGACAAGAAAGTCATCCAGCCAGCCTCACCGAGAAAACGAAATAATGAATAAATTAAATAAAATGCAAAAAGCGTTTCAAAAAAATAAATACACAAATTTCGTGCTGAATATTGAAATTGGAATAAAATAAATGAAAAGAAAAAAGAAACGGGTGGCTGTCAGAATTGAACGTCAACTTTCCACAAGTAACATGAAGTTAAGGAAAACAGTAGAAGGAAGCATAATAATACCATACAACGACGATAGTCCGAACAAAAACATCACAAGACAAAAAAAAAAAAAACGAAGAAAAATGAATGACAAAAACCAGAACCTGAATATTAAATTGAGTTACGCCGCGCTGCTACACTTTGCTCTCTGTTCTGCTCTCACTTAAAATAAAAAAGTTTCAGTGAGCGAGCATTAACCTTTTCTGTTGCTGTGAACAAAATCAAAATCATTGGCACTGACGCCACGACAACAACAACAAGAACATTAACGACGCAGTGTCTACATCTGGTTTACATACAAGTTCATTCGTTCATACATGTGTTAGCAGCCAGCAGCAGGGCGGCGGGCGCGGCAAGCGGGTTTTGTCAATTTTATAAGTGTGCGAACGTTAATTTTGATTTGAACAGATTTATATCAATTATCGAATGTGTTGCGATTTTAGTATTCGCAACAGAGCAATTTTTATTGCAATTGAAAAGAGTTGATATTTGTTTTATAAGATGTTAGCCGCCGTACTACTTATAACTTCAACATGGCAATAACAATACATCTTTATTGTTGCGGTGGATCAGACCTTGGGTCAAATCAGCTGACGAAAGCATAAGTAGAAAAAACAATATAAAATCACTTTTGTTGTTGCGGGCATGTTTCCAGCACTCACAATCAGCTAAAGAGAATCCAAAGGCGGGGAAAAACTAAAAAAAAAAAACAAGCAAGCGTAAACAATAATTTTGACAATCGAATGATTTTCGACATCAAAGAAGAAGAGCGCGTTGCTAGTAACCCACCTTATATAAATTCATTCAATGCTCATTGGTGTTTCTTGTTTACACCCTCACTCACATGTTAGGTCTATTTCTTTATTTTTTGGACTAAAACTAGTAGAAGTGTCAAATTTGAGTCAATAATGCAAAAAATTATAGGAACTCGTAAAACCGCAAATTTTATTTATGGTAGACTACAAAATGAAAATAAAATAATTGCACTTTAAAAAAGGGAATGGAGCAAAATAATCATATAAATATAAATTGTAAACATCATACATACATCGAAAAAATCGGATAACTTTGAAAGACCAGTGCTTTGAAATTCTTCACCCGAATTTAAAAATTCAAAGAGTAGGCTTTGCGTTGGAGAAATTCTGATGAAATACAATCACATGTTTTTTGACTTGTGAACTTTCAGTTGAGTCATGGCATCGGAAGTGGAAAGACGCGATTTAGTTGATGAATTATTTCGAGAAAATCCGCAGTAGAGCCAGAAAACCATTGCAAATAAGGCGAAAGTTGCACAAAACACTGTCTCGATGATTCTTAAAAAATTTAATACAGACTTAACAGTTGCTAGAAAATATGGTTCTGGAAGGAAATGCGATTTCGTGTCTCCACAAAAGGCGAAGAAAGTCGTTGCACTCTTAGAGAAGAATCCAGCGTTGTCTAATCGAAAATTGGAGTTGCGGAAAAATCGAGTTGCAGTGAGTTTTTAGTTCGTAAAATTAAAAAAGATGCTGGCCTTAAAACATACAAAGTGCCGTCAGTACCCGACAGGAACGCTACTGAGAACGTGGTAGCCCAGAGCCGAGTTAAAAAGTTGAAGACAGATTTTTTCCAAAAATTCGATTGCTGTGTTATAGACGATGAAACATACCTGTTGTCTAAATTTTCTCAATTGCCTGGTCAAGAGTGTTACACCGCAAAGGAACGAGGAGGAGTTGAGGAAAGATTTAGGACAAACAAAAGTTCAAGTTCCCGAAGAAGTTTCTGGTATGGCAAACGATTTGTAGTTGTGGGCTAAGGAGTAAAAGTTTCGTAACAAGTGGCACTGTTAACGCCGAAATTTATGTGAAGGAGTGCCTCCAGAAGAGATTGCTGCCCTTCATTAGAAAGCACAATGTATCTACTTTCTTTTGGCCTGATCTAGCCTCCTGCCACTACAGTAAAGTAACCCTTAAATGGTTCGAAGACCAAAACCTCAAATTGGTACCAAAAATCGCCAACCCACCAGAACCTCGGCCTATTGAGAGATATATATATATCTAGTGAAAAGAACATTAAAGGCAACAAACAAAGAAGCTAAATCTATGGAAGATTTTATAAATAAGTGGAATGCTGCTGCCAAGAGAGTTTCAGAAATGACTAACGGCAGGCATACCGGAAAAGCTGTCCGAATTCTGTAAAAAACAACAAACAAATTAGTTTTATTGATCATTTTATCAGAAATTAAATTTTCTTTTCAAAACTTTTAAAATTTTTTTATTTGCATAACGGATTTCAATGCTAGGACAATTTAAAGTTATCCGATTTTTTCGATCTCACTCCTTATGTACATCTACAGGAATTTCCATTTTAAAATATTTCTTATTTTTGATTTAATTAGCAAAACAATTTTTTTTTTAACTTTATATTTGGTTGTTATTTATTATCGTCAGGTGATAATTTAACACTTTTCAAGTTATTGCCAGAAGAAATGTTGCTGGTAAATGTTGCCTCTGTTCAATATTTTGCTTGATACCATGTTACACCATCTGTTTTTTATTATAATTTGCTAATACTACTTCAACCAAGCAACCAGGTTACTGCCAATATAAAAAAAATAAAAAATATATGGTTCCAGGCAAAAGCGTTTTTAAAATTTGATATATTTCTCCATTGACTCATTACTAAAACTTAAAATTTTGGGTAAGAAAATCAGTAAGAAGCTTAGAGGAATAAAATGTCGTTTGACTTGAAATTCATTGCCTTAGTGTAGAAGGATATCAATATGAAGTTTCAGATTGAACGAAGGTGTAAACCTTTATTGATATTCTTCAAAAGGTACGTTCTTACTTTGTCTTCTTTCAAAATTGTTCTCCTTGGCCTTGGGCATGTGAAAGAATTGACCTAGCCTGGCTCTATTGATAATTACAATCTTAGTGGGTTATTTAATACTATAATTATCAATTTTATATATGATTTTTTGTTATTTTCATATTAATCTTAATCTTTGGACATTATCATGGTATATCATATTAAATTGGCATAACAGCCCGCTGTGGGCCTAGGTTTTCGTATCCACGCATGTTGTGCTAGTTATATGGTACATACTATTTTTCCATGGAAGTGGTAAGCTTTTTTATGGGCAATTTTTACTCTTGAACGTTTGCCACTGCCTGCCAGGAGGTGGTGCCTTGTAGAAAACTTGTTTTTTCTACATTTTGATTTTGGCTGTACCAAGATTTGAAACCTGGACACTGCATAGCAGGGCAAAGCACTACCAACTACGTCATAGCGACTACTCGCAATGAAAAATATTTTTAAACAAATTCCAAGTTTGAACTTAATTAAATTAATTCTAACATACTACATATGTACAAATGAGTTCAAGTTCACACTTTGCATTGCATTTAACTCATTTAAGCGTATAATGAAGACTTCAAACGAATCCAAAAAATATTTTTAAGCGTTAAATGGCACCTTTAAAGAATTCTATTATACGATATAAGAATAAATCGATAAGTGAATAAAAGCCTCTAAAGAATTTATTCCACAGTTTAAAAATTAAGTGAAGCCTTTAAGTAGTCAGTGAATTCGTTCATTTCAGAACTCAATTTTTGTACGGTTTTTCTGAGTCATTCATCCATAACACTAGTTTAGAAAATTTTTTTTATCGCGAGTACCTAAAAGTGAATGTATTGTCTAGACTAATTTAATGTATGGTATGTTCTTCTTTGCGATGACATACAGTTTGTGAGAAACAAATTAAAATTCATTGGGTTATATGCAATGAAAATCATAAAACATTTTGGAAAAACACAAAAATAATATATCTTCGGAAATAAGAAGAACATACCTTTCGAAAGATATACAGTTCATGGATTAACCTGCCTCTCTCGGGCTGAGGGCTTTTCATATACATAGAATAGAAAGGGCGCAAATATGAAGAACATACCTTTCGAAAGATAAACAGTTCATGGATTAACCTGCCTCTCTCGGGGTGAGGGCTTTTCATAAACATTGAATAAAAAGGGCGCAAATAAGAAGAACATACCTTTCGAAAGATAAACAGTTCATGGATTAATCTGCCTCTCTCAGGTTGAGGGCTTTTCATATACATAGAATAGAAAGGGCGCAAACCTAGGATCAGTACTACTACCCGAGAATCAAATAGCTTGGAATTGAGTTATTCATGACATCTGTAAATTGAATAACGCCTTCATATTTTAATAGTTTTTTGAAATTCATAAAGCACGAGAACTTGAACGGCGAAAAAGTATCTTAATTTCCCCAATCTAAAAAATTCCAACTAGGGTACTGATCTCCTTCCATTACATATGTAAAACGTCATGCCCAAAACGTAGATTTCGGTCAATAGCTGAAGAAAATGGAGAACAAATAAATTAGAGTGATTTTATGTTTCAGCGACCCAAAATTAGTCTAAGTAGGGCACACCATTTTATTGTGGTTAATTTTTATTGTAAACTAGTGTAATCATTCTCAACAATATTTAAAAATAAATTCATTTAATTTTATTACTAATTCTTCTCTCTTTTATTTTTCAGATATTATCTTTGTGCAGCATACAAAAAAATACAGGAAAAATACAAATGTGAAAATATTGCAGGATACTAACTGAATAGTATTGCAGAAATATATTTAAATGTAAAACGTTTAATTAAACATAAGCTTAAAATATCGCTGCTGAAAAGTAACTAAACTTCAACTCAACAATTCATCAAAAATATTTATATAAAATGTTTCGTTGTCATAATTTTATAGTGTTATTCTTAAATGTTAAAAATATACAAAGTACTTTACAGCAAAATCGTACAACGTCGTCATTTTGTGGTGTTCATCAAAGTTTGTGTAAATTAAAAAATTAAGAAACATTACAACAAAACATTATATCATAAAAACATAGACCTTCAATTAGAAGAAAGACTAAAGTATTTTCATAATCACAACAACACAAAATCAAAACAACTTTTGATAGTTGATTCACGTTAAATTCACAAAGAAAATTAGAAAAAAAAAACATTTATGTATAGAATAGAGGATACCAGCGGTGCCGCAATGGATAAAACTAAGCAAAAATGTAAGTATATAAAATGAAAACAATAAATATAAGTAACTAAGTAGGTACTTGTGTGTGCAATTATGGTAAATTCAATAATAGTGTAAAGTACTCACTTCACACTGAATTATTTTCGAATACAATGTTAACTAACTACTATTACAAGAAACTAGGTCACACTTACGTATTTATATTTGTGTATGTATGCATGACTAAATTTTTTGACATACATACCTACACTCGGTAGCACATAGTGTCACAATTTTCACAAATATAATTATCTTTTCAATCCAATTTAATTTTAAATTACATACATGCAGGGTGCGACAGGGCTTCACAACTGTTTCCAAAACCTCAATGTGGGGGCAACAGCATTCACCCAAAGTCCTTAAGGTTGGAAGTGGAGTGACATGAAGTGTCCTACATTCCGCATCGCTCCCAAAACCATAACAGTTGCCGGAAACTTTTTGTGCATAATATGGGGTACATATGAAGGATCCGAACATAGCCAGCTATCATTTCGTCGGTTTATTTTTTGGTCATGGTGAAAATTTTTTTCACCAGTATAAAACCAAAACATATCCCGGATTCAGGATGTTTTAAAAGTCGTTGTGCCCTAATGAATCGATGTTCTCGAGTTTGTGTCTACATAAACTGTCCTTTGCGCATCACGTAGGATTTGTCTGCGTGGAAAATGTGACTGATTGTGCGTTCAGAAACTTGAAGATCTCTCGAAATAGCCTTTGGACTTTGAAGGGTTTTCGTTAAAAATGCCCTTGCTGCACAAACTGTGATGTTCGAGGACTGTCTGAAAGTGTTTCATAGTTTTTTGCGCTTGGCATTACTTTCCACATTGCCATCAGATGGGAGATTTCAAGATCTCTGTGAATCGCATGTATAACGACGATATCAGCGTGTCTTTTCATTTCCTGAGTCAGCTTTTTGTCTCAAATACCTACCACACGCTGTATAATATGTATGTACATGATTCAAAATCTACATATGTACATACATACACATGTGCCTATATATAATTAATTATTAAGTGTTGTTTTTGTTATACAGACGTCGCTGGGTAACTGCCAGAATGACGAATATGAGTTAACTATACCACGTAGTCTTAAACTAATAAATTCCCAGTTCAGCAAAACTCCTAGTTGATATATACTTTTTTTGATTCACAAAATCGGATTCTGAAATTTTTATGAAAGTGTCAATTTATATGCTATTAAGATATGGAATTAAGATATATCAACACCGAAAGTGGCAGATATTGGTTTAATCTGCGAATGCTTAAAATTGTTTGTACGATACGAACTCAATATGAGGGTCTTCAAAGAGAAGAAACACTTCGTCTTATTGAAGAAGGAGAAGAACATAGGCAAAAATCAAAATTAATATTATTTTAGTAGTCAGGTTTTAGCACTTTGTAGTTTTTTAATGGTACTTCAGGCTGCCCATCACATGGTTAACTACCAATTCTACGCGGTTTCATTAAAGGACATTCCGAGTATTTAAAATGCCCTCAGTACCAAAATTCTTCCTGCATAATATGTATAACTCTCTTCAACTCTTGTGGAGGTTCGACGACCTATAAAGAGCTGCTTTGATACTATATAAATCTTCATTTGCCAATAGAATAGAATGTGCCGTGAGATTAGGAAATTGCTAAAGCCTTCCAAATTCAAAATTTTAAATCTGTTGTTTAGGAAAGGTTGGTAGAATATGCTTAGTCTAGCCTTGGCAAAAGACGGGCAATAACGAAGGAAACGGTGAGAGTCTCTTCTTCTACACCAAATTTCGCTCATTTGCATTGACTCGATTATGAATTCATAAAATAATAATATTAATTTAAATATAAATATTGGAGTGTATTTGCAACTGAAGTACTACTCGATTAATATTAAAAAATACTCAATTAGTCGAGAAAAAAAGTTTACTCGAGTCCCATCACTAATCAAAACGGAACTATTGCACTTCCTTTCTCCAACATAATTAAAAACTCCTTTTTCGAACTTAATCACTTTAAACTTTTAATTATACTTCTACTGTCGTTGTTCGCATATGAGTATAAAGTATCTTTTTTAAATTCGCAAAACCAGAAATTCTAATCCCGGGATCCTTATTTCTATAAATGAAACAAATTAAAAAGCCAATAAAATTGTACAAATATTATCTTATATTACTTTTCTTTAAATCAAAAACATAATTTTAAATGAAAATTCACATTAGATCAGTCTTTTGTATACGTAGATTTACCGGCATGTTTTATAATAGGATAAAAATATAATAACCCATAAAGTAAAAGATATAAAGATATTGCATTTGAAATTAAAAAAAAAATATATATATTGTAAAAAATTTATATGTAGTATCCTAGCATAATATCCTACATATTATATACATACATACATATGTACATTAGAGCGGGTGACAAAAAAAAACCCCAAAAAACCACACCATATCTTAAAGCCTATATTGAGAGTATTTAAAAAAAATATTTATTTTTTTCGGATCGCCCTAAAAACCGTGAAGAATTAGTTAAGCTAATTAATATATTCAATATTTATTGTTATCTATCCAGTGCTTGGGAATAATATTTTAATGATATATCTGACACTTTCAACTTGTGATCACTTTCTGCATCATCCTCACTTGAACCACATGTAGCCAGTGGAATACATGGATTTTTGTGGTATGTCTGAAAAAATATTATATTCAGGCTCAATTTCCATTTCACAACTCTGTGTACGGGACCTAACTATTACAAATGACTTCGGAGATGAATGAATACGGAGATGAAAAATGTAGCAATCGTTGAGCCTTTTACAACAATATATCATTTATAAAAATCGGACATCAACTGCCAAAGTTATAAACAAAATTCATTTTGGCGGTTTTTAGGGTGGTCGAAAAAAATTGTTTTGAAATACTCTCAACATAAGCTTTCAGATAGGAGGTGGTTTTTTCATACTTTTTTTTTGTATGGGGACCGACCCGCTTTAATTTACATAATTGCCTTTGTGTTACTTTTTTCGGGCAAGCGTTCAATAAATACGTTTGAAAGCAACCTGAAAACATTCATAAAGAAACATTGGGAATTTCTTAGAATAAAATTTTAACGGCAATTAACGTTCGGACCAATTAACACGACCTTCAATTACCTATCAAGAATTTGCAACTAATTAAATAGAAATATTTGGAAAAATATATAAATATTAGACTTGGAAGGAATGTAATGATGTTATTTGTTACCACTTGTCGAAATGGACTCAACTTGTCTTATACTTATAAATATTTCTATCAGAAGGAACCTAAAATGCTTACATCATGACTGATTATGTCTTCTGGCTTTTTTAACTCTTTCCCATTAGTTCCAAATCCGTAAACTTGTTTTAACTCTTCTGCGTTTCTATGGTATTGTTCTAAATCGTACGCCTTTTATCGCTTTTAAGCCTACACTATTTGGCTACAAATGTTGGCTACACTAATTCCCATAAGTTATGTATTGACGGGAAGCTTAAATTAAGATGTATGTAATTAATTGTATGTTGCCATTTAAGACACTTTCACTGATAACTGGAGCAACCTACAGCACTCTACTTTCTATAATTTCAAATCGCCAAATTGCATCAGCAGTTGGAAGCAACCACAACACCCAGCATTATTTTGTAGAGAATTTACTAATCTGTACAAATTTATTTCGAAACAGTCATCATGAGCAGGATGATATTTTCGGCGAACGATGACGATCGATGATGAAAATGTAAAGAAAAGAAAGTTTTAAATGCGGCGGCATGACTCTTTTTGGTCGGTTTTTTTTTTGTAGAGAAATGAGCCAAGTCCGTCCGTCCCTAACGCCAACATAAAGTAAAAAAAAAATATAAAGAATGGCAATTTATTGTTGGCTGGCAAAAAAAAGCAGAACCTAATCAAATCATCGCATCGTACGTACCTACCTACTGCATACAGGTATACGAGCATGTTGCTATTTTTAAAGACACCGGTTGAACAAATAGACGGACGGACAGCCAGGTCGAAAGAGAGACATTCACAGTGGGTAACATATGGTTATATTAGGAAATTAAAAAAAAAGCAAAAATAAGCAACAATAACACAACAGCGTTCTGTGAACCAAAAGATTATTGAACTCGAAATCAATTATAAATAACAGCAACAAAAATATGTAGCTGCAGAAGAATAATATTGACGTAGATATTTGACTTTTAATTGCGCTAATGGGTTAATTTATCATATGATTTTAGCATAACAATTCAAGTGTTTCCTTCGTCGATGCTTTTAATTTATAAAATATTTAAGTAAAAATTAAAGGTTTTAAAAATAATGCTGTCATTCTAATCGATTTTCTTTACGTACACACATGCATAAGTACTTCAAGCAGTGTTCTTCTCTTCTTGTTTTTATGCATACACACACACACAAACATATATATATATGTATGTAGATATTTTTTAGAATAGTGTAAGTGTCGCCATATTGTCACCAAATATTCTCTTGACACTTGACGTTTTGACAGTTTCCTCACACATTAGCGTGTGACTACTGTTGTTGCCTGACTGCCTGCGCTATTGTTGCTTTGCGGAATGACTGGTGTCGTCAAAATACAATAAAAGCTAAGAAAAAATATCTATTGGCGTTATTTTTAATTTTTATTTTTTATTTTTTTGTTATTACAAAAAATCAATAGATTCTTCTTCCAACATCTGAAGATCTTAAGCAGCTGTTTAAAAATAAGTATTTCATTTTCTCCCTAGCAACCAAAAAAGCGAAAATATATTTGTAGTTAAGAGCATTCAATGCATTTTTGAATCTTACTTTACTTACTTTTAATGGCACAACAGCCCAATGGAGGGCCTAGGCCGAGCTTTTCGCATCCACTCATGTTGTGCGTGATATATTTGTACATGAATGGAAGGGACCTACAGTTTTATGCCGAATCCGAACGGCGAAGTGAAAAGCTTTTCATAGCAATTTTTACTCTTGTAGGTTTGCCATTGCCTGCCAAGAGGTGGTGCCGTGTAGATAAATTATTTTTTCTACTTTTTGATTTTGCTTGTGCCGATATTCGAACCCCGGACACTCTGCGCAGCAGTCCAACGCACTACCACTACGCCACAGCGACCACAGCGCATTTTTGAATCATTATACATATTTATTGTGATCGTTTGAGGTATAGTATCGAAATACGTGGGAGTGGTACAGAGACGATTATACTTACGAATACCTATTCTAATTTAACATGAAAATTCATTTACACGCGTTTATGCAAACAAAAAGAAGTGTTATGCCAACTTGCATCTGAGTCTGGCATGAAATTGATGTGGTGGTACTTACTTAACTGGCACTACAATCGATGATCGGCCTTGGCCGCCTCTACAAAGCTTCGCCAGTCTCCTCTGCTATGCGCGCGCTGGCGCCAGTTGATAAGGCCAAGTGCAGTCAGGTTGCCCTGCACCTGGTCTTTCCAACGGAGATTAAGACGTCCCCTTCTGCGTGTTCCTCCACCGTGGTTCGAATAAAACACCCTTCTAGCCGGAGCGCTTTCTTCCATTCGCTCAACATGACCCAGCCAGCGAAGCCGCTGGAGTTTTATACGCTTGACTATGTCAGTGTCGGCGTACAGCTCATACAGCTCATCGTTCCATCTTATTCGATACACGTCGTCCACGCATACTGGACCTTACGGTAGATCTTACGGAGTATCTTCCTCTCGAACGCTCCTAACAGCCTCTCATCATTGATGGTCAATGTCCACGTCTCTGTGCCATACATTAGGACGGGAAGGATGAAGTACTTATAGAGCGTTATTTTCGTCGGTCGAGAGAGGGCTCTACTTCTCAATTGCCTACTGAGCCCGTAGTAACACCTGTTGGCAAGAGTTAGTCTCCGCTTGATCTCAAGGCTGACATTATTGTTGGTGTTTATGCTGGATCCTAGATAAACAGAATCCTTGACGACTTCAAAAGTGTAGTTGTCAACAGTGACATTTTGTCCAAGACGCCGTGACTCTTTGTTTGTTGACACAAGGTATTTCGTTTTGTCCTCGTTCACCACTAGACCCACACGACGAGACTCCCTTTCCAGGTTGGAGAATGCTGCACTGACTGCTCGAGCGTTTAAACTTAAACACTTAATAAAAAAAAATTACAGAAATGTATAGGGAAATGAGAAAGATGTGTTTTCTTTTACTCGTTATTTTTTTACTTGGTAAATTTTCATTTGTTAAAAGTAATTCAAAATATGTTTGCTTTTATATCCACTCACTACGTTCTACTTATAAATGAGAAATTGATCATATCAAAATAAAAAAAAAATCTTAATCATCTAGCTACAAACTAAAATTTTTAGTATATTCTATTTTCATATAATTCAAAAAAAATATATATACTTATATATAAATTTGTCATAATGGCTGTTAATCTTTTCATCTAAAAAAAAAAATGTATCTTTAACTAAAACATACAAGTGAAGTACGTATTCTAAGATTGTCCATCTTATGTCTGCCATTTTTTATAAATAGTATTTTTCTTCTACATAATTATTTTGTAACTAAGTAACAATACTACATAGCTAAATAATATTATGAAAGAAGATTTGAATTCGTTCTAAATAAGTACTTGGTCAGTAAACCCATCAAAAAGATATTTAATTTTATTTTGTTTTTGATTGTCATAAAGGACTTTCACTAAACTTTGACGTGGACTTAATAAAATCTACCTTTCTTTATATGGAAACCAAAACTATGTACTCATGTTCATAATTATGAAAAATAAAACAAGTAAACAAAAATTTTTCTACGGGTTACAACTCATATATTTTGATCCTACTTATGCATTAGACCGTTAACATTATTTCGTTGTTTCCATAATCCCTAGTTGGTGTTTAGTTTTTTTATTTCTTTTTATATCGTATATTTATTTTGTTTAAAAATGGCTAAACACACAATAGATCAAAGTTCCATTGAGCTTCAAGTAAAGTAGGTCCAGGCACTATTTCTATTACAATGAAAATTTAAGGTTTTTGATGGTCGCTGTGGTGTAGTGGTAGTGCGTTGGACTGCTACACAGAGAGTCCGGGGTTCGAATCTCGGCACAGGCCAAAATCTACAAGGCACCACCTCTTGGCAGGCAATTCGCCGTTCGGATTCGGCATTAAACTGTAGGTCCCTTCCATTATTGTACAAATATAACACGCATTAAAAGTAAAGTAAGTAATATATCCTGAATAAAAAAACTTCACATGTCTAGATCCAGTTTCCGAATATCTCAAAAATCTTAAGTGACAGAGAAAAAAAAACTGAAATCAGCATCAACGAATTACTTAAGTATATAGAAATGATATAAAGTTCTTATCGCAAATAAATAATTGGAAGCTGTTAAAATGTGCTAACACTTTTAGTATTTTCATACGATTTTAACCATGAGAGATAATAAAGTGAAAAAAGTCATATTCTTAAATCCTAAGTGTCTTTATCGGCGTGCAGAATCAGGATAATGGAAGGAGTGTGGGTTATCGCTTTCCTCTTTTTTAGTCGAAGCTCGCAAGAATTACCCAAACACAATTTATTTTTATATAACTATTAGGGAACGTTATCTTACTTAGAAATTCGGTCAGGGTTTTTACCATATAATCCGCTAATTAATTAAAGAGCTTCATTAACTGAAATAACAACAATAAAGGAAGTGTTTTTTTTATTGATACATTCAACACACAGGGTGTACACCTATGAATGCAGAGCATTGTGTTGAATGGAAGGAAGATTGATAGGTGAGAGGAAGAAGGAGGGAGAATGAGAGAGGGAATGCAATCACACAGGACACCGATAAAGAGATAGGCAGCCATTGTGGCAAGTGTTATGCCTTTACCACAATGAACTTCATTTTATCAGTGTCGAATATGACCGCATGTTGCGCCAAAGGCCAAGCTTTTCGCATCTACTCATGTTCTGCGTACATGAATGGAAGGGACCTACAGTTTTATGCCGAATCCGAACGGCGAAGTGAAAATCTTTTCATGGGCAATTTTTACTCTTGTAGGTTTGCCATTGCCTGCCAAGAGGTGGTGGCGTGTATAAATTTTGTTGTTGTTACTTTTTGTTTTGTTTTTATTTTTTTATTGTGCCTTCGCCAAGTTCCGAACCCCTGACACTCTGCGTAACAGTTCAAAGCACTACCGCTACGCTACAGCGACAACAATAAAGGAAGTGTTTTGTTTTGTTTTTAAAGTTACTACAACTACACTTTGAATAACATATCGCTGCCTTAGTTTGCCAAAGTCCTAACATTAAATTTGATATGATGCCTATGTATCTGTTAAAAACTTCGGAGCCGCCCTTCAAAATCGTATGTTTTTTTCTTTTACTTCAATTTACAATTTTTCAAAATAATACTGAGAATATTAAATTTTCAAAATGTTTATTGCTTCTCTTAAAAAATTCGAAAAAGGCGTGTTAGGGTTTAAGCAAATTAAGGTATCAATACATGTACTCGTTCTGCTCTTACCGACGCCAAACCTATTCTAACTAAATTCACCAACATTCAATTATTGTAGGTCCTTGTTAAATGTTGCCTACTGTCAACTTGCTAAACTTCGACCAGTCAGGTCATTCAGTGATGGCTGAACTTAGTAAGCTACTTTTTCTTCAGGAAAAATCATCCATTTTACTTGATTTTACCAAATGTGTGACCAAAAGTGTCATACTCGAAAGGATTGTGAAATCTATCGTCTATTCGTTAGCCTTTTTCAACTTCTTCTTTAAACACACTTAGGTACTCGTCACTTCCCATACGCTCTTGGCACAATGAACTCCAATTCATGACAAAGAATTTTCACAGTATTTATTTCTGTAAATCATTAATGTTAAATTTATTTCCTTATGTACAAATGTGGTATTTTTTGGATTAGCGTGAAATATCTTTTATATTGCCAAGAATCCATTCGATCATCTGATCATGAAGTACGTAAATCTAAAATAGGTAACTCATGATCCAGATATATTCTTAAAAATTCTGTTAATCATTTTGTCTACTGACTAGTAATTTAAAATTAAAATTCAGATTTTTGAAAAATATGAGAACACAAGGTTCTAAAAAGCTGTACCTAGTACTCGTACATACATATTAATTGTACGGAATTGTTTTTACTTACTTACGCATTGTCAGACCATTCTATGGCATGAAGCTATCATATGATGACCAAGTGTGTTCCTCAAAGCGTTTGCTTAGTCACTTTTCAGTTTGTCACTTTTCCGATGCAAATTCTCACTTTAAATGAAGTTTGAGAATTTGTATCGGAACATTGCTTTGAGCTAGTGTCTATTGTGGAACCGATAGTGTTGATGAGTCAACTGCATTAACCCTTCCAGTTCATCTTCCTGATCCCGGCTTGTATAATTAATTTTGTATGTAAAATTTCTGATAAGGCTAATAATAAGAAATATGTTTGTATTTGAATTTTTACTAGCATAATAAATTCTCTATTTTAAGAACCTCTAACCCTAAACACGTAATGCAGTTAAAACTGCAGTCTAAATAGTTTATTGACTCTTCAAGACAAGATATAAATAAGTATCTGTTTTGCGAAGGTGTGATTTGTCATCCGTTATAGACTTCGTTCCATTCTATTCAAATTGAAATGTCGAGAAAAATAAATATTTACTTAACCAAAAGAAAATTGACCTACAATAACCTATCTATGATAAGCCCTTTGACAAAAATTTGGAGTTTACCTATTGTATAATTTATGGTAGAATTTAAGTCTACGTTAGGTGAGTGCAGCTTTTCGGTGACGACCTCGATAGTCTAGTGGGTTGGGGGTTTGATCCCCCTATTGGTCTTGGTGGTTAATTCTCATAAACATCTTATATTTATACTGATATGAAGTGAATGAGATTTGTAAGAATGACAAAATGACCAAGTGATAACAAATTGCCACCACGGCATTCGGAACTGGTGTTAAACTGTAGGTCCAACGGACTTAGTGCTATGAAAGATCTATGGCTCTTCTGCCCACATCCAAATCTCCCTCCTCGAAATCAACTGTAACTGGTTTGTGGGCATAATTAATCCTCGCTTTCTGAACTCTAATGTTAAGGTTCTTCTACGTTTTCGGAGCTTTGTCTACGGTTGCTTGAGAAAAGTCAAATAAATAGAGATTTTTCAATTAATTTAAATACTATATCTACCTATGCAGACTTTTGCGTGAATCGCCCATAGTCCTTTTTAAATTTTAGCTTTAATTTAAAAATAAATAAAATTGTTTTATATGACGCTCGGTAATTTATCCGCACATGCGCTATTATGTTCCCTCTACTCAGCATTCAACGTCAAACGGCAGAGTTTTTCCGTCTAATTTCATTTTAGAAAATTAACAAAAGTTATTTCTGTTTTCACAAACGAACAAAAAAAAAAAACGAAACATTCACATTATCTAAACCTGAAGCATTTGGTATTAGCGAATTTCAAAATAAATTTAGTATTTTCACACTGCGACAGGAATTGTGAATTGTTTTGTGTTGGTACGGCAAAAGCAAAAATTGCAACAGTTTTTAAATAAATTTTACACGGTGCGGAAGATAAAAATGAAACTGGTGGATTTATTGTTTTTTTTTTTTAGTTTTAGTTTAGTGCAAACTTAAGCAAATCATAGAAAAAAAAGAACAAAATTTTAATAATTTTTACTTATTGTTTTAAAAAATGCACGAGAGTAGAAAAATATATGTAATTAACGGCTGAACGTACGCGACCTTAATCATAATTTTGCTGATGTTTGTGCAAAACACAAAACAAATATTGTTTTAAATATCAACTACAAAATTGTTTACCCACACAAAAAAAAAAGAAGAAAACAATAAAAAATACATACGAAAACATATAACTACAAGTTTCTTTAAGTACTGAAAAAGTATTTATAATAATAAAAATGCCTGCTGCAACAACATTCGTTTATTGGGAACCGATTTTACGTCATTCAAACAATCAAACGAACCACCTCATTCCTCTGTCCTTTGAGGAAATGGACGATGATGATGATGGCGCCGATGCTGTGGATAACTATGGATTATTGAGGCAAAGTATGATTCTTGCTCGAAAAAAATAATTTTGAGCATGTATTTTCAAATAACAAAGTGAAACAAAAGTTGATTTTTGTTGGAGCTAGAACTTTTTCTGAAACGTAGTTGTTACTTTTTTTTACTTGGGAAAACTGTAACATACAGTACTTTCAAGAAGAAAGCAATCGGCTTTTTCGCATGAAATAATTTGAATATCAAGTAGGCCTTGATTTTCAAAAAACTTGATTTCATTGTATATTTCGCAATGTAATTGTAGAATTGTGTAGTGGTCGCTGTGGCGTAGTGGTAATGCGTTGGAATACTACGCCGAGTTTCCGGGGTTCGAATCTCGGCACAGGCAAAATAAAAAAAAATTGAAAAAAACATTTTTCTACGCGGCACCACCTCTTGGCAGGCAATGGCAAACCTACAAGAGTAAAAATTGGTATGAAAAGCTTTTCACTTCGCCGTTTGGATTCGGCATTAAACTGTAGGTCCCTTCCATTCATGTACAAATATAACACGCACAACATGAGTGGATGCGAAAAGCTCGGCCTAGGCCCTCCATGGGCTGTTGTGCCATTAAAAGTAAAGTAAGTAATTGTAGAAATAGTCGAAGAGCATATTTAAGAAATGAGTTCCGTATACGCGAAACGTTTTGAAGCAGTCTTTCTTTGTTTCCATCCAAAAGGTCCCAATATGTCCCACTTGAGTGCTTCGAAGTACTTAAAAAAGTGGAAGGCGTTTGTCCAGCATTGGAACCAACCCTTTTTGGTGCACAAAAATGTGGACGACTTGCCAAATCGGCATTTGCAGAGTTACCTCGAAACAGGAGGACTTGGTTATAAAGAGGATTTTCGAAGCTAATCCAGCCATATCCTTGAAAGCAGCTAAACAAAAATAGGCTCGAAAGGGCATAAATGTCTCTCTGAATATAATAAGAAATCGTTTGAGGAAGTTTCAGATCCAATTTCGAGCAACGACGGTAAAACCCTTACTAACTGCAAAGCAAACAAAAAAAAACGCTAAACTGTGGATGACGATTGGAGCCAAGTGGTGTTCACAGACGAATCCTCCTTTTGGATGACAAACACTATTAAGCGTGCTTGGTCCACTAAAGACGGTAAGGTGCTCCAGCGATCAGGAGACATCTAGGAAAGGTTCATGTTTGGGGATGCTTCACAAAACAAGGATTTGGCAAATTAATCATGTTCACGAGGAATTTGGAAGCCAACTTCATGACCACGTTATACCGTCGTGGACTTCCGCCATCAACGGATATGTGGTTTGGGACAGGAAGCCGAGATTGGGTTCTTCAAGAGGACAACGACCCAAAACATCGCAGTCGTTTGTGTAGAAGTTGGAAAGAAGAAAGCGGCATAACTTCATTGGATTGGCTCTCATAGTCGCCAGATGCGAATCCGATCGAGAATGTTTGGGCTCTTATGAAGTTAAAATTACGTGGATAAAAGATACGTTCAATAAATCATTTGAAACGGCTTCTTAGGGTAATATGGCGAAGTTTAACACGGTCATATGCTGAAAAATTAGTCGATGGCATGCATTTCCGTTGTAATGAAATTACAAAGAATGGTGGCGACTGGACGCCTTATTAATATATTTGCGCAATTAATAATTAATCATTTCAAGATGCTGTGGACTTTTTGTTAAAATACTTAAATTTTTTCAGTGACTTAAGCCGACTTCTTGTTGAAACTACTGTACATACGTAAGTAAATGGACCCCAATTATATTTAAAGTGGACGGACTTTGTAAATTTATACTAGGAAACATTGATAAATGTAAACATTCACTGAATAAATTTCAGAATCAACAATTTTAATTTAATGTACCATACATATAATTTGGTATATTAAAATAAATTATATGTGTATACAAATATTAATCAAATAAGTGCAACATTTTGTTATGTAAAAGTCTAATGAACACTTTCTTACTAAATCTCACCGAACCCTGAGATGATCTGAAGTAAGAGAAACCGGTAGTCAACTCCGTATAACCAGAAATTCTTCTTAAGGAATAAAGGCAAAAACGGGATTGTCCTTTATAAAAATACCGCTGTTGTGTGGCACTGTAATTTTCGATTGTTCAATTTTGATTTTGAAAAGAGTATCTGCAATCTAAATTACCATTAATCGAAGCTCAACCTTTCATTTTATATACAATCAGTTTAACAGTGACTTATTGATTTTATCCCACTTCTTTCTTTCTTTCTTTTAATGGCACAACAGCCGATGGAGGACCTAGGTCGAGCTATTCGCTTCCACTCATGTTGTGCATGAATAGAAGGGACCTACAGCTTTATGTCGAATCCTAAAGGCGAAGTGAAAAACTTTTTAAATTTGCCTTTGCAGAGATTTGAACCCCGAACCTTCTGCGTAGCAGGCTACCAACTACGCCACAGCGACCACAACACATAACTTTATCCCACACACAGAATTAATTTGTTTGTGAGGATACACAATGATAAATTACAGGAGTTCTCAAGATTTGTCGCTTTAAATTTCTCTTCCAAAGCACTGATTTATAAAAATTTTATTGTACAATAAGGAACCCGAGACGTAGAATAGGTCAGCGTATTATTAAAATAACTTATAAACAGTATTGTAACTAACTTACAGGAGGGTAATGGCATTTGCCCCATCCTAAATTTTTTGTCGCCAGAATAGACAAGAAAATTAAATTTTTCAATTTGTAATTTTGCCCCAGATTATCATTCGATTCGCGACGTCGACAAAAAAAATCTTTCTTTATGCATTTTGATTTTCTTAAAAATATTCAGTGCAAATGCTAATATCTTTCATAGAAATTCTTATGTTTCTTGTTTTTATTTGAAATCAGAATGTTTCACTATCTGCTAATGTCTTGCTACTTTGCCAAAAATTGCAACTTTTATTTTCTTTATTGTTTCAGCAAACATTTTGCGTTGACATTTTTCGTATTTCCTCTCTTTTTCTCTGTCGTTTTTGCTCTTCTAATGCTTCACCTCAAATATTTGAAATTGTGTAATATTCTTACAGGTTGAATTGTTTTATTTGTTTTTTTTGTCGCTTTTTGCTTTGTTTTTATTTTATGCTCTGCTATTTTTGGTTATTATTATTTATGATAATTGTTTTTTTTTTGGTCTTTTTCACATGAGACTATTTGGCAACGCAAGAATTTAGGTGAATCTAATAATTATGACTGACTGACTGTCTTTTTTGTGTGTGTTCTGTATTTCTTGTGTTGTATTTATGTACAAAGTATAAGTGCCTAGGTAAATGAATCTTATTATCTTATATTTAGAAAATTTCCTGTTCCGTGCAATGCACTTTTCAATTTGTTTGGCTTAATATTTTCACAATTTTTTGGTCTGTAAATTTCACTTGTCTGTAAAATCTCTGATTTTGGTATTAAGAAAGGAATAATTTTTGTGGTTTTTATTAATCGAAAGTAGCATCCTTCTGGTTAATTGTGGAACACTATTTTATTCAAATGACTTCCTCGGCTGGCCTTGCTCGATTTTTCAGTACTTTTTCGACTGTTGGACTAATTTTGTCCTTAAGACCCTCAATCGTTACTGGATGACTAACGTAACACTTTTACATATATAAAGGCTCCCCACACATAATATTCTAAATGCGACCATTTTTCTTATTAGCGTAACCACCGAGGCCAAAGTGATCTTCGTCAGAAAAGATGATTTTTTGTAAAAATGTTCAGCTCCCCTTCCAAGCGTTCCTGAGCCCATTAGCGAAGCGAAGCTTTGCGGACTGGTTCCAATTGCAATGTTCAATTCCTGAGAACGATGACGAGTTGATGTAGTTGGTTCTTTTTTCACATTCTGACCAACAGCAGCATTTTTTCGGTTGTGCGCATTGTAGGAGTACGAGAACGTGTTATTTTATCCAATAAAGATCCAGTTTCACGCACACGTTTCACAAATTGATCCACAAATTGCATGGAAGGTGCTTTTCTTTTACCGAATTTTGAACGTTATTTTCTTACACTTTCGGTAGAGGACATACCAATTTGCAAGTAAATTTTTAGTATTTCCCAACGTTGTTCAAGCGTATATCACAACATTTCGGTAACCACAAATATATGTATGGTAAAACTAGTTTTCCATCATAATACAAATAACATTAGAGTTACCACACTCAAAATAACCAGTAGGTCTCATTCCAAATGTTAGATGGACCACACTGATAACTAGATTGTATACAGCTTATTAAAAGGTTTTGTCTCTTAGTTTATACTACTTAATTCCACAAGTATGTACATATGTAGTTACTAAATCAGTTAAGTTAATAAATGGAGGTGTTTTGGTGGTCCGCACCCTCAATCGGTTAGATTTACGAACCTTGTTTGCGTGAGAAAACGCTTTGATTTCTATGAAAACATCTCATAATGCTGTGACCTTTTTTATTTTGTCTTTATTTTGTCTCTAGTGTAAGTTGTTATTATACTTAATTTTCTTTTTTCGAGTTTATTGTTTTATTGTTAACACAATAATAATTTTTCCATCACTGTATAAAAAAAAAAAGAATTCCATTTAGAGCTTGTGGAAATGATTATGACGATATGTATCGAGTTTGTTACGTTTATGGTAGTTTTATTTCAATATAAGTATAAAAAATTATAATAATTTTGTCCAACCCTTTTCTAACTAATTATTGTAGACCCATTGTACTTAGGTAAAATATGAAATAAAAATAAATGCAAGTTTGTTGGAGATATGCGGTTGCATAACAATAGGATGAGACAAAAGTAATTGGTAAATAAACCCAGTTTTATTTTTTAATCGCAGATTTTACATAAATGTGATTATGTGACAAATTGAGGTCAATAAAAATTAATCGAGATCAGAGTATACAAACTGGATAGCGGATGTGCTAAACAGCATTTAGCTGAAGTCTGTTTTATACCGTAAAACATATTTTTGGAATGTACGAACCTTATAGCTCCTTACCTTATGGGAATTTTTTGTAAAAACTTTAGATAGTGCCTAGTTATTAATGTTAATATTAGGTAAATATTCTTAACGTATACCGTATAGAGAAGACTGCACAAATCTGTCGTGTGGCTGATATTTATAGCCTCTGCTATCTCCTGATAACTTGCGTGTATATCTAGCTCCACCAGTTGCAAAATTTCATCGGCCATTTCAGTGACTGGCCGACCAGAGCGAGGTGCATGTTTGGTATTGAAATTTCCAGAACGGAAACGAGCAAAACACTCCTGGATCCGGCGTTCACTCACAGCATCCTCACCGTAAACCGCAAATACTTTTCGGCATGTTTTTGCACCGGTTTTACCTTTCCTTTAGTAATAAGCATCACATATCGTATTTCTTAAGATATTTCACTCATTTTCAAATCAATGTTACTTTTTACACTGGCGACCAAAATCAGCTAAATCATATTCGAAACATGATTGGTTTGGAAATAGGAAATTAAATTTGAAAATTTAAGTTTAACAGAGTTTGACTGAATACTTAAAAGCATAGTCATGGCTCCAGGTAAAGTCACTGTGTACGCTTTTGCGCAAATGAAACTAAATCAAAAATTGATTTTAATTTGGAAGCTGATACCATTACTATACCAGCAGTTACGAGCTGTTCGTTCGTTTGAGAAAAAGTTAGGGTTTTATCTTAGAACCCTCCAAATATTTTCATTTTCCGGTATCATTGTATCTGTCAACTTGAGTTCCACGAACCGATACACACAAATCTTGTGATAATGTGAAGCATAAATATATTTTAACAAATTATTTTTGTAATTATGTAGGCTTATTTTGTTTGAAAATTGTATTAAATCTTGTGCTTTCCTTTTTTTTACAGTATCCGCAGCTTATGTATCCAGTGCGGCAGTTGCTGTCGAAACGGGACGGCAGCGTCATGCGCCGCTATATGGACGTTTTGTGGTTGAAGAAGAGCTTCCTGCAACACATCGAGAAGTCATGCATCACGTGAGTTCATTTCTCACTTCCAAAGTAATATTATTTTGTTATTATTGTTTTTTATTTATGTTTTACAAATGTAAATTAAATTAATAATTTCCCTTTTCAATTATACAAACGGTTTTAATCAACTTAATTGACTTTTAAATTATTTTGTTTTTCTCTATTTCTTCTTCTTTAGCGATCTAGTCCAACGTCATCGTCTGAAGTTCGAGCCATGCAGGCACGAATTCCAACACATTTTCGCGATCCAGCAACGGCACCATTACGAAAATTGAGTGTGGATTTAATCAAGACCTACAAGCATATAAATGAGGTAGGGGTTATGTTTGTTTGTAGATTTCTTGATATGTATCTACAGATACATACATGGTACAGTGGTGATTGGAATTTAGGGGAACAGCAACTACATTTGGGAAAGGGTTGAAACCGTTACCCTTACCGGTTCGTTACCGATTCATTATCATTAATGTTGTTATTACCGGTTGGGAGTTTTTCATATGGAGTTGAAAGGCTGAAAGTTGAAAGTTTTTAGGTTGGCCATTCGATTTACCATACGTCATCAAGAACTCAAATCGAAGGTAAGTGAACGAACTACATGAATTAATGTATACCGCCGACAGCGGGCGGATAATCCACCATAATACCAATATGATACATTTATATGGCGAAAAGCTCGGCCTAGGCCCATGGGCTTTTGTGCCATTAAAAGTAAAGTAAGTATGAGAATAAATATTTGGACTTAATTGAGTTTGACCGTATTATTCTCATCGCCCATTTTTTATTTAAGACAATTAAAATTTATTTTTTAATTTTTTTTCTTTTTTTTTTTAATTTCTATAGAGCAATAGAGCAATAAATTTTAAAAGAGAACTGTAACGGCGACGAATGTAATTTTTTGTAAGTGCAAATTATCGACAATAATATGGTCTAATTTAAATGCACTCCAATGATTTGTCTTTATACGAGTATTCTATTCTTATATTGTTTATTTTGCTACATAACTGTATCGTATTATGGTGGATAACCCTAGACGCCTCTGACGACGAAAAACTGAAGATATACATTGATTGATATTTTTCGTTAAATTACCTTTGATTTCGTTTTTTTGATGACATAAATCGCATTACTTGGGAAACCTAAAAAACTACAGCTATAGAGTACTGATCCTGGATATGTACACCGCATGCGCGAAAAGTATCGCACTGTGTTATCAACTTGTTTTTAGTCAAATTTTTTAGTCATCATTAAATAAGGCACAATGGGATATGAATAGGAATTAATGCCCTTTATTACGGTAGGCAACTGAACCTAATTACGTAGCCTGAGAGGGAACTGTAATGCAACTGAACTGATCTTTGGCATTACAGAATATCAATCATTATAGTTTCCATTTCAATGGTATTGACAAGTTAAGATGTTGATCATCTGACAGAATAACCAGCTGGTGTGACGAGAATATTAAAATTTAACTTACACTTACACACTTTAACTTATAATTTGTTATGCAGACAAGTTAACGAAATACAGATGCAGAGCATGCGCCACGGTACAACATATGTACATATTTATTTTTGTTTTCCTATGTGAAAGACTTGCTTTAATTTAACATTGGAGCTGCTTACATCCATCACTATTATCAGTCTGAAAGTACTTGTAGTATGTGCAAAGTTTTTTAAAAGCACCACGTTTTATACTGGTAAAGTCATTTGGAGAAAGAAAGAACTCGTTTCCCAACGTCTTTAACGTCTTGTCCTAAGTAGCTGCTATTGGGCAATGACCTAAAATGAGTGCCAAAGTCTTCTGTCAATATTCAATATATCATAGTACCCATAGTTCTTCAATATGAACAACCCCATAATATATCCTTGGACTTTTGACAAATCTACTTATCTCTACAAACGAAGTTTCATCTCCATTTAAGCTATAACTCTTGAGCTAAAAGAACTAAATATACTTATATAGAGGTTGAAAAAGCAGAAGCGCGTCGAAGTGGGTTGAATCGAAATTTTACCAATCATAACCAGATATTGAGGGAAATCATGAACGGCTGTACAGTGATTCGTTCAAAAGATTAAAGTCGAGAAATTTATGGAACCAAAACATAACAAATTTAGCATAAATTTACAGGAAATACTCTACTAAGAAGAAGCCTAAAATCTCCATCAAATTACTGATGTGGGTACTGCAACTGCTTAGTTATTGTGCAAAGGTTTTTTTTATTTTTAGGATGGGATGTCGGAATCGGATTGTTGTTTGAAAATAACAAAGACTGTTTGAAAATATAGATAAGACTGTTGAGCTGATGAGTTTTTCCTTCTGGTTCTTCGGTTATAATAAAAGAAGGACACGAAAAGTGCAATTTGTCCCAAATGCCGTCCACGTTGTGGTTGGTGGCCGCAGGGTTGCATTTTTGTTCACTCTTGCAGTTAACAGATAGCTCTAGAATGTTTTTTTTTTTTCGAAATATATATATGAGGAGCAAACATGCAAAAACCTATAAATACTTACAGTATTTAATTTTGTCTTGAGATAAGTATCAATTTGTACTGATTTTGGATCGTCCTACGGTCTATGGTAACACATCCGATTCACCAAAAAGTTAATATATCATCTCCAAAAGGATATTTCAAAGCCGCCAGTTCAATGTGGATTTATCGGTTCTTGTATGTTTGCTCCTCATACAACGGTCATTTTGTACAATATTCCAGGATAAGTTTTCTCAAATACCTGTCGTATTAAAATTTAATTCACATATTTGGATTCAGTAAAACTCTACTGGGAATAGTACTTTCCATTACCGGCAAAAGACCTATGTATTTTTAAGAACAAATCGATTTTATAACGATTAATACGAAAAAATTAAAAAAAAAATATTTTTTTTTCAAAAACTAGTAACCATTTTTATACTAAATTAAATTAAATTTCAAACCACATATATTGTTATATGAATTGTTTTCGATTTTGTGGAGCTGAGCCATGCCTACTTCTATGATTAGCGAGAAAGTATTAATGAATTATTCTTAGTTTTATTACTAAGATTATCCAACACACTCACGCACCTGCGAAACTTCTATAATTGTTGCTTTTGTTTAAATGCAATTTTTGTTGAAATCTTTTGTTTTCAATCATTTTAATGCACATGTATATTTAAATATATACAACTTACCCTTCCTCATCAAAACCAACAACAGGCAGCAAAAAATTTTTGTTCACACATACTTATAGAATGTTAACAAAGTTTTTTTTTTTTTTTTTTTTTTTTTTTTTTTTTTTTTTTTTTTTTTTTAATGAAATCGACGTCGAGAACTGAACGAGTACATATGTAAAAATTTTAAAATTCAATTATTTTAATTTCTAAAACACATGTGAGTGTTAGCGCGCATTCGATCGATCGGCACCCGTCTGTCGGTCTGTTTGTCTGTTTCTTTGTGCTGCTGCTTCTGTTTCGTTACTAAGTTTTAGACAATGACAGCCAGCAACCAACTCAAGTATAAGTATTGTATTAACTGACTGCCAGTGCCGAACCGCCCTTGACCCAAGCGACTCTTTTCATCAGCAGCATGTCTGTTTTGGTTTTGTTAGATATTTGTTGCCACCTGCGTCACCATCCACCATTCATTACCAGTACCTGTGTGTGTGTGTGAGAGTCTACTGTGATGTGTTTATGTATCTGCAAGTTGTAATGGAAACTTAAGTTATTTCCCTCTCATTGAAGTGTCCAACAATGTTGAATTTATTTTTTGAGTGCTCGTAACTATGCAAATCAATGCGCGTAAACAATTAGAATAAATTTTGGCTTAGGTGAAATAGTAATTTTTAAACATAGAAACTGAATTGGTTGAGTTTAAAAATACGTTTTTCGAAATTACAATTTTAGAAATTCTTATTAAATATTTTTCGTTTTCTCAAATAAAACTAAAAAGCTAAAACTTTAATCAAGAAAGCACAAACATGTCACCGGATGCTGTTGATTGTTGCGCTCATATGTTAGCATAACAATTTGCTTCTACGCCTATAAGTATGCTATGCTTGTTTTAATTTCTCTATATTTTGTCCTTTATACTAGCATTTCTATAATCGCACCCATACACACACACACACGCACATTTTTGCACTGATACACTATTTTAATGTCTGCCGGTCGGTCAGCAGTCATACAACAATCCCAACATCTGCGCACCATCAATAGCATCTCTATATACTTAATTGCAAAAACAACTACAACAGCATAGAAAATGTGAAAAGTAATCGACGTCAATCTGGCGACGCTGCCTTCGTCGTCGCTTGCGTCGGCATCAGCGTCGTCGGCATACACCCATTTTTAAGCGTTCCATTTTCTATTTCTACATTTTTCTACAGTCTTTGTTTATTGTGCTGTACAGATTTTTAGGCGCACGCTCTCTTTACGATACTCTCTCACTCTCGCCGAATATTTCTCATTTATTTGTCGGTTTCTCTCGTTTTACTTTCGTTTTACTTATGTCGTGGAGTGGATGGAGTCTGCAATCTGTAATCTCTCCAATGTTGCAGCATCATATCGACATTTTGACTTTCTCTCTGCGTTAATGTTTGTCGCGTTAGCAACAACTTCTTTCGCCCAATATAAATCTTAATTTGCATATTTTTAGGCATGAACTGTAATGCAAATGCTGCACGCGTCGTTATTTTTCTATGTGTTTAAATGATTTCATGATTTTTATGTTTTTTTTTGTTTTAGAGATGCTAGTCTCTTTTCAATTCTTTGGCTAACCACATAGATTTCACACTACAAAGAGTACCATTTATGGTATCACAAGTAGTCCTAATGATTTTTTCGGTATGTCTCCTAAACCATTTAGATTACAGTACTGGAATTGGGTACAAGGACGTTAGTTTACAACGCCACTCCACAGGAAAAATATATGGGAATTGAGAAATGAGATGTGGTCTCAAATGGTCTTAATTTTAATTTACTTGAGGAACCACTTGTTTATTCAAACGATATCATTGCAAGGTTAAATTAAAATACAATAGACTTAGGACGGATTTTTCTACAATAACTTGGTCGCTTCAAAAATCTACTCTAAAACATTGTCACCGCAATGCTTTTCTGTAAATCAAATCTCTAAGCTTTGTTAGTCCATTCATGTACAAATATAACACGCACAACATGAGTGGATGCGGAAAGCTTGGCCTTTGGCGCTACATGCGGTCATAGTCGACACTAATAAACTGAAGTTCATTGTGGTAAAGGCATAACACTTGCCACAATGGCTGCCTATGCTTTATCGGTGTCTTGTGTGATTGCATTCCCTCTTTCAATCGTCCTTCTATTCAACATAATGCTCGGCATTCATAGGGGTACCCTGAGTGTTGAATGAATCAATAAAAAAAATAATTATAAATCGATCAGAAGGAAATGTGCACTGCCAGCAGTGTGGGAGCATTTTAAGTTTGAAAAGCAGTTGTTGGTGATGTAAATTTATTTTGACTTAGTTAATCTTCATCTACAAACTAATATTTTGTAGCTAGTGTATTAAGCAGGCTTAATGAACGTTAGGTTTGCGACTGATGAGGAATCAAGGTCGGCTCCGAAACGATCGTCTGATCAGTCTGTTCTATATACCGCGCGTATTTGGAAAAAGCTCCCTACATATATTTTCCCCTATTACATATTATGAACCTTGCAAATTTAAAGCAACCGTTCATAACTACTTCTCCCTCCTTTCTCGTCCTCGCACCTATCAATCTTCCTTCCAATCCACACAATGCTCTGCATTCATAGGGTAGACTGTATCAAAAAAAAGAAAAAGAAACAAAAACATGAATATTCTCTATATGTCAAACCTAACGTTCATTATGCCTGTTTTACTAGATATAAATAATCACATAAGATGAACTTGCCAAATCCGGAAAAATAATTTTCCAAATTAAAAACAAAATATAAATAGCACCAGCTTTCATTAGCTGAAGTCTTTCACAAGTTTCCATTCGGCTATGATCCGTGATTTTTAATAATTTCGTGCTCCTGCTTTAATTTTGCGATAATTGTAATCGTGCCGTTTCCAACTCTGCTCTTTCTTGTTTTATCGTTTACATGCAGATTCTTACCATGCCCTCTTTTCGTTTTCCTACTGCAACTATAGATAAATCGACCGCACACTTAAAGCTATTTACCTTGTGACAGTTTAACATGTTGTTTTTTATGTATCGAACATTAAGGTTGTGCCTGGTTCTGTAGAAACTGTCTTATGATCAGAAGAACATAATTGAAGGTACTCGCAGTTCGTATAGAGTACATAGTAATCGGTTCCAGTTTACGAAGTTGAATGTATTTTTCACTTCCAGAAGATGATAATAGCACAGTACATATTTCCGTTTGTTTCCCAGTCAATGCACATCATCTACGGTATAGTGGACCTATTTTTTTATAATAATATTAGTTTTCATGTTACTCAAGTACGTTGTTCTTTCTGGGTACCTATTTTATATTGGAATTAGTTTTAAGCAGAAATCCCATGTGTAAGGATTTCTTTTAGATATCTGCTAAGATAGCCTGAGAGTTTGTAAGGGTCAAAAGCCGTAGAATGTATTAGGCAAAATAAACAAAGTTCCATATTCTGGGATGTGGCCATCCCATCCTTCAGAGTTCAGCTCTCTAAGCTAGCTTAAAGAAAGTAAAAATAATCCAGTTAAGTAAAACAAACTGAACATAAATAATTGCGCCTTTTCTTTCAGGGCATAGCAAGCTGTGAAAGCAATGAAAAATGTTAGTATATATCTACATATAATAAAATTAGACACCGAAGCATATCGTCCTAAATTGCGGGCTACTAAATATAAATAAAGTGATAAAGCTCCAACTAGAAAAAATATATTTATTTAAATTTGATTTCTTTACAGCGGCGGAAAGAATCGACTCATTGCAGTACTTATTCATTGTTTTTGATTCACGCCCTTCCACTTTTTATATTGATAACTCTTCAGAACTTCTAATGACACATATGAGTCTAAAACTCCTGGTTTTGAATTGATTTTTTAGGCTGCCCAAAAAGTATTCACATATCTGAGAATGTCTTCGTTTAGCCTGCGCAAGATATGCACAGAACTTATACAGAAGTCACAGTTGATTAGATGCAGCGTTCTTCCAAGAGCCATAATAGTACAGTTTCCTGTTTGGTGTGCACTTAGATATATGAGATTTGTCTTCTTCTTCTTTGAAGGGCCTAGGCCAAGCTTCTCGCATACATTCATGTGCGTGTTATATTTGTACACTAATGGAAGGGACCTACAGTTGTATGCCGAATCCGAACGATGAAATGAAAAACTTTTTCTGTTATGCAAATGTTACTCTTGAAGGTTTGGCATTGGTTGCCCACAGATGGTGCCGTGTAGAAAATTGTTTTTTTTTTTGTTACTTTTTGATTTTTGCCTGTGCCGATATCGAACACCGGGAACTCTGCGTATCTGCCAGCGCACTACCAACTACGCCACGGCGACTACTATGAAATCTGTCTATATAGAGTCGCAGGTGTTTTAGATAGATTTTCGGATTCTTAATAGCTTCTAAATGATTATTGAAGATTTTAACCTCGAGGCTAGATTTTTGAAACAAACTGTTGTTGACATTTGTATGCTCTACACACTCTTTGTACAGGGTATGTTGGTTTTGGTCGAGTAACGGTTGTTTGAAGCGCCCACTGTTATGCATAAAGGGTGTCCCAATGTGCACGATTTAAATTTTGTGCTATTTTTTATTTCTGTGGAAGTAGCAGTTCTAAAATTTGGCAGCTGGCATTCATTACAGGAACATGATAATGGAGTTGTTATGGCGACTCATGAAACAATCCATTTATTATCCCGAAATTCCGATGTCAACTGGCCACCAATAACGTGAGACTTAACGTCGTGCGGTTGCATTGTTTGGGAATTTGTGAAATAAGTAATAGGTCTATGCGAATAAAATACAAACAATTCCTGAGCTCAAGGTCAAGATCCGATGCGACATCGGTGAGATAGATACACATCTTTCTCAAAATGTCATCGAAAATTTCATTCAAAGAGCAAAGGTTTGTGATCAGAGCCGGATATTCTATTCCATACCTAATCGCAACATGACTACTTTACAGTGCAATATAAATGTCACCACTAAAAAAAGGCGTTTTATTTTTAAATAACATCGTGCACTCTTACTGCTGCACCCTATATATAAATGATCAGCGTAAATAACCGAGTCGATTTAGCTCCGTCCATCAGTCAAACTTGTAATTGTCCAGATATGTGATTTTCAGTAAGAGGTTAAGCTTTGAATTGGACAAAATCGGTCAAGGGGCGTGGTACCTCTCGTATAAGTAAAATGATCAAAGAGTGACATTGAAGGAACTTTTAAAGCGAATTGAACCAAACTTGATACACATCATACCATAAAAATTTATCCCACCGTTGAATACAAATTGTTAATTTTTTTTTCCAGAGGGTTAATAGGGTATATAAAGTAGGGCCGCGCCCGAACCTTGCTTTCGGTTTTTTTTATGAAATTTATTCTACTTTTCGCTTCGTTCGTTTTGCGGTGTTATTATTTTTGAAAATAAATATTTTCGAAACAGAAAATAAATATTGACATTTTCGATTGTATTTCAGAAATTCAAAATTTTAGTTTCTTTTAAATAATATTTCCATTTATTTTCTGTTATGGGATTTAGGAAGAAACTCGTAAGAAAGCAATTGGGAATTTCAACTGTAGGTAGATTGTAAGCAGATTGTGAAAGTCTTGAACATTTAGAAAATTGTGTGTCATTTCAATTTTGAAAACTATTAACGAAATGAATTCATTTATATTTCAGGTTTACTATGCGAAAAAGAAGCGACGTGCACAGCAGACGCAAGGTGAGGATGATTCGTCAAACAAAAAGGAACGCAAATTATATAACGACGGTTATGATGATGATAATCATGATTATATAATTAAGAATGGAGAGAAGTTTTTGGATAGATACGAAATTGATTCCTTGATTGGTAAGTGCATTAATTGTAGATATTTTGAAGACCGAACGTCTGAAATTAATAGCATGTGTTTTTCAATGTAGGTAAAGGAAGTTTTGGACAAGTGGTCAAAGCCTATGACCATGAAGAACAATGTCACGTAGCGATAAAAATAATTAAAAATAAGAAACCGTTCCTAAATCAGGCGCAAATTGAAGTAAAATTACTGGAAATGATGAATCGTGCAGATGCAGAAAATAAATATTATATTGGTAAGTGTTACATGCAACGACCATGAGTGCTTCTTGCACGCAACTCTCACTATTTATTCTTCTACTTGCAGTTAAATTAAAACGACACTTCATGTGGCGAAATCATTTATGTTTAGTTTTCGAATTGCTCTCCTATAATTTATATGATCTGCTGCGAAATACGAATTTTCGTGGAGTATCCCTAAATTTAACGCGTAAATTTGCCCAACAGCTTTGCACTGCTCTGCTCTTTTTGAGTACACCAGAACTGAATATAATCCACTGTGATCTAAAGCCCGAAAATATTTTACTTTGTAATCCGAAGCGGTCAGCAATTAAAATTGTTGATTTTGGCAGCTCATGTCAGTTGGGACAAAGGGTAAGTTGAAGAAAGGAGATAAGAAAGGATTTACCATTCTAAATTGTTTGTTTTTTGCTTTTCGCAGATATATCAATACATTCAATCACGTTTCTATCGTTCACCGGAAGTTCTACTTGGCATACCATACGATTTAGCCATTGATATGTGGTCGCTCGGTTGCATTTTAGTTGAGATGCACACCGGTGAGCCGCTATTCTCTGGCTGCAACGAAGTCGATCAAATGAATAAAATCGTCGAAGTTCTGGGTATGCCTCCCAAATATCTGCTCGATCAAGCGCATAAAACACGCAAGTTCTTTGACAAGATTGTTTCGGATGGTTCGTATGTATTGAAGAAAAGTCAAAATGGTCGCAAATATAAACCGCCTGGATCACGGAAACTACATGATATATTGGGTGTTGAAACGGGTGGTCCCGGTGGCAGACGTCTGGATGAGCCCGGACATTCAGTTGCAGACTATTTAAAATTCAAAGACTTAATACTGCGAATGCTGGATTTTGATCCGAAGACACGTGTCACACCATACTATGCCTTGCAACATAATTTCTTTAAGCGTACAGCCGACGAAGGCACAAATACCGCGGCAGCAGCAGCTGCTGCTGCTGGCGTCAGTAGCATAGCAATATCATCACCTTCGGTTAGTTCGACATCATCATCGGTGGCATTGATTGGCGGCAGCGTCGGTGGTCAAAGTCAACAGCAGCTCGTGGGGGGCAGTGGAGCGAGCGGAGTGGGAGGCGCGGTGCAACATCAAGATTCACAAAGTCATGGTGAGTCATTTGCTGTTATATTCAAATTAATTTTGCAATTTTCATTACAAGTCAATTTATAATTTTATCTCGTACTACTTCTTTTTGTTGCAAATATTTTTTCATTCTTTACACTTGCGTGTATTTTAATTTTTCTATTAACAAAAACGATCTAACCTTTAGATTCTTATACTGTCTACTGATTGAGAATTCATACGAATTACTTACAATATATTACAATAGTTATGTGAAGTAGTTATGTTACTCTAAAAAACTATTGTTTTAAACTGAAATTGTGGGGGATATCCTTAAGCGAGATATGCCAGATTTTATGTTAACCATGCTGCATTCAAATCTGCGAAGTATTAGTTTTGTTTTAATTCATACACATTGTTGATTCAGTTCCTTACGAAGAATACGTTTGTAGACAGCTTTCGAAGATTATATTGTGTTTTACGCTCGTTTTTATTATTCTGTTTTCACATATGTACTATATTGACATACGGGATGGTCCGAATATTTGGACAATATCTGAAGCTTTTATTATATCAACCATTTTTTATTTTTAGTATTATATTTAATCTACAAAGTTTTGTTTTGCTATTTGGTCTATTTAAGATTTTTTTTTTTAGTTATTACATATTTTTTTCCTATAGAGTTTGCTATTTTTTTAATTTCATATTTTTATATTTATAATGATTTAATTATGCTAGACGGCAATAATATAATAATAAAATTTTGAAATAAACTAGTTAACTTGAATTGTAATCAATTTCCTCTTTCTCTTTTACAAAAAAATAAATAAATAAATGTTCAAAATATTAATATACCTACATAAAATATACTAAATCTACTAACAATAATGTTGTTATAAAAAAAAACTCAGACGATCGACGATGACCGGTACTGCCTCGGGAGCAAAGCAGCATTACATCATCTTCATCATCAACAGCTTCCTCAGGTTCAGCAACAGCAACAATAGGAACTACAGCAGGTCAACAACATGACAACAGTAAAACACAACATTTTGTCTAAGAGAAAAAATGAAATAGTAAACGTTGTGCTTCACTTTATTGTTTGCACACACAAACAGATACATTCACACACAACATCATACAACACACTTTCAATGTATTTTTACTACATATGAACCATTATGGCTTGAATCATATTAATCAAAGTACGATGAGGAAAAAGGAAAATCTTAAAGATACATACTTAATATTTAAGTTAGGCATTTAAAGTATTATTAATAATGAACAACAACAAAAGAAGCATAGTTACATAAATATATGTATGCATAGACTAAGAATTAATTTTCATTATTTTTCATAACAATTTAATGCAGTTTTATGTTTTTTTTTTATATGTATGTATACTTTTCTTAACAATATTTTGTATTGACTGCCATAACAAACTTTCAATTTCTCTTTCTATTCTTCTATGTACATTTAAAAAAGAATCTTCAAAATATCTAAGTAATAATTTTCAGTAATTGAATGAAGCATTTGTAAGCAGTAAAAAAACACGACACACAAAAATCAAGAATTATAGGTTTATATATTAAATGATTATATGACCGTACAGGCAGACCGAACGTCAGACAGATTGAGGTTAGTTGGTTTAACATTGTCGTAATCGAAATTATTACAAAAATAAAACAACACTTTAGTAAAAAAAAAACAGTAAACGAACTTGAAACAAAATAAACAAAATATTTAAAAAAGTAGAAAAATAAAAACGAAATGTTTTGGTGAAAAGAAAAACAACTGAGAAATGAAGTCAAAACATTCTCAAACTGCATGACAAGACGAGGTACTAAGCGATACTTACATACTATGTATATTTAGGTCCCAAAAAGAAAAAGAAAATGACAACAAAAAAACTATTTTGGCAAAAACATAATACAAAAGCAAAATAAAACTTACTATATTAGCAAACGAAAAAGTAAAAGAAATCATACTAAAAATCTTAAATGTAAAATACACACATTTTTTGGCAAGCAAAAATATATAAATTATTGCAGAATTAACAAAAACAAAAATTAAACAAAAACCAAATCAACTAAAACTTACTCTACTTATTACATACCTACATTTTTTGAAAGAATTTTACTTATTTTTCGTACAATTTTTGGCTTGCATAAATCTCTACTAGGAAATAACTCTACGAATATAAAATATTTTCAATATAAGAATATAAAACATAAAAAACTGAACAAAATAAAAAGTAAACAAAAATGTAAACATTTTTTTTTTTTTTGGGGAAAAATAAATTATTCATATCTAACTTTTTGGACTCTATGGCAATGTTCTATCCAATTAATCATTTCTTTTCTCATTTGCATACTATTTCAAGTTCGAATTTCATGCAATTATTTCACGTTCTGTTCTATTTGAAATATATATATATATATTCATAGTTAAAAGTATAAAAGATTTTCAGATAAGAAATGACGCGTTCAATTCCCTATAAGTTGCCGATCTGCATGTGATTGAGATTTGAGAATAAGTTCCTTTAAGCGCGTTTAGAGCGATGAATCGAACACGCCAAATATTATTGAATATTTTCTATAATTTTTGTGAGAGTAAATTGAAACTAATATTAAATTTATGAAATCTCTTTCTAAAGCTTCTGGAATTAGAATCTAGATTAGGTAAGATTGAAAAAAGTTCTCTCATTTTGTAATTGGCCACATGTTTCTACCAATCTGGCTTATTTGTGCTGCTATTACAATCAATGAAATCATTTGCAGCAATCTAACTATCGAATCCCGTCAAATACTTATTAGGTCAAGTTTTCTACTATATAGAGTTGAAAACACTCGTAGTTAAGTCAAAGTGTTTTAAGTGAGCCTAATTAACACTAATTGATTTATTGAGCAAAGGGAAATATATAGTCTTTAAGCTCTTGAATTTAGTCGTAACAAGCTTGCAGTGATGTTTTCTACCAAACTGAGCTTTGTATCGTGACGTTTCAATGAATGAACTGATTGCATTCTTTATGCGAAAGTGGGCTCCAAAAATTCAGTTTTTACACCTATAGAATATTGGTTTCTTTATCAGTTATTTGAGTTTGTAAAATGTCATCGATTAGGTGACTAAAAGAAACTAAATTATTATGAGATGAGAGGATGAAGCCTTGTCGTTCACCTCATTTCTTATTACCATACACTTAATGAAGAATGCCGGGGACACAGCAGACTTGAAGTATTTTGTTGGCTATTGGGGAGAGTTTATCATCATTAAAAATTAATTTATTAAAAGAGCAATTAATACTACTTGTACAAGGGAAAATTTCGCCAAAAATATTTGTTTTTTATTTTGAGAAATATTACCTATAAAAAAGATTGAAGGCCGAAAACCGGGTTTTGCCCAGGGATGGTTAATATCAACTAAGACTTTCCAAAGCCTTCAGACTTGACTTCTTGAATAAATCTGTGGTGAAAAGGAAATACAGCCCAAGTTGACTTAAGTTGTAAATATATAGAAATGAGTTAGAAATGTTATATGGCGTTGAAGGACGAGGAGAAGAGATGCATGCAGCTGATAGTACTATTGAGAAGTTAATGATAATGCAACGAAGAAGAGATTTACCAACTTGTCCTTTTAATCCGCACATGTTAAACTACTACATTGAAAGATATCAAACTCACCCAACCAGGTCAGAAAATTAAAGAGCAAAGTCTGCCCCAAGTTCGATTCGTTCATAGGACTAGATTTGCGTCCAGTAAATATTTTCTATATTTTAGGCGTATTTCTTTTGATGCTTATATACAAATTAGCAATGCGGAACAAATAAAACACGCATCAACAATTACATAGGGATATGACATCAAAAATATGTCATTAGATACTATCGAAAATTTGACACTACTACCGACAGCTGTTGTAATAAATATATTTATTTATTATTTAGTTAGTATATGTTAGTGCTCCCCGCATTGGCCCATTTTTTCGCTCAACTTCTTCTTTTAATGGCACAACATCCCATGGAGGACCTAGGCCGAGCTTTTCACATCCATTCGTGTTGTGCGTGTTGTATTTTTTTTACTTTTTATTACAGTCAACTCACAGGGTGTACGCCTATGAATGCAGAGCATTGTGTTGATTGAACGGAAGCTTGATAGGTGGGAGGAAGAAGGAGGGAGAATGACAGAGCGAATGCAATCACAGGACAACGATAAAGAGATAGACAGCCATTGTGGCAAGTGTTATGCCTTTACCATAATGAACTTCAGTCTATCAATGTCGACGAAAGGGATAGGAAGGGCAAGGAAAATGTGCCGTTGCCGTTGGTGCTGTGTAGAATATTTTTTTTGTTTTTACTTTTTTGATCTTGCCTGTGCCAAGATTTGAACCCGGACGCTCTGCGTTACAGTCCAACGCAGTACCACTACTCCACAGCGACCACATGTAATAGTATTAGTTAGAAAAATTTACATTTTGTAAGTAGTTTTCTTTGAATAAATTAAAATTTCAATTAATTGTGTACGAACCTTGTTTCTTTCTCGGCATTTTTTTCTATTGACCTATTTTTTGGTAAATTTCGATAACAAATAGCAAACAACACTTTGCCAACACTGCTTTTTAGCCACATCTAGCAGCGTTAAGTAGAGATGAATATCGCCACTTAACTTTCCATACGAACATCTAGCTAATTGTGTATAAGCGTCAAAAAATACGCCTATTGTGACAATTTTCATTCACGAAATTAAGAAAATATTCATTGTTTTCTCTTAAATTTAATTTAAAGACTTTTCCGTAAATACATAGTGGCATACAATTAAATTTTAAACTATTTAAAAATAATTATTATTAGAATTATTTAAATTTAAACAAAAAAATAATAAGAATTAAATGAAAAAAAAAATCGAAAAACTGCATTTATAGGTGAATTTACCACCATAGAGTTCATAATTTAAATTGAAACAAAAAAACAAAAAGTAAAAAAAAGTTAGGGTAATAAATAATAATGGCATGAAAAGATAATTTTTGAATTTAAATACATACAATGCATTTTCTCACTTCTATAATTAACTCGTACATACTACATACGAGTAAATACTTACGTATACATTTGTAAAATAGGTAAATACATACAAAAATCACACATACACATACATAAACACTAACACAAAATTGCAGCGAGCTCTGGCATAAAATGTGCGCGACTCTCTTTCGTTCTCAACAGAAGTAGTTCCAGTATTCCAGTTGTTGTAACTAGTGTAGTCCAAATAGTAATGAATTCCTGTAGTAAAATGAATTGCATTAGAGATCAAGTAGTAGAGTCCGAATAATAAGCTATCGAATCCATTTCAGGTTATGTCAGGATTAGTCTTCATCCAGAACAACAACAACTAGCAATAATTGACGCCGATGGCTACATATCATTATGGCAAATGGAAAATATGACAACCAGCAGCTAGATAATGGACACTTGCATTTTGTCTCCCAGAATTTCAACAAAGACAAACGAGTAAGTGGAGATTTACTAACATAGAGATGCAAGAATCGCCCATACAGAAAGGAGTACCAAAGGAATCGGACTGATTCTTCTTTGCGCATCCACTCATGTTGTGCGTGTTATATTTGTATATGAATGGAACCTACAGTTTTATGCCGAATCAATCCGAACGGCAAAGTTGAAAGCATTTCTTAAGCAATTTTTACCCTGGTAGATTTGCTATTAAGCAAAGCCATGAGGTGAGATACCGTGTAGAAAAATTATTTCTCTACTGTGCCGAGATCTGACACTGCGTAGCAGGCAGCGCACTCCCAACTACGCCACGGCGGCCACTATGGGACAAAAAGTCATAAAAATATTTACACGAATAAATAGCAATTCATGATGTAAATGTCATTTCATTCGCTATTTAGAAAATTTCTTTACAAACTAATCGGCAGAATATTCTGGGGTAGATTAGAATAAACAAAATACATGATATTATCTAATAGAATACAATTTTACTAGATTTCTCTATGAGAAGTCGAACACATGATCAGTTTAAAAGACTAGCCCTAATACCCAGAAGAATGTTGATATTCTTTTAACTCTTAAAGGGATCATGGGGCATCTTCAACCGCTCATTTAAATCGTACTTTAATCAAATTCTACTCTGTTTTCGGAAAAGATATTTTTTTAATCATATGATAATCTCGATCGTATCTAGTTTAGAGCAAGTACTGGGTACTTTAGTTTTTGTACATAGATTATTTTAGTTTAGGCTCAGCCTTTGAAGCTTTAATTTTGCTTAGCAGACAGACACTTATAATAGCAAAATATGAGTTTGTTGTTTGTTGTTTGTTCTAATATCCTATAATTCCTTTCATTGTTCCTGAATGCCAACGTCACCTCGACATTGAATTAGAAGAATTGTAAAAGAAAAATCAATTAGATCAATCTGCCGCTGCATTCAATACCAGGCATAAGTTCAATTATATTTTCTAGAAGTTATTCGTAAGAATCTTGCAATAATTGATTCGTATTCTAGTATTCGTCTCAATTTTGATTTCTGAAACCAACTTTTGGAATTCATTACTATTTTAAATCTGTACAAAAATATATTATACACATTCGTTCATTGAGAGTAAATGAAGAACAACAAATACAATGTAAAAAGGTTTAAAAAATTAGCAATGAAATATAAACACAAAAACACAAATATAACAAAACAAAAAATAACAACAGCAAAAAATTAAAAACAATCCATAGTATGTAATTTAAAATATAGAATAAAATGTGTAAAAAATTTATGAACTTAATTTAAAAAAAAAAGAGAAAGTTTACATTATGACGCAACACAATGTAAGTCTACTTCTAAGAAATGTACTCTTACAAAGAAAAGCAAAGAGTTGCAAATAAAATTAAGTTGTAGTAATATTATTATTAATTAACGTTTACTCACAAAAAGCAAAGGAAAAAATTAAACAATTCAACATTCAACATAAATAGACATTATAGAATAAATCCATTAAAACAAATAAACTCAAAATTAAAAAATAAATTAGTTAAAACAACAAACAAAAAGCAAAAAGTAAAACATATATACCTAATTATAAAATAATTTAGAAAGTATAAAAGAGGATCTCTTTTGATGATGTAATTAAAAAAGAAACTAATAAAATAAAAACAATAATATTATTATTAATAAACTTTAAAGTATTACTTTAACTGATTTAAAACAAGAACAAAAATTATACCAATAATAATTAAATAATTTAATCATTCATGAAACATTCTCATAAACAAAAGCAAACAACAAAAAAAACAAATTAATGTAGTAAAGTAAGAAAGTAAAATGAATTAAAGTAATAACAAAAATAATACCAAGTTTATTATTTAAACGTAAAACAACAACAGCAGCAACAACAACAACAACACAAATGTTAAATGTGTACCATTTCATTACAAAAACTCAACAAGGCAAGAAAACCAAAAAAAAAAAAAAAAGATTTAAAAGGAAATACATAAAAGTATATAAAATATTTTCTACTCCAAATTTAGCAGCAGAACTTATAGAAAAAATATAATGAATGCAAGGAGCTAGAATAATCGGAGCAAAACAACAACAACATTTTTTTGTAATACAAAAAGAAATTTTGTACAAACAAAAACAAAAATCCACTACAACAAACAAGCTACGAAATTATTTATTTTACTCTTTGGCAGCCCAACAACTTTGAACTAAAAATGACGTAATAAACTCAGAACTTTCAGCTTAAACGGTTTTCAAACGGAGTTAGTTTCTTCTTTTTTTAATGGCGTTTCTATATACATATGTACATATATAGATAATATCAATCTGGTGACACCTGAAGGTTCTAAAAGAACCTGGCATCACTACATAGGGGTTATATTTGGATTCCTCGCAAAGACTGGTTTCATAGGCAACCAGGTAACATAGCTCCTTATGTATATAATCTTAATGGATGAAAATCTCTTTCACACATGGTCATTTGAGTTTTGCTGAAAGCTCCACCTTCCAGCTTCAGTAAATGGCTCTTTGAACATACATCTTCCCGTTGTCTAGTAAATCACACACTTTCAAGATGCATAGTTTTCTCCAGTGAAGCAACTTACGAAATTTTCATTCAAAAGTGCGGAATGTGTTGTGCTTTCATTGAAACATATGCTGTTCGACGCTGTAAAAAGTCTACGATGTTTTTAATATTTTTTTAGTAAAACTATATTATACTTTTCTCATTTTTTTTCATCATTTTGTAGTTTTCCTATGAAAAGTCAGGGCAAATAGTATAAAATATGAATATTTTCAATACTTGTAAAAAGTGAGCCACTTTAAATGGAAAGTAGTGTAAAGTTTCTTCTCTATACAGTAAATCCTGCTCCTTTTCATAGCCCCGGACTTAATTACTTTGTGAATTTTCCTATTTAAATTTTATAAGAGACCCTTTTATCTGCCAGAATTAGCAAACTTGGTTTCAAAACACTTATTTTCTATGAAAGTTAAAAATAAATGGTGCAATATCTCATTGTGAGTTTAGGTCTCTCGTAATACTAATCAGTTATACTTATTCAACAAAAAAGACTTAACATGTGTATCCTCTATCAATTTCATGTTAATTTAATCAACAATTTTGAAAATAATTTAACAGTAAGAATTAATTCAAAATTCAATTAATAATGTTTAATTAACATTTTATCAGCAAATGCTTTCAAGTCCTTTTCGAATTCATGGTTAACCCTAATTAATTTTTAATTACCTTAAAAACGGGAAACGATCGTTCTTCAGAAGCATTTGAATATTTATATTTTCTTGGGATAGCAACATTCAAAACTGTGTCATTTTATATTTGAAAAGGACAATATTAGAACTAGATTTGTTTGTTACTTTTACCTATTAATAGAAGCAATCAATTCTTCAGCACTTGTTGGTAAAAGACATTTATGTAAATAACTTATTTATGATAACATTTGCTTGGAATCGTTTTCCAAGATTTTATGTTATACAGTGTGAACTTTCTTTCTCAGTTTTTTTAGTTTTAGATTTTTAATCCATAAAATTATAATTCTGTCACGCTTTCACTAAACAAATACATTTTAAGGTCAGTATCCCTTTAAATGAAGGGCTCAATTGCTTTTTTCTTCTCTATAGTTTCTTAGATATTACACAAAATGTTGCAATTTTTGGCTAAAAAATGCCGACATTGGTTTACCATTTTGAAAAGCTTATCTCAAATAAATACATAATCAGCCTAATTTTATATAAAATCTCCCGGGATGTAAACGAAGGAGGTTGTCGTACAGTTTTGGAAGGCAGCTACACGTTTTGAATCTAAAAATTAAACTTTTTAGGTTTTCGACCAGGTTCTTCATGCTTTCTCGAAAACTCCTCTTAATAGCTCTTGATTCTTGCTACTTTTCTCAGCATTGGAAGAGGAGTCTTCCTATGTTCCGAATGCAATACTCTGAATTTTTGACTGTGGAATAGTAATTGTATGATTTCTTTACAAAATATCACAAATACTAAACAGCTGATCCGAAGTTTCATTCGAAATAAAAAGGTTTTCCAGAGAGATTCAGAATACTTAGGAAGATTTTTCTCCCGGGAGAATTTAATTCTGTGGGATAAATAGTATTTCAAATATCATGTTAAGTTTGTCCATGCAATATCTTCTTTTTGGCAGTGTGGAAAAGTCTGTACCCTTCCCTTAAATTTTTTATCCAGCCAACGAAGCCGACTGGCGCCCTTGTGAAAAAGGGGACTAAACAACAGATGAATTACAAAATTTTTCTATTATGCTGGACACTTTTATGTACAGAGAAAGAAACAATTTTAACAATGATTACATCTTATCCAATAAGTTAGAAAATGAATAAAACAATAAGAAAAATTATTTATTATGAGTCCGTGCCTTAAAACGGCCGCTTACAAAATAAACAAGTCCACTTACAAAATAAACAAGCGTTGTTATTACTAATTGTTCTTAAATACCATCTCGCATTCATACTGAAAACTTCCTTAATTTCATCTGAATTCATTGCATACTAAGGAGAGTTTAGCGTCATTTTTTTCACGTTCACACAAATAACAAAAAACTACAAAAAATATACAAAATTTACTCACAATTATTACTACACATTATAAATTAAATGAAAGAGAAAAAAAGTAAAATGCAAAAAGAAATACTTTTATACTTAGGTACATAAATGAAAATAAAATTAAAGTATAAAAATTATAAAAAAAAACTTAACGAAGAAAAATGTTACAAAGAAAATAGTACATGCATACATAAACAAAACTTTGAAAAAATTGCGTAAATTTATTTAAAAGCGACAAAACACAAACGTACAGTATTGATGAAAGTAAATTGACAGCAAGGAAAAAGAAACAAAAAAATATATATACAAAAAGCAAAAATATTGACAAAAATCGTAAATTAACAACAGCAACAGCAGCAGCAAGTGAATATCACATTTAAAGGGCAAAAAAGTAAAAAAGTATATATTAGGAATATATTTACAACAGAAAATAAAACGTATTTAAAAGCAAACAAAAAATAATGAATGAGAAATGATAAATTAAAAAAAAGAAATCCTAAGAAATCCGAAGAAATCCGAACATTGGAACATCCCCTAAGAAACTCACAAAAACATGGAAAACAAAGAAATATTTAAAAAGCACGTAAAAATTGCATTGAAAATACAAAAGAAAATCATGTTTTTCATTTTTGTTTTTTCAATTTTTCAAACGAAAACTCAACTTATTTATAATTATTTGTCAACAACTTTGTTTTTAATAACATATTTACTTAAACTTTTTTCTACCAAGCAACAACAACGTAAAAGAAAATAAGAAAATATTAAAAATATAGCTAAAATTTAATGCAAACCAAAAGCAAAACAAAATAAAATAAAAAAATATTTATTATATAAAAATTACTTTACTAATGAAAACAAATTAACATAAATTTAAAAAAGAAAATACACACACACATTTACATTAAATACATAAAATAATACAATTTTAAGTTACAACTACAACAACAAAAAATATTAAGTAATACAAAAATTATAACAACAAAAAAATTGAAAAATCTTAATAAAAAACTTTATGATATAATCAACCAAAAAAAAAAAACGAAAGCGTTGTTAAAATCGTTTTATTCTTTTACATACAGACACATAACGGATTGAAGGATCTCACGTAAAGTTTGTTAGCTGCTGCTAGAGCGCTTTTCTCAATCAATCATTTAAGATTATGTTAAGTTTACAAAGTTCCTGTAGATTTCTTGTTCTTTCATGAACGGTTTTTTTCTTTTGAGCCTGCGTGTTCTCTAAGAGGAAACGTGAAAGTATATGTTTATTATCACTTGTTCTTGAAGCTCCACAGAACGATACAATCAAGATTGGTTGTCACTGTCGATAAAATCACAGAGAAAGAGATAGAGACTTGTCCAGAAAATATTGAGACTTCTGAACGTGGAATGCTTTGTAGGAGTCCTATATAACTGTTAAATGACTTAGTTTGAAAAAAATTTCCGATTGTCTTTGCTCCTGGATATGAGCAGTAAGATTGTGAACTCTTAAGCCTGTGTATTTTTTGATAAAACTTGAAAGTGAGACTTTTATAACTGACATATGTAAGTATGAGGAGTTTTAGACATCATTTGCTTCGGTGCACCAACGACCCATGAAATCCATGGGTAGTTGGTTCCTGGCACACCCACCACCTCACTGGAGTCTAGGGAGAGCTTTTCGCTTCTGTTTATGTTGTGCGTTATGTTTCTACACGAATGGAATGTGGACCTACAGTTTTATACCGAATCCGAATCGACGACGTGAAAAGTTTTTCTTGGCCAATTTTTGCTCTCGGAAGTTTGCCATGCCCTGCCAAAAGGTGGCGCCATGTATATAAATCATTTTTTCTACTTTTTGATCTTTACTCGTACCAAGATTTGAAGCCGGGAACTCTGCGTATAAGAACAGCGCACTACCAGCTACGCTGCTACGACCACATGGAATCCACCAAGCTTGGCGCAAATGGGGGGATCAATAGTATATCACTCAGCCTGCTCTTTTTCGCCATACGATTTCTTTATCAGTATCAAGCTATTCAATTCACTGATTTTTAAAATTGTGATACACTGTAAACTTAACTTGTGCTTTTCGGAATCGGCATAAAACTGTAGGCCTCATTCATTTAAAAATATGTGTGTTATAACATGAATGGATGCGAAAAGCTTGTTCTAGACTTTCCAGGGGCTGTTCTGCCACTAAAAGAAAGAAGAAGAACATAAACATAAATTCATTTCGTTTCTACCATATTATTTTTTCCATCCGTCTTATGATGACTATATAGTAAATATCAAACTGGATAAATAATTTTTGCAATTGTACTCCATGTGTTCTGAAATATTGCTATAGTTTCTATAATATTTCCATTTAAGGCTATCAAACTCGCCCATATACTAATACACTTAAGCTGTTTATCATTTTCACCATAGATATGTAGAAGAAATCTGTTCATTTCAATGCGAGATGAGGAAATAAAAATGGTTGAAAGTGAACAAATTTTTGAATTAAGTTATATAATATATCATTAATCTTTCGTTTTGTTTATTTTTTTATTATGATTAAATTTTTGTTTTTAATTTTTCCTTTCTATTCAGGTTTGTTATTACATCCCAGCGCTGTTCATTCCTCATCCTCGTCCACTTCGGCACTTGGCAGTGGTAACAATCAACAGCCGAATAGTATCAGCAGCTTGGGTAGTAGCTCATCGTCAATGCAACAGCTACCACATCCGAACAATATGCTGCACGGACATGGTCGTAGTGCATTGCGCGGTGGTGGCTATGAGCATCCAATGTTGAAATCAATGTATGAGGCGCAACATCTACAGCAGCAACAACAATTGCAAGCAGCAGCGCTTTTGGCAGCACAACACGGATTGCAAGCCCTGCTCTCGCCGCATTCCTCATCCAACAATAGCAACAGCAACAGTTATCCGCACGCCATGGACTGTGATCCGCCAGCGGCGACGACGCAAATGCAAATGCTACCACCACCTCCACAGCCGCAGCGTTTCATTAATAGCATAAGCGGCGGCAACGGTGGTGGCGGAGTTTCATCTTCAAATTCTTCATCATCTTCCTCGAATAGTGGCAACCACAATAGTAGTAGTGGTGGTCGTATGCGTTCAACACATCACAATCTATTCAGTAGGCCACAAAAATCCTCACACTCTTTACTGGGGCAGCAGCAGCAGCAGCAACAACAACAACAATTGCAACATCACAACTATGCACCGGCATCGCTACCACTAGACTTGGTGCATCATCCGCTCTCAGCGACTGCTTCACATCTCATGATGACCGATTCGAGTGTAATTACCGCTTTGGCGGGCGGCAGTAGTTCATCGGGACCGTCATCATATTCTTCGTTGCTGTATCAACCACAACAGCAACAGCCACATGCATTTAGCATGTTAACATCGCCGCCACAGCTAATGGATGGTAGCGGCGGCGATATGCCACGGCCGTCATCATTAGCGAACTTACAACAGCAACAGCAGCATCATCAGCAACAGCAACAGCAGCAACACCAACAACTACTTCAGCATCAGCAGCAGCAACAGCAACAGCAGCGACGCGGTGATAGCATCTCACGTTCACTGTTTGGTAGCAGCAATAGCAACAGCAGCAGTATAGGTGCAAATATTGGCGCCGGCAATGGTAGCGGTGTTGGAGGCGGTATTGTCGGTGTTGGTAGTGGCAACAATGCGAATGATAGCAGAGGTGGCGACGGCGGTGATGGCGGCGATGCTTCATCACCAATGGTTGGCGTTTGTGTTCAGCAGAGTCCTGTAGTAATTCATTAGTTTTTAATTTATATATTTGTATTTAATTTTATAACATATTTACCACTTGTATACATAATATGCATATGTATGTATATTTTATGCGTATACACATACTCGCACATATTTGCATTCATATACTATACAAAAGTATACATGTATGTACGAATATATGTAATTAATCTATCTATATACAAACTTGTGGTAAATTCTCTTCTCATCTACATATACATACATATAAATTGCAACTGTACACTGTGCTACCTATCTACACACTTCATATTTTAGTAGATATATATACATACATATATATATTTTCAATGTCATTCAAAAGAATTAACAATCTAACAGAAATTATGTACACTTCACTTTTTATGAGCTCTTTTAACTTAAATAAGTATATTTGATTAGGAAATATACAAATCTCTATTATAAGAAGAAAAAAAAAACATACCTACAAAAAAATAATATAATTTTTGGCGGTTTAATTTTTTATCAACACAAACATCATCGCATCAACATTATACGCATCGAATCGAATTATACATTAGGGCGTACCAAATTTTAATTTTTTTGTTTTTGGAAAATATTCTAATCAACTTTTCCGAAGAAAGTGTGGCACAAAAATGGGTCTTACCCTCCTCCCCGTAATATTCGTAAGAGTTTTCAATTGTTTATATGAATTCGTTTTATTTTTTCATATAGTTTCATATAATTTGTAAGTTGATAACAAAGTTAAATGTAATTTTCATTTGTGCAAATGTCTATTTAAAAGTTCTCTGGGTCACGGAACTCATTTTTGATATTTGATATAATTATTAGTTTTATTTATTTATTTTGAATAAAAATCAAAATTATTTCAATTAGTTGAAGAAAATGTTTAACTAATACTAATACAAAACAATGAAAAGTAATGAAAATTAATAAATTATTATGAATTGCAATTCGATTGCGAGGCTCTATGACAGCTGTTATTTTTCCAGGTATATTTTTTTTATCACAGCTTTTGAAGTCTGTGTAACTATTGTGATGTGTAGCATGTCACTCGGTAGCTTATATGTGACAGGGAATTTTTGGATCATCAATTGGCTCATCTAAATTCATATACTCGCACTCAAAATATAATGTGGAATATTCAATGTGGAAGGTGGCTCAAACAACATTGAACCATCATCCAAATCAATCACATCGGTATAATTCTCGCAAATCAAATTAATAGTTGGAATTGTGGAAGAATTATTTAAAGTACGAGATACTTTTAAGAATTTTCCTGTAGCTCATTTCACGAATAGTTTTCTCTGTGTCAAATATCATAGCAAGTAGATCATTCTCAGAATGTGCGAAATAGGAATTATCTACGAGAACCTTTTGAATAACGCATTGTAAATTGGTGGGTAAGAATTGCGTCAATATTGTCAATATTATGAAGGATTAATTTTTTTGCCACACTTTCTTCGGCAAAGTTGATCAGGATCGGGTATAAAATTTTTTAGTATCAATATTAAAAAAAAAAAAAAATCATCCACACAAATTGGTACGCTTTAATCTACATACATACACCACAAACATACGTATGTACAGACGGAAATTGCTCGTTATACTTTTAAAAAAATAATGTTATTTAATTTTTTATCTTAAAAGCATTTGATATCTAAGGCGTACTGTATTCGTTATTGGTGTAAAAGATTACCTAATAAAAATTATGATTGAAATTATCAATATTAAAACCAATCGTGTAAAGTTTCTGGTTATGCAGAAAGGCTTAAGTTGAATAAAACCAATTCAAATGAATGCATATTAATTAAAACAGTGTTTGCTTGCTAGTACTGGGAATGTAACCGCATTCACATTCAATTTAAAAACTTGGACAACAGAAATAAGTAATAAGAAATAAGTTGCATTAATTTCTCTTGTCTTGAAAATTGAATGCTTTAATTTCTCATTTTGAAAGTTTCAAATTTATTTACTGAATTCAGTCTATGAAATTTCTGCTTTAATGTTTCATCTTACATTTTGCGGAAGAAGAAAAATCAACTTTATCATCGTAGTCGTGCATCATACACGATGAGTGCCGTTTCAAAATTTAATTTGGAACATAAACTTGGTTTTTCACTGTCGTTTTTTTTTGGCAAATGTTTAATTTTTTTGTCGATGATATGATAAGTGTCGAATTTCGATGATGAAGGGTGAATAATTGTTAGTATTCAGGTACAAATTGATTGTCTCGACAAGGTAATTACTAAAATGAGATTTCAATTCTTATGCATTCTTTTACCCACGACATAGAGACAATATGCATTGCAAGGCTTAACAGCCAGCAAATGAGAAATTCCAACAATACTTAAAATATACGGGTACAGTTCCAAATTTACAGTTCCAAATAGTCAAAATTCAATCACAACACTGAAATCATATACAGGTAGTTAATTTATACTACCTTAAAGACTTTGTTAAGATTATTAATTTGGTTCCCTTAAACAAAACCCGCTTTATTAATTTATCTACGATATGCAACGACATTCGCCCCTTAACCACCAAGCTACAGGTTTTCTTTTATCAAGATATGCCATTTTTTGCAATTGTGTTTGAGAGAAAATAAAAATATATTTAAATTGAAATCCGTCCAATTCTGTTAATTATAATTTTCTCTTGTTTTATTTTTATTTTGTTTTTATTTAATCTCGTTTTAACTACAGTTAGTAGAAAAGAAACCGCCAAAAAATAAAATATGAAACACATTTTAAATTATTAATAAAAAGATAAATTTAAATATTTTTAGTTAAAAGAAGCTGACAAGCATACGTAGAACTACTTACTTATCAATCTTTTATATAAATAAGTGCTGAAATATTTAAATTTTCCATTAACAGAAAGAAAAATAAATAAAAGTTAAGCATACATATAAGGAAAAGTATGTAATTTCAATTAAATATCAATTGTAGCGTAAAATATAAAGCGAAATTAAACTATAAAAGTAAAAATTAAATCATAACCATAGTTAACATCAAAAAATAAATAAATGAACCACAAAATGTTGTCAGAAATTGTAGTAAGAAGAAAAAAGAGCAAAAGAAACAAACAGAAACAAACAAAAATGAGAAGTAAACTTAGTAAAATTAAACTTTAGCTATATTATTACTAGCTATTAATTTAAATGTAAATTATTTTCCAACACACAACAAACATAATAAATGATAATCTTAAGATTATTTAAAACTTTTATAATAAAGAATATGTTAGTTAATTAAAGAAAAATTTATATTTTTTTTTTAAGTTTACGGAATAGACACGAAAATTTGTAAGCTCAAAGATTTATATGCATTAGGTTTTTAAAATATTCAACGCAAATGCAAGTACGTGAATTCTACAAGAAGAAAAAAAAGCAATGTTTTACGCAAAAAGTTAATTTATTAAGTAAAAAATAAAATAAATAAATTAAAGCAACTACATGACGAGAAATTCTTTTACCATTTTTTTTTTTTTGCTGCATTGTATAAACTGAACTGTTGCCTCGTATCCATTGATTATGTCAACGATATTACTGCATCAATTAAAACTTAAAAATCAACTACACATTCTTATGGAGGTTCTCCAGACGGGCGTAGTAACCATGAACAGCAGACGCAGGACTGTTCCGTGCGACCATGATGCCCTCAACATTCCTAGTTTCGGGTTGAAATGTATTATATTTATTATATTCAATTAAAAATTCGATTTGAAAAAAGTGTCTACCCAAAACCAATCTTTTAATATTATAATAATTTTTAGAACCAAACTAATTTTAAATTTTGAACCAAACCAGGTTCAGAGGGACCGTGTACCGCTTACGTGATCCTGATCCGGTAACATTTTGTTGGTTCATATCCCTGCCCAGAACTTTCATTTTATGTAATTTATGTTAACGATATGTAGCTTTTTGGAAAGGAATTTAGGAAAAAAATGAGCAAAAATAAATTTTAGGAACATTTTTCAAGGACATGAGATCCTCCGAAGATATATCATTAACTCTGATTGAAATCAACTTTACTTTTAATGGCACAACAGCCCATGGAGGGCCCAGGCCGAGCTTTTCGCAATCCGAAGTGAAAAGCAATTTTTACTATTGTAGGTTTGCAATTGCCTGCCAAGAGGTTTTATTTTTGCTACATTTTTTTTTTTTTTTTGATTAAGCTTGTGTCGAGATTCAAACTCTGAATCTCACTCTGCGTAACAGTCCAACGCATTACCACTACGCCACAGCGGCCATTGAAATGAACATCTACGAATTATATAGAAATGGTGTACAATGTTTTCAATTACAATTATAAAGTTGAAAGGCGGTTTAAAGAGGAGTAGTTTAAAAAAAATATGAACCCGTGGTGATCCCAGTCTAGCATTAGCAGTGTTCAACCCGTATTCATAAGCCTACAAAATACTTAAGTTTAAAGAAAGACAACATGTTAAAATGAAAGACTCCAGAGATAGTCTTATGCCCTTGAAACATTTTGCTCCCCGAATTCTTGTTTCATTACTTTTTTTTTACTAGTTACGTGTATTACCCTTCAAACAAGCTACATACTTTCAACTCAAATTACATGCAACGGGAGTTCTGGGTTCTTGAAAATGAACCCAATGATATTGCAATGTCAAAACGTCATTCAAGGATTAAATTTTTGTCATGAAGTTCAAGAAAGAGCAACGTTTGGAAAATATGAGCTTGTATTCGCAAGAGCGCTTACTTACTTAATTTAATCGAAAAATTATCTTCAGCGATGAAGCTGATTTTTGACTCAATGGCTTTGCCAATGATCAAAATATGCGTTATTGGACAGGAATAAACCCACATATGCTTCAAGTGGCTCCATTGCATTCAAAAAAAGTGACCGTGTGGGTGGATTTCGTGCCGGATGTGTGATTGGACTGTATTTTTTCGTCGATGAAACTGATTTGCCATGTTACGGTGAATGGAGTTCGCTACCGTGCCACGTTGGAAGACTTTTTTGGCCAGAATTGGATAGTCTTGACATCAGTGATATGTGATACCAACAAGCTGGTGCCAAATACCACAAAACTGGTCAAACAATTGATCTATTGAAGGTATTGATCACCTCGCCTATGCGATTTGGGGATACGTCAAGTTGTTGGTTAATATCAACAAGCCTACAACGTTAGATAGAGGAACTCAGGAACAATATCGAACGCGAAATTGCCAACGTTCCCGCCGATATGCGATATGTTTTGGAGAATGGTGGAACATTGGCTACCATCCTAAAATCTTCTTAGTCGGCATGTTAAAAATCATCTAGATTAAAGGAAAGTAAGCTAACGTTTTACTGATTTTTAGTCGAAGCACTCTAAATACATATTTTAAAAAATAGTGGTAATTAAGAATCATTGAGCCTCCCACTTTTGAAGCCAGTTCTAAAATAATTAACTGTTATGTTTGTTATTTTTTTAACAGGAAAAAAAAGTACCGACCTTTCAAACGAGATCCTAATGAGAAGCCAAAACTGATTTTCAGAATTTTGAATACATACTTAGCGAACAAATTTACACGAATTAAATGCAACTTTATTTAAAAATATATTACATATATATTTATTTATTATTTGAATTGTCTGCAAATAAACACATTTTTATATAAAATTATAACTATCATTCCATTGATAACTTAATTAAAACTTAATCGGAGAGCACAAAAAGGCGCACTTCACGTGATGGCGTCTCGAGCAAATCAGAAAACCTGAATCGCACACTACTATAATCTGCTTTAAATGGGATTCTGGAATAATCTTCGAAATATTCCACTTTACCACCCTGATGTGTTTTATACAATTTATATACGAATTCCATTGGTGTTTTTAAATGATATACGGTGCCAATCCTATAAACGTATACACCACCCATTGTTCCCACCAGCATTTTCGCCTTAAAAGTTAGCCAGAAAAGATCATTTCCTTTGGAAAGCAAAAAGACGTTTTTGAGGAAGTCTTCAAATTTAAAATCGTAAAATGCATCCTCTTGGCATTTCTTGATGCAATCCTTGTGCACGCTTTCGCAGTGTGATAATAGTTGGTTGAATGGGCCGCTCCATGCGCACACATAAATCTTGCAACGGGTATTCATGTCTTCACTGTTTAAAATATTTAAGAAAACTGATTATGAAAATCTTTTATATCCTGTATTTATACCAATGCCTTAATGGTGTAAAACATACAAACATACTGGATGCAGCAAACGCAAGGATGCGAATATCTTCATAGCGCAAGCATGTAAGACCGTGCGAGAGAGCCAAGTAGAGAAGTAAGGTAGTAAGAAAGAGATAAAACTTCGCACAGTCTAGACTCCGCTAAACAAAAAAATTACCAATTTGTGTTTGGCGCAGTAAAAATGTCTTACGCACAGTGTGATGCTAGTATTTATGATAGGTAATTTACACGAATATGGAAAGGTCAGCAAATGTATTCAAGTTTTATAAAACTCAGTTGGGTAAAAGGTTTTACGACTGTTAATTGTCATATAATTGCTATATATTTTTGATATTTTTATTATTATTCGAAATAACGGCAATTTTGTCTATTTTTTATGTTTTTCGATTTTAACTTTTTAAATTGCCAAGGGTAGGACAAAAAAAAAGATTTTTCTTGAGCACGGATTTTTAATTGTTATTACGAATCCGTTAAAATATTCCTCAGATTTTTATAAGGAAAAATAAAACTAATTACAAAAATAAAATAAAGAAATTAAAAAAAATATAAAACAATTAAAATTTTTCCAATTATGCCGTAAATATAGAAAACTTAGCTAACAATTATTTACGGACGTTTTTTTTGTTTTTGTTTTTTTATTGATTCATTCAAACTACAGGATATACCCCTATGAATGCAGAGCATGTTTTGTTTTTCCAAATATCTAAGGCGCCAGTTTAATTATGGAAATAATCACCAATCGTTGTGTTTAATGCGCAAAATGTACCTACTATGATTTATAATTTTTTATAGACGGACACCACACCGTAAAAAAGCAGTGGCTAGTGACGACTAATGCAACGAAGTGAGTTGAAACTATTTCTTTGCAAATAAAAATTATAATTTAAAAATACATGTAAGATTTGCTAACATTTATTTATTCAATGCTACAATAATTTTTTGTTATACAAAAAGAAGAAATTTTGTTTTCAACTTGTGCAAATAACTACCGAAGCAAATATTAAAACTTTTTTGCATTTACATCATGACAGCATAACGATAATGTTTCTGTAACTTGTTCGCCTTGCAGCCAAGCTTCATTTGCCATTTAGCTTGTACACGTTTCATCAGATGTATATCGCGAGCTTTGCGTGCCGCCGACTGCTGCTGGGTTTTTGTCCAGCCCAATTCACGATATTCACTTAACACTTTATGCAATTTACGATTGGACTTCTTAGGCACTAAAGCGCGACTCGGATTCAAGCGTTGCTTATAGTAACGTAGCAGACTACGATGTCCGATTACAGCGCCTGATGGTAGCACTAATTGATATTCATCACCGTCAAGCAAATCAGGTACAACTTCTTCGTCAACATCCATTCCTTCTTGCTAGAAAGCAAAACCACAAAACCCCGTTTAGTATTACATTTGTATGTAAGAAAAACTATACACTTCAATTCAAATATGTAGCAACTAACATGATCCGGATAACTTGAGCTGTAATCATAATAGTCGGCATACTCAGCTAAAGCCATGCCCTCGTGCAACATTTGGCAGTGACCTTTATCAACCATATGCTTACGCACAGCATCCAGTGAATAGAATGTCTTGCCGCGATCATTGCACCAGAGACATACAAAGAAGTTGGCAACCTTTTCTCCCAAATAGTAGAGAAGGCCCTCTATATCTGTGCAGTATTCGGTATCGGGAATGAAGAACGAGTGCGCCACACTCATGTGCTTTAAATTTTCAACCATATCCTCGCTGACTTGTGTACAGAAGATGCAATCTTTTTCGGTTAGTGGATTTTCATCAATTTTATTCCATTCATCGGAATCAATCTAATAAGAAATGTATAAGAATTTAGATATAAGTGTGAGCATTAAAGTGAATGCTGCTTCTCACGCATACCTCTTCTTCTCCGATATCTTCATATTTGTCATCATTATCCGCATCGTCATCGATGTCATCTTCCAAACGTACCTGCTCCAATGCAAACTTACCCTTGCCAGCCTCTGCTGCCGCGATGGCAGGATGTGGTTTTTGTGGTACAACACTTTTCGTAGTCACATCAACTTGCTTCCCAGTGTGCTCCTTTTGGAAGCGCACTAAATTATCTTTATGCTTCTTGCTATTCAAATGATTATCGTGTGCTTTTTGGTTGCCAAACTGTTTGCGACATGCATTACAATACAAGCTCATTTGACTTTCTTCTTCTTCGTTGGCTTTTGCATCGCGCATTTGTAGCACGCGACTTTGGAAATCTTCAGCTGAAACTGGTGGTAATTCAGCGATTCGTCTCTTAAGATTGTAACGATGCCAATCAGTTTTATAGTGGTCGCGCTGAATTTCAGGTGAAACAAAACGCACATTGCAATTTATGCAAGTGAATGAGGACATTTCTAAGAAATTGCACTGTTTATTTCTTGAAAATTTCACAATTAATTTAAAGTGTAAAGTGGAAGAAACAAACCACGTTCCTTTCTGCAAAATAACTTTTCGTAGCTGTCGGCTGAACAGGGTTGCATGCAAATGGTATACAATAATAAAACTCTCTAGCTGCCTTTATTCCAAACTCCATCACAAGCGTTTCAGACGCAAAGCTTTTCCCGTATTCGTGCGAAATATTGAATCAGACTATTTTGTATGAAGGAAACTTCACGGCTTGCCATGGAAATGCGTAGAAAGCGTTAAAAGTTGAACAACTTTCAACTTTTTTCACGTTCTTCTCGTGTTGCGACGGCAAACAGCTAAGAAATTGTGAGAGATGTTACACCTTGTAGGACAATAGCATAATCGATAACAGACTGTATATATATCGAAAAGTTTTAATACATTTATTTGATAACAGACTGTATATATATCGAAAAGTTTTAATACATTTATTTGATGTAGAAATTCCAAGAAATCTACAAACCCCTTTAGGGATGCCATTTTGGTGAACTTAAAATTTAAAAAAATTAGCATCAGTAGATTTTTAAAGAAGAAGCAGGCGCATTATGTGGAACATATAATATTACAAAACGCCGAATGCATAGAAAGCGCATATACGAGAAAAGCGTTGCGTCTGAAAGTAGGAGATTACTAATGGGATTCATACCATATATGTAACCTCATAAATGCATCGCAAAATTTACAAACTTATAAAATCGAATGAAAGCTCTCAAATTTCATATACATTTTGACAAGTTTACATACTTACAAACTTAGGAAGCATTTATGAGTATATATGAATTTTTGTACTATATACGAATATATATTGGAAACAATAGTATGTTTTATTTAATAAAATACTGCTTTGCACTGGTTTTTAATTTTTTTCCTATGAAATTTGAAATTTTAGCTGTCAAAGTTCCGTAAAGTAATAATCTATTTATCTACACATACATCACCTCACGTTATTTCACGACGTCTATTGTAACAGCTTCTAGTACTTTTATTTACTTCACCTAATTTTACCTCTAGTCTATTATAACCTGAGCTTTACAATATCCGAAATACTCACAGCCTTAATTTAGTATGACTGAGTACTAAATCTAACCTTACACCTTATCAATAATACTGTCAGTATTTTTTTCTTTACTATTTGTGCTTGGAAGCGAAAATATCATTTGTGTTTTAAGTTTTACCGACGAATCTTTGAAAAAAGTTGGTGTATACATATATGCTAAATTTTCACGCTAGCTGTACCCACATTAGAAATATTACATTAAATTCAGAAATTAGTAACAACTAATTCTATAAATAGTGAAAATTTGACCTTACACGGCCATTATCAGTATTTTATAAGACTGATAGTAATAATCCGAAATTCCATCATTATTTCATTCATTCCTACTAATGATAATGGCACCTAATAATGATTTGGCTCAAGGTGCCAAAATGACATTTTGAAAAATGTTTAGTTTTCCTGGAAAACATTTTAAATTGTGCTGTGTGTAAACAAATGTGGTCGCTGTTGGCCTCCTACGCAGATTGTCCGAGGTTCAAATCTCGGCACAGGCAAAATCAAAAATATAAAGTTGGGGCAGGCAATGGTAAACCTACAAGAGTAAAAATTGAGTTTTGTAATTTTTAATTGATTACTTTCCACATTCCGTAGAGTCTTTAAAATTGTGATTTTTATTTTCACCATTTCCAGGAGTTATAATTTGTGATGGAAATTTTCAATTCCTCAGCAATATAATTTAAAGTTTTTTCAAAATTTATTTAATTAGGAAAAAATATTTGTCTTTTTTCTCAAATTAGGTATTTTATATTTTAGAAAATATTTATTTCAATTTGCTTGGCCATCAATAATGTCAAAGAATAATAAAAGTGAAGAAGTGTAAATTGCATTACAGAGGAATTGAAAATTTCAATTACAAATTGCAATAGCTTATAATGGAATTGGAAAAATAATCTATTTCTTTAACATGGTCCTCATGTAATTGAATACAAATTTCAATTACTAAGTAATGTAATTACAAGGCAATTGAATTTATCCAGTCATTTAATTAAATTTTGCCAGCCACTGGCATGCATGCACGTATGCACTCATTAATTTATCAGTTGTGGAAGGTTCGGAGAGAACACTGGCTGAGATAACTGTAACAATAATAATTATAAATTGAAAATACTTAAATTAATAAACTCTAACCAACAGTTTTTTTTATTAATTTCGCCTTTTTGCCTTTGGGTCTTTCACAACCACGATTTTACGAATTCTTGTATGCCTGCGGATGTGTCATTTATAGGAACAGTTCGCGTAGCCAAATAAATTTAAAATAGTACAGGCGATATACAACGCTGCGTTAAGCATAAGTGCATGCGATAGTATTCCGAAAATTCAATATTTCTCCCATGCGAGGCGCAATGAAGCTTAGAGTTGTCAAAGTGTAATCATCTGTTTTTATTAAGTTTTTGTGGGAATAATTTTTAAAATTTTGTGCATAAATACGTTAATATTTTCAATCCGGATGCTAACTGAACCTCAAGTTGAAATGCTAATTGATTTAGATGCTAAATATAATAACACTGGATGGAATTGAAGTTTGGGAGAAATTGCGCTGACGATATGCAGAGAGTAAAGTAAAATTTAGCGTATTCCGCAAACATTTGATAGAAAATGAAAGTACATAACGTGGAATCTCTTCGAGGTGCGTCTATTAAGTAAGTACCTGCTTGTAGAGGTAGTACTGGAAAAGATGCCAATAGAAATAAGATTTTTCTTCATAGCGGTTGCAAGACTAGAGTACGATTTTGGGTGAACCTGTGGCAGGAAGAAACCATAAAATAAGGACGAAGGTGATTATGGTAATTGGTCAAATAACTTATTTCTACTTAATGAATGTTGAATTGATCAAATATCAGGAATAAAAAAGAATTAAATAGATCAGAAAACTCAAATTTAGTTTTATACCTTCCACAGTAGATCCACATAATGATTATGGTGAAGCCAGCAAAATACCAAGGGAAATAGTATAAAACCGGGGATTATCACAGTCGTCGGTCTCCATCTTTGAATGCCTATCGACACCAAATCCTCCAAAGAGAAAAATGGGAGTCAGAATGAAATTTTGAAAAGAAATTTTCTCATATTTCTATCTGAAGCATCTTCGCAACGTAAAACTACTGAATTGTACTCTGATGACAATTTTTTTTATCTGTGGCAGCAACAGTCAATTCTTTGTGTTTCTGAAATGGCGTTGCTGCAGTGGAAACTCTTAGCAGTTGCCACAGATGAACTAGAAAAATATAAACATTGATTTGTATAGTTTATTTTATGAAGTAATCTTTTAGACTAGTCGATAACAAAAAAAAAAAAACAAGCAAAAAAAAAAAATTTAAAAATATGATTCTCATATAATTTCATTAAACTAAAACTGAATATTAAATAAATATTAATGTATGATTTTCTCCATTGCAATTAAGATACAGAAATACTCGATATTGGATTACAACCATGCCCACCTCCAATTCAAAGTCAAAGTTCAGGAAGCGGTCTATAATATATTGTAACTTTCAATTAAATGCATTTAAATTGCAATAAGCTTTGTGAATATAACCAGAAATACATTAATTTACTCCTCCAAAACATTGTCTAACCACTGTTGTATATCATCTTTATTGGCAGCGTCTTCTGTAGCAGCTGCTACTGTCGCTACTGGTGAAATAGTCTCCACACGAGCAACATCTAATGAAACTTTTCCCACTTGTGTTGTGGTCATATTTAGCAATTCATCTAATTCTTGCTGTTGTAGTGCGTCTGCTGCGTCACTGCTGCCTGCTACAGCCGAATGTTTATTGGAGTTATTCGTTTTAGCTGAGCCGCCATTTTTGCGGTTGCTACCACTATTAATTTTTATGCGTGGATTCATTTCATGTTCTTTCAATACATTTTGATAGTTCTTCTCTGCTACTTCAGCCGCTTTTTCCATTGATTGCAATTGGTCGCGTGTAAACATTGACGCTGCATAATCCATCCGCTTATAGAATGGTATCGTTTGTAGACCAACATTAAGTAATTTCAAATTCAATGTGAAATATTCACTAGCTTCTGTATTATCGAGTAGCTGTTCGCCTTCTGCTGCAGCATCCCAGTGTTTTTCGGAAGCGAATTGAAAATGCCCACCTCCGGAAGCGGCCAATTGCGACATCAAATGGAAATCACCAGCATGCATATGTGCATTTTCTAAATCATTCAATTCATCCAACTCCGTATCGTCCACAGAGAAATGTCGACTTTGTTGTGGCGTCGGCATTCCATCAGACGCTTTCCAACCTCCTCGACGAGCAGCAAAGCGATCGTCGCTTGAATCGGCCACATCGACAATGCTACGTACTGGCTGCGGTTCCATTTGTGAACTGGAAGATGTATTGTGCGCAGCAGGACCAGCAGCACGTTGCGCTTTGCGTTGATTGTAATGCTTCATTTTACTGCGCTTTCTAGAATTTTATTAATATAAATTTTATGTGAAACTTTTCTGCACCTACATTTCCCCTGCTTACTCTCTCGATCGATTGTCCTTGCCGTCCATAATTACAGCCTTCTTATTGCTTACAATATCCTTGAGTTTATTGTTTACGTTTTTCTGCCCGTCTCTTTGGAAACGGTTTGACAACAGTCAGCTGTTGTATTTTAACCCTTTCTTATTCACTGTGATATTATATTTGTTGGGCTCAGTAGTTGACAACGGTTCCGCCACTATGCAATGAGCTAGCTGCGAGTTGTTTATTCTTCATTTTGCGTCTGCTTAATAGCTCCTGCTAAAGTGATTTTTTTTTATTTACTGCTATTGCTGTGAGTGAAAATTTGGTAAACATAAATCCAAAAATTAACTAAAAACCAAACCCGAACCTGAACGAGCACGCAAACTCACTTTTTTTGTGCATCTGAACCATGATTAACGGGTTATTTTTCAAAAGAATTTTTATCACAAAGCACAAGTAAATGAATAATTCCTAATACACAAATGAAAATAAAAACTATAAAACTTCCGATTCTCATCTTATCAACACGATATTGAAGTTTATAAGAGGCTGCAAACCAGGAATGTCGTTTATGATTTTTTTCTGTAGTGTAATTGAAAAAAACAAAAGTGTTTCGAAGTGAAATGTTATTTGAATTATCATGAGAAAATGTAATTTTATGAGAACTTACTTTGTGTTTTCAAGACTTTTAGCTTTTTGCAGTCATCATTAATCATTAATTAGTACACAATATGTAGGGCCATTCCCGGACTAGAACGCACGGAACGCTCACCCAAAACAGTCCAAAAAGCAAGAAATAACTAATATGGAATAATATGGAATATGTTTAAGAAATATTTGATGCTTAAGTCTCTGAACATTTGTCAATTTTTGTCCGAAATTTTTGGCATGGCTATTTCCTCCAGAGGAAACCCAATTAAATTATTTTGGTACCATATTCTCATTGTGCCAATGGATGTTATTGGTAGTCTATAGCCAACCCGTAAGATTGAGAAATTGGAGAGGCTATTCAAATGCGAAGTTGAGAATCGCGGTTATGTTGTTGAGCAAGGGTTTTTGGAATGATTTTAGTCTAGTTTTGTCAAGAGTAAGGAAGTAAGAGAGTGTATCAGCACTAATAATTTGAAAATTCTCGATAAGTTTCTGTTTTCATAATTTGACGTTTTGTTTCGGGCAAGAAATTTGGATTTTTGCGTTTCCGTGCTTTAGTGTATTTTTGTCTCTCATAGAGAATATTTTTTGTTTATTCTCATTTTATCAGGCATTGGGAACAGAACTAGCATCAAAAGTAAGAAACTGTTACAGATACATATATAAAATGCAAATTTATATGTACAGGGTTTATTTTTTAAATTATACTGTTTTTTTTTTTTTAAAGACCACTTCAATTGCCTAGTGAATGAGCGCTAGGCTCGTGATTCAGTAGCTTCAGGATCGATAGTCAAACAAAATTATTTTATTATTTGAAAAACTCTTGCTTTGCTTAAACATTATTTGAACCCGAATCTGAACTTGTCCTGTTTTATATATTTTAATTTAATCTGAACCCGAACCCCAAAATTTTTGCCGCTTTTAAACCCTGCCAAAAACCGAACAAAATTAACAAAATCAAACTGTAACAAAATTTAAAGTGTCTTGGAAAACTTATAATAATTTGGTCTTTTCAATCTGTGCTTTTGCAAATACGAACTCTAAAAAATGTTTTAAACAAAAAATTTTAAAAGCTATGTTTTAACATGCGCGAATAAAACGACCAAGTTTTTAAATCACTTTTTCGTTGCTTTGTCATTTACAATGAATGAATGAAACTGCTCAATGGCATCAGTAGTTGGAGTCAGGGTTACCAACTGGGCTCTCAGGGCTTGTATACTTCTATTTTTGACATTCTTCGGAACTCGTTTTCAACATAGCCCCCCCTTTTGTCAAACTCCGATATGCTACTGGAAATGGCGGTCAGCAGTTTCCAACGCTGAAACCGAATCTGGCACCGTATTTTATCTATCACGCCAGATATTAGAGAAATCATAATAAAAAAGTGTAGAAATGAAAGTACCCGAAAATTTACTCTGTTATCAAATTTATCGACAACTGTGGGTAATACAAAAATTCTGTTTTCTGATTCGTCTATAAAAATTGATATGAATAACTTTGTGTGGCCTAAGATATATTAATAAAGTATGTACCAAAAAAAAAGTTTTATTCCTTAAAATTTTAATCACAAATTTCTTGTAAATTTTAGACAAACATAAATTTTGCTTTTTGATTTCTATAAGAGGCACCCTACTTACTTACTTACTTAGCTGGCGCTACAACCGATGATCGGTCTTGGCCGCCTCCACAAAGCTTCGCCAGTCACTTCTGCTATGCGCGCGCTGGCGCCAGTTGATAAGGCCAAGTGCAGTCAGGTTGCCCTGCACCTGGTCATTCCAACGGAGATTAGGATGTCCCCTTCTGCGTGTTCCTCCACCGTGGTTCGAATAAAACACCCTTCTAGCCAGAGCGCTTTCTTCCATTCGCTCAACATGACCCAGCCAGCGAAGCCGCTGGAGTTTTATACGCTTGACTATGTCAGTGTCGGCGTACAGCTCATACAGCTCATCGTTCCATCTTATTCGATACACGTCGTCCACGCATACTGGACCTTACGGTAGATCTTACGGAGTATCTTCCTCTCGAACGCTCCTAACAGTCTCTCATCATTGGTGGTCAATGTCCACGTCTCTGCGCCATACATTAGGACGGGAAGGATGAGGGACTTATAGAGCGTTATTTTCGTCGGTCGAGAGAGGGCTCTACTTCTCAATTGCCTACTGAGCCCGTAGTAACACCTGTTGGCAAGAGTTAGTCTCCGCTTGATCTCAAGGCTGACATTATTGTTGGTGTTTATGCTGGATCCTAGATAAACGAAATCCTTGACGACTTCAAAAGTGTAGTTGTCAACAGTGACATTTTGTCCAAGACGCCGTGACTCTTTGTTTGTTGACACAAGGTATTTCGTTTTGTCCTCGTTCACCACTAGACCCACACGACGAGACTCCCTTTCCAGGTTGGAGAATGCTGCACTGACTGCTCGAGCGTTTTTGCCAATGATGTCAATATCATCAGCGTATGCTAGCAGCATGACACTCTTGTAGAAGATAGTGCCAGAGATGTCGATGTTCGCAGCTCGAATTATTTTCTCCAGCATTAGGTTAAAGAAGTCGCACGATAGGGAGTCACCTTGTCTGAAACCTCTTTTGGTATCAAATGGTGCGGAGAGGTCTGTCCCAATTTTCACTGCGCTGGTGGTGTTGGTCAGTGTCATTTTGCATAGACGAATGAGCTTTGCAGGGATACCAAAATCAGACATTGCGGCGTACAAGTGATCCCTAATCGTGCTGTCGAAGGCGGCTTTATAATCGACAAATAGATGATGGGTGTCGATCTGTTTTTCTCGGGTCTTTTTCAGGATTTGGCGTAGTGTGAATATCTGGTCGATGGTGGATTTACCAGGCCTGAAGCCACACTGATAAGGTCCAATCAGTTTGTTGACGATGGGCTTCAGTCTTTCGCACAGTACGCTCGATAGAACCTTATATGCAATATTAAGAAGGCTGATCCCACGGTAGTTGGCGCAGTGCGTGGAATCACCCTTCTTATGGATTGGGCAGAGTACGCTGAGATTCCAATCACTTGGCATGCTTTCATCTGACCATATTCTGCATAGAAGCTCATGCATGCGTTTTTTGAGCTCTTCGCCTCCGGTCTTAAACAACTCAGCAGGCAGGCCATCTGCACCTGCAGCCTTATTGTTTTTCAGCCGAGCAATGGCTGTTAAGACCTCCTCATAGTCAGGCGGCGGTACTTCAACGCCGTCAGTGATTGGGGTTTCCGGAATGGGTTCCGCAGCGGCGAGATTATTGTCGTCTTCGCGACAAGTGCTCCCTCCATAATCTCATTATGCCCTGGATATCTGTCACCAGATTTCCGTCTTCATCCTTGCAGAGAATCACCCTACGCAGGCTAGAAAATAGAAAATATATTGCAAATATGGAAATACTCATTGAAAAGTACCAATATTTGAAGGCTATAAAATGGAAGCTGTTAAGGAGAATATAAGATATTTTCCTTAGGTTATGGTATTGTGAGGTTTAATAAATGTTGTAGAACTACTTTTTAACTGCAGAAATCAAACACCCTAAAAACTAAAAACATTAAAAAAAAACCAGATAGAAATAAGTTCTAAGCTTGTTTGTATGAAAAATATTTTAGTCTGTTCGTAAAAAATATTTCATTTTTTGGAGAGCTATATCGTTTATTCAATGTACGAGAAATATATTAAGTATTTGTGGCGTAGTGGTAGTGCGTTGGACTGCTGCGCCGAGTGTTCCGGGTTCGAATCTCGGCACAGGCAAAATCAAAAAGTAGAAAAAATAATTTTTCTACACGGCACCACCTCTTGGCAGGCAATGGCAAACCTACAAGAGTAAAAATTGCTATGAAAAGCTTTTCACTTCGCCGTTCGGATTCGGCATAAAACTGTAGGTCCCTTCCATTCATGTACAAATATAACACGCACAACATGAGTGGATGCAAAAAGCGAAAAGTTCGGCCTAGGCCCTCCATGGGCTGTTGTCCCATTAAAAGTAAGTAAATATTAAGTATTAGTTATTTGAAAGTAACATTGGGTAAGATTTGAGAGATACGATTTGGTCCGCCAATCGAAAAAGTCGGTCTCTACGACGTAGCCACATACAACGGTATGAGACTGATCGTCTTCGCTGTGGCACCGACCATAACAGTTAGTAGTACCACATTTCAACATAAGGCCACGATATCAATAAGGCTACGTGACTTCCCCTCGATCAAGACACACGATACCAGTTGGATCACGGCGGAAGACACGCTTCCAGTGTATGATACGTGGTGCAAACATCAAAGACCAGGTACAGGACGACCTGACTGCACTTGGTCAAGTAGCACCCGCATATCACATACTGTTCGCACCTAGTACGCATAATTGTAGGCGTTAGAATCAATCAATATTCGATCAAAATCAATATACATATATACATACACCTTGTACACAGAGTGTATAGGGAATAAAACGAGTGAAATTCTTGTTGTCTGGAAAAATACCGAACTACTGTAAAATCCCTATATTTTTTTCTATGTTCAGATGAAGCCCAATTAGCATCTGGCAACCCTTACCTTAACTAAACTTGATCTGAATTCTCTCAGTGTAGTCGTAAAATTGAGCAGTTGCACAATTTGGTGATTCACAATGTTTCGTATTATGTTGTATTACATATCAAACTGTTGTAAAATTTTGTATGAAAAATTAGAGAATTTACGACTATTGAGAGAGAGAGGACTCTTTGGTAATCTCTTAAATAAGGTCCCTGTCAATTCAATCTACTATACTTAAATTTTTGTAGTTACAAGAATTAATTGCTGGATTTCGATGGCTTCAATTGCCGCCATTGAAAATTGCATATCTAACTAAACTAAAACATTTCTGTTAAAGGATAAATATAGTATGTATACAAAAATGAATATTTAATTATTTTCTAGAGTAAGTTGCTTTGTGCACAAATATTTCTTTCAATTATTATTCATAATTAAAATAAATGCACATCTTTTTGTCAAGCGAACAAAAAAATGGTTGTAAAAATGCATTAACTTGTAAACATGTTGAAGGAATATATTTGCATAAGTTGATAATCTTTTCATGTGCATGCATAATTAAAATGTATGCACATGTATGCATGAATATGTATGTGCTATATGTATGTATGGATTTGTATATGTATAAATGTTCTTCGCCTTCCTGTCTCACTGATTAAGAGCAAACTACTGGGACTAAGAGTATGAAATTTGAAATTTGAGCAGAATAAGTATAACTCCATAAATAGGACATAGGCTTCAAACAAGTTTCTGGAAATTCTACTTTTAAGGGAAAAATGGGAGTGATCATAATTTAAAATGTCATATCTTAAATATTAGTAGTAACATAAGATCCATGCCAAGTCATGCAAAAAAGTTGGTTCCACTTATAAACGAAACTCTTTACGTGAAGAGTTCTGCTCGATTTGATGAAAAGGATATGGATTATAAACCGCCCTCAAAAGCTTTACAGATAAGTACATATTTGCATCATTGGAAATATGTTTTTTTGCATACATTGGTATTATTTTATACTGACCAAATTCGAGGGCAATGTCGGGTAATATCCAATAAGCACATGATGTATGTGTGTGTATTTTTAAGTACATTTATTTCTTAAAAACTTACGGCAAGAAAAATGGGTACAAAAACACAGAAGCTAAGCAATCATACGTTGCTCGTTAGGCGGTCTTTGCGCTTTTCATAGGAGGGTTTCATACTCCATTCACGTTCAAGCAAGGAGTATGAAACAAGCAAAGAAAAAGCAACAAAAAAAAGTATGAAATAACAAAATAATTGCAAAATATGAATACATAATGAGATATTTACAAGTAGATGTACGCCCAAAGTAATGGAAGACTTCATAGCCCCAAACAGAAAGGGGGTGAGTTAGGGAAATAAACAAGAGAAAAAAAACGTAACAAGGACACTTTTTTAAAACAAATTTTCTGAATGCGATGCTCTTTTTGAAGAGCTTAGTGCATGTTTTTTTCCCTAACTACCCCTACACTCGCAATGTTGAAAACATAAGGAATTATGGTAGTTCTTATTGAAAAATCATCGTTTTGAGTGAGAGTCAGAGGTTGACTATAGTAGTATTCAGCCTCTCAAATCTAGCAGATACATAAATATGTATTTTTTTTAAATTTAGTTAAAACACAGAAAAATTATTTTTGTGTCCATGAAATTGGCTTTATTTTAAAGATAATCTTTTGACATTAATGTTTGAACATGATTTCAGGCATGTGGCCGCCGTGGCTGTGTTTCGGCACTAATGCGTCGAATGTTGGCCTCGGCGTAGGCACGCGTCTTTACTTAAGCCCCCCAAAAAAATGGTTTGTCGTAGTAGAATTATTTTACTTTTTTTTTACTTTTAATGGCACAACAACCCATGGAGGGCCTAGGCCGAGCTTTTCGGATCCACTCATGTTGTGCGTGTTATATTTGTACATGAATGGAAGGGACCTACAGTTTAATGCCGAATCCGAACGGCGAAGTGAAAAGCTTTTCATAGCAATTTTTACTCTTGTAGGTTTGCTATTGCCTGCCAAGAGGTGGGACCGTGTAGAAAAATTATTATTTATACGTTTTGTTTTTTCCTGTGCCGAGATTCGAACCCCGGACACTCTGCGTAGCAGTCCAACGCACTACCACTACGCTACAGCGACCACCAGTACAATTATTACTGTCAGATTTTGTCGATGATTTCTGAAGGGATCGATAAGGAAAAGAGAAATTATATAATAATTGTTAACGCACTCGTGCTTCGTACTGTTCTATAAGAAAAAAAAAACCATATTTGCGGTTTTAGTTTCTGCTGACCATGAAGCAAAGCGCATTTCAATTTCAATTCCTTGTTATTTAATTGGAAAAATTTGAATTACATTACAGAAGAATTCAAAATTTCAATTACAAATTACAATTTACCTTGTAATGGAATTGTGAAAATAAGAACTTCAATTTCAATTACTTTATGGAATTGGAAAAATAATCAATTCCTTTAACGGGGTTCTGATGTAATTGATAGCAAATTTCAATTACTATATAATGTAACTGTAATATAATTGAGCTAATTCAAATTCTGTTAATTGCACATGCATTCAAGCTTTTAATATTCATAGCTTATAGGGCACAATAGTCTCAGTGCTGCCGAAGAAAATCTTCTTCCTGTATAAACTTGATTTTAATTATTTTGAGAAATGTAAGTTTTACATGGGTGCATTCCTTAACAAAAAGAACGAACGGACTTTTTTTTAATATATGTCAATATGAAAGCTTTTGAAAAGTCTTTATTTTATGCTAGAAGTAATTAAAATTGTTCTTAAGTCTTTCGAGAAAAAAGTTACGAATAATAAGAGAAAACACTGAATTACGGGTGACAATTAATAAGTGTATACAACAGTTATGGACATAAAAAATTATTGCAATTAAAAACGAAAAACAGACACAAGAAAAACGTAACATAAGGCATGAGTTAAAATACATTCAGCCGGTTTCGAAGTGGCCACCCTTGACATGAATACACAGCTTCAAATGCAATGGCTATGGGCCGCGGCCCCGCCACTATTATTCAGTCCTATTCACGACGCAACGACTATTTCAGGGACTGGAAATTTTTATGACGTTTAGCACAGACCTTGGGCCCTAAAATAACCATACGCTGTAATCTATCGGATTGAAATCCGGCGAATATGGTGGTCCAGGAACCTCTATTGACCAGCTTCTGTCATTTTGACGGTTATGCGCTTGTTCAACAGTAAACAGCTTTTCATCTGTGAAGACGATTCCTGCGGCCATTTTGGGAGTTGTACGCGCTTGTGTTCATCCGTAAGTAATTGGTCTTTTTGGAGCTTCTACGCATTGAGTCGTAATTGGTTTTTTGCAATGAGTCAAACTTATTCACGATTGATGCCAGTTTCGTGAGCAACTTTTCTCATGGAAATCGTTGAATTACTCTGCTCCCACTTTTCAACGAATTTGCGATTCCTGGGAGTATTGACGGTTGGTTGTCTGCCTCTTCGTGGAAGATCACCGTCATGACCCAGCCTAGCCTCTTAAATCACTTAACTGCACGTGACGCTACGAACGAGCAATGTGAAGCTGCCGCGCAATCTCACAATAGCTGTCAGATTATTTGACATCGTACAATAAATAACTAAATGAAATCTGTAACAAACAAAAATTAAATCAGACGTACTCTCGATTACGTCGAATTATACAAGAATGAAGTGAAGAAAATTGAAGAAAATTTAAAAAAGTTTACAATACTTTTTCTATAGCGCGAAGAAAGTTGTATACGCTTATTAATTGCCACCCTGTATTTTGAATCTTTGAGACTCATTCAAAATATAAGTGAAATGAATAGGTGTATGCGTATGAGCAGATTAATAACGTACAATGCAATTTACTTATCACATATATTAATCAAAATATTCTATTTGGCTATTTTAAACCACATATGGAAATTCCACTTTTGTACATATCCACTCCCCTCTACTAATCAAACATTCTACATATGTATTTACATATGTGTATGTATGTTTGTATGCATGCACTGCAATTATATCTTTTACTGAACAATATTCCTTATTAATAAATACGTACTATATACCACCCTCTCATTAACTACAACTAATTGTATTCATTATGTTGTTGAATGCCCTAAAACCACAACAACAAAAATTATGCAGTAGCTTAACATTATACATCAATTCGCCTTAAACTAACCGTAAAATTTACAGATTTGTTACACACAACAAGTGCCTTTTCATCAATTCATTGTACAAACAACAACCACAACAATAACAAAATTGTCAAACAAATTAAGCCCTTAATAGGGTAGTTTTTTAACTTTCAAGAGTGTATTACACTTTCATTTATCGTGCTCGTGTAAATAATACTGCTTCAGGGAGATGAAAGTTGCGACGGTTTAAGTATATGATGCTTAATTTCAATTGCACCCTCTTTCGACTTGTTATTTTTGGCTAATTTGACATTATTTTCACACTGTTTTGTTCTATTTACATACATACACACATTTCTGATAAGTTTATCTTTTGTATTGTGATGACAAGTGATTGAGAATTTTAGATAAAGTCGAAATGTGTATGAATATACATATACCTACATACCTACATATATTATAAATGTACATACGTAAAATATGCACATACGTATGTGTGTATATACGTTAAAGCGCCTCAAGTCGCATGCAAAATACAAGGCGTTTTATGTACCTTCCTAAATATGAACCTCGATTTATTTCGTGATGATCCTGAAAGTACATATTTTGGCATTAGAGATATTTGGCAATGAGCTACTGATTAGGTTCTACATTATCTCATTTTACATGGGAAACAACTCCAATTTTGTCTCTTCAGCGACAACTGTTGCCGGTGTGATACGGCCCTTAACTGTCCGTGTTATCTTACATACTTTTACTTTTAATGGCACAACAGCCCATGGAGGACCTAGGCCGAGCTTTTCGCATCCTCTCATGTTGTGCGTGTTATATTTGTACATTAATGGAAGGGACCTACAGTTTAATGCCGAATCCGAACGGCGAAGTGAAAAGCTTTTCATAGCAATTTTTACTCTTGTAGGTTTGCCGTTGCCTGCCACGAGGTGATGCCGTGTAGAAAAATTATTTTTTCTACTTTTTGATTTTGCCTGTGCCGAAATTCAAACTCCGGACACTCTGCGCAGCTGTCTAACGCACTACCACTACGCCACAGCGACCAAAACAACTTAGGAATCCAAAAAAATAAACCGAAGCTAATTTTTAGTAAACTTTATTTCATGAGGCACCTTAATGCACACGGGCAGATTCATATAATATAAAAGACTGTGTTAGCGGTAAATGATGCACCTGACATATTGCGCTGATGTTGATGCAAGGATCAATTTGAGTGCATGTCACATTGCTATAAAATTTAACCTTAGAATACACTCCATGCGCCTCTAAGATTAATTTAAAGAGGAATTTATAGCGTTGGTAATATACATACAATAATATCCAAAATCAAAATCTCCATCATATAAAAAATGTCTATTTGCAAAATCTCCAAATATATAATCTTCACAATTTAATCTCTATCGTTAAAATCGCCAAATTTTAATCTCCAAATTTTAATCGCCAATTACGTCGAAGCCTGGTATTGCCGTTTAAAGTTAATCACAGTGAGACAAATTTTAACTTTTTTTTGTCGGTTTTGGAAAGCTTGAATCATAAATAGAAAATACATATCTGGAATTTTCACAATTTTCTTTCAAAATTAATTTCAATTCATGATTTAAAAGCGGGTGCTTTGTTGTATTTAAGATTTGTAGATATTTGGGGAGTTTTTTTTTTTTGTTGAGATCGGTCTTTTTTTTTGATGGAGATTCAAATTTGGAGATTTTTTTAATGGAGATTTTGACTTGGATATTTTGTTACCAACCCGAATTTATATCATTTATTCATAACATTGGAACTCGTAAACGTATGATCGTGCATGTGCCCATATATAGGTACAGTGTACATATGTACATACATACAGTGCTGTGCAAATCATTTGCAACTGAGAACACTAAACTGAGTCACTAAAATAGATGCAAATAAAGAACATGGTATGAGGTTTTGAAAAGAAGAAGTACATACTTGACTAATCCAAAAACAAAACTTTACTTCTATGAAAAGTGTATAGTAGTTGGCTGTGCAAAACATTTGCGACTAGCTAACTTATTTTCATAGAAAGGAAAGAATTTAAAATTTTTATAACGGAAAATAGATTATTGTTTTTTTCTTGTTTTAGTGAAGTATGTACTTTTTATTTTTGTTTTATAACCGTCAATATATATGGCATGAAGCCTCAAGTTTTTTTTTGTAATTTTTTGAGTGACCGAAAATCGATGATTTAGTTCTATCTGTTCTTAGTTGCATATGTTTTGCACATCACTGTATATTGATTTTGAGCTTGTTAAGGCCGTTGTTACGCCCATTGTTAGGCATCATATTGTACATAGATAAGATTTGGTCATAAAAAAATTCTATTCCTCTAGGGAGCTTAGGGTTTCTACAAGATTTTGTATAGTATAAGTTTTGGTGATCTGTTGTTTTTACCATCTAGACGATATGTCCTACCGGAAACGGTCCTGAGTTAATGAAGCCAACATATTTTTTCGTTGCCCAGAAGTTACGCTCTGCTGAATATCCGATATCAAAGCAGTCATTTGGATGGATGCACAGCTGTGAAAGTGAATGTGAGGGATTGTTTCATGACATTGTGACATCAAGCCACTATGTGTCTGGGTTCGCCATAATGGATTAAGATTTATTTTATCTAATGTGAATGTCGATGCAGCTTGATGTTTTCAAGTTAGCCGCTTGATAATAAGCAAAAGGAATAATTTAAATATACACATATATGTATAATACCTTTATAAGTATTTCGTGATAGTTAAAAAATGTTTTATAGTTAAGCATTTGGATAGGTAGGTAGATGCCTGGTATATAAGTAAACTGCTCTCATATTTATAAATAATGGTTATATACTTGCAAAGCAAAATAAGTATATTGTTCCTGTTTGCGGATGATATTAAAATATTATATCTAATATATATTTATGTAGATGAAATTGAATTGGTATAGGAGCAATCAGTAAAGTTGTAAGAACTTTCACTATCAACTTATGTACAGGGTGTTTTTTTTAGAAGTGAAGAAAATAAAACGCATGTAATTTAATGTTATGGCCAAGAATTTAGCTTTCTTATAAAGATAAAGATTTGCCATTATATTTAAAAAACGATTTCGGGCAAGTGGAACCGGCGGCCGCGGCTGGTTCGAATAAATTCCAGTCAATTTTCGTACACTTTTTCAGCAATTGGGGAAATATGTCAGTAATAACGCGCCGAATATTCTCTTCCAAGGCGTCAATCGTCTCGGGCTTATCTTCGTAGACGATAAGTGACTTCACATGACCCCACAAAAAAATAGTCCAGCGGTGTTAAATCGCACGATCTTGGAGGCCACGCCACAGGCCTACGACGCGAGATAATGCGCTCACCAAAAGTTTCCTTCAATAAATTGATTGTTTCGTTGGCTGTATGGCATGCAGCGCCGTCTTGTTGGAACTAAAGGTCGTCCACATCAACATCCTCCAATTCAGACACGAAAAAGTCATTAATCGTGGCTCTATAGCGTTCCCCATTGACTGTAACATTATGACCGGCTTCATCTTTGAAGAAATATGGACCAATGACATGGATCCTCTGCCCATAGAGCACACCAAACAGTGACTCTTTGAGGATGTAACGGCGTCTCAACAATGGCTTGTGGATTATGATCACTCCAAATGCGACAATTTTGCTTATTAACGTCGTACCCATTCAACCAAAAGTGAGCTTCATCGCTGAACAAAATTTTCTTGTGAAAATTGGGATCGGTGGCCATCTCGTTTTGGACCCATTCACCGAACGATTTGCAAACGTTGTTCAGAAGTAAGTCTATTCATTATGAAATGGCAAACCAAACTGAGTATAAATCAAGTAACTTTACTTACTTACTTTTAATGGCCCATAGAGGGCCTAGGCCGATATTTGTACATGAATGGAATAGAAGGGACCTACAGTTTAATGACGAATCCGAACGGCGAAGTGAAAAGCTTTTCATAGCAATTTTTACTCTTGTAGGTTTGCCATTGCCTGCCAAGAAGTGGTGCCGTGTAGAAAAATTATTTTTTCTACTTTTTGATTTTGCCTGTGCCGAAATTCGAACTCCGGACACTCTGCGTAGCAGTCCAACGCACTACCACTACGCCACAGCGACCATAAATGAAGTAACAGCTGTCAAAAAGACCAACTCCGAAAAAAGTATTGCCAGATTGAAAACCACACTTCTAAGAAAAAAACCCTTTATATACTATCTATATGACTTTGTGGTGGGCTTTTAACTCTACTGCTGTATGCCTCAATTTTTAGGTTTCACTCCAACCAAAAAGTATAAATTGTAAAGAGGTCGCAATTCACTCTAGAATATTTTGGAACCTATTGGCGGGGTTTACAAGCAAGAAGATCATAGCGATAGACTGGCTGAACCTCTAAAAACTGATCCAACGAACAAAATATATGAGAGTACGTGTTTTATATGTTTGATCTTATTTCTATTTCGATTGTTTGTTTTACATTTGTTTGTGTATGTGTGTACATACATATGTATGTTACATATATTGCAGTGAATATCTTATTTCGTTTTCTTTCTGAATAGCACACAGACTCTCTGGTTGTTTGGGCGGCTGTTAAGAAGATACACTTAGTCAAAAAATAGGAGGAATTGTAGTACGTCAATTAAATTTTGCACAACGCGTTCACCCAAAACAATCCCAAAAGCGTTACTGTAGTCGAAACACTAGCAAATGTGAGCGAGGATAAGAAAGCAATTGTCTTGCTCTTCTTGCACGGAATAGTACTTTTTCTTCGGGTAAAAACGTTAAAAGTGTCTGATTATCAGCTGTTTGGCGTTGTGAAAATAAATTGATAATTTAAAATTACGAAATAACTAAGAATTTCTGAAAAAATTAGTTTTATTTAAAAAGGACTATTTAAAAAAAATACTTGAAAATTTATATTTTTGTACATTTGATAATATTTGGACTACAAGTTGAACAGTCTCTTTGATCCCTGTTATGGGGCTAACAAAACTAATTGTCCTGACTTTTGGAAATACACGTATTTGTTAAGATTGCTTCAAGTGTTACTAATTGCATTGATCAAGGCTGTTTATGGCTTTTTGGGATACTATTTATGGATTTAACTGAATTTTTTTAACAAAGTCGTAGTCTAATAATTAACGTTTGAAAATGAGTCGAGGGGATATGTGTGTACATCTATTCATATAAAATTTAGTTTACTCCAGTATGGTATCCATAACAGAAAATAATTCCTTATGAAAGAGAGATTCGATTATTTTAAAAACCTTTTTCTCAAGATTGTTGCAATGCGCAAAAATTGTACGTTATTTCTTTCTTCTTTTAATGGCACAACAGCCAAAGGAGGGTCTAAGCCAAGCTTTTCGCATCCACTCATTTTGTGCATATTATATTTGTACATGAATGGAAGGCACCTACATTTTTATGCCGAATCCCAACGGCGAATTGTACGTAATTAACAAGAATACAAGGCTAATAACATTCATGTACAAATATAACACGAACAACATGAGTGGATGCGAAAAGCTCGGCCTAGGTCCTCCATGGGCTCTTGTGTCATTAAAAGTAAAGTAAATGGCTAATACTGTGAAACACAGAACCTTTTCAGCCAACAGTTGCCGGAATTTTTGTCAGGTGAGAGAAAAACTTTAACACTTGTTGCTTCCACTTAATTTTGTTGTTAGTTTATGAGAATAGATTATCGTGTGACCTACTCGTAGTTTTAATAAGTTCGATACTGGTTTTTTTGGTACGAAGTTAAGTAAACCAAATTTACCGCAATTAAGGTAAATGTGTGGCTCAAATAAAAATCGATTTCCTTCATTATCATTTTTGATTGACACATTTCCGACAAATGTGAGCATGCTACAGTAAGACATAGAAATAAAAAAAAAACAATAGTATCTGGTTAACATTTAAGGTAACATTTAATTTGCTTAGATTTATATTAAAGAAGTTTTGGAAATCGTTTTCGCCAGTGCTTCTTGAGGTAATGAGTTAAAATTTGCACATTACAGAAGCAGAAGTTTCTTACTCATTTTTATCCGCGGCATGCTTGTAATTTTCATTGATTTTTTTAGGCAAACGAACACAATAAATTGAAGAATGGACATGAATTTAAAAAGTTCGTGTTACTTTATGGTATTTTTGCATAGTCATAAAATGTACCCAAAACTTCAAAGCCCTACTCCTCACAAAGAAATCATATAGAGAAAGTATGAATCTGTGAACTAAGAGTAAAAAAATTACAAAACAATAAAATATATAAAGTATTTAACCTGCGGCATTTTATTTTAATGATTTTTAAACTTCTCTACACTTTGCGCACCACAATGATCGAAACGGAGGGGAAAAGAAACCGCACAACATTAAATAATAACAAAAGTAGAATAAATCAAACAAATGACTATTATGCCATCATTAGTACGCGCCGCACTTGACTTCCGGCTGAAGGACTCGCCATATTGCGTAAAAATTGCACAGACACCACCATGTGTCTCTGCTTCTCTCTCTGTGGGTGTGTGGTTGTTTTTTTTTAAGTACTTTCCGTCATTCTTTTCTAGAAAATAAAAATTTGTTTCTTTTTGAATTTTTTAAATACATGCGTCAACTTGATGAATGCCTTGTTGGTTTTTTACATCCATTTTATATATATTCAAACATATTTGTACTGCATAAGTTGCGGCGGTGAAAGGGAAGAGTAGCACGCTTGTATATGGCTGTACACACATACATATGGTATGTGTATATAAAAAGAGGGCGGTAGCTTAGCTGCGGTTATTAAAATGTTTGTTATTTTATCCGTTTGGAAAAATGATACAAATTGTATTTGTGCCTTGGGGCATGAACTCGTGACAAAAGTCATAAATTGTTTTTCGATGCATACGATATTTCAGATTGATTTTTTCTTTTTTGTAGGTATTTACTTATTTACTTATGTATTTACCTATTTTAAAGGTGTCAAAAACGTATGGACTTGTTACATCGGACCGGTTTCGATATTTTCTGCGCGACGAAGGAGAACTGTATGAGTAGAGCGGAATATTTAATCCAAGAAATTCAATTTAATTTAATTATTTGAATTGATAAGCCCAAATATTGTAGGCAGTAGAACTGAACTGAGAAAAATTATACAGCTAATTGGTTTATGTACAAGGCGGTCATTCCATCTAATCTAACGTTGAGAGAAAGTTCTTATTCCACCACATGAGATGTTTTGACCGTTATATACTTTGAAGCCAAGTTTTTATTTTGATTATATGTATTTTGGTTAGAATGTCGCAGAAGTTCTAACTCTATACAAAACTGTAACGAAACAACTACCTCCTTACCTTTCGAAATGGAATTTCGGTATTAATTTATTTCATAACGGGTTACTGGCAAATTGTACCTCATGTATTTGAATATTTTTCAACGAATTCTGTTTCTGTTAGAAGAATATCAGGTGAAAACATTGTACTTATTAGCAGGCCCTCATAAGACGATGTAATGCCCTTTTCTCGTAAATGAGTATTTAATAAAATTCAGAAGTTTTCCTCGACCAAATTATTCGAATTTATTATGCATAAGTATTCCTAATGGTAGATCATAATTTTTATCGAACTGAAGTTCTGTGGGAACAAACCATTCTGACTTGGGTTGATATCCGATGTGCGATAGCATGTGAGCCGAACGGATCACGTCAATAGGAGTATATAAACATTTTTCTACAAATTGAATGTGACTAAACTAAATACTAATTGCTCACAATATTGCTCATTCTTGTGAATCTGATTGCTATTGCAATCGTATTTGTCCAATACACAGTTCCTGGTATCTCGTTTCTCATTCTCTAAGGGTATTCAATAAAACTCGAAAACTGGAAAGTATATCGATGAATATATTTTACGTGCGGGAACCATTTGACTATTACCGAAAAAGCGTGCTAATCAGCCATTTGATAGTTGAGGTAAGGTTTGAAGTATTTTTTGATCAGTGTTGTCCTCTTCAACTAACAAAATTGCGTCTACAATGTATGAACTTTAGCAGTTTCCTATCAAATTGTTTCAACTACAGGCAACACTGGAACTTAGTGTAAACTTCCGAGGCTGCTTTTGTGCCAAATTTTTCTCGAAAATTCTCGAGCTCGGCGTAAACTATTTATCACACAAAATTTGACAGTTCGTTTTGCAGGCCCGAAAACTTTCTAGGCTTACTCGTTTTCGAACTTAGATGAATTATCTTTCTATTTTGACATAAATCCTCTCAAGCGTTCTTATTTTTCATACGGAACTTTACCCCATTACTATTGTTAGAGATAAAATCAATTGTGAACAACCTAATTGTATTGTCTAATCTGCTCGCATAGTAATTGGACAATACTGCAATAAATTTTACATTTCCTTTGTACATAAGCAGCGTCATGCGGATATCATTGTAGAAATGCAGAGAAGAAAAATTCTGTTTTTAAGAAGAGGAAATTTTGTTGTTTTGCTTTTCACTTTTCGGTGCCTCAAATACTTAATATGGTATAACTCTTAAAATTAGAGTTAAGACGTCCTCTAGTTATCCGCTAGTTAAGCACTTAGATCGTCCTTAGATATTAACGAAATTGTAAGACGATTATAAATATTTTATCATAGATCTAACATTTTATACTAAGTTCACAGTTTATCTTACTTTATTACTTGTTTTTCGTTATTTTCAAACATTTAAGTGATCTATTTAACAATATACGCTGTATCCTCGTTTTGCACGACTTTATTTTAAACGTCGCGCAAAAAAAGTTTTATTTACTTAAATGTAATGTTTTTTAATGGTATCAGGCAAAAGTAGAACGATTAGTTTCGGCATAAGAATTTAAGTAAATTGTAACTGGCCTTGCAGCAAACAAACCATTCATATCTGTTCCAAAAGGCCTTAACGAAGCTCTGTGTTGCTTTGAGGTTTAATAATGTTATTTTATAATATTTATGATATGCTTATTCGCTTTAGTCTACAATAGTTTTGACTGAAAATAAACAAAATCAAATTTCAAATCCATGCACTACATTCTGATGATGAGGATAAATTTAAGAAGAAAACTAAAAGAAAGAAAAGATAAAAGAAAGAAAGAAGTATAATTTTTCTTTATTTGTTACACATCACAGGTTTTTATATAAAATCCATGTATTTTTTTACACTATTTCTATTTGCACGGTTTTTTCAGGAACGTATCTACCGTGTAAAAAGAGGATCAAGTGTACTAGTATTTTTAATCTGATCCACTGCAATTATACAATTTTTATTTATTTATTCTTTTAATATTAATACCTATGATTAAATTCAATTATAATTCTAGTACCTTTTTGAAGTAGTAAACTGCATTTAATTTGTAATTGAAAACAGAAGTTGTATACATATCAAATGAACCAAAATAATTTGTATCGATTTGAAAATTGTACGTTCATAAAAATAATAAAAAATAAAAACTGCAGCTATTACTTCCTTTTCCTTTTTCAAATCCTTTCAATTTGTGTCCATAGCTTGATAGAAATTTTATAGTAAATTTTATTTGCTCTATGCTATCATTTCATAGCTGAAGAATATTATTATTGCAGTAAGCAACATTTTATTGCCACAACTTTTTGCCATTAGCATCAACTTGATAATTTGCAACATTTACTTGTATTGCTGTTGCTTTGCTGCAATATGCATTGAAATGATTTTTATACATTGATACTTAATAAAGGATCGCTCTGAAAGTTTCAGTATGACAGAAAAATATTATAACTATACTTTCTCTAAACTTTGTTTTCTTGGATTTAAAATACGTTTATTCAAAAGTGTTTGGAATAAGGGTAATTTATAAAAAAGAGAAAAATACTCCTTCTTAAATATACTCCCTATAGTTATTAGGGATATTAGGGATGGTGTGAGAGTTTGGGACTTAAAAACAAGACTTAAAGAAAATAAAAAATCTATTCAAATGAATCTGGTATTTTTGCATCAAGTGTGGACGGAGTGAGGGAAATAAACATGCAATAGAGCAAATAAATTCTTAAAAAATTTTGTCTTCTGGTTTCATCCCTTTTTGCTCTTTATATATTTCGCTCACCATAGTGGATCAAGTCCAAAATGTTATTTAATGTATAGCCAACTTTATAGACTAGTTACACTTTGAGTTTGAACTTCTCAGCAAGTAATTTCAAGAACGTTCACTCTAACCAACGATTGAGCACTTTATCTACTTTAACTATGTAACCAGTCAGAAGTACATACATACATAGTTTATCTTTAGTTTTTGATTTATTCATTTAAATGGGTGACGTGTATGGCGACCTAAATGTGTTTACCCCCGATAGTGGCTTGGTTTCAAGCTGTCAGATAAGCCAATATTGCTGAGGAATCTCAGTAGGAGATATGGCTTCAAGACTATGATGTCGCTACTTTATGCGCGGTAGTGCCTCATGCGCGGTAGTCTTCTGCTCCTGCGAGTGAGTGCCCCACATTTATTAGGATGAGTTCTGGAGTTGCTTAATCCTCTTGGCTGAATCGACAGTTGCCCTTTTGTCTTATGCCTAAGTTCCTCATGTACTCCTCAGTTTGCAGTGCATATGAGTCGATTTTTGTTGAGCTTAAGATAAAGGCCAGCTCTGTTGAGGTCGCAATTCCCAATTAGTTGCTTTGATTGTGTAAGCTTAGGAAGGTGCAATTACCTGGTCTGTTTCCCTATATCTATATGGGGTCTTGGCCATAAATACCTTTGTGCTCTGGTAACCAAAATAAGGTGTCTTTATTATTCTTGCCTAATGTATTCAGGAGGTCTAGGAATTCCCATACTAAGTTTGAGAATATCTCAAAGGAATCTATTGATCTGATAGCGGCTTGACCATTACTATATCTTGACATTTACACCCACGCACGTGGTTAAACTGTGCACAAGTTGTATGGCAAGTTTCTGCGTTAACTTTTAGTCTTATCCGCGTTAGTTTTTTTTTCGCAATATTTCTGTAGTGAACTCAAGTATCTTGTAATTAGCGGTACACGCGCTCGTTACTTAAATATTTGCTGCGTAAAAAGAATATTATTGAGGCTTACAATATTTTTCACCATATATTTTGCCCTGCCCTGCCCTGGCCGCCCACTATCCCTGGGTACCTACTATATGTAAGTAAGTTGGTTTACATGCATACTCGTATTTATCTTTAGTCGCGCATAGCGATGTAAATATGCATGAAAATGAATCGTCGCTAGAACTTGCAGCGTTCGTGCATTTATTGGTGAATGTGTGTGTGTGTATGTATGTGTGCATTTCCTCATTCTGTTTGGATGATGGTGTATAATTGCGTATTTGTTGGTTGTTTTCCATGTGGCTGCATTTTGTATCCTTTTCATGCGCAAATTGTATTTTATTCCCTACCGTCATCATGCACTTGTATTTTTGGTCGAATGTTTAAAAAACATTTTTTTCATGCATTTTGAAGTGGAAGAAGTTTGTAAAGATTTTTCATTTATATTTTTTATATTCTATTCATACTCGTTCACTATAGTAAGTATACGATACTTTGTTTATTTTTTTTATCTCTTTAAATAAACTTTTTTATGGTTGAAATAATTTTTTAATCGTAACAGCATCGACTATGCGTTATGGTTGTATATACCATAAATACATTGTATACTTATATGTATGTACTAGGTGCGGTGGGGCTGTTATTTTCTGCAGCATTTATGTATGGAATGTAGCAATGGCAATTGCAATTGCAATTCCAATGAATTGAATTGTGAAATTCATCATTAAAATATTTTTAATAAGTTGGTACTTTTTGGTTTGTGGTTATTTATGAACTTTATAACTTCTTCAAATGCTTTTATTAAAAATAATAATTAATTATGGCAAATGAAAAGAAAACTTTTTTACAATGCATGTAATGAAATGAAAGTGAAAAATGGTGAGTGCGGTTCATATAATTCACAAGAGCTTTTCAAATAGAACCATGATAATTATGCAATAAGGAATAAAGTTTAAATAAAAAATAGCAACTCATGCTGATACTTACTTACTTACTTAACTGGCCCTACAACCGATGATCGGTCTTGGCCGCCTCTACAAAGCTTCGCCAGTCGCCTCTGTTATGCTGGCGCCAGTTCAGTTGGCCCAGTGCAGTCAGGTTGCCCTGCACCTTGTCTTTCCAACGGAGATTAGGACGTCCTCTTCTGCGTGTTCCTCCATCGTGGTTCGAATAAAACATCCTTCTAGCCGGAGCGCGTTCTTCCATTCGCTCAACATGACCCAGCCAGTGAAGCCGCTGGAGTTTTATACGCTTAACTATGTCAGTGTCGGCGTATAGCTCATACAACTCATCGTTCCATCTTATTTGATACACGTCGTCCACGCATACTGGACCTTACGGTAGATCTTACGGAGTATCTTCCTCTCGAACGCTCCTAACAGCCTCTCATCATTGATGGTCAATGTCCACGTCTCTGCGCCATAAATTAGGACGGGAAGAATGAGGGACTTATAGAGCGTTATTTTCGTCGGTCGAGAGAAAGCTCTACTTCTCAATTGCCTACTGAGCCCGTAGTAACACCTGTTGGCAAGAGTTAGTCTCCGCTTGATCTCAAGGCTGACATTATTGTTGGTGTTTATGCTGGATACTAGATATACGAAATCCTTGACGACTTCAAAAGTATAATTGTCAACAGTGACATTTTGTCCAAGACGCCGCTGATAAAACGCTGAAAACAGGGTTCCTAAGAAAATAGAGATAACATGATAATCCCTAGTATTTTTGCCACATCTTTTAACTTACATATAAAATCACAGCATTTGAAAAAATTTAATGCTTTCTAAGTACTGGAAGCTCTTAAAATGAGATTGAAACTCATAGCTTAACTATGCACACTATAACAAAGAATCGCATTGTTCAACTTTTACATAATATCCATATTATTTATTTTTTATATTTATGATTAATTCATTACAATAACTAATTATTATAACTAAGTAATATCAAGCAAAGAGAACTAGTTGCCAGGGCTTTCGTATCTGGTTTTATCATATAAGTATGTAAATATTATATAAGTTAAATATTATTATTACGATTTAAAAAAATATATTTTTATGAGCCTAAGCTCTTTATTCGGTAATTAACAAACTTAAACTGTCTTAACAATTTCTATACCTTAATACCATACACACTTTAAGCTGTGCTGCTCCCGTCTCTTGTTTTTCTGTTGAACTTATTATTATTGGTCTGCTTTGTTGTTCGCTGGAATTCCCTGGAACTGTTGACTTGCAAGTGGAGCGATGTCTGCAAACACGTGAGCAGTTATTTTGTAGCGGATGCGCGTGGAGTTGAAGAATGTTTTGTAGGCGACAATAGCGAAGCTATTTCTCGTTAACTTATATATTTAAAGTACATACAGAAGTACATGGAGAAGATAAAATTTTTGAAGAATTTTTCAATTCTGTTTAAATATATTTTGTTGGTCGTTAACTTATAAACACTTAGATGTTACAATATCATTAAAGGTACTTGCTCTGATGCTTGAGTATTTTGGTCATTCGTTAAGAATGCGGTCTATTGTGACAGGTATGTTGCATTCAGAACATAATTTTACAGGTTGTTGAGTTCAAAGATATGTAAGATATATTCATATATTGGGTACTGAGTGACCCAATCGTATTCTCGCAAAAATCACGTTGCAACTGTATGTTGCTGTATGTATCGATGGCAGTATGTTTTCCATTCCGAGAGCAACAGTTGTTCGCAGGCTTTCCTTCCTAATTATGTTAAGGATAGCGATGATTTCTCTTGTACCAAAGGTAATAAGTGGTGAGTGTATTGCATTGGTGGCAACTTCATCTGCCAGCTGATTGCCATGTATTCCAACGTGACTTGGGGCCCATATGATTTTGCGGTTAATTGTATCGCTCCTAAGGCTGCCGCTTTTTACAGCTTGTATTGTAGAGTTACTGTCAGTGCAATTAGAAATTTGCCACTGGTTTGTTGTGCAAATTATTATTACGGCAAGCGCTAATGCAGTGAGTTTTCGAGCAATGTTGAGCTAGTGAGGTAGTCCGTTCTTTATAATTGTCTATTTTGGTGAACAACAGCAAAACTTAAAAAGTAGTTGTTTTATTAAGAAGAGATGTTGTGCTTTCTGCAAAAAGCTGCGTAAATCTGAAATTTTTTGTTGGCTTTTGTTTATCGTTGAAGGTTCAATATGAGTGAGCTATATTTAAGGCACCAAATTGCCTTAATTGCTTCTGTGCTCATTAGTCGTGGTCTTATTTTGGGGTTTTTACAAGATCTACGTCTATAATTGGTGATATCTTTGTGAAGAATAGCGTTGTTGCTGTTAAACAGTTTTGGTAGAAGATTGAGTGATGCTTCTCTTATCCTTTCGGCCACTGAAGGAAGGGTCAGCTTCTGCAATCGTATTTTTGATGTTTGATGTTGTAACAGCAGAGATGCTTCTTCAAAGTGCGGCGTGATATGGCGCGAAAAAAGTTTCAAGCTGCTGGTTGCCCTATAATTATAGATAGTGGTAAATTTTTGATAACATTAATGATTCAGTACTAGTTTGTACGTTTTAACTATCGTGAGATTAGAATTTTTGAAAAGATTATTGCATCAAACGACTTATAATGGTTAAATTTTTAATGGTGCTCCTTGGGGAATTCCATTATGTAATGGGTATTCTTTAGACAGAGTTGCGTCTATTTTTACTTTAAATAAAAAGTGTGTCAAAAGACCTTAACTACTTATGTTAAAGATTTTGGTACCTACTTTCCAATTTTGCAACCGTCGAAGTACCACTGAACTCCAATACGAATAAAAGATATTTGAAAATCAGTAACATGTTTTCATTTTGAAAGAGCTGATGAAACATATTGTCGGAGATGTAAAATCACATCGACGGTGCATTGCTTTCTTTTAACTGCTGTTTGTTGCTGACTTATCAGCTTATTCTTCGTAAGGAACATCATACGTCGTTTAGCAATGGTCTTTTCGAAAATTTTACCGGCACATGGTAGCAGTGAAGTAGGAAGTAGTTGGCCGCGATTGAGCATTTACTTAACTTAATGTTGGTATTTAAACAAGACCTTTCAACCGAAATAAAATGAGGGTGGAAATTGGTATCGTTCGACAAACTGGAGCAGTGTTGGTCAAAGAGGAGAAAAATGAAATGTATATTTTTCCATTTATTACCAGTTAGTGTTCTAAAGTCAGACCATATTTTTTTGTGGTAGTATTTGGAGTTATTTTGACGCTTGTGGTACTATAGAGTGCTTTTCTAAATATTGATTTTCCTGGGCTGCTTCTACACTCTAAGCTTGTTAAGTTCCCTGTTCCACCAGGGGATAGTAGTTTTTAAGAAAAATGGGTTTGCTTGTATATTGGCGGCATATCGAATAAGTTAAAGCAATTTTGCTGCTTCTAAATTGATATTGTCGGAAAAATGGTTTGTACCTAAGTTTTTTTGACACACTTTTTTAAATGTTTGCCGAGTAGTCCGATCACTTTTTGACTTGGGTGAGGGGAAGACTTTACTCAGTATCAAGTTTGGGGTAATCTTGATTATAATGGGGTAATGGTCAGTGTTGTGTGTAGCTGATCCTCTTACATTATTGACATTATACCCGCAAGTAGGATAAATGGTGATATTGTATTACGGCTTTATACCTTCTAAGTATTGATAATCCTTGCGGTGTTCATTCGCCTTAACAAAAGAACACTGATTGACGCCAATTTCTACCAAACGAGATGGCGGACAAGGTGATTATTTACAAGGTGATTCGATATGCAAACATTTATATCTCTGGCACTTTCTTCTAAAAATGGCTCGGTGACAGTGGTATACGCGAACGATATTGATATCATTGTCGTCAACAAGCAGTCAATGTTGCGTTCTCCAATCTGGAAAAGTATTCTTCTCGCGGCATAGTCGTCAACGAGGACAATTTGAAATACAATATCTTGTGTCGAAAAACAAAGAGTCTTGGTCAAAATGATACCGTTGACAATTATTCATTCGACTTGCCAGTATATGCTACTAGGGCTTAGTTGTGAAGCAAAGTACTCTCTCATCGACAGCCACTACCAATGATGAGAGGCTGTTCGCAGCATTAGTGAGGAACACTCGCATGATCATACTCTTAGTAAAGCTTATAAAAATCCTGCAACTTTGCTGGCCAAGTCATGTTGAACAAATGGAAATAAACACATGGGCTAGGTAGGTGGTATATTTCAGTTAGTCTGGTGCAACATGCAGAAGAGAACAACATTATCTTACCTTTGGCCTAACTACTTACCACTTGAGTAAGGTTGATGTTTGTTTTTGTGCATCGGGCAGTTCTTAAGAGCGATTTACATTACGATTCAGAAGGCCTTGAACAAATTCGATTTATGGTGCGGTGGGCAAGGTTTGTCTATGAATCCGATTAAAAAAAACCTTACTGCTCTTAACCCGGAAAAGCAATCAGGAATGCCTTACCTTTGGCCTTACCTACTTACTACTTAAGTAAGGTCGATGTTTGTTTTTGTGTATCGGGTAGTCCTTAAGAGCGAATTACATTCCGATTCAGAAGGCCTTGCACAAATTCGATCTATGCACCATAGATGGGCAAGCTTTCTCTATGAATCCGATTAAAAAACTTTACTGCTGTTATCTCGGAGGAGCAATCAGGAATGCCTTCAACTCTGCTTTTGTCTACGGAAGTGAAGTACCTAGGGGTTACGCTAGATTCCAAACTTCCGTGGAAAAGTTATTTCAAGCTTCTACTTCCGGTACTGACAGAAGTCACCCTCTTTTCGAAAGTGAAGTACTTAGGTCTCCAGATTTCGAACTTTTGTGGAAAAGTCATATCGAGGAGAAACTGTCGGCAGAACTTGGTGTCTAAAACCGACTGTAGTGTACAGCTGGCTGTACACATTCCTAATTATATCTATGGTATTGTCACATACGCCTCTGTGGTATGGTCGATTAGAGTCCCGGTTAAGTCCACAGTATCAATAGTAAACAGGCTACTGAGGAGTGATTAATTGGGTATCATTGATATTATTATACCATCCCAGATACTGCTGGATTTGGTCAAGGAGCACAATATATTTTATGTTGTCAACAAATGACCAACATGGGTGTCATTGCCAATCCGGCATGTGTATCCTGATCTGAGAAGGAGAGGGACACTGCAGAGCATTTTCCCACTTTCGCCAGAAAGAGACACCTGCTGGGTAGCGATGAAAGATGAGTTCTGCTCACGGTCACCAGATGCCAGATACCAGATTTTCGATACATGTAAATTTGTATTATTGTATTATTTGATATTGAAAAATTAGAGATCATTTTAATACTTCAATATTTTATTTATTGTTAATTTATAAGTACATACATTATTCATGAGAGTGCAATCGAAAAAATTAATTCAAAGTAAATATTGCACAGAACACAAAACTATTTACAACAGTATTGGTATACATTTGTCAAACACAGAAAGCAAAATAAGATAACTAATAAAAACTGTATAAAATCAAGGTTAACAACATTTTGTATGCGTAAGTATTAAATGATTTACTGTAGTTACAATGGACAACCGTGTACATAGCTAACATTTCGAAAAATGGCTGCGGCCGCGGCTGAAGTTAGAAAATTGCATGGATTTGCAGTGGTAAAAGTCGACAGACCTGTGGGGCAGCAACCCATAGCATTATTATTAGCACCATCGTTAGCAAACTCCTTTTCGAGCGAAGCTTGATGACGCAATTGCTCTAAACGCAACTGGTTTTGCCGTTTCCATTTTGTCCTACAGACAGATAGAAAACATATTATAGCCTATTCATTCAATTTTAAATAAAGCGCGCTTAAACTAACCTTCTATTTTGATACCACGTCTTCACTTGTGTTTCCGACAAGTTCAATGTCTCTGCCACATCACTGCGATCGGCTACGGATAAATACTTTTGGCAACGGAATTTTCGCTCCAGATAGGCAAGCTGCGCATGCGTGAATGCTGTGCGACGTCTTCTTGGTTTCCTGCCCGTTTTATTTATGCTCATACTCAATTTATGTTCAGCGTATGTCGAGTGATGCATATGTTGGGTAGTGCCCGATGTCGTCGTCATCACTATGGGTGAATGTTGGTCCGTTGATTCCACGCTTGACTCATTATTGCCAAATTGAATTTGTGCATTGTGTGTGGGTGTGAAGTGACAATTTAATGCTTCCGAATCAGGTGATGAGCGATCTTCAATATCTATTTCGGAATTATCATCAGAGAGTTCGGCATCGGTGTCTGTTTGGGGAAAGAGAGAGAGAGAGAGAAAGAGAGAGAGAGAAGAGGTGAGATGAATAATATTTAGTGCAAATCTTTGAACAAAATTTACGATTTATGTAGATTTCAGTAAAATTGGAACAACCAGAAAAACAATCAACAAGTGAGGGATAAATGATAACTCCGAATAAAAAAATGCTTTAGTAATTGAAAAGACTTCAATGTCTGATTTGAATAGACGTCACAGGGGTCTTGAGAGTTACTTCTTTAACACGGGACTTATACTTAAAGAATCTGATAGTTTGAAGATTAGTTCTTTAGGTAATGAAAGGCAATGTCGAGAATAGTTTCATTGATTACTAAAAACCATTCATATTGACACAGGATTTTCCATTAATTTTCGATTAAGGCATCATGTTCCTCAATTAAAGATAGCGTATGTGAATCATTTACTCGTATGAAAATTTAATGTAACTGCAAAACTTTGATTATTTTAAAGCTTTGTCGAATTAAATACGTCAAACATTTTAATGATACTCGTATGCAGTATAATTTGACTCCAAAATGTTATATAAAATTATCAGCATATTAAGAAAGTGCTGGATTCTTCTATTTTAGCAAAAAAGTATTCATTCGTTCAAGTGGTTATTAAATGGCAATTGTTCTACAAATTGATGTGACGTGACTTTTCGATAAAACTTGACTTTGTTTTTTCGTATTTTTCATACTCGACATATGTAAACTTACAAGCTCATATGAATGAATGGTAAGACCACTTCATGCACATACACACGACGTAAAAAGCATATGAGTATTTTTTTAAAGATAAATTCACAAATTCGCTATACATACATACATACATGCATACATACATACATACATAAAAAAGCTTGTCAATTGGGGTTACAAATATAAAGACTAGAACTATGTAAAATATTTTATTCACACATGCTGTGCGGCATTATTTTACCACAGACACACGTGATGCCTACGTAAATCTGGTGGTAGTGAACTGCAAGAAATGCTTTTAGCAAAATTCCAGTAAGAAACAATTGAAACGCCACGACGACACGTGAATATAATCAGCCTGGAGAGAATGGAGAGCAGAACGTCTCATACATTGAGGAAGGATGATGTAAGGTGAGGGTTATGGAGGTAACAGGATATCTGAATATCTCCGGCGGATATAAATAACATGTTGATTTTTATTTTTCTTTATAATATACATAAGTAAATTGATGCATCAATTTAGCAAGAAAAAAAAAAGCAGAAAGGGAATGAGAACGGGAATGGGAAGGAGTCGAGTTGAGCACTTGATGTCTGTGCCCATATGGAAATCTCTTACATATACTTTGTACATGGAAGATGAAATAATGGACGTCGCCCACTTAAAAATACATTAATGTACGATACTTCAATTGTGTTTGGTGTGTGTATCATAAGTGAGTGGGTTTGTCGTTTCTTTACTTCTTTTTTAAATATTTTTTTAGTTTGGAATCTATTTTTGAAATGAGATTCTTCTGTTTTTGAACTTAGGCGGTTAAGCGTTTACACGAGCTTCGCCACAGGATAATAATGAACAAAATTATTATGAGAAATATGTTTTTTTAGATTGTGTTATAACATTTGCAGTAATTTTATAAATGGTAGCATTTTGATCAAGGCATTTTTTTAACCAGTATATTATATTCTAAATAAAATGGTCTTTGACTAAAATTTAAATTTAAATTTAATTTGTGATTTAAACTTTCTGTATCTAATGCAGCTTTCGAATTTTAGACGAAAGTCCCATGACTTTCGAAATTTTTGATATATATTTCCATTTTTTATATTAGTTTGCAACATTGCATATCTAACGTAAAATACAAACAAAAATGAAATAGTGACAAAATTTGGTAGTGCATCAAATCACCTATTTTTGTTTGGACGTTGATAGGAGAAATATTGAATATATACCGCTAAACTCCAGTTCTACGCTTATATTGAATCGGCAAAACTGGCAAACGGATAAATCAGAAAGATTTTACTATACGCCACTACCTCATGACGAACAATGACGAAACTCTATCTATCGCCGTGGAGAGAAAATACGTTCCCGGGAGGAAGAGGATATTTATCTTAAGCCCCATTTTTTTTTATAAATATGCACATTATAAGCTTACTCTTCAAGCTATACATTATTTTAACCCATTTTGGAAATCTATATGAAATTTCGGTCAGCTTTTTTGAAAATTCGTTAAACACAAATGACTCCACACTCAAACGCTAGTTCAGAAAAATTCTGACCGTTATGTTCTAAGTAGTGGAAAAGAGAAATAACAAAAAGCAAAACTATAGAACAGTGTTTCAATCTGTTTCAATAATACGATTCATTCTTGTAACTGTAATTCTCGGTTGCAACCACTAAGATGACTGATGAGGAACCATGGCTGGTTCCGAAACGATCGACAGATCTGCCTGTTCTATGTATATATTCTATATATATATTCTATATTCTATATATATATTCAGGATGGACGGAAAGTTTCTACATACATCGTTTCAAACGTAAAAGATTTAAAATTCTGATTGCTTGTTTTATTTGAAAACGAAATAATGTGATGATTTGAAATGTTGATAAAACTATCAGCTGTGTTTTGTTTCAGTTTCGAATGCACAAGCACTTTTGAATTAATTGTAAAGTGAGCTTCAATTTGAACGCAGTAATTTTTTGTGACCCCGGCTTTTAAATTGGCAAAAAATTAATTAAGTTTTTCTATTTGTGTTTGTTTAAAAGCTTTATTTATGCTTATTAAAAAATTCATAGCATTTCGCAAACATTAAATTGATTTCTGTGTTTATCGATATGTTTTCCTAATGTCTTTCTACCCAAAATTAAGGTGATGCATTTTTTAATCACTTCCTACAAGTGATAGAAAATTTTTTCCCATATTTTGTTTTCAGGAAAAGGGAGGTCTTAAGAATTCAAATTCAAACACAGGGGGTTCCGAAATTACGCATAAGTAAGCAATTAAAAGTGTCTTATAATACTGTGTTAAAGTGAACTCGGACAACAATATGGCTGATTAGCGAAGAAGTGGTCGTCCAAATAAATTAACAACATCCATCAAAAGAAAGATAAGAAATTTAATAAAAGAGAAAACTAGCGTTGGACGCAAGTAGTGATAAAATAGCTAAATCCATCCCTTCCAGAAGAAAGCAAAGTCAGTAGAATCACGGTTCGCGACTTCATAAGACATACTTCTTGGGTAAATATGCATATGTGTGCCCTGTGAAACCTCTTTTAACTGAAAAGAACATCCGATACAGCTTAATAAGCGGAAAACAACGAGCTAAGATACTTTTCACGGATTAATAACCAGCGGAACTGTTTCCTAAGCCTAATCGCCAAAACACCAGGACAAAAACTGATGATCCGGCATCAATTAAACCATTTCAACGGCCAAAACAAGGATTGAAAATAATGATTACGGGCGGCATAAACACACATGGAAAATTTGAGCTAATCAGCAAGAATCCTAAGCAGTTTTCTCGTAGATCTACAGCGACTTTAATGCAAAACGGTGCGCGATGTCATACGACCAAAAAGTCAATAAATGTTGCTAAAAGTCTATTTAAGCTAGTATGGGAAGACTGGCCGGGAAATACGCCAGATCTTAATCCTATTGAACATATCTAATCCAGGATTCAAGATTCAGTATGTCGGAGTCCAAAACCTACGAAGAGACTTCAGCTCATTGAAAGAGTAAAACAAGAGTGGGATGCCATATCATTGGCTGAAACGTCGGTCTCGTGCGAAAGTTTCTGAAAGCGAGTACCATAGTGCTATTTAAAAATGGAACAATAATTTAGTAGTTTAAATTAAAAAAAAATTTCATAAACAATTCAAATGATACATTGTTGTTATTCTCTCTGGCAAGCATTACGTTCATTAAGGCTGTTTAAATTTAATTACATTTGCAAATTTAATTTATTTAGCAATTGCGATAGATAGTGTGGTCGCTGTGGCGTAGTGGTAGTGCGTTGGACTGTTACTCATAATGTGCGGGGTTCGAGTCTAGGAACAGATAACATCAAAAAGTAGAAAAAACAATTTGTCTAAACAACAACACCTATTGGCAGGCAGGCAATGGCAAACCTACAATAGTAGAAATTGCTTATGAAAAGATCTTCGCCTAACCGTTCGGCATTAAACTGTAGATCCCTTCCATTCATGTACAAATGATGCGATAAGCTCGGCCTAGGCACTTCCACGGGCTGTTGTGCCATTAAAAGAAGAAGAAGAAGAGGTAAAATAACAAACTTGATGTACAACTGTATCTGTATACTTGTAAGACCTGCCATACTTGTAAAAAAAACATATGACAGAATATGTAGGGAAATTTTAACAAAAGGAATTTTAAACAAATTTCGAAAATTTGCTTTCAGAGGCTGAGTAGCACTAGCTCCCTCTCAAAAAATCCCCCCGTTTTCATCTCCTGCCTCCATTCAACGTGACATGGTAAATCTGGGAAATGTCATATACTTATTTAATTGAAAAAATAGGTATCGCATAAACTTTCAAGTAACAATCTTCGTTGAAAAATTGAAACCGAATTGCGAAGGGAGGGGAATAGGTTGTAAACAAAAATGCTTAACATCGTTAGCAATTAATTAGTTCAAACAACAGACCAGCAAAGCATCCTAGAACTGAACATTAACTACTAAAAGTTTTCCTGTGTATGTTGTGGGAAGCTGACAGATTAACCGTTTTCAATTTCTGCTAACATCGGCTAAAATGAAATTTTCTGCTAACATCGGCAAAGATTAAAGGCATCATTGAAACAATAACGGTCATTCCAGGTAATCGTAAGATTTTTATTCCACCGATAGGCTAAGAATTACTTGTCACCAGTTGTAAAATTTAAGTTGGATAATATTTTATTCACGTTATTGTCCCGATCACAAACAGATTCAGATTTCCATTTGGTTTAGAGCAGTGTCGGGCAATTATGATTTTCCTATTCATATGTGAATAGGCACACATTTTCTGCCGACGCAATGCTGTCACAGGTACATTTTAAACTTCTTCGAGTAGCTTACGAACTATTGACGACCAATGGAACTTGGGAGAAGTTTGAGAGCAATTTTGTCAACGCAAATTAGTTAACTTTCAGCATTCATGTAAACAAGATCACGCTGGTCAATTTTTTAACACAAGCACTGAAGAAAAATGGGAGTATGACTTCTTTTATGAACGAATTATTTGAAAAGGCACTAGTCCGGATCAAATGTAGTATTGACAAAGTGTAGTTTTATATTTGTTATCGAAATTTTCCAAAAAGTATCATTTCTAAACGTCTAATGCGCGTGTTTCACGTTATCAGAGCACAATAAATTTACTACTTGTTATTTTTTTATTATGAAGTTTATTTCATTTACAGCGTAAATAATGCAAGCAGCGCTGTCGCTCTCTCCGGTACACACACAAGCATGCATGTTTGTGTATTGGTTTGGCCGACACTGTTTAAGAGTCTCCAGAACTCGTGTAATGGACTTAATTTTTCTGTGAACATCTGTAATTTTTAAACAAGTTTGAAATAAAACTACATGAAATTATGTAACCAATTCCCATTAAAATTATAAAATTAGTTAGAAGCGATTTTGAGATAATTTATTGTATTAATAGAAATTACTGAGAAGGATATGTGTTTTTTGTTGACGGATTGTCTATGAATAATTGGTATTTTAATAAGAAATGATTAGCATATCTCAATAGAAAAAAAATATTGCCTCAACTTTCGGAGTATAGCTTTTTTTTTTACTAATGCTCTAGTTATTTTTGTTTTTCGCGTAGAATGAGTGAACGAAAACTGAGTTAATATTCATGAATCTGTTTCTGTTTAAAAAATAATGGTGTATAGCTGAGAATACAATCGAAGCGAATATGGAAATTGGAAAGACCCAGAAATTAAAAGCTCGGAAGAGTTCCACAAAGAAATACACCGGTTTGAAGATACATCCTCAAAACCTTAAATTTTGCATGTTCGAACATGTAAAAAATTCGGAATCAGACTGAAATTTTTTTTGCTCAGGAAATGGGCATCAATCATGACTCAGTTCGACTCATAGCAAAAAATGAACTTGGACTCAATGCTCAAAATCTCCAAATAGTCCAATTACTTACGGTTGAAAACAAGCGCGCACAACTCCAAAGATGTCGCCTACTTTCGTCCTCACAGATGAAAATCTGTTTAATGTTGAACATGCGCATAACCGTCAAAGTAACAGAAGCTGGTCAACAGAGGCTACTGCGTCAGCTCACAGAGCTAAACCGACACAAGAATGGTGCAGGGCTCATTTTCCTGATTTTATTATATCTCAAGAATGGCCACCTTATTCGCTGGATCTCAATTCGATGGATTATGGTATGGTTCATTTTAGAGGCCAGGGTGCTAAATGTCATATAAATTTGCAATCCCTGAAACAGTCGTTGCGTCATGAATGGGATCGAACAACGGTGGAGGAGCTGCGGCCCATAGCCAACAATTTTTCCAAGCGTTTGAAGCTGTGTATTGGTGCTAAGGGTGGCCACTTCGAAACCGGCTGAATATACTAAGCATATATTTTTACTTATGTATTACGTTGTCTTTTTCCTCTTTCTGTTATTCTTTTTTAATTACAATAATCTTTTCAAGTCCAAAACTGTGGTACTTATATACAATTAATATCTGTCACCCCTTACATATAAAACACGATTTAACAAAAACATGTTATTGTTTAAATTAAATACAATTATTGGTCCAAACTAAAAATTTAAGACGCTTTTCTATTCCCAAATCTCTGATTTTAAATATTGCTAATTAATTGTAAGTTGTCGATTGTGCCTCAAGAGAAACTTTCTCTCTCTCTCTACTTCAAAGACTTAAAAACTCCATTTGCCTTAAGCAAGTGACTTACATATTTGAAAACTTATTTCGAGAAGTTTATGAATATTAAGTAATAAGCTAATTTTATCCATATCACATTCAATTTATTATATTAGAACACGCTAAATCGTCAACATTTTACTGAATGAAAATAGTAGTTTCTCAAAGGAGGAAAAATTTTGAAATTTGTAATTTTGCCCCTGAGGTAATCAGTTATTTTTAAATATGTAGTGGTGAAAATTGTTTCTCATGGTGAGAAAACACTAAAAATATGTTCCGTGGCAAACAGAGATAAACTTTTTGGTAGAGAATATTTTGAGATTGAGGAAAATCAGCTCAAAAGCATTGGAAGAGAAAGAAAACACGAAAGTAAGTAGAAAGCAATTACTGTAGCAGAAATTAAAGGTAAATATTTACGTATTAAATACGTCTTGATTTTTACTATAAGTAAACATATTTGTGGTCGCTGTGGTGTAGTGGTAGTGCGTTGGACTGCTACGCGGAGTGTCCGGGGTTCGAATCTCGGCACGGGCAAAATCAAAAAGTAGAAAAGATAATTTTTCTACACGGCACCACCTCTTGGCAGGCAATGGCAAACCTACAAGAGTAAAAATTGCTATGAAAAGCTTTTCACTTCGCCGTTCGGATTCGGCATTAAACTGTAGGTCCCTTCTATTCATGTACAAATATAACACGCACAACATGAGTGGATGCGAAAAGCTCGGCCTAGGCCCTCCAAGGGTTGTTGTGCCATTAAAAGTAAGTAAGTAAACATATTTGTACCTGTAAAAACTTGGAAGTTATTACAAAACCAACAACTAGCAAACAGTTTTCTTGTTTTCCATTCGCGTTCTCTGGATTATAATCTTCAATATAAATTTTAAAATTCGAAAAGTCTTTGAAACGGAACAGAACTAAAATATAGGTATGTATTAGCCTAACTAATCAAAACTTTTTAATCAAATCTTTTTGGTTGGTTCTGATGCGATTGAGTACAGTCCATTCGAATTAAAAAAAAAATGTTATTGGAAAAAATATTAAATACGGTCGAAAATTTATTTTTTTTTAATTTAAATAAAATTATTCCATATAACAAGTTTTACTACTTGGATTCTAATTGGATTATCCGTTGCAAATAATAGTTGAACAAATTTGGGTGGAAACGAAAATTGTTTATATGGCAATATTTTTCCTTAACCGAATAATTGAAAAATGTTTATTCAAATTTGAAAAATGATTGGAAAATAGAGAAAACTTTCGTTAAAAGAGACACAAATTTAAAGCGGAGAAATATTTGTTCTTAAAATTAAAGATGTTTAGTTTACATTAGTGTTGCACATTTTAGTTTACTTTAACGAACCATTTATTTTTAGTGCTACTGGTTTATTTAGTTCAATTGTAGAAAAGTCTATTTGCCTTCTGCCTCCTCCTCTAAAACTGCTATCATTTATTTAGTGTTAACACATACGAAAATGCGCTTAATAAACATCAAATTAATGAGAATTTCGGAACCGGTTCTTAATAAAATCTTTTATCGATTATTTTTCCTTAATGGCGCTAAAGCCCACGGAAGCTCTATGCTAAGCTTTTTGTAGCCATTCATGTTGTACGAGTTATATGCATTTGTGCTTTGAGGTTTGACAGCCCAGAGTATTTCTGGTTAATGATAGACTTACTTGACCTAAAGTTTCACTGCCAACATCTTGTTTAATTTTATTTGCACACTATACTCGATAGAACCTTGTATGCGATATCAAGAAGACTTATCCCACTGTATTTGGTGCATAACGTAAGATCGCCTTTCTCGTTGATTGGGCAGTGTACCCTGGGCGTACTCAGTTGGGCATGCTTTCTAACCGCCCATATTTTGCACAAAAGCTTGTAAATGCATTTTGTGAGCTTTTTCTCACTGATCATTTCTTTTTTATACAGAAAAGATTTTTGTAAATAAAAAAAAACAATGATTCTTCAACATTTGTAAAAAATATAATATGTGGAATTCATGAAACTTGAAGACGATAACATTTTCAATCCATTTGAACGAATATTTCTCTGTTTTAGGTAAAATGTTACCACCTTAAAGAGGATAAAATTGAAAAAAAAAAATTTAACTAAAGAGCATTATGCTCAACATGGCTTGAAACACATGGATATCCTTTATTGAGTAAAATCATTTATATTTTTTAAAGTACAACTGGATTTCCGCACTCAGTTTGACATATCATTGTTTCCACATTAATTTTTTAATCGAAGAATAAAATTTTTTTTTATTAAATTTATTCTTTGTCAATGTGCTCATTGTGCAATTTGTTAATGTGCTCACGTCGAGTACAAATACAATTTTATAAATTACACAGTACATCACTACTATCTCCGCTACGATGAACATAATATGTTTTTGATATAAGACTCTGCCTAGAGTAATATCTCCCAAGCCACATATGATCTGGCACGTCATCATTTTCTTTTAGGTGGAGTTTAACTTCACCATAGATGTAAATTTTATGTATGTATGTACTTCCTTTATCTTATATTCAGGAACATTTTTGCTGAATCAAATATGTCAATATTCCAAGCAATTTACGCTTTATGAGCATTTTAAGAAAATGTTAACCAAAAACTCCCAAAAATAAAGCTATAAGGTGTAAAAGTAAAAACTGTTAAGTTTTCCATAACGAACAATTTTGGTTCAGACCTCAAGGCTGCATGACTACAAATAAAATATTTTCCCTTCTATTCCTAACAGACCCTAGTATCCTTGAAACGAAAATAAAAAAAAATTGCGGCGTATCAGCCTATATACATATGTCTGTGAAGGATCTAATCTGGGCAGAGTCCTCCCTTCAAAAAAAATCATCAACTCACCGTAGCGGAAATCAACAAGTTATGATTTGTTGTTCTGTGTTATTAAAGAATTAGAAAATGACCTTGTAAAGTCTGGCTTGAGATCTTTTCTTTCAGCTCAATGCTGAGATTTGGGTATTTCATTAAATTCTGTTTGTAAAATCATGAAATCAATTGAGAAAGTGTTGTACAAAAATATATTATTACGATTTATGTGTATGCAAACAATCAGAAAACAAAAGACACTTGTAATTTTTAATAGCTCAAAAGTGAAATGCATATAAATACAAAATACAAAATACAGAACCAGCAGAACAAAGCCAAACAAAATAAAATGCTCGAGGCAATAATTTAATTTGTGGAATTGAAATGTTAACGTGTTCATAAGCAATTTGTCACGTTCAACCACTTTGGTTTGGCAAAAGAAAAGCAAAAAACGAGCTAAAACTCAAAAGGAAAAACATGAATTCACATATTTGCTTAGTTGTGGGAGATGCGCACAACCAGGATTTGTTATGTTTCTGGCGGTTGGTTATGTGTGATGGTGGTTGGGCAGGTGGTATGACAAATACCATGCATAAAACTGCAATTAAAATGCGAATATAAACTGTTAATGAATCTGTAGCCCGAAGATTTTTAGTTAGCCTGTATGTATGTAGTTACCATGCTAATCATGGCATTAAGTTAAGTTTAAAACTTTCTTTTATTTTCTTGCTTTACATAAAGGCAAATTTTATTGTTCTGGCAATTAAAACTATTAATAATGCTAATTGCAAGCTTAGTTAGCATAAAAGTTAGGCTCTTATGCGTTTAATAATACGAGTATGTGTAAATGTTAAATTATTTGTTTTCACAATTCGTTTGATTCAGAGTTAGTTTTAATGTAAAAAGGAATTAATTGTGAGTTAAAAAAATTAACTTAGGATATAACTATGACACGGGGCAGAGGGCTTTTTATGGTATTGCTTGCTTTCACAGTGGAAAAATTTTTCACAAATATCGCACATAAGCTAAGATGAACATTTCTTTGGGGGAAGCAGAGGAGCATTTTCTTTTGTGAATTTACACTATCCTACACGTTTGGTGTGAGAGGAGACGTGCAACTTTAACAGAAAATTTGTAATATTTAACTACTCATAAATATTGTAAAATATGTTTGTATAACCTCTGTTCATGAAGCCTTCTAATTCATTGCTAGATTTTATTCGGGTTCGATCCAGAGAAATATTGAACTTATTACAATTTTGGCGTCAACTTATTTGAAATAAAAAACTATCCAAACAACAAGCTTTAAATGTAATGTTTATTAAACTGCTTCTGTTGTCTACCACTTTGAACCGATTCGCAATATGTAGATGTAGATGTACTATGTAGATTGGACCTTTCTTATGTAGTACATAGGTTGAAGTTTTAATTGAGTCACAATATTTGGCGTTTTTAATGATAGTACTCACAAATCATATTATGGTGGGATTTCAGGCTCGTGTGAAGACAGTTGTGTAATTTTTTGCTAGTGTAAAAAGTTACATTGATTTCAAAATGAGTGAAATATCTGAAGAAATACGGTACTTATGTGATGGTTTATTACTATAGAAAAGATAAAATTGCTGCAAACATGCCGAAAAAGTTGTGTGGTTTACTGTTGGGATGCTGTGAGTGAACGCTGGACCCAGGAGTGGTTTGCTTGATTCTGTTCCGGAAATTTCGATATCAAAGATGCACTGAAAAAGCCGATGAAATGTTGCAACTGGTGGAGCAAAATAAACACGCAAGCTGTCAATAGATTGCGGAGGCACTAAACATTAACCACATGACAGATTTGTGGGTACCAACTGCAGATAATTTTTTATGACCCAATTTAAAGTTTTTCTTTTGTAATAGTTGAGAAGGCAAATTTTGCAGCGGTCAACCCAAATTATTTAAGAAACTTAACAATGTAAAGCAAAATCGGAGGAAGTATGTACATACATATGTAGATAAAAAAAATTTTTAACCTTAGAGACCAGTGCAATCGATTATACGGGCTGTATACAGTGTTGCAAAATTAGTGATTTTTCCACTAGATATGGTGCTTTTTTAAAAATTATATATGAAAAAACTTTCATTTCGTGGCAGTGCTTTTCGTTCTCGTTGTCTTAGGACGTGTTAATATTGTATAATAACACTTTGTACACTATGTGCGATACACCCAGCATATAATGTGCAACAACAATTTCATGGTGTTCATCGAGCAAAATTTTCAATATATGGTAAACACGGCCTTATTCTTGATTTCTAAAAACAACAAATTTCATTTGACTGACACAAAAATTTCAGTGAGCAAAAGTGCCTAAAATAAGGCCCTCCATGAGATGTTGTTAATTTTCGAATAGTTCACTTTTTAATAAAAAATCTAAAGGATTTAAAAAAACACCCAATTTTTTAATTGATACATTCAACACACAGGGTGTATCCCTATAAGTGCAGAGCATTGTGTTGATTGGAAGCAAGATTGATATGTGAGAAGAAGAAGGAGGGTGAATGAGAGAGGGAATGCAATCACAGAACACCGATAAAGAGATAGAAAATTGCATATAATACATATGTATGTATGTGAAACACTGATATACTAATCTGGTGGATTTGTTTGTTTAAAACGCGTTTTATTTTTGGTGGTTCTGATGGATTTTGAAATTCAAGATTGGGCAACACTTTTAGATATCATTATTCATTCCGAACTAGGAAAAGAATTGACAGAATACTGGAGGAAAATCTCAGAACAATGCAATGAAGTTTAATTTAGAAACACTGTAGGTAAATTATTTGAACCATAAATATAAAACTATAATAAACTAAACAAATTTCAATTCAATTAACAATACAACAGAAATCACTTATAAATGTAAATTGTTGGTTTGAGAGCTGTATGCGTGATAAAAATATTCTTTCTATACTATATTACTATACTACCTCATCTTATGAGGTAAATTGAAATTAAAAGAAAATAATATGTTATTCTAATCGTTCTAGAATTAATAAAGAAACATTAAAAGGTTCGTTTGGGATGAACGGAATGAATAAAGACACAGAAAAGAATATACAGAACGTACAAAATGAATAAAGAAATACAGCCATAATATACATAAAATAAGGTTGTGGCTGCTTTGAATATGTTTTCAAAGTATTCGGATGCTTTTCACTATCCGGATATTAAATGTGATTTTAAAAACTGGCAACAGACAGAAAAAGTCAGCAGTGTTTGAAAATAAAGAATAACTTTGGCTTTTCTTATAATTAAAATTCTATTTATTTTAAAATTATAATTATGATGGTATGATAGGCAGATATGGCAATTGACTAGGGGCGCCGAATGATAAGGACATCCATAATTAAAAAAAAAAATTATAAATAAAATAGTCGTAGAATTTGAGATTTTAAATTTTGGAGAGTTTAAGACCTCCAATTCAAATTTAATACTATTAACTGAACTATATTTATTTGCGATTGTAGCAGAACGTTATAAAATAAAATATGTGATACACAAAACACAAGATATAAATATAAAAATTTGAACATTTTCAAAAGCAAATAGGAAAAAAAGTACCAAGCAAGTAAGCAAGCTTTGCGTTTCTTTATTTCGTTTGAAAAATGCAATCTCATTCATTTGATTTCATTGTTTGTTTGAATTTTGTTGCGTTAACATCAAATTTTCGTTGCATGATTTTGAATATTGAGAACAATTATTTGTGTTTATTGAGTATTTCTATTAGCATAATTTAAATTTTGATTTGAGATTGATATTTTCAGAACAACCAATAATTTTTTTTAAACTATCAATACCAACGTTGTTGCTTTCATCATTTAATAATTCTTAATTCACACCACTTTATACCACTTTATTTTTAAAAAAATTATTGAAAAATATACTTTAAAATGAAAAGAACTTTCGAGTCTGGCGCACAAAAATGACTACGAACAAAAAATCAAATGAGGAAAAATGAAAAGCAAAGAAACTCCCTTGCAAAATTTATGTCTTGGGATGGAAATGTTCCATCTACCAGTACTGCGTTGGCAGATAAAAATGTTGCACTACCAGAAATAGCTGATAACGATGTTAATCTTTCAAATAGGAGTATTTGTGTAGAAGAAGGTGCAACTGATAATTGCGTTGCCAATGACATAGAGATTGAAATTGAGAGTGAAGTAATAAAATGTACCAATACTTCTCATAACTTTACTAACATTGGTTTATGGCCAAAAGTAATAAAAAATAGTAATGTTTTGATTGAACATTGTATTTGTACAAAACCCAAAAATGTGGGGGATTTAGAATCTTCTAAAAAATTTTATAAAGATAATAATGATCAGCAAATACTACTCTGGGCAAAAAGTAGTAAGACTTTTTAATTTAAATTTCGCGCGGAAACCCATTCATCAAAATATTATTTTTTTAAGGTTAGTATGACTGTCGGTGACATCTGTGCCAAATGTCACATCAAAATAATCATTAGTGTTTAGTATACGCTTGTCTTTCTGAAGTACAAAAAGTGCATTCGGCGATTTTCACAATGAGTGAAATTTTTCAACAAAGAAGTTCCATTAAATTTTGTGTGCGGAATCAAATTTCTGGTGCCGAAACGATCAGAATGTTGCAAAAGGCCTTCGGTGATAATTGTATGTCGCGAGCAAGTGTTTTTGATTGATACAAATTGTTCAAAGATGGTCGAGAACGCGTTGACGACGAACCACGTCCAGGACGGCCATCAACATCAACTGATGATCAACACGTAAATAAAATCAAGGAATTGGTGCTCGAGAATCGACAATTAACAGTCAGAGACCTTACTGGCATCGTTGTAATATCGGAAGGATCAGTGAAAACCATTTTAAAACATCATTTGGGCCTAAGAAGAGTGAATGCTCGATTGGTTCCAAAATCACTGCATTGGTTTTACGAGACCATTTTGCCAAAAATTCGACTGATATCGTTCCGCAACCACCCTATTCGCCTGACTGAGCACCGTGTGACTTTTGGCTATTTTCTAAACTCAAAAAACCACTTCGTGGACACCGTTTTGAGTCAATTGAAGACATTAAACATGAATCGCTAAGCGCATTGAAGGATATTCCGGAAATTTACTTTAACAACTGTTTCGAGAATTGGAAAAAACGTTGGCACAAGTGTATTGGGGCCGGGGGGGATTACTTTGAAGGGGACGAAATAGATTTGGAAGAATGAATAAAAAAATTTGAAATTATGAACAAAGTCTTACTAACTTTTGCCCACAGTAGTATACCGAAAATTAAATGATGTACATTTTTATATGACTAAAATAAACGGAGCCCAAAATCGAAGAGAATGGTTGATTTATTCTGAAGCAACGAAATCTGTTTATTGCTTTGCTTTAGTAAAAAATCTAATGTTTTAGTTTCAGGATATTCCGATTGGAAAAATATTGTAGACGTTTTCAAACGACATGATGAGTCGAAAGAAAATAAAAGTTGTATGTGTGCTTATGTTCGTCGTGCTAAAATAACTAGTCGTGTCGATTCCAAACTTTTAGAAGTAATAGAAAAAGAGGCAATTTATTGGCGTGAGGTACTAAAACGAGTCGTTGCTTCAGTTAGACTTTTACGAAGTATGGGCTTAGGGTTTAGAGGAAAGGCTAATTCTTCCAAAGTCAATTTTCTCAGCTGTATTGAATATTTGGCTGAATTTGATGACTTTTTAAAGGTTCACTTAGAAAAATACAGTAATTGCGGGATTGGACATGTTAAATATTTATCTAAAACCACGTGTGATGAATTCATAGTACTTATAGGCAAAAGTGTACAAAACTTCATTGTTGATGAAATAAAACGAGCTAACTATTTTGCTCTTATAGTTGATTCCACGCCTGATGCTAGCCATACTGATCAGTTAACTATTATTATCAGGTATGTAGATTTAGATCAACAAATTCAAGAAAGGTTCATATGTTTTATTCCGATTGAACATCATGATGCAACATATTTAGAATCTACTATTTTGTCCAGCTTGTCCGAATTAGGGTTGAACATTAATAATTGCCGGGGATGAACGTATGACAATGCTTCGAACATGTCAGGTACTTATAACGGTCTCCAAGCTAAAATTAAAAGTTACAGCAAAAATGCTGTTTTTGTGCTTTGCGCAAGACACTCCTTAAATTTAGTTGGAAATACAGCTGCAGAATGTTCTTCTAAAGCTATTAGATTCTTTGATTTTATTCAAAATTTATTAGTCTTTTTTTCCTTTTCGACAAAGAGATGGGATAAGCTAATGAAAAATGATCAAAAATTAAGCCATACTTTAAAACGTATATGTCATCCAGAGCTGAAGCTGTATTAACTGTACGAGAGAATTTTTCTTTCATAAGAACCGTTCTTGGTGAAATTTGTATTAACCCATCTGAAAAGCGCGTAACAAAACATTCAGGCGAAAAAATTACATAGTGGTTTTGAAGATTTAGAGATGGCACTGTTATTGATTTTTTGGAATACGCTACTGCTAAGAATTAATGCTACCAATAAATCGTTACAAAACAAAGAATGTAACATACAAAAAGTAACTAATTTATTGAAACGTTTATCAGTATTCATACTCAGTATTCGAACTGATGATGTATATTTTCACGAAATGGAGAAAGAAGCAATCGAATTAGCTGGTAGTACAGACAGCAAAAAATCGAAACTTCAGATAATGACATAATTTAACGTGGGAAAGAACTATTCAAAGTTGAAACAATTTACTTAATTTGTGATACTTTACACTCTGAAATAAAAAGAAGGTCTGTAGTTTATGACGAGGTATTACAAAACTTTTTAATATTAAATGATTTTGATTTGCCTAAAGAAAAACTTGCTCAGTGTGTATCAAATTTAGTTGAAAACTATAAAGATGACATAAATCAATTAGTATTCAAAGATAAGGTTGAGTAGTTCCTTCATTTTATAATATTGGAAAAAATATTAACACTGCCTGAAATGTATGCGTCAATTCTGGAAGGTTTAACATCAACATTTCCAAACGTTGAAATAATCCTAAACATTTTTTTAACAATCCCAATTGCAAATGCGTCTGGTGAGAGATCATTTTGCATTCTTAAGCGGGTCAAAAACTACCTAAGAACGTCACTTGGCCAAATAAAATTAAATCACTTATCCATCATGGCCATTGAAAGCGACTGAGTAAAAACAAATCAACTATGATTCCTTAATTGATAGTTTTGCAAGAAATAAATCACGAAAAAAATAATATAAATGGTCTATAATTTCTAACAAAATATTTGTCTATTAAAAAGTTTGTTTCTTTCGTCAAAATTTAGAAAATTGAGCCACAAGTACAAAAAAAAAAACTTAAGAGGGCCACAAAAATTGATTTTTGCCCAGTGCCTCAAAATGTTAAGATCCGCCTCTGGTTACGCTTACTCAGAAACATTCAGCATTTTATTAAACCTTAAATCTATTTTTTGAGGAAAAAACATTAACTAAAATTTGCCAGCGGGAAACGAAAATGATGTCCAAATGTGAAAAGCATACGTTATGCGTATCAAAAGTTCCTTTATTTAAAAATACATGACTGACTTGCAAACAAAAATAAAAGAATCACGATCCACATTCTTCGAGTCCAGGATGATACAGTATAACAGAGTATAAATTAGTCTAAATCCAATGGAATACTTGGTACTATTTCTGATATTATTTTACTTCAATTCCTCTAACTCTCAAAACGACTGTTATTGCATTCTCTGAAAGAAACGGTAACTTTTCTGGCCATAATCACTCATGTGTGAACAAAAACTAGTTTCGGGTAGAAAGCGGTTTCAGCGTCGGATAAACATGATAATTTCGTTTCTCGATTCTCAACACTCCTCCTGAGACAGATGAAATGAGAAATTGTACTTTTCGGGGTAAATAATTTTAGTATGGAAAACTTGTTTGTTGTTGGATTTCCCCCCCTTAGAAGTTGGTTTCAAATGAAAGAGAGAAAGGAAGAAACTATAATTGCTCGTACATTTATTAGACATGGTTTTTATCTGATTTTGGTAAATAAGGGCTCGTTGGTAGATCTATCAATTGACATCACAAACAAATTAGCATCGATATTTGAAACAATTAAGTGTTTCATTGCCGCTAAAAATAGTAGGTACATTTTTCAGACCATTCAGCTCATGAGGAGTGTTCACTCCCTATGACCCAATGTATTAATTGTAGGTGTCCAGGGATTGCATTCCGTCTCTCATTCTTCCTTCTTCTTCCTCCCACCTATCAATCTTCCTTCTAATCAACACAATGTTCGGAATTCATAGGGGAACACCCTGTAAATTGAATGTATCAATAAACAAAAAAAAAAACAAACAAAAAATATAAAAACAACGTGACTTTTTTCGCTTATACGAGTATTTATGTTCATACAATGTATAAGTACACGATGGGCGAGCAACGCGAATTTTTCGTCGCGCACGTGAATATGAATATTCACGATTTTCTTTAAAAAGTTTTTTCTTTAGTTAAAAAGCTTGTAAATCCGACATCTATCATACTTACTGTGAACAAATATGTTATGTTCCTAAAGTTGTTCTTCTTTTCGTTTTCAGATCATTTTTAAAATTCGCGTACATGAAAAATTTTGATATTTTCTTTGGAAAAGTGTTAACGTGCGTGAACGTGAGTGAATTTTTTTTTTGTTGGAAAAATACCAATGTGTGTATGTGTACATATATAGATTATCGGTGGCCACTACAAAGCACGCGTTCGTGAGAGCGTACCAGGCTCATTTCCATAGAAAATAAATTTAGATGATCAGCTATGCATGTGTGGGTGGCCCCCACTGCAATAGATACACACTATGGTATCATATGCTAACAATGCATATGAGTAACTTGTTTATTATGTAAATTGGATTGCATTGCACATTGATTAATATTTTATAGTACATATTAAGTGTCAATACTGTAGCTTCGATTCTTTGCGTTAATCGGTACTGAAATGTGCAGGTACCAATACTTTTTATTTTGATATCGTATCTCTAATTAAAGGCGTCTATAGAGAGGCTACTACCATGATATGTGGAACACTTTAGGTCTTTGATATCACTGCCTTTAAGGTTTATTCTAATATTTAATGTGGTAGAAAAGCCACTCGTTGGCTTTTAGCTAGCTTTAATATACTAACTAAGTAACTTATGTAGGAGAAATACTGAAGAAACATTTAAATTTTAAATATTTGGCGGTGTCGAGGACAATATCTGGGACATAATATACATCAAATACATAATATTAGGCTTCCAGTACGAATATACATATTTATATTTATTATTTGTCAGTGTACAATAGTTATGGAGAATAGCGCGGAGAATACAAGGTAAAGTTCGGTTCGTAATAGTCGAACAATAAGGGTGAGTCCCTGTTCGATCCGTCTCAAGTTGACAACAGCCTCCTTGTGACTATCCCCTGGATAGTGATGAGACACCCGTCACTGAGCTAACTAATGCGTGCGGCAGGTTTCTCTGTGACCCACCACGTTAAAAATATCCCCAATGAAGCATAATATAAAGGAGGCAGCCAAGTGCGATCATCGGTTGTAGTGCCAACTAAGTAAGTAAGTAAGTACAATAGTTATGATGATTTTAATATTTTCAGAAGGACCTAAGTATGTATAATATATGTATACTCCGAGAAATTTCCATTCAAATTGGATATATCTTTATAAGAAGAAGAAGAAATTGAAAATGCTTGCCTACTAGTCTTTATTTTGTTTTTTATTTCAATCAATAGTACCTATTATAATTTTATGTGAAGTTTTAATTTGTTTTTTGATAGCAATAAAACATTGAAAAAAAGCTGAAAAGTTTTTAAAATAACAAATTGCAAGAAGTAATGATATTTTCAGTTCAAAGTTTGAAAATGGATTCGTTTTAACTAATGGCCTTCGAGTTCTATATATAGCTACAATTCCAGAATAGATATGAATGTGAATGGAATTCCTAAAATTATATCTCAATATGGATGATTTTTTGAAATTAAAGAGTTCAGATACACCGACGGAAATTTGAAGCTTTTGGAGAGATTTCATTTAATAGGTTAGTTTAGCCTGGAAAACAAAATATTTTCGGTTCCGGGACGGACGAGTATTTTTAGCACATAAGTAATCGATTGTAAAAATGAATAGCTTCTTACATATGTTGCGCCTTATTTCTTACTATTTCTTACCAATGTCTGTTTGTTGTCGATTTATTAAATCTCCGAGTAGATCACGAATTAGAAATGACTTTGAGCTCTGATGATGCATTCTTTTGAAATAAGATATCCCGAATTTCGTTTTTGATATTGTTTTTGTTGTAAAACTTCTTCTATATTCTTAGTTTTTGAAATATTTCACAACGAAACAAAAATATTTTTGCTTTGCGTTAAATAATAATTAATTTAGTAGACTGATATTAAAATATTTTTAAAACTACTACTTGGATTGATTGTTCCGTCGGTATTTTATTTTTTATATATATTTTCGAAACTAAGTGTCGCAAGTGAAATCCATTTAAAGTTGATGTATGTGTATGGGCTTGAAGGATTTAAACCGTTTAACTATAACCGTTTCAAATGAAGTCAAATGAACAACTGACAGGAAGGATTAATCCGTTTAACTGTTAAAACTGACATAACTGACTATGATGACAGCAACGTGACGGCGTTAATGGCTGTTGATGTCAAACGCATTAAATAAAATTGATGTTGGAGAAGAAAAAAGTAAAAATAAATAAAAAAGTAAAATCAAAAGCAGAAACAGAAAAAGGATATCATCACCATCAACACACCGTCAACACAACATCACCACCACCACCGCCGCCACCGTTACCATCACATCCACATTCTCTCTTGTTAAACACAAGAGTTGGTAGAGAAGTAAGCGCAGAAATGTTTAACATACTATTTAACCGTTATTTAATAAACATAAAATGCACGTGCGCTCTCTGCCATTCTCTCTTACGTTTGCTTTAGCTCTCATTACATATGTCGCCCACTCTATCAACCACCTACTGCAATTTTAGCCATTTTGTTTTTAAAATCTGATTCTTTCCTCTATGTATTTCCAAGTCCTTATTAGTTATTCTGTCCTTTTCTTGCTTGTGCCTCTCAATAAATAAATATTTATATGAAGGTGTAGGTGTGTTCTTGTGTTGGCAAAAAAAGTGCAATGCTGAAATCTGATTGGCTGAACGTTTAGCAACCCCCTGTAGCTTTTAAACTTTTCACATACCATATTTATGCAGAAGTATGTAAGAGAAGTCCGCCACGTCTCTACGTCTCTTGACTTATGCGTGCGTAAATTGTTGCCGTTTTATAAAAATTGCATCAATATCTTCTAATTTTTCTAATGTCGACTTTTTGCTTTTTAATGGTACAATATCCTTATCCTTTACAATTACAAGTGATGTGTATGTGCGTCCATACACAAGAGATTAATGTGAAACTGTTTCGAAGTTTTTCATATGTAAAAAAGATTTATGTTAGGTATAATAATGTGGGTGTGTGCTCTAACTTCATCAGTAAGGCCGTGGTTATGTTGATATACGCTGTTCGGCTATAACATCACTTTTTTTTTGTATTAAGTACATTCCCAGCATACAAAAATTTAAATTATATTAGATAATACATACAATGGGCGTTCTTCGTAAAGTGACCACTGTATGTGAACCATAAGCGATAATACCTACAAAAGTCTGAAATCTTAACCTTATCTCAGGCTTCATGCTAAAAATGATCGAAATTAAAGGTGTTTCTCGACCTACTTTTATCGAGGCTTGCTGGAATTTTTTAACATAAAATTTTCCAAAATCAAGCTTTTTTTTTAATGAATTATTAAGCATCCAACGTTTCTATCAACAGTTTAGAATCATGCACTGAATATGTATTAAAAATTAAAAAAATACGTGTTAGGGCTTTAGAAAATTAAGGTAGTGGTATGTACAAATTTTATTATTTTACAAAACTCGCGATTTCATATAATTTTGGGGAATATTACCCGGCCCATATTTTGCTTATCAATCAAGTGAAATTGTTATTGTTTTGCGGCATGGATTAACAATGATTTCATTTAATTGAGATTCATCGAAAATAGAAATAATATTGGGAAGCATTGCATTTTTGGCGAATTCCCAAAAGAATATGATAAGCTATAGGAAATTGTCAGACTTTTGTGAAGGCAGTCGAGAGGCATGCTTGGGAATTTTGAGGGCTAAGATAAAGTATAAAAGCTACATTTAAACAGTGCTTTTTTTGAACGAATACGCGTTTTGTTTTGTAATTTAACCAAAACCCATCCATCCTTGGTGATATATATGTATATATCCCCTCTTGGCTCTTTAAAGTAAAGCTTTAACTTAAGAAAAAAATTATATCAGAATCCTTGGCCCATTTTAAACTGTTATTATGAATCTATCCTTATTCTTTTTGTGCGTGGTTTGCTATTAAAATATCTACTGTGTAACTAGAGTTATGAGATAATAATATGCATAATTCCGCTAATCCGCCAGATGTTCGTTAGGACAGGAGCGGTCAGTTATGCTTCAAGTTTACATGAAAAAAATGTGAGTGTAACTTAGTAAATCAAGTAAAAGTTAGGCAAACTTAACCAAACTTGGGAAATAAATTTTGTATAGTTAGGAAGAGGTTTAGCTGTGAAATGGGCACAATCGGTTAAGTGGGTGTGGCATCTCCCATACAAGTGAAATTTCCATACAAAGAGTGATATTGAAGAAAATTCTTCAGGAAATTAAACTAAATTCGGTACCCTACAATAAATGGTTTGCTAAAATTTTCTACAATCAGATAATACCGACGCCTACTTCTCATACAAGTGAAATATTTAAAGCGAAATAGTGATGTGAATTCAACCAAATTCGGTGCACTCATTTGGAATAGCTTCAAGTATAACTGTTGTGACAATTGGCAAGATCGGTTAATAGTCACACCTGCCGCCCATGTACTATATGGTAGTTTCGTCATTCGTTGTTTTAAATAATTGAAACGTTCTCCAGTGGTTCGAAAATTGAACCTTTCTAAGATAAAAAATCTTAAAATTGAATGTTTTAAGTTTTATGTAATAGGTTGCACATGAATTACATTCATCGTAATGATGCCAGAGGAAGAACTCAGTCGTTTTAGTATTTCTAATTTTAGTTTATTATTACTGAAGTCTAAGTTAAAGAATAAAATCTTTGATTAAAATAAATAATATGTATCAATCAACATCACTACCACGATGACTGCATGCGCTTTTTAAATTCATGTAACGCCATCATTGTAGTACCAATTAAATGTAATGAACCCGTGACCAAAACATTCACTTGCTGTTCTCCGCCGTATTGTTTTCTAATAGCACGAAAACTATCGAAGATTGAACCGAAAAATTTCGAATTATCGTGTTCGTCTGCTTCCTGAGCGAGTCTATACCAAATGTCAGCGTGCATTTTGGCGCGTTGCAGCTGCTCTGTAAGGCCGTACACTGATGTATTGTCATTGTGATTGGCACAACCTGATGCTATATTAGGTACAAAGCAGGCCATATCAAATTGATTTTTACTGCGTAAAATATCTAAGAGCGTCTTCGAATTACGATCGCCGGTAGTATTAAAAATAAGGATTTTCGGATTGTGGCTGCAAAACAAAAAAACAACAATGTTAGTTACAATATATGTAAGTTTGGGAACAGTGACGGGGAAACGTATGCTATCCCAAAGTAGTATAACTACTTAAGTATATTATTATATTACGATACATTTTATATGACACAATATGAAATATAAATTAAATCGGACATAACTGCAAAACTTTTTACTTTTTAAGATATTTTTGGAAAATGTTTGCAAAAATCTTTTAATTTTATGGCTACTTAAAAGATTTTTGAAACCACTGTAGAGACACAAAAAAACCCAGAGGAAAACCTGCGTTTTTATTTTATAGAATCCGATGGTCAGTTTGTCAGTCATATTTTGGCCATTTTTTTATTTCGTTTTTTGGTAAATTTTGCTCATTTTTGAAAGAAAAGACGCTACAATCCTTTTCAATTGGTTTTAGATATTTTTTTAATTAAAACTCAACTCCAACAATGATTTTTAAGTGAATACTTACAATAAATTTTTTTTTTAATTTTTGGGCACTTTAACCTATTTTTATTTAACGTACTGGGGAAGAACTGGGTGAAAATTAAGCTTGTGTCCGTAGTGTGTTTGTTTTTTTCAAATGTTTTTGTGTTTTATTTTAAATTTTACCTACAGAGGTGTAATCAGTATACTTGATAAGAAATATTGACTTATTTGATATGCCTATGTTGCATCTTACTACGTTTACAGATTTAAGATTGCTCATGCTTGATTTTCCACAACCTTTGTAAGTTGAAAATGTAAATAATCCAACAAATTTATTTTTCTACAACTGACTAAAACTACATTTTTTATACCATACATATATTTTCAGCATTTACGATTTGAAATCTTAACTCTAAGATCCGGGGTTCGACTTCCTTTTGCATTTGTTTTTAAGTTGATTTTTTTAAAAAAATCTTTTTAGCACCAAATTTTGAAATTTAATTCGAAAAATCTATAGAAGATGCTATGTTGGTTTTTTACATTTGAAGAATATTTCCCCTTTAAAAATATAATTTGTGTTATGGTAAGCTTATACGATCAGAACCTTTGAAACCAAGAATAATAAACCCTCCTCATAATCGCAAAATGGAAAGAAGGCATCAAAAGCTTTAAAGCCTGCCTACATGAATGCGAATAAAAGGAATTTCGAAAATGAAAGTTCTCTCACACTTGAGAAATTTTATGGCACTGATTTAGGCTTGGAATTTATCTCTTCGTTTATAGTCGTATTATGTCCAATTTTATGGAATGCATAGGTTTTTTCCTAACGCTATTTTATTTGCGCTTTTTGATTGCCACTTCTTTAACCCAACGAAATTCTACGTTTGTCACATTCCCGTCACATTCTTTAAAGTGATGTTAGTTACCTTTTTTCCGAAACTCTTTGAAACCAGTCGTTACAGACATGCATGCTTTCTACGGTGTGTGCCCCGTCGAGGTGAATGCTGTGAAATAATATTAGTTTTAATAATTTTTCTTTTAAATATTTGTTTTACAATACACTAACTTTATATTTTCTATCTTTAAAATTTGACAACGACCTGGCCAATGACAATTAACCAAACCATGTAAAACCTCTGTCGATAGTTGTGTTGAATTTGGGGTATATGCTTGCTGCAAATTTTTTCTATGAGTGTTTAACCAATCGTATGCCAATTGTATTGCTAAAGAACCATTCAATTGGGTTACGTTATTAAGATTTTTAAGTATAGCCTCAGTTTTTTCATCATGGCTATATTTAGAAAAATCAGGTACAATATAAAGAGCAGCCTGAAATCGAAATGAAAATATTAAATATAATTTAAAAAGCCGCACAATTATATCGACAAAACCGAGGTGTAGCAAACCTTCTTTTCTTCAACACGCTTTTCAATAACATTCAAGCATTCCGGTTGTGATACCGATGTATATACATTGGAATGATTCTTAATAATGCCCGCCTTTTGCCACGCAATTTCCTCGAGTGTATCACCCAAAAGTTGTGTATGCTCCAAACCCAGCGAGGAAATGCCAACAGTTTTTGTGTTTCTGAAATTGAAAATATGAGCTTAATAAAAATATGTATATTGACTGAGGGTAAGTATAATTCAAACCTGATGATATTTGTACAATCGAGCTCGCCACCAATGCCTACCTCAAGCACAACAACATCCACCTCCTGTTCCAGGAATATGTGGAAACTTAATATAGTCAAGAATTTAAAATAAGCCGGCATGTCTTTTTCATATTCGCGTCCATCTTTGAGACGGTTAAAGACCTGCCAAAAAGTCCGCGTAAACGTTTGCTTTGACACTGGTTCACCGTTGATGCGTATACGCTCAGTTACCGCGACCAAATGCGGTGAGCTGAAGAAACCTGTAGTGGCGCCGTGAGCACGTAGTATGGATTCGGTGAGCGCACATGTAGAGCCCTGCGAAAAATAAATGATGCGCGAAAGTAGTACGCAATTTATAGTAATCAATGAATTTGACATATATTCGAGTCAACAACAAGTAATATGAAAAGTTTTTATTGGAAGTTCGAGAGGTTATCATAATTGGTGATTTGTTTATACTTTTCATTGATAAAATATAAAATTAAAGTTTTCATTGGTCATTTCTTTTCAACGAATTAAATTTATACAATTTGTTATTTCACAGAATCATTCTAACATACATCCAGTTGAAACTAGATTAGAACATGGTTATCTTTGGCAAATGTACGCAGATAAAAATATCTATGATATCCAAAATATTAATATGGAAGTACTATGTACATAGTGGTACCCTATACCGAAGAGAAGATAATATGTATATGCGAAGTTGATTTGTTTAATTGTCAATTGTATCTAATTTATAACAGATGGAATTTTTTTTTTTTAGGTTTGGAGTCCATGGATTCTTAGCTCCTCAACCTTTCTGGTCGGTTGTTCGTTTTGGAATGTAAGGGAAGCTCAGCTTTTTCAGTCGGACACGGCTTTCTAATACTCTAGGTGTCCTTATATAATATTCGAAACTTTTATTTCAAGCCCTGACTATACAAAAATTTGTATTTATTATTTTCGGCTTAAGAGGATAAGAAAACAACCATTATTTTCTTTTTGAAGTTATAAAAAATGGAAAATATTAAACATCATATTGGTTTGGAAGAGAAAGAACAAATTTCCATAATTGAGTACCTACATATGTATGTATTTTGTGTCTAAGAGTATTTTCCAATCTAATAAGATTGTGAATTTATAAGTATAATATTTCATATCGTTACCTAATATAGAAAGGTCCCACCTAACAATTTTATTAAATCGGAGCTTTGGCAAATTCTGATGCAATTGAGTACGATCCATACGAATATTCAAAACATCGTATTTAAAAAAAAAGTGATAGTTAGGGCTTTTCTACATTAAACATTATGGTAAAAAGCGGAGGTAACAATTAGACTACACAAATATGTAGATAACAGCAAATATTGCTGCCGATAGTTATACAAGTCGCATGTACGTTTTCATACTAAATATGGTATTCTAGATATGCCAGAGTGATAATGAACTTTTGCAGTTTTCAGTTACTCATACTTTGCTATTTACATAAGTTACTAGTACCGGAAGTTTTTAGAAGAAGTAAATTACTTATTTGCTTATATGCAAATTGTGTATATTCAAGTACGTTTTACAAGATTTATTGCATTACTTGCTGTGCACCTACTATATCTCAACATTTGAAGGCTTAAACCTAACCTCTCGTTTGCTTCTGTTGTTGCTGCTGTTGCTTCTTAAGCACGTTTGCTATATTAACACTCTCATTAATACAGAAATACATAAGTACTTACCTTTCCTTTTGTGCCCGAAACATGAATAAATGATAATTTATCCAGTTGTTGTAAGCTTAAACCACTTCTTTCTAAATATTTATAGGTACAAGTTAGTGGAATATTTTTATAATTGAGTGCGATCGAGCGACGTATTGTAGATGCATTGGATTGTAGCGTGTTAAGAGCTGCGATTGAAGCCTGCATTAGAAGAAGAAAAAATAAAGTACATATGTATATACAAACTTAGTTTAAAAATAATTAATTAAAGGTTTATATATTTGCAAATATTGTTTTTCCCACGCTTTATTCCTTACCTCGTATTCCTCGTCTACGCTGTTTCCATTTCTTTGATTTTGTTTCGCATACTCTACTACTGTCACATAATTATTTACATTTGTCGTAATGTCTGGCAAGGAAACAGGTTTCTCTATGGTCCGCAGCATTTTAATGTTTTTATTACTGCTGCTGATATCGTCTTTACTAATAATAATACTACTGCTGCTGCTGCTGCAAACATTCGAGGAAAGCGCTCGTCTGCTAACAACTGAACGTAAAGCACGCCGGCACAGCATTATTTTAAAAATTGTCTAGCTTCAAATTGGAATATATTTATGTATGTATGTATGCGCTATACTGTCTTGTATCGGGTATATTAATTTCAATGTTCAGCTTGCCACATAAACAATACAAAGCATGTGAGACCGGGTTGGAGCGACTTGATTGTTAATTTAGAGAAGTTGTTGCCAGCAGGAGCGCATACGATTAAAAAATAAATAAGAATTAAAAAATTTTTTGTTTTCCATATTGTTTAATATAAAAAAAACAATTATTTATTAATAATTCTTATAATTTCAAAGTTCAAAATCATTTTTGGATCAAAATTCCAGCGTTTTAATGGTACTCGTATATGCTAAGTAATAGCACTACAAAAAAACGGGGGCCCTCATATCAATTTTACGTACTTGTACTACGAGTATCTACTTATTCTATAGTTTTCATTAAACAAACTACTTTATTTTTAGGCTAGAATTAGTCGTTACCTAAATATTTGTTCTGTAGTACATATATGTATATGTATTGGTTTTCATTTGTAAAAGACCTGTTCGAGAACACGCATACAACATGGTCGGATATTTTAAGAGTATTATCAACCCTACCTCGTGTTATAAAGGTTAATAATGACTTGAGATAGGCAAGATGCCGATGAGGCAACAACAAATTATTATTGTTTCCCTTGTAAAATGAAAAAACCAAAGACGGAGATGGAGAGCGTAATTTTAGTCACTGGCACGTGACACGTTCAAGCCGAGTAGGAAACATTTGTCCCCGCGGAAATTGTTACCAGCGTGATATCGGTCTCATCTTGTCTCCTTTTGGGAGGTTAAACCTCCATTTTCAGTCAAAAGAACGATAAACTTGCGAACCGCATTTTTTCACTCAAAAACTTTGCTTCTCATCTATCGATGTTCACTCATTTGGATACCGAAAATGGCGACTACAAAGAAATAGTGAAAAGGATGAATAGTAATAATTTAGTTTCGTTTGTCATTTACAAATAAATGGCTGTCGATACTAAACGGGTAGTCTGATTCCGCCGAGAGAGTTTTTGCAGCAATGAATAAAACGTGCACGGCAGAGAAAATGCAACTAAATGTCGGAACACTAAAGTCCATTCTCACCATTAAAGTTTTTTATTATGTACTTACTTATAGAACTTCAGATTCTTTATTTACAATCTTTCAGCAAGACAATCAGTAACTCTCTTATGATTAGAATTTTACAAAATTTAAAAAAATTGGTAGTAGAATTCTACACATTTCTACTTTATATGGTAAGTTTAACTAAACAATGCAGCACTGGAAAAGGGAATGGGATAAAACCAAAAGCATAGACCACGTATCAATTTTTTGTATACGCATTTGAAGTAGATTTTAGAGTACCTTGTATAAGGAAAAAATAATATTAATTATTAATAAAAGTAAAATTTTATAAAATGTTTTTTAAATTATCTTGGCAAGTTATGGTATCTTAATGTTTTCTGTGTCGAGGAATCCATTTTTACAATTTACTTTTACCTAAGACCTATATTAGAGGGTGCTGTCATGCAATTTGTACGTATTTTTATAGGTAAAATTATACTTTTACTATTTTTTAGGGCTGAGAAATTAATTTTTGTTTGGTTATAAAACATACTGTAGATAAATTATTCAGGTAAAGTTAAATTTTTTTAAAAATCAAAAAATAACCAAAACAAAAAATAAATTCTCTGGAATATCGCCTACAGTGGATTTTATAAAAATGTCGTACCTTGAATTCTATTACGAGTACATTATTAAAACAAAATTTCATGAAATTTAAAAAAAAAAAAAATTTAAAAAATGGGTGCGAACAACGAACAACAAATGTTGAAATTACTTCCACATATTTAAATTTAATAAATTTGTTTTTATACGTTTTTCTTCATTAATAAATAAATAAACCTATTAAAAAATCTCCATTTAAGATAAATAATTCTTATTTTAGGCCAAAATTGACGAAAAAATATAATTTTAAATGAAGATAAGATAATATGGTTATTCATACTAGGTTAGGAAGTATAAAACTTGAGTATGAACACATCAACTTATATGCAACAAGTCAACTTTTTTTTTTTTTTTGTTCTTGCTTCGGGAGAACATATACTATATATATATATGCAACAAGTAGCGTTCAATTAAGTCGTTATACTATCTTGATTGTTTCTAATTTCAAAGGCATTTATATTTTTAAGGTAAAAAAAATGAGCATGTGTTATTAATTATATAAAATTAAGGGTTTTTTTTAGGAATGAATTTCTAACAGTGTTGTGTGCTGAATATTTATCTTAATTTTAATTTACACTACCCAATTTTTTGTATGTACATTTCAAATAATATTACAGCTAATATGGCTTAACAGCCCGTTGTACTTAGGCATGTAACTTACTTTTACTTTTAATGGCACAACAACCCATGGAGGGCCTAGGCCGAGCTTTTAGCATCCACTCATGTTGTGCGTGTCATATTTGTACATGAATGGAAGGGACCTACAGTTTAATGCCGAATCCGAACGGCGAAGTGAAAAGCTTTTCGTAGCAATTTTTACTCTTGTAGGTTTGCCATTGCCTGCCAAGAGATAGATGGTGCCTTGTAGAAAAATTATTTTTTTTTACTTTTTGATTTTGCCTGTGCCGAGATTCGAACCCCGGACACTCTGCGCAGCAGTCCAACGCACTACCACTACGCCACATCGACCACAATTTAGGCATGTAAATTCAATTTATATCTTAGAACATAAAATTTTTAAGAATCTAAAGAACTATTGACTAGGCTTGTAATAAAGATGGCCAAAGAAAGCTCTCGACTCGAATATATCACGATATAAAAGTAAGTTATATGTAGGTTGCAGCCAGAAATAACCGAAGAAAATGTAATTCGGTGCGATCCATTTAAGGTGTGTTTGATTGTCTTATCGTTTACCCGGCTAAGCGAAGGAATGCATTCTCTCGCGTTTGCATAGTGTAAACGCACAGAATTCAACAGAATTGCAACAGAATTCAATGATCATTTGAATGAAACAGTATTTATAAAATTTTCATAATAAATATTTTAATACTTTATCTGAAATAGTTTGTCAAAGTCAAAAAATTTAACTAAGTATTACAAATTATCAATACGAAATAATATTAGAAAAACATTTTTATCGATAAGATTATTTAAGTCAACTTGGAATATGTATGTCAGTATTCCATTAGTTGGTATTTTGAGCTATCAGGAAAGGATATGTACATATATACATACATATATTTGATATTGATAGATATACTATGTATGTATGCATAATTAGGTACGTATAGAGGTACATACATATTTAATTTGCCTTGCTTGTTAAAAATATTGACATCAAATACATGCCAAAGCGATTTATAATCAAAATAAAAATAATATGTACATAAATGACTGGACCATACTTTCTTAGTAGATAAATAAAAGTTTGTAATGGCTGATCTTACCTAATTTAGACCCAAGGATTGGATGGTGCCAACCGATTTGTAAGATTGGTTCCAATTTTAATGTCTTTCTTGAGTGCTCTTAAGGTTCTTGGAAAACGATCTTTAGGTAAGATCGGTCATGAAATACTTTGCCACGAATGTGGTCATTAAAAAACCGACCACAGTGTTATTATTATTATAAAGGGTGATTTTTATAAGAGTTTAGTTTTTGAAAATGAAAAAACACGGAAATTTTACAAAAGTGAATGAAATTTTTATTTGGAACGATAAATCAATTCCTGCCATTTACTTTTTAAAGATAATTTCACTTAAATGTTGCCCGCGGCTACGCTTCAAGTGATCCATTCTGAAGGTCCAATTATGGCACATTTTTCACACATTTCGGCAGGAATATCACAAATGGCGCGTTCAATGTTGGCTTCCAAAGCAGCAATCGTGTTTGGCTTGTCCCTATAGACAAGAGACTTAACATAGCTCTACAAAAAGGAGTCTAATGGGGTCAAATCACACGATCTTGGAAGCCAATTGACTACACCAAAACGTGAGATTAACTGATAATCAAATTCGCCTCTCAATTAATGCATGGTTTCGCATGCAGTGTGGCATGTGGCACCGTCCTGTTGGAACCACATGCCGGTCGAGTTCAATTCTTGCATTTTCGGCAAAAAAAAAGTCTGTTATCATCGAGCGGTACCTTTCTCCATTGACCGAAACGTTGCGGCTTTCATCGTCTTTGAAGAAGTACGGCCCAATGATGCCTCATGATCTCATAAACCGCACCAAACAGTGCATTTTTCGGGATGCATTGGTAGCTGCTGAATTGCCTCAGGCTGGTCTTCACTCCAAATACAGAAATTCTGCTTATTCACGATCCATTGAGCCAAAAATGAACATCGTCGCTGAAGACAATTTTGCGATAATACACATTTTTCGCAGAGCACGGATTTTGATAATAAATTTCAATAATTTGCAAACATTGTTCAGGCGTAAGTCTATTATATTATGAAATGGCAAACCAAACTGAGCATAAATCAAGTAACAGCTGTCGAAAAGACCAACTCCGAAAAAAGTATTGCCAGATTGAAAACCACACCTCTAGAAAAAACACCCTTTATTTTACATATTCCCTAATTTAAAAGTAAATCTTCAGCTTGCAATAAAGCTTTCTTAATTTTAATTTTGCTTTTCAAAAACTTAGATATTAAACTACTTCTGTATTTGCACGAAATGGCAACTCAAGCGAGATTTAAGTTGCGAAAATATTTTATAGTGAAGTCGTGGTTATATTGGAAATTTTTCTCGGCGAACACTTTGTGCTTGGTGTGCAATACACCCAGAATATAACGTATTCGGTGCAACAACAATATCAATTTGTGCGTCGAGCAAAATATTCAATATGACCATGGCTTAAACGAGCAAGACAGAAAGTAATCGAAAAATTTACACTAGTGATGGAACTTTTTTAAGTCGACCGATTCGTGTACTTTTTTATATTAAACGAGTTGTACGCGAGTAGCGAATAGACTCGATTGAAGCAATTTACTGGAGTAAAATCCAATTAGAAACATAGTTTTAATGTAATTTTATAACAATTTTTACATATTAAAATGTATACGTAATTGATGAAATATTAAAAAATTGCCAAATAGCAGCTTTTCTGCGTTTTCCTATTGTTAGTTGGGAATTCAAAAATGATACTCGATGTAGTCGTTACTCGCTTAAAAATATTTTTAATCAAGTACAATTTTTTTTGCTTTAATCGATTGTACTCGATTAAAAACCTACTCGAGGCCCATCACTAACTTACACGTGTTTGTGTTGTTGTTTACCTTTGACATTTCAATATAAAGTTTATTCCCCTTATAAGAAAATATAAGAATCAAGAATAAAAAGCGGAAATTGCAGAAAAAAAACTAAAATTGCATTACACAAATAAAAGAAGATACAACCAAATTACGTAAACTACCACAACACTAGCAATTTCATAAACGATGTTAACAAAAGGATTTTCAAATTTGTAAGTCTCTACATACGATTTGAATAAACACCAATGCACAAATGAAACGATTGATTTTGAATTTTTATCACTTTTTCAAATATATGTATGGACATATAAAATATCACAACATTGTATAGTCAATAAATTCACTAATTCTGTTTTTTTTTTCTTTAGAAATTGACACATGTGGAAGTAAACAGCTGACGTTACATTCGCGTTCTCGTTTCACTTCGCTTGGGAAAAAGTAAAAAGCAACAACAATTAACTTATCGCTTATAAACAATTCGATTCGATTTTATTAACATAAAATACACATGCGTATTAATTTAAGACTTCGTTTGAAATTCGGAATTTAAATAATTAATTGAATAAAAGCATATGCCATGAAGCGACGTCAAGTGGACACTGAAGAAAATGCGTGTGAAGTGGAATTGAATACGAAAGAGGTTGTGGAAGAGGAAAAGCAGCGGGAGGCTGCAAATACGGCAAAGTCCAAGTATGTAATTATAAATATGCATTTAAAAATAATATATTCTAATGATAATGATTGTTAAATCCCTAAAGCGCTGATGGTATTCGATGGCTCGATGAAGCGCAGTTTATTTTCTGGTCTTTGTAGATTATACGAAGTGTGTTTCAATATATTGTGACCTGTCATGGACACAGGAACATATTACATGTGTACGATATTCAGTGAGGAAGAGAAAAACATAGAGCAAGCTTACTAATAAGTAGAATTCCTACTGATAATTTACCGAAGAGCGCCAGATCCCTTCATAAATATACTAAAACGCCTAGATGGGCTATGTACTGGGAATTTTGGTAACCTTTACATATATGTACCAACACATTAAAACAGTGTATCTTCTAATCTAATATAGTCAGAATAGGCTAAAATTAGGTTATTGTCTAGTTTAAATTCTTAATTTTTCAATAGTTTCTCCATTATAAACCGATAAACTGACCAAAGTCGGGGTTTTAGACAACAAGAAATGATGTATGAAAATATTGTAATTATTATCGTTCTATATAAAAAAAAAGGGGTTTCAGCAGTGGCATACATCTGAACTCAATATTTTAACCGTAAAATGATTTTTTATAGTAAAAATTGTATTAAATTGCTTTCCTAACGTAACACAGAATGCTTAAGAGTTTACGGTTATGAAGCCAAAACAAATAATGAAAGAATATGTCAAAAAAGTAGTGCAGTCGAACTAAGGCGTTATAAAAGCCTTACAAAATACCACTTTCTAAAGTACACCGTGAAGTGGATTACTATGTAAGGAAATGAGATATTTACATGTGACGTAGCATCACTAAGACTTCCGTCATAGGAGTATTAGAACCGGTTCCTTTAAATAGTCTTCAAGCGTACAAGAACAATTCCGTTGAAATCTTTTGATCATCTTTAAAAATTCAACATTTTCTAATATTCATTATTTTATCTACTTTTTAATTTTCTATTGTAGCTCCAACAATTCCACCACTGCTACCCGCCTGGGCAAATGTGAGGTATGTGGCGCCGATGATGCCCGCTATTCCTGTCCGAAATGTGAGGTGAAAACCTGCAGCGTAAGTTGTGTTAAAATACACAAAAAAGAACTTGCTTGCGATGGCATACGAGATCGTTCCAAGTTCATACCGCTACGTAAAATGTCGAAAATGGATTTTATGAGTGATTACTATTTCCTCGAGGAATGTACTCGCTATGTTGAGGATCGTAAAAATGATGGAATTAAACGTTTTACACGCTACAATAAAGTGTTGCCAACGCATTTGTTCCGCTTGCGCAATGCTGCTTCAGAGCGCAGGACAACTCTACGTTTTCTACTGCAAAACTTCTCGCGACACAAAGAAAATACTACGTACTACGATTGGAAGCAAAAGAAAATACATTGGCGCATTGAGTGGGTCTTTGTGAATGCCGGCAATCTAAAGTATATCGATGAACGTTGTGCCGAGGATATACGACTACATCAACTGTTGGACAAGTATGTTAATCCGGCTAACGTGGAGAGTGTACCGCTGAAAAAATCATTAGAATATTATCAAAGTGTTGGAATGTTTAACTTGAAGGTATGTTTGTAATTATATACATACAATCGTGGGTATCACTAAAGAAAAATGTTGTAATTACAAACAAAAAATTTAAAAATTATTAAAGTTATGTAATTCTGCACATGATTTCGCTGCATGTGAAACAGTTACATATGCGTAGTTTTAACTTCCGTATCCGCGTTCACAAAAACAACTATGTACATATATTCAACTACATACTCATGTTTGAGAACATGTTTCTTATGCAACTGTGAAATTTTTTCGTATCAATGCAATTTAAATGAGTTACTCAGATCCAACCTCTATAAAAAAATATGTTTAAAGAGGTTGGTTTTGTTTTCTTAAAGTTTAGAAAATAAAGTTGTATGAAATAGATATATTATTTTAAATTTTCTTCTACTTTCGTATCTGGGTTAACAACTGTCAGTTTTTGACATTAGCATCCGCATTCTATCTCTTTTTTTTTACATAGCAATAAGCTCTAATATTTTTTCTTCTTAAGGTTCTACTCAAAGCCGAGGGTATTAAACGTTGTCAATCACGTTTTTATGCATTGGATGTTTCCAAGACATTAAAGGAGAATTTGGCTAATAAAACACTTGTAGAATTTCCATGCCTATGTGTGAGCTACGAGAATAATCCAAATGGCTTCGATATTATCGATAGTGGTAAGAGTAAAATCGTTAGTTTCTTTCAATCACTTACACTATCTTTTTTGTTTCAAGATGAAGATGTTGAGCGTGAAACAAAAGACTATCAATCCTCATTAGATGAACTACGTAAGCAGCAAAGAATTTCAAATTCAAAATCAAAAAATAACAGCAGCGATGAAGAAGATGACGCCGATGAGGCGGAGAAGCTAAAAAAGCTGCGCACTGAAAAGCGCCGTGAACAACGACGCAGCAAACGTGAAGAATTTGAAAATACTCCAAATAATTATCTCTTCGCTGATGAGAATTTATGGGATATGCTGTCAACATCTTCATCAGGTGATGGCAATGCCACGGAAGAAGAAAAAGAGCATGATGTATAAACTAGTAGTTTTACATGCATGCACGTCGTTTTGCTATTTAATTAGATTAGTTTCATTTATTTCGTTTTCTGTAATTAAGAGTTGCCAAATTTTTGAATTCTTTTTTATATAAGTAAGTTTATAATTTATAAATTATCTACACCAGAATAAACAAATTAGTCACAATAATTATTGATAATCTTTACATTACTAAAATTATGTGGGATATTTTCACTTTCGATTTCAAATACGCAAAGCATTTCTTTTGTTTTACGGTTGTTGATGTTTCTTTTCTTTTCGCGTTAAATTCAATACAAAATTATTTATTACAAAACCCAAAAGTATAATATAAATACTATAATAACGATACCAGCAGCGGCGGCTTTAACATACATTGATTTACGATTTAAATATGTGGCGTCTTTTTTATATTTCTGCGACATCATTGAGAGATTTTGCGTTTTCGTGTCCAATTCTGCAAAGAAGAAAACATACAAATCAATTATTTATTACTTTCTATTACAATCATTAATTACCTGATAGAACTGTGCCTCTTTGCAGTACATCATCAATGTTTTGCACCTATAGAAAGTATAATTTCATTATCATTTCTGCTCATTTTAACTACTCAGTTCAATAATTTACCATAATTCTTTGCACATCTTGTAACTGTGTATTAATTGTATTAATATTTCTTCGGCGATCTGTCAATTGTTTTTTGGCTTTTTGTATATAAACATCAAATTCGATAAATGCGTATGGACGCGTTACTGAATTGACACGCCGCCCATAGTTGGTATGAAATTCTTGCGCTAAATCTTCCAAATAGTTGAAAGCCAAACGCTTGGAGTACATTTTATCACACATAACCAAATAACAGACATCGTTTTCAATTAAATAACTAATAAGAAACAAAAATAAAAGATAACGAATTTGAATTTAGTGAAGGGATCAAAGTTTAAAATTTACATATGCATGATTTAAATCGATGAATAATTCTTCAATCAAAATGAATATGCTCTAAAATTAATTCCCACAATATGTGCAAATTGGATGATGTGTAACGATCTCTGGATTTATTTCGCTCAAAAAGAGAATGCAATCAAAACTGCATAACTATTTAACTACTTAAGTATTTTACAGCAGCTCCTCCCTCCCAATCCTAAACCGCATAGGTTGTATCACCCAGATTATACTGCATATTAAATTTTCTCATTGGGTAACCAAACTGTGTTATGTGAACTTACTGGAATAGATATGGACCAGTTTCGATGCTACAACGTGCCGGTGAATGTGAGCCCAATTTTCTGAATAACATTTTTGCTTGATTCTGATATTCCAGAATACTGCGACCAGACTGCAAGCAAGAACAAATTCAATAACAATAACGCCATATATTTAAGAGCTTTAATTATGCTACGTACTTGTTCGTCATCTTGCATTGTGCCAACCAATGGAAGTCCATCAATTACTCGCGCTATCATCGTCAGCAGTGCCATTTTTGCTGTTGATCACTTTATTGCTCCCGGGAATTTTAGGTTTAGCTGATGTTGCTGTTCTTTCCGATTTGTTGCAATCAGCAGGCTTCAAGCTAATTATACACTTTCACTTTTAACACAAATCGTTACAGCTTAGTTTCAGCTTTTTCCTCCCAAAAAAGAAAATGAGCATAAACACTCACTCAACGTCTGTTTCGTTGCAATTGGTGAAAATATGCGTTTGCGACATCTACGCGAACACGTCAGCTACGTATTGTTGAAATGTCAAATTTTTTACAGTGACTGTAGGAGTGCATAGGTTCGTAAAATTTAAAAAGCAGTATATTATCAGAAATGGTGTAACATAAAAGCCATAATCTATTTGCAAATATAGCATTACAATATTTAAAAATTGTAAATTTTTATTTTATACTTATCTTATAGAAATCCATTACTCTTTCTTCAAGGCAAAATCAAAAAATATTATCATGAGCACCCTGTTCTTAGAAACATTTGCTAGGTGAGTGAAAAACAGGTAAACAGTTGGCAGAAGTTGGAAGCACTTCTGTTGCGTGATTTGTCCCCAATTTTGTGAATATATTATAATTTTACATTGTTTTAGAATTTTGTGAATATTGTGTTTAAAAAATTATGCATTTTTCTTTGCGCAAAATACCAAAACATTAAAAAATATTGTCAAAGCGTAAACGTAAGTAAATAGAAGCAGAAAAATTATTTGTATTTCTATTGGTGAAAGTCATTGGTGTAGGTGTATTTTGTGTGTGAGAAAGGTAAGAGACAAATTGGCGAAACAGAGAGTGCAGCAGCAGTGATGTGTTTTTAGTAGCTAATGTGATATAATTTAGTGTGATTAAATGAATGCTGAATTAGATATTAGTTATTTACCAAAGAAATTAAAGTTTTTTGTTAAAATTATATTTTTTTAAAATCGTTTTAATGTTAGTAAATACAGCTCTGCACATGCTGCAACGGAATCGCAGTTTTGTTCTCTTTTTGCATTCCGTTCGTTGCTGACAATTTGGCAATATGACATTCTCCTTTGTGTTCTTCATTTATTGTGCTTTTTATTTCGACTAGTGGAGAAGTCTTTCGTAGTGAAAAATTTTGAAACTTTAGAAAACTTAAAAAAACTATACGAATAACAAACAATTGGCAAATAGAAAGTGCAAAAATTACAGCTTCAAACTATGCGCTACATTAATAAATAGCATAAAGAGAAATAAATTTAAAATATATTGTGTCATTTTAAATTGAAAAAAGGTAAGAGTAAAAAAGATCAACGTTTAAAAAGTTCCACGTAAACTTTTTCATTCCTTCATTTTTTTTTTCAATCATCAACACATTGCGTATGGACGGACCACCTAAAGGTTTTCCTTTATTCTCGCTCTTTATTAACATATGCTTAAGTAAGATGAGAGCCTGCTTCAATCTTCATCCATTCATTCAGACCTAGTTTTAGGGGTGCATTCAACTTTGTATGCAATAAATCGATAGAAAAATGGCTATTTACTTTATCATTTTAATTTTAGTTCTACAAATATATCACTCATTAATTTGTATTTAATATGTATGTAAATTATTTATTATTGATTGCATGATTTTTTCATTGTGGGCTATTTAGCTAAACATTGTTAATTCATTTGTATATACATATATATTACATTTATATATAGGATCTTTATATTTGCTAAGAAAAAATGTCTTGGGTTCAACAAACAACGTCACCTGTACAACAACAACAATATCAGCAACAACCGCAACTACATACACAGCATCCTTCTCCACCTACCGCTGCATCTGCTCCTGCTGTTCCTCTTCACCCATCTTCAGCAACAGCTTCCCTTTCATTTATGGGTAAATCCTCTAATGTTTCTAACCTTTCAAACTCCATGCGGCAAATACAAAACCATGCCAACGGTGGTTCATCACCATATTCATTATCATCACCGCCACCACCACTACCTTTACAGCAACAGCAAGTACATGCTCAACAACAGCAACAAAGTCATTTAAATAATCAGCAGGTAATTCAGTTTTTATTTTGTTTCTAATTTTGCATTTATTGTACTGTACAACATATGTATTAAGGAGTAGCCTCCATGAAACGTCGGGATTGAATCTCTGGATTCCCAATATTTGCTTATTTAACATTTATTATAAAATTGGTAGCGTTTGAGACTTCATTTTCACTTGTTCATATTGCAACCCCGAATTTTTACATATTAATATTGTGTTTCATTTTATCACGAAAACTTAACAACTTATTAGTCCAATTTGAATATGCTGACTTTTAATATGTATGTAGGTACATATTTTTTGTTATCTTGCAAAATAATTTCTATCATATCGGCATGTGAATATATTTATGATAGAATTATTGTAAAAATATATGCCATGTTATTTCCGAAATTGGGGTTTTGAAAAGATTTTATCTATATCCGAATAAATTTCACATTAGGACACAAATGTTGTATTTTCCATATATTTTTTGAAATTGCAACTGCTATTTATTCCATCCATTTTTTTACTTTGTGGCTTTTCAATTTTAGATTTTTATATTCGTATTCGTTTTTCCATTAGATCTTTCAATATTGGCACAACCCAAATATAAACATTGTGATGCACATTAAAGATTAAACTAATGTGATTTTCTTTTTAAAATTATTTTTTTAATTTAAGGAAAAGTAATTAAAATACAAAATTATTTTAATTTGTTCCATATGTCATATATAAACATGGGTTCACTCAAGGTGAAAACTTGCATCCCATACTAGGTCAAATCTGCACCACCGTCAAAATACAGCTTCCTAGATTGAAAAACTTGTTTTGGCTTAGTCAAACCCCAGAAAATAAGAACAAAGATACTACTATCATCGCCAAATTTGAAACATCGTTTGAAAGAAACTACGTTCTTAGCTCTCTTGCTAAATTCCGACGTGAAAGTAAGGGCTTACTGCGTCTCCAGCATGCTGGTTTCCAATCCAACAGACCTATATATGTTAATGAGGGCTTAACAAGAGCAAACTCAGTTATCCTGCAGCATGCTCTACGGTATAAAAAAGATAACATTTTATCAGCCGCGTTTACTCGCCGTGGTATCGTGCACATAAAACTGAAGGGTGAAGATAATGCTATGTCTGTCGACTCATTGTCAAAATTGGGCAAATTCATAGATTCTTTTAATTCCGAACATGGTCCTGGCGAGCCTGGTGCACGTAATCCTCATTGTTTTCGTGACTCTAGCTCCTAATATCTTTTTTCCTAATTTTTTTATCTTAATTTTAATTTTCTATAATATTAATTTTAATTATATTTTTTTGACATCTTCATATATCACAGCAGCGAAGAAAACGTACTTTTTTATCAAGCACGCGTTATACTTTAAGACTTTTTTACTAAGGAATTTAATGTTTAAAAATGACTAGTTCTCTTAGTAATGAAAATGCTCGTTCCAAAGATAATACTTTCAATATGATAAGAATACTCTCAAAACAAAAGACTGGGTTAAAAGTTTGCCACTTAAATGCGCAAAGTTTGATTAATAAGATTGACGAAATGCGATATTTGTTTGAGGGTTCTGGTATGGATGTAATTTGTGTTAGTGAAACATGGTTTAATAGTGGTATGTCTGATGCTTTGTTCAGCTTAAATGGTTACAAAATATTTCGTGCGGATAGGGTTAGCCATTCAGGCGGTGTTGCAATCTATGTAAAAGAAACGTTTACGTGTAAAATACTCAGTAAGTCCCCACCTGATAGTCTTATTGAATATATCTTTGTTGTAGTTTCAAATGTAAATCAAAAATTGCTTCTTGGTTGCGTATTTTTTCTACTTTTTTTTTTTTTTTTTTTTGATTTTGCCTGTGCCGAGATTCGAACCCCGGACACTCTGCGTAGCAGTCCAACGCACTACCACTACGCCACAGCGACCACTGTGGTAAAAGAGGTGAAAATTGCAAAAAGTAATTATTATAGGGACAAGTATAGTTCAGTTGTGAATAGTAAGCAGAAATGGCGTGAGATACGCAATATAGGGCTTTGTAGAAAATCATTCGACTCTTGTGATAACGTAGACGTTGAGGATTTAAACAAAAAATTTGTTGATATACCTATGCCTTTTGTCAATCAAAACGTTTACCAGACTATTGAAAGTTCTTTTAATGCCAACTCTAGCTTCAGCTTCAATTGTGTTTCTCAGGCTGATGTACTGCAAAGTGTATTATCAATAAAATCGAACGCTCTAGAGTATGATGACACTAGTCCTATTTTTCTGAAAATTTTGCTTCCGAAGATTCTCCCATATCTAACTCACATTTTTAATACTGTGCTCACAAAGTCAATTTACCCGATAGAATGGAAGAAAGCTAAAATAATACCAGTACCAAAATCTCATAATGAGTACCGCCCAATAGCTATACTCCCATTTATATCCAAAGCGTTAGAATCGTTACTTAGTCAACAAATTAACACACATTTGAGTAAAAATAGTTATATAACTGAAAGGCAATCAGGCTTTAGGGAAAAACATAGTTGTATTACTGCTCTAGTAATGTAATTGAAGACTTACGTTCTAGCATAGATGACAATAAAGTTGGATTCTTAGTTCTGTTGGATCACTCCAAGGCTTTCGATACAGTCGACCATAATATTTTGGAGACAAAACTAATAAAATTATTTAACTTCTCGCCATCTGCGACGAATCTTATTGCGTCATATCTTTCCAATAGGTCGCAAGCTGTCTTCGCCAATAACTGTTCATCAGTCTTTCTACCCATTATAAGAGGTGTTCCTCAAGGTTCTGTCTTGGGTCCCCTTTTTTTTTCTATGTACATAAATGACCTACCTAGTGTTTTGAAAAACTGTAAGATCCATATGTACGCAGATGACGTCTAGTTGTACGTCAACTGTAAGCGTGAGAACCTCTATGACTGCATCAACAATCTGAATAGTGTTCTTGAAAACATTGGTAATTGGGCAATAAAAAACGGCTTAAGCCTTAATCCAGCAAAGTCAAAATGCTTGGTAATAGCGAAGAAAATCATAGACATTTCCACTGCCCCTAACCTTTCATTAAACGGAAGCAATATTGAATACGTAGACTCTGCAAAAAATCTAGGGGTAACCTTCAACAGAACTCTAACTTGGAATAACCAAATAAGTAACACGGTTGGGAAAGTCTACAGCATGCTTCGTGTTCTTTGGACGACGCAGTACTTTACTCCTCTTCATATTCGAATGCTACTTGCTAGAGCATATCTCATACCAACAATGCTATATGGCTGCGAAATATTTGCAAATTGTGATAGTCTAAGTAAAAATAAATTAAATATTCTTTTCAATAACATTGTTCGTTATGTGTTTGGACTAAAACGAAGAGATCATGTTTCCCAGTATGCTAAAAGAATCCATGGCTTAACCTTTGATAACTTACTGAACTATCGAACGCTTTTATTGTTGCATAAAATTATATGTAATGCAGAACCCAGTTATTTGTTTTCGAGATTAAACTTTTCTATATCCAATCGAACTAATATGATTAACTGTTTACGTGTTTCTTGTTTAACGTCTGAAAGGCAGTTTTTTGTACACTCTGTTCGTCTTTGGAATGCACTTCCTAATAGTTTAAGATCTGGTAATAATGCTGTGCAATTCAAAAATAAACTAGCTTTATTGCTTTCTTCGCTGTAATAGGAAATAATGAAATATATCATGTTATTAAAATTTTTTACGAATAGATGAATAGATGTTTAATGTTTAATTTTAAAGTAAAGTTTAAATTTGTATGTCATGCAATATATATTATAAGTCGTATTTAATCTTGTTTATGCTACATGCTGCCGGTACTGCTAATAAGGTTTTAAACTTTGTTGTGCCGGTTTTCGAAAAAACAAAAAATAAATAAATAAATAAATAAAAATAAAAATCCCGGCGTTATCCCGGGTATAGAATTTCTGAGTTTCGAAATCCCGGTATTTCGAAAAATGCTCGAGGACTCCTATCCTTAATATGTAGTATATTATTTTGTAGAAGTCATCATTTCATCTGTAAATGATTTATTATCATGTTTTAGTTTAAATTCCTAATCTTAGGGGTTTTCGGAGTAGAACATTCATTAAACACATTAACGCCATTTTCATTTTAGTTACATACCATATTATAGGTATTACATATCGTTATTAATAATCATATATTAGAGTTCACCTGTTAACCTTTAAGTGGACCACGGAAGTATCCAGATACTGAAGCTTTTTGTGGCGTTGCTTTAGTAAATTAGTTTTTCTTGCTATAAAAAAAATAATTTAAAATAATCCCCTGCTCATCATTCAAAATTAAAACTAATTGAAAAATTACTTTCAACGAGAACTAGTACACGTTGTAGGTCTAATTGTACTTAAAATAACTGCATACTATAAATTTAATTTTTATGTTGATTTTCAAAACTAGGTTCAATTCCCCATAAATATTGAAAGAGGAAAAAGAGTTTGACAATAAACAAAAACGAAAGTGAACTAAAAATGAAATGAAAAATGTTATGTGGGTGTATGTTATGGGGTGTAAGGACGATTTCACACATGTAAGGAAAAAGAGGATCCAGAGACCACCCCCAGCTACCAGTATTACTGAACAGTGTTATTGTGAATGGCAATACAACGAAGAAGAGATTTAACAAGTTCTGCGCTTTATTCGTAAATGTTAAACGAGTTGGAGAATAAAACACATACTATTCAACAAATCTCCCGATATTTTTTGAAATATCATTAGACCCTCCTTAAGTAGACGTTTGCGTACACTGCTGATCGTCATACACCTTCTATATTTCCTTTTAGTTCCTCTCCAGTTTCGTTTTATTCTGTATATGTATGTATTTCGTCGCTCCGTCTTGTTGGTTGTTGCCTTTCTTTTGTCTGCTTTGGGTCTCCGTTCTGCAATTATTTTTGTACCTACTTTCAGTGCTGTGCAAATGATTTGCAACTGAGAACACATAGAGCTAAATCATAGATTTTCGGTCACTAAAAATATGCAAATAAAAAACTTGGTATGAGGTTCCATGCCATATATTATAGACGTTTATAAAACAAAAATAAAAAGTACATACTTCACTAATACAAAAACAAAACTTAATTTTAATATAAAAATGTATTGTATTTGTATTGTGGTCGTTGTGGCGTAGTGGTAGTGCGTTGGACTGCTGCGCAGAGTGTCCGTAAAAATTGCTATGAAAAGCTTTTCACTTCGCCGCTCGGATTCGGCATTAAACTGTAGGTCCCTTCCATTCATGTACAAATATAAGACGCACAACATGAGTGGATGCGAAAAGCTCGGCCTAGGCCCGCCATTGGCTGTTGTGCCATTAAAAGTAAAGTAAGTAAAGTATTGTATTTGGCTGTGCAAAACATTTGCAACTAGTTATTTATTTAAATTAAGAATAAATAACAGAAAATTTAATTTAATATTTATAACCACCTGTTTTTTATAACTGCTGAGCATATCCTTGGCATGGATGTGATTATATTATTCAAAAATGTATTTGAAATGTACTTCCACTGTTTTTCAACTTCTGCAAAGAACTTTTCCGATTTCTTAAAATTGTTGTTGCCTATTCGTCGTTTTACGATCTCCCAGAGATCCTCGATTGGATTTAGGTCTGGCGACTACGCCGGCCATTGAAGAACATTAATATTTTGCGATTTGATGCAATCTTTTGAAAATTTCGACGTGTGTTTGGGATCGTTATCTTGCTGGAAACTCCAAATAAGTGGCATTTCCCAAGTGAGACTTCATTATTCCTTAAACACGGTGACTTGGATCGGTTCCTTGTGCAGGAGAAGATTCGAACTCTAGTCATTCTGCGTAACAGTCCAACGGACTACCACTACGCCACAGCGACCACCTCGACATCTCCGCTATTGATTATTTTCAAGTGAAGGAATTAAAATATAACATAAAATGTGTTAATATTTGATTTCTCTTAAGTCTGCAATTACCAAAAATTAACAAAAAATCAATTGTGATCGAATAAAAATAGTGTATGATTCAAAACATTTGTAGTTACTTTCAGTGAACTGGGAACTGGATGAGCCAATGAAGAACTTAGGTATAGGCCAGGGCGGCATCTGTTAGAAAGTAAAGTATCTGTTGGGAAACTCCAGAACACATTTGAAAACACTACGAGACACTCGCAGGAGAAAAAAATACTTGTGGCACTACTACCTTGAAAGTAGGACATCATAGCCTTGAAGCTGTATCTGCTACTGAGATTCCTCAGCTAGATTTGCTTAACTGACATCTGGTCACTTGCACAACAATAGATTTAAGCTCCCAGTACAAGTCTTTGAATAAAAATCTATATTATTTATCAGTCGTCTTTTAACATCTTTACGTAAACATTTTAATGAGTACCCCCAAAAACAAGATAAACGGCATAAGCACAACAAATTTAGATATCCGTTTTTATTTCTTGCAATATTGGTATTTTAAAACCGGAGTAGAGTAGGGCACAAAAAAGATGTCTTTTTGTGAACTTCATCTCTAAATTCGGGCAAAGTAAACTATTATTCTGACCCACTTTTTGTTATGGGTTGAATGATAAAAAAACTTATAGGTAGAATAACTGTATTACGAGTATGTGCATGTATGGTATCTGTTTTAAATTGTTTTCTGTGGAGTCGAGTAAGTAGTACACGGTATATAGTTGATTGAACTGTGTAACAGTCCAATGTTGATAATTGATGGGCAATAGCTTCTTATTGCATTATTTTTCCCACTTTTTAAACTTAATTCAACAGAGTTAATAACAACGTTTTTCAAACATAACATAAGTTCTTTTACAATAATTTTATCCCTAATGATTTTCGCTGTTTGACTCACCTATAAAAAATAAGCTTTTCTTAGGAAATTTTTACCCTGGAGGTTTGTCATTACTTGATAAGAAGTGGGTGGTGCAGTGCAGATAAATGTTTTATTTTCTAGGTTTTGATTTTTTCCTGTGCCGAGATTTGAACTCGGGCACTCAGTGAGGCAGTCCAGTACACTATCAAGTACGCGACAAAAAAAACAAAGTGGACTTACCTTTTCTAAAAAGCAAAATTTTTAATTTATAAACTATTTTGGCTCTAGTGATCCGGGATGCAAATCGCTTTCAGTCTTAGCCCCCCTCAATGAAGCATCGCCACCAATCGCTTCTGCTATGCGTGCGCAGGCACCAGTTGATAAAGCCAAGTCAGTCAGGTCCCTTTGTACCTGGCCTTTCCAACGTTCCAACACCGTGGCTCGAATAGAATACCTTCCTAGCCGGTGGGTTTTCTTCCATTCGCTCAACATGACCTAGCTAGCGAAACCGTTGGATTTTTATGCACTTGACTATACACTTCCTTAATTTGTTAAGCACTAACACGCTTGCCAAATACATTTGCCCATCGGCCTCATGAGGAGTGTTGAGTGTTCGTAATTGAAGAACGGTTAGTGGCACTAGACTCCCAATGACCGCTTCAATCGCGGGGACAAAACATGAACCACATGAAACATCGACCATTTTAATGACTATACGAGTTTATATAAACGAGTGAAATATAGAGTAGATATTCGTAAACACTTTGATGTTTACATAATGATAAGTACATACATATATACATATAATCGTTGAATGAATAAACAAAAAATGTGTATTTATTTGAACAAAATTCAGAGTTTTAACACCTAAATATTGTCTCTTTTTCAAACGGTAGCACTAAACTTATGTATCATATATGGTACATACATACGAGTACCATATATACACACTTTTTAGATATATCAACTACTTTAGTAGTTGACTACAGTCACGCGGTTCATTATGTTTGTAGTAGGGTATGTCAAGTGTTTGAAAATAAAACTTTTATAATTTTCTGTATCATATTTTAAATTGTGCTTTTGTAAAAACTAAATTGAACACTCTCTTACAGCAACACCAACAACAACATAAAGCTTGGCACCAGTTACAACAAAACTACTTGCCACAGCAAACAAAAATGATGCAATCCAGTGCTGCGAATAATTGGCAACAACAACAACAACAGCCACAACAATCGCCAAGTATCAATATGTATCAACAACAACCGGTTGCAGCTACATCAAGCAATTGGCAGCAACCTGAATTGCAAGCAGCACCCATACAACAACACCAATATGGGTATCAGCAACAACCAGTGTCGGCGCCGCCGCCAGCTGCTGCTGCAACATATGGAAATTTTTATAATCAAACACCTCCACAACAACAACAGCAACCGCTCGATGCTGCAGCAGGAACATTTTATCAACAACAACAACAACAACCGCCACCATCGCAACAACAACAACCACAGTTGCCATCGACTGTTGGCATCGCAGCGCATGATTATTTTGATAACAATATTAACCATAACAACAACCACAACAACAATAGCATCAATAAAAAGAATGATGGCTGGGGCGATTGGGATTGGAATGATAATAGCAATGTTGCCAATAATGATCAACAACCACAACAACATCAACAGATACACCAGCAACAGCAACAACAGCATCTGTCGCTTAATAATTACAATGCCAAAAGCGGCATTATTGAAGATAGTTTTGGTACACAAAGTAGCGACAGCTGGAATTGGGGTGTTTCTGATGATAAAAATGCAAATGCAAATGCCGGAGTTGTCGTCGCGGCTGTTACAGTAGAAACACTGCCACCACAAACAGCAACATCATTAGCAACAGCATCATCATTTATTGCACCCTTACCACCACAAGTGCTAATTGCAAATGATCAAGCATTACAACAACAGCAACAACTTCCGCAAACGCCGAATAGTTTTCAAGTGCCACAACATCAACAACAGCAGAAAGTCGGTGACTTCTCGGTTGTAACTTCAAAAAAAACTAACGTTGCAGGTTAGCCTTGGTTTACTTTAAATATTGTAAGAATCAATTTTAAAAAATTGTCTACCTTTTTCTCTAGCCAAGCCGCCCACTTCGTTGCCACTAATGCCGGAGATAAGCAATGAGAACTATAACAGTTTAGGAGTTCCCCCCTCTGTTGCTGCAGCAGCCGCTCCCACAAATAACATTCCAAACAATTCAGTGTATTTGTCACAAGCGAAACCCGTTGCAAGACCTTCGCGTCAATATGCCTCACCTCCGGGTGGCAATACACCCTCAGACACGCCCGAAAGCGCTTTAATACCCCCACAAGGCTTTCAAAATGAAGAACCTTTAAAAGCTGAAGTGACTGCATCTATCCCTCAGCATCCACCACCGCCGTCAGTCACGCCGTTACAGCATCCACCATCTCTTGTAATGACACCAACCACAGCAGCATCAGCACTGCCTCCACCGCCACCAACATCCGCTGCTGCCGGTGGATTAGCTGCAAATCCTTTTAAACGTGCCGGTACTGCTCAACATCATCGCGCCTCTGCTGGCCTCATAAATACAGCAGCAACGATATCATCTATTAATCCTCCTTCAACCTTAAATGTGCCACCACCCCCAGCAGACTTTGCAAATCCTATGCCCAATAGTAATTGTGGCCTGTTGGAACCTGATAACTCTGAAATTTTGCATGAAAATCAAGAGGTGCTAGCTGCGCTAACATTGCCGTTGCCAGCTACCCAAATAATTACAATGCCTGGCACTACGCATCTACTACAACCTCCCAATGATGATCGCAATCAGTACTTGCAAACGAGTCATCTGTCTGAGAATCCTGATGAACGGGAATTGAATTTGGAGGCGGATACCAGTTTACCCCCACCAGGGCTATCACGATTAGTTTTGGGTCAACCGGAGTTGGAGGCTTCACAGCAGCGCATGGTGACTGGTACAGAGGCGGACAGCATTGTATCTGCGAACATGCATATGGAAGAAAGGCATGCTGATGGTGAAGATACCTCAGTGGAGCAGCAGCAGCAGCAGCCCATGCAGATTCCAATGATGTCTGCAACACAACGTGGTGGTATCTTGTCCAATATTGGTGGAAATATTGGAGGTATGTATGCAATACAAAAAAAAAAAAAAAACAAAATTAATAAATTGTAAATTTTTTTTTTCTATCTTATCGGTACAACAGCTTTAGTCAGTTCATCCACGAACATTGATATCATCACCGATCGTAATCTTTACCTGGTGCCTGGTGAAAGTAATATAGCTGACGAGCAGCGTGTAGTCACGGGAGTTGAAAATGGAGTACTAGGAAGTGGAGTCGCAAATGCAAACACTGTCCCACAACAAATCATCAGTGAACTGCGAGAAATTGAGCTAGATGGAGAAAATCTAGAAGACCAGCAAACGATCGCCTCAGTAAGCATACGCAATGAGCCACCACTGGAAGGTGCAGCATCAACTTTGATTGCCGGTGCGGTAGCAGCAGCAACACCAGGTCAAGCACTAGCACCCAGTGTTGAGTCTGAGAGAGAAACGAATCATCATCATCATCAATCGAAAACGAAAGATCATCACTCTAATGTTTCTACGGGTAATGATGAAAGTGATCAAATGCAGGAGCATCATTATCAACATCATGGCAGATATTCCAACAACAATAAATCACGAAAACACGTTGAAGTCGGCGATAATAAATTGGACAGGCAACAACGTAAAGGCGGCGAAAAACAACGTTCTGTTGATCGTTTTGAAAGTGAAGAAGAGGAAGAGTCTGCGGAGTACTCAAGTGATCGTGAACGTGAACGCGAGCGTAGACGTGGCTATCGCGAAGGTGCGGCACGCAGTGACCGTGGCGGCGTCGAACGCATTGAACGTGATATCAAAGAAAAAAGGCGACGTGAGAAACGTGAATCTGGTGGTGGTGGAGATCGTGTTGAAAAACAACGTGGTGAGTCGCGATACTATCGTGGTTTGGAGGCTGGTTCCAAAGGGGAACGACGCTCTCAGCGTTACAATCGTTACGACGCCGAAGAAGAGGATACATCCATGCGTCATGAATCGAATCGCAAGGATGTGACTCGACGCAGTGTACGTGGTGCACCGCATCATCCCCCATCTGATGATCGTAGCGGGCGCAGTGATCGTAGTGACCGTGATTACGATGACTATAATCGTCGCTATCGTGGTTCGCGCCGTGGTGTTGATGCAGCCGATGAACGTGGAGATCGTAACGATCGTCGCGGCGGCGGTTATGCTGATGAAGATCAGCGACGTGGTGATCAGCGTCGTTATAGACGTGACCGCGTTGGCGAACGAGATGATTACGATACACTTGAACGACGTCGCCGTGATAAGCATCATCAGCAACATCGTGGTGATCGTGGTGATCGTGGAGAGCGAGTTGGTGCCGAATACGAAGAATATCGTAAGCAAAGTTCACGCAATGCACGCGAAAGCGATGTTGCTACTGCTGCCGTATCTGCTGATCCACGTTATGATCCGCGCCAAGTGGCCATGTATGGGGGTTATCCACCAGCCGCGTACGGTTACGATCCATACGCTTACTATTATGAGCAAATGGCTCGTACTAATCCGCAAGCATATTCGAAATGGTATAAAAAGTATTATGGCAGTGCTGCTGCTAGTGCTGGAGCCGGTGCTGACCAAACTGCAGTCAGTGGGCTTAGTTCTTCTGTGACTGCTGCTACCGATGGTCGCGAATCGGTGCATTCGGGACGAAGTTCGACACATAATGAGAAGGAACGGTGAGTTTCCTGTTTTATTGTCAAAATGCTTTCAAATTAAATTTTTTTACGAACGCTTTTTTCAAGTGTTCTAATGTGTAACTCGAGCGGGTTGTAATGTGAATGATTTTTTGAATTATTTAGTAATTAATATGTTATGTTTCGATAGTTTTAGCTTCTCCTATCCCACCTTCTTTTGCATTATTAGTTTACCTTAACCTTTTTGTTATTAACTAGTTTTCTTTACTTTTTTCGTTATTTCTTCCTTACTTCCTACTAAACTTTGTTGTATGTAAATGCCAAACTTAGTTGCATTATCTGTAGGTATTTAAAATATTTGATATGGAAATTAGAAATGATTATTCTAAATAAATATCGTTTCTATATTTTCTTTTACTTTTATGCTGTTACTTAAATAATCGTTCTTATTGTAGCATTATTTGCTTGCAACTTAACACTTAATCCCAATATGTAAAATTTTAAAATCCGTTTAAAACACGACGACAAAAAGATGCCTTTTTCTGTATAATACTTGTTCAAATATTGATATTTCTACTGTGTTGCAATATTCATAATTCCTTTTATGTAATATGCATTTACTTAAATCTTGTTAAAGAAGTTCACAAGAATTTGTATACTCTTTTGTATGCGTGTGTATTACTTTTATTAAGAATTACGAAATTGACTCCCATAATAAAATGAGCTAATGTCTCTCTCTGAGAAATGTATTTGTTTCTGCTCTGTTGTTGTTGCTTGGGAAGTGCGGTGATGTACTTTAACATTGTGTGCTACAAAAAATATCTGTTATAAGGGTTACGATAGGTTAAGTGGTTGCCTCTCCAATTACATAGAGAAACTAAATGGCGTCATACTGCCTTTTCGACACCACTGTCCGGTGGTTAGTTCAATGGAAAGCTTCATTGCTATTCCAGTGAAACTAGTCGAAAAAACCATTTAGTTGGAGCACAATATTTTTGCACAATGTTGATTTTAACGTTAGCAATATTCCTTATACCGCAGAGGAATGGTTTACCAAAGGATTTCAGTCTATATCTTGTCAGAGCCGGGCAGTCACACAGGAAGTGTTCGAGAGTTTCGATCTCTCCGAAGTCAGCCAGTGTCGTTGCATGCAAGCCAATGTCGCGTAGTGTCCCATATTTAATACTGTGCAATTTCCACAATTAAAAAAAATTGAAATTTGTTTAGGGGTTATGTTGTTCATTACCGATTTAAGTTGGATTGTTGTAATAAGGAGTGAGGGAAAATTGCTTCATTAATGAATTTTAAAACAGGTAGAACTTGTTGCGATTGAGATATGTCCAGGGAAGAACCATGTCAAACCAACTTTGATTGCGGATTGGCTCTTGGTGCATTGTTGTGATTACGCTACTAACTTGTTGTATAGCGAACGCTTTTGCCTGGAATACGCTAGTTGAGTCTGGCAAAGGGAAAGTACTTGATAGATCTAATCCATGTGACAATATTTTTGACCTGTCTTTATATAACTTCTGATCATAATCGTTTTTTAAAGACTGTTATACTCAATCACGTCTCGTAGGAATGAAAACATTAAAACTTGAGCTTTCAAAGAAAATTAAGCAACTATTGTCGGTAGCTTGTGGTACCAGTCCTTCTGTTAGGATATCAATTGTATTACTATCATGTGATCTAGCGGTCAAACAGCCTGACTCTCAGAGTCTAACTGCACTATTAGTCACTCAAGTTTTGACGTACCAATTTATAGGTATACGAGGTAGCATACCGTCAAATGCGTCACTTGGGCAAGATACACGCTGTTCTCTGCACACAAGATAGTTTATACAGATAGCTACTTTATCAACCCATTGGCGTAGATAAGATTTTAGAATCAATACAATGGGCTCGTGAAAAAGAACTCTGACTTCCATCAATTTGAAAAAATTCTCCTAGGATAATATACATACATATTAGTTCATATATAAGAGATTTCATACGTCAACTAAATATCATGAAAAGTAGGTAGAAAATACAATAAGTTCCTTCAAGTTAATGTCTATAGTAATAATACGAGTAAATAGTTAATAGCTCGGTTTGACAAGGTGTTTGCAGTCATCTAAAATTCCAAAAAATTTTGAAAATATATTAAAAAAATATTTCGATAGCATGTCATAATTTGTTTTTGATTGTTTGTAAAGTTTTTACCTATCCTACATTTTCTTTCTTTTAATGGCACAACAGCCCATGGAGGGCCTGGTCTAAGCTTTTCGCATCCATTAATGTTGTGCGTGTTATATGTATTTATACATGAACGGAAGAGACATACAGTTATATGTCGGCTAAGTGAAAAGGTTTTCATATGCAATTTTTACTCTTGTAGGTTTGCCATTGCCTGCAAGGAAGCGAATTTGTCAAAAATTTATATTGAAGAAAATTCTGAATTAAATTAGGCCGAAATGGGTACATTTAATTGAAATAGCCTCACAATTGTTCAATTGTGGAACACTATTTCATTCAAATGACTTCCTCGACTGTCCTTGCATTAACCCATACGATCAACCCAATTTCTAAGTACATTTTCGGCTGAATGAAGCTGCACTTGACCGATGTCTGCACCAATTTCGTCCTTAAGAGCCTCAATCATTACCGGTAGTTCAAATTCCAAATGTTAGATGGGCCACCCGATCAAATCCAATATACCCTGTGCACAATTCGGTGGATTCACAAGGTTTCATATTCAGTGTCGTACCCTCTCAAATGTCGTAAATACTCTTATTTTTCATATTAAATTTTACAACATGATACGACACCTTGTGAATCACCTAAATGTGTGTAATAATGTATGGAACTTTATTGGATATCAAAACATTTTAGTATGACAAACATATAATATATTGGGTTATATGTAAGCAATGTGTTAAAAATAATATAGGAAAATAATTACAAAAAAAAAGAAACAAAACTTCTACTACTTCTTTTAGAATTGTTTACTTAACTTAATTCTGTTTGTACCTAATTTTCAACTTAAAAAATATCGAAACGCCATCTAGCGTCCGTAAAGCTGGTAGGTAAATATTTAAAAAACGATTTAAAAAAATTTTGGCGTGCTACAGTAAAATTGGAAGACACATATATTTATTTAAACTAAATATATTTTCAGAATTTTTGGAATTTCGGGTGGGTGCAACAAAATGTTTGACTTTGTTGAACTGTGAAATTAGATTATTGCGTCGTAGGATTTACAACTTACAGTATTTTCTTTGTAATAAATTATCCCTTTGCGCTACTGCCCTATTAAAATTTGTTATTAAAAATATTTCAATTTATATGAAGCTTTGTATCTAAAAGTTTTCTTACTCATGTACGTAGAATTTTTATTAAAATATTTAAAATTTAAATACCAATTGTTAAATTTCTGTTTATTAAGTTAGAATTATTCCGTTTTGTTTGCACACTTGTCTCGTTTTGATTAATTTCGTTTTACTTATTTTTAATTGTTCTTGTTTTTTCTTGTTTTTCTGTAAAATATGTTTTAAACAATATTAATAAAAACGTTTCTTCAAAAGAGTTTAATTATTTGACAAAAAATTCAAACAACAAAACTTACCGAAAATCAATTAAATTAATATCAAGCTCACATCAATAAACAATCAATTCCTCATAAAATTATTTCATTCCAAAATAAACTAAAAAAACCAAACAAACCAAAACCGCCAAACAAAAACCTCCTTCTTTTCCACTACTCAAGCATCTCACGTTTAATACTTACAACATTCAGTAGTAATCTAACTCAACGTATACTATTCGTAAATGTTTCTACTAAAACAGCAACAATAAATTCATAAAGTAAACTATTATCTTTTGCAAATACAAAAATATTTTCAGAGTTTCTACTTAGTTGAAATTTCTTAAAAAAAAAAAAAGTTGAAATCATAAAAACTTCCCTAATTTAGGTATACACATGCATACATTTCACAAGCAAATGAATATCATCGTCATTTTCATCACCAACATCACCAACAACAGCAGAAGCTTCACGCGTACAATAATATGTCATTTAATTCAACAATGCTGGATGATTGCAACATGAGTAGTTATAGTGGCATTCACCATCTCAGTGGCTCACGGTCCATCAGCAACCTATCACAAATACATTCCACATCTGGCGCTGTACCTGGATACTATGTTGGCTCTTCTGAACGTGCCTACTATGCACGCTCTGAATACGCGGATTCAAGGTGCTTGCTTTCAACCAAACAACAAACTCTACTACTACTTTACTACTTTGCTAATACTCTACCTACATAGTTTTCTTTTTGCATACATACAATCATAGTTTCTGCTACTCTTCATATTTTTGATTGGTATTTAATTTAAATTGGCTATGAAATAAAATGATGTGTAGTTTTCTCTATTTATTCTGCCAATACAGAAATTAAGTTAATAATCAGAATTTAAGATTAAGATCTGCCTTCTGCTTCTTGTAGAAACCTATTTGGACATAAACATTTATATTACAATAAATGAAGCTAAATACACATAAATTATACATACATACACTGCGTGAAACTTGATTACTCTCACTTTTGTTTCTGGTTTAAACATTTTATTTATGGTCTTAACGAAACCTAACAAAGAAAAACGTGGAATAATAGGCTCTTAAATTTTTTTTATTATTAGTAGCGAGTATATCCTTCATTATTACGGATAACATAAAAAAAAGTCAGTTTTTAGTGAATTATATATACGATTTAAGAAATCACGCTGAATTGATAAAAATGCGGCTTTAATAAGGTCAGACTTCTTCCTTCTGCATAACCTCGACAAGATAGCCATACCCAACCATTTTCAATTATGTATGTTAAGATCCGGTTATAAGGCCGGCCATTCTAAAATGCTAATATTGTTGACGAGAAACCACTGGTATACTTGGCCTGCGTTATGGATTGCAGCGTTATCCTGCTGGAATGTCCATGGCTGACCTACAAACATTAGAGTGGCGGCGAGTAAAAATAGGCCAGGTTTCCTTAAATCATGGAAGTAAGTAGTATTGAAAGCCATCTGGCCCGTATTTTCTCGTCAGAAAATACAACGTTATTCCATTCCTCCCGTTAATATATGTTGGAGCGCAAACTCCAACCGTGCACTTTTTTTCCGTGGCAGTATAAAGGTTTGGAGACCTTTTAATTATATGCTGCATAGTTTTAATGGAAGCGCTGACGTGCCAACTTTTTTATTAATTTGGCGTTCCGTTTCGGCTGAATTGGAAGCTTCGCGCATAATAGCTCGTCGCTTTCGCTCTGTGGTAGATATTGCTGTGCGCCCTTTGCGGTTTTTTCCATAAATTTCAGAATTTTTTAAGAAGTAATTTATTACCAGAGGATCATGCCCAATTTTGCGACCAATTTTACGATTGCAATGATTTTCTTCCTTCAGAGCAAGAATTTGCTGAATAATATGTAGTCAATTTTTTTCCGATTGCAATGCGTTCGAAATCAAAATAATAGGAAATACCGATAGTTTATAACGCTTTTTTGGGATTCTAAAGAAAAATACTTTCTTCACTTAGTAGGCTTAATTTGCTCACATAAAATTTTTTCGGTGAGACCATAAATAAAATGACCGGAAACAAAAGTGAGGGTAATCAAGTGTCAAGCAGTATATACTTATATGTGAATTTAGAAGCAATTCAACTGTTTCAGAAAGGCTTATTTTGAAATACTTGATAGGTACAATACACCTGGTCCCACATATGTAGTAAGTATGTATGGATGAATATGGTTTCTTAATTTCTGTATTAATGTTAAGCAAATAAACTTTGATGGCTTTTTTATTATACTATATACATACATAGAACGAAAAGACATACAACTTTCTCAAAAGGGCTTTGTAATGAATTACTTACTATTCATTATAATAAAACTACGTGTAATCGTAGTGTGTCATAACGTTGGAATCTTGTACTTACGATTTTACCTTCTTTCATCTGCATCTTTCAATGTTTAGTGCCTGTTTACATAATTCAGAAACATACATATTCTCTCTCTATCTCTTTTTTCTCTCTATACATAAATATATCGACAAAGCTAATAGATGATTACTTCGGTGTATAGGTATATTAAGATTTTAACTAATCCAAAAATGCATAAATTTATGTATTTTAGGGTTAAACTCGAACTGGTGGAACGGGATCAGTTCTCCATGATTTAGTATCCTTTTTGTACCAGATCGTGCATTGCTCTGTTATTTTATGGTACATTTTGTTTTTATTCTAATCTATTAAATTTGTATATTTTTCACTTATTTAATGCACTTACTTTAAATATTATTGTTTATAGAAAATTAAATACTAATTATTTTTAAATTAACCAATCAAAAACTTTAGCAAGTAACAATTCGATGCTTGCCAAAACTTACCATAAATAATTTTGCAGTAAAACAAATAAGATACGTAGATTAAATTAAGTAGGGTTTAATGCAGAGCCGGTACTACTTACCTATACATACATTTTCACTCGGGGAATAATAAAAGTATATGTATGTAGTGATTTTTTTAAATAAAAATTGTTCTTTTTGAATAAATTGAGTCCATGCGTATTAAACCGTTTGAAAGTAACTGCAAAATTCTTAAAAAAAAAACTAACGTCATGGCAGGTTGTTTATCTAGGTCCACTGAATTAATCCTTTTAGACCATCTGAAATTTAAATCCATGTTCAGTAACATTAAATATTCCATAGATTCGGCCTCCTTTTCTTCACGCCTGTACTTCCTACATATAAAGGGTGATTTTTAAGATCTTGGTTTTTTAAAATTAAAAAAAAAAAGAAATTTTACAAAAGTGAATGAAATTCTTATTTCGATCGATAAATCCATTCCTGCCATTTACTTTCTAAAGATAATTTCATTTAAATGTTGCCAGTGGCTACGCTACGATTAAACGCACTTTTCATAGAGCACGAATTTTGGTAATAAATTTCAATAATTTGCAAACGTTGTTCAGGCGTAAGTCTATTCACGATGAAATAGCAAACGAAACTGAGCATTTTTTACTTTGACACATGTCAAGAATCACGCGTGAACTGTCAGAAATATAAACGTCAAAAACCAAGTAGCAAAAAAAATCACCGTTTATATCTCTCAGTGTATGATCTTTGTATTAGGCCTTATAATATTAAGGGTATTCATCTAATTTCGAAAATGCCTCGAAAAGCTGTAAGCTCGAAAGTTTTCGAGCCTCGAAAACGAACTGCCAAATTTTGAATGGAAAATGGTTTTCGCGCCCCTCGAAAGTTTCCGAAACAATTTTTGCTCGAAAGCAGCCTGGATACGACTATTTCAGAGTTGCCTTTACTCATGATATGGTATATGTACATGCAAGCGTTCGTTCATTTCGTAATGTCATTAGAGTTTTAGGTTTTTCGAGTCTTCGAGTTTTAGTGAATACTCTTAATGTGTTACGAGTTATAGGCGAAAAACTGATTATGAAAAATAAACTGAAACACACAAACTTTAAACGGTTATATGTATGTATCATTTAAAAGCAAACTAACTTTGTAAAGTCAATCGAGACTTTTGCTATCCTATGCCAATATTTTCAACATATTTTGGCCGTTTCCAGGTCGGATTGTATGACATTCAATTTGTTGCACATTACATATGGTCATTAGTTATTACTTTTTACTTTTGATGGCACAACAGCCCATGGAGGGCCTAGGCCGAGCTTTTTCGCATCCACTCATGTTGTGCGTGTTTTATTTGTACATGAATGGAAGGGACCTACAGTTTAAAGCCGAATCCGAACGGCGAAGGAAAAGCTTTTCATAGCAATTTTTACTCTTGTAGGTTTGCCATTGCCTGACAAGAGGTGGTGCCGTGTAGAAAAATTATTTTTTCTACTTTTTTTTTTGATTTTGCCTGTGCCGAGATTCGAACCCCGAACACTCTGCGTAGCAGTCCAACGCACTACCACTACGCCACAGCGACGGTCATTAGTTATACCAGTAGTAATATGAAGTCTGCTGTAATGAATCAGAATTGTTGACTAATGTATAATGCAGTACATAGTATTATGACCTGACTCAATTACTTAAGAAATTCTATACTATTGTACAAGCCGCTATCAGAGCACTAGATTCCTTTGACTTATCTCCAAAATTAGTATCGAAACGAATAGCTCTACTGAATGCATTAGGCAATACAAATAAGGTCACCATATTCTGGATACCTGGACCCACAATTCAAATAAAATCTCGGAACATGCAAAGATCAAAAAGAAGGGAAAACAATTCTTCTACACGGTACCACACCACCTCTGGCAGGCAATGGCAAACTTCCTAAGAAAAGCTTTTCAATTCGCCGTTCGGCTTCAGCATAGGGCTGTAGGTCCCTTCCATTCGTGTACAAATATCAATCAATCACAATATGGACTGCAGTGCGTTTCGGAACGTGATGCTAGTTTGTTATAGACTTGATTAGGGGCCCGAAACTGCAGACGAGTTAGCTAGAAAAAGCGCACAATTCTTGAAGACGAGTATTAATGAGAATTATTTGACAAAAATTAGGTAGTCTACTAACGAAACACCACTTGGATAATTGTTTTTTCAAGCTTTACGGGAACTGTGGGAACGAGAAAGAATAGGAATCTGAAACTTATCGTCGTACTTTTGGGGACCTAAAAATTAATTAATAAATTTGATCTGATTTTTATTTATATCCTACTCGAAATTCAAATGAATCTTTAAGATTTTTATTTGAAAATATAACAATCAAGGTTTTAGAATCAGTCCATGTTCCATTTTAAGTACTTATTATCAAGGAATGAACCCGAATCAATATAAAGTTCCTTTTTCGGTTTCGTTCCGGTTACGGTTTTGAAGAAGGAGATCGAAATAAGTTTGACAATCACACATGAGTCTAATTACTAAATACCTAACAATCTTCTATGGCATGCAAACTTAATTATGTCTCTGGGCGTCATTGCTCTTCATTTTCGTTTTTGATTGTACATACAGTGTCGGACAATTAAATAAGAACACCTTGTTCTGAAACCAAAAACCTTAAAAAAATATTTCTCTAGGCTTATGAGAACTTTAAAAGGTATTCTTTTTTATTCATTTATTCAATAAGTTTAATTTTTTCTTAAAACAAAAACAACATCAATTCAGTGTAAGAAAAGAAATTTAAAAATTATACATAAAATCACATTTCAAAAGGACAAAACAATAAGAACAATTCAATTAAAAAAAAAAATTATAAAATATTGACTCAAATTGTTCACTAATGCTAATATTTTGTGGAATAGCCTTTGTTAATTAAAACCGCCTTACACCTTCTAGGCATTAATTCCACCAGAGACGCGAAAGTAGCCTGGGGTATGGAATACCACGCTCTTTGAATGCTTTGCCACAATTCGTCTTTGTTTTTAGCTATGTTACTGCCAATCTTCTCTTTAACAATATTCCACAAGTTCTCGATTGGATTAAGGTCAGGAGATTGTAAAGGCCAGGTCATAACGGGAAATCCATTATGGGAAAACCAATCTCGCGCAATGATTGAGGTGTGCTTTGGGTCGTTATCCTGTTGCATTTGTCATTTCAGGGGCATTTCCCATTCAGCATAAGGGAAGCATACCTTCTGAAGGATGTTTACGTAAAAAAATCTGTCCATCGTTTCTTTTATCCAATGCCCACACCATACCAAGAGAAGCATCCCCATACCATGATGCTTCCACCTCCGTGCTTAAACGTCTTCCTAGTATATTTTGGGCTCAATTCTGCATTTTTCGGGCGTCTAACCCAACGTTTGCCATCACTTCCAACAAGATTCACCTTGCTTTCGTCTGTCCATAATACGTTAAGACATTTTTTTGCATTAATTGAACCATCCCACTCAATGTGCGCTTCAGCGAACTCTATGGGACACTTTCGATGTCTTTGTGTCAACATTGGTACTTTTCATGCTGTTCTTCCTTACATTTTTTCCCCCACCAAACGTCTCCTTACTGATCGAGCACAAATTTGAAAATTTGAACTCCTGTCTCCTCTGTAATTGCGGCAGCTGCCTTAAATGGATCGCGATTGTCATCTGCACCTATAGTTTTGCGGGGCCTACCTCTCTTGTAATTAAATTTTAGAGGTAATACAGATTGGTAGACAAATGTCGAGGATCTGCTAATAGTTTTAGCTATTTGGCGGATGCTTTGTCCCTCATTTCGCAGTTTTTTCACCAAATTACACTCCTCCTTGTTACAGTGCTTTGCTCGACCAATCTTGCTGACATTACGGAATAGTTTACATTTCATTTGTTGAATTACCCTCAATGCTACAATTTAAATGCTTACCAGTACAAACTATAAACATATTTAAGTTTTATTTTTAAAAAATATAAATTTTTTCGTCTGCTTTTCTAATTGAATTGTCCGCCTTCGAATACTTCGCTTCAACTTTTTTGTGTGGAAATTCCCAAAAAATGTTTAAATGTAGTGTTGCCACCTAGAAATTTATAAAGTATATACCATACCATTTTCTTCTCTATAAAAATTGTTTGCCATAAGCAGTCCGATAAAAAAAAATTAATGGAAGTTTTATAGTGTAAGGTGTTCTTATTGACTTGTCCGACACTGTATATTTTTTTTGTTCGAGCATAATATTCAAATTATTAATTGCTGACATGGATTGTCTCTTACTCTCCGTATGTTGTTTTGTAGATGAAGACCAATTTATAGACCTGATATTTGACGTATATCATGATAAAAATTAGAAAGTAAGGGAATACAACGTATTTTTTACTTTGTAGGTCATAAAATCGTGTATCAATTATGCACAATCACTGCTGCCAGATGTTGGATTCAACATCGCCGATGAGCTGCGTTGAAATCAGCTGCAATCGCCGCCATACATACTGACTTCAAATTCAAATAGAATAAATTTTTAAATATAGGTCGCTGTGGCGTAGTTGGTAGTGCGTTGGTCTATTACGCAAAGTGTCCTGGGTTCAAAACTCGGCACAGGCACAATCAAAAAGGAGAAAAAACTGTGGTTTTTTTTTGGCAGGCAATGGTAAACCTACAAGAGTAAAAATTACCTATGAAAAGCTTTTCACTTCGACGTTCGGATTCAGCATAAAACTGTAGGTCCCTTCCATTCATGTACAAATATAACACTCACAAAATTAGTGGATGCGAAAACCTCGGCCTATGCACTCCATGGGCTGTTGTACATTAAGAGAAAAAAATAAAGAAAAACAAGTATGAAAATCTTTATAACAATGATCGAGAAAACTTTTCTCAAATCCGATTTGATCCGGTTCCAGTGCTCGAATAGGTTTTGAAAAATGAAATGATTTTAAACGGTTACGGTTTCGGTTTCATGCCTTGCTTATTCTATGAGTTTTATATGCTATAATAAAAATCTTCATACGTAGCCTAAGCCATTTGGCGGCTTAATGATGTCTGTGCATAGAAGATATTGTGCATTCAATATTAAACATACGAGGGCATGCTATTATATTAATTAATTAATTTAATTTGTTGTCGCAGCATCTCTAAAAATTCACTCAGTATTATGTGAGAGGTGAATACTGTCCCAATTATATTCAGCTTGATTTTTTTTAATTTGTCATTTTTAAAAATTTTGATTTGAATTAATTTAAGGCAGCATGCGCATGAATTTTAAATTTTATTTAAAGTTTAAAGAAATGTAAATTTATTTTTGAATTGCCATAGCATGTACAAAGGTATATGATTTTTTATTTGTTTTACTAAGCTTTAATTAAGATCAAAATACCTGCACCTGCTTCTATACTTCAATATATACACTGTCTTCGTATGTAGCTTTACTAACGTTATGTCAATATATTCCAGATCGGGTAATTTGTCATTACGTGATGCTGATGCCAACAACATACATGATCCTGACCCACAGCGTTTAACACCACGTAAATTTATCAGTGAGCATGCGATTGTATCGCTCTCTGCTGGCATACTGGTCACAGTGAAACCCAAGTACACGACACATGGTAGCATCAGTAATGTAGTGAAATTACATCGTTTGGGTGCTAATGATGCAACACGTCAACTATTCCAAACTTTCCCAGGGCCATTGGTGCGCGGTTTGACGCATAAGAAAACGATTATAGAGTTTTGTGAGGAACAAATACGTTTGGGTCCAGCGCAGACCACCATCTATGCTAAACAACAACAATTGTTGCCGCCAGCGGGCAGCGGTAGCAGCTATGTGGATAAGTATAAGGCTTCTTACACGCTCATGTGGAACTTATTGATATTGCTGTTGCGTCAAAATGGCGTAAGTTAATCTACTCGTATTTGTTACTGAAAAAATGTTAATATAATGAAAAATATTTACCATTTCATATTTCAATACAGATGGTTGTGGGTACTGATATTGCCGAATTGCTGCTGAAAAATCAACAGCAATTCTCATATCAAATATCAACAACGCGAACACAAACTCCTAACTCTACTGCGGCAAATTCATTAAAGACACATTCAAAGTCGGGTAGTGATGCCACGGATTATAGTGATGAGGATGAAGGCAATAAATCACATGATGTCGGGGATGAGCAAGAAAAGGAAGCTATTGCAACAGCAGATAATATCACAGCGATTACGTCGAAATCGGAAATTGATTCGCTTGCTTCAGTAACGAAGTCCAATTGTTTAACTGACTCGGAAGTAACTGAGAAATTCCGTAACTATCTGCTCTATGGCAATGTGAACGAAGCCCTCGATTGGGCTACCGATAATAATCTGTGGGGCCATGCTCTATTTCTTGCATCGAAGGTTGATCGTCGCTCGCATGCAAACGTCTTGATGAAATTTGCTAATAAACTCTCTCTCAACGATCCATTGCAAACTTTATATCAGTTGATGAGTGGTCGCACCCCATCGAGTGTAACGAGTGTCCAGGATGAGAAATGGGGTGATTGGCGTCCACATCTCTCAATGATATTATCAAATACTTCACAGAAGCCTGAGTTGGATAGAAAAGCTATAACTACGCTGGGTGATTCGTTATTCAATCGCGGTGACTTATACGCTGCACATTTTTGCTATCTAATGGCTCAAGTAAGCTTTGGACGGTATCAAGACAGCGCAACACAAGAGACTGCATTACAGCAAACTTTGCCAAAGTAAGAAAAAATATAAATTTTTTTTGGTACAATACAACACTACTGAATTGTGTTTGTTGTTTCTTTTATTTTTTGTAGACTCGTATTGTTGGGCTCATCGCATTATAAGAACTTCCGAGAATTTGCCACAAATGAAGCCATTATGATGACTGAAATTTATGAATATGCTTGCTCGTTGAATGTTGAAAAATTCTCATTAATCGAATTTCAAGTAAGTGCTTTTTACGTATCGCAGTTGCGTAACTGTGGTATCTTTATTAACGAAACGATTTTATTTGTATTATATTTATAGCCTTACAAATATTTACTTGCAACACGCATGCTCGATTATGGTTATCATTTGCGAAGCTTAATGTATATGGAACAAATAGCGTTGCATGTACAACGTGACCTGACTAAATATGAGCCATCATTCATCAATAAAGTAAGTGAAATTTAACTCAGAAATGGTTAGATAATTTCCTAACATTATTTGGCTCAGAGAACAGAGAATTAGGGATGGGCCAAAGTGTATTTTCAGTTATCTTTCTCCTCTTGTATGTAAGAAAGATCGCCAACGATATACTGTGCCGCTTGCCGGAAAACTTTATTACTAGCTCTACTTTCACAGCAAAGTGTATTTATTTTAACTCTTTTTTTCTCATAGGTTTATGAATTAGCTGATCGTTTAAAATACTATGATCCAGTGCTGGAAAAGACTGTGGAAGATCAGCAACAAAATATGGATGGTAACTTAAACAATTCGATGCTGCCAAGTTTTGAAGAGCAGAAATGGTTGCAAGATTTGCGTGGGATTGCTATGCAACACATGGTGCGTTAAATTTAGTGCTGGTTGATATTAGAGACTTTAATAATTTCTGAATAAATATTTTTATAGGGTGACTATACACATCCAGCTGCTGTTGCTCCTTTTGCCGATAATCATGTTCAGAATCAAATAGATCAACAATTTGCTGAAATCAATAAACAATTTAATGAACTAACAATGCAATATAATAATATGGAGCCACCAACAACAGCCTTTCATAATACAGATTCAATGCAGCAACAACCGCAAATGCATGCAGTACCAGATAATAATAATGAGTATTATCAGCAGCAACAACCTGCTGCTGCAAATGAGTATAATCAACAAGATTATATGGCAACAGGTGCCACACAACCACACCAGCAACCACAAACTGCTGGTGTTACTAGTGATGCTCCTGAATCGTTAGATCCATATGCTAATTATGTACAACAGCAACAACAACAACAACAACCGCAGCATTATTTGCAACCAGATCAACAACAAAATTCATATTATGATCACACACAGCAACAGAATTACAACTCTATTGAAAACACCTCAAATGCTGGTAGTTACGATTATTGGGGGGCTACGCAGTTGCAGCAGCAGCCACACCAACAACAACACCAAGAGCAACATATTGCTGATGAGGTAAGTTTATTTCATATTCCTACATAAGTTGTGTTGGAGAATTCCAATTAAGAAACGAAGGAAAATGTTGGGATTTTGGATTGTAAGTTTTGGAAGATTTAAAAATGTATTTAATATACACAAAATTCTATTATTAAGCGATTTTTAAGGCTTTAATATCCTTTTAAAAAATAATTCCCTCCACTTTACGCATGCCTGCGCTTCCTTTGTCTCTTAATTTGCGTGGAATGCAGCCTCAAATAAATGTAGAAGCTAAAACTGGATCTACGCCCATTGCAATATCTACATCGGCACCAATAGCAACATCATTAGCTGCAATTAATAGCAAGAAAAATATTAATTTGCCTAAAAGATCGCCAATGAAATCTAATCTATATAGTGACGTCACAAGAGAACAAATGAAAGTTAAATATGGTAAAAATAAATTGCAGTTAAAACAATCGACAACAGTTGCATCTACGAAAACCAAAACAAATCAGGATAACAATTTAAGCATAACGAAAACATTATACAACGATTCAGCAACATTATCCAATTACAATAAACAGCAGCAGCAACAGCAACAGCAGCACAATACATCAGCAACGGCTTCGTCGTCGACGTCAGTAGCATCGCAATCACAATTTCTAACCAATGATGTAAGTAAACTATTACCTACTAAATCGCATATGCCCATGCAACCACAACATGCTGCTGCCGCCAATGTCAACATGACAGATTCAAAACAAAAATGTTTAGCAACATTTAATAAGTATCAAAACAGTGCAATGCTAATTGTTGCTGATGCATCGCCTGCGCCATTAACAAAACGTACTATTACCCCTTCTGCTGCTGCTGCTCCATCAGCAGCAAAACGTGTAAATTTTGAGTTACCAACATCAATAACAGAAGTGGAAAATGAATCCGATAGAGACTTAGATTTGACAGATGACGACAACAATATTGTTGATAAAGAAACTGTAGAGATAGCAAATACTGAGAGGGAACATGTTGATAGAGCAAAAGCTGCCGGAGCAAATGTTGAAAATGTAGTTCAACATCCGCAAAGTAATGCGCTTGCAACATTTGAAACGAAAGATACTAATGTTCCTAATATTAATAAAAATAATAAAAGTAATAAAACTGTTAATAAGGACTTTAAGAGCAGTAATAATAATAGCAAAAATCGTAATTTAAGTGTAAGATCACAGAAACGACTACAGCCGCATTATTTACGCCCTCAACAACATCAAAAACATATTATTTTCAATGGTACCTATCCAATTGATATGCCATTTCATTCACGTTTCAATACGCTATCACGTGACTACGATCCGGAAGCAAATGCATGTTCTGCACAAAAGAAATATGAAAGCATGTTAGATGATTATGACCTGGATGACGATGTAGATGATGACGACGAAAACCTTGAGGAGGATGATGATGACATTGACGAAGACTATGACTATGATGATGATTGCTTTGATATTGAAAATTTGATTGAAACACATTCAGCTTATCATCAACAACGAAATTCAACATCACGCAACCTTTTAAATCATCTTGGTATAGTTACAAAGAGCCAAAAAACACCTGCTACCTCTGCTACTGTCTCCTCTTCCACATCATCCTCATCCTCCACCTCTTCGTCTACACGTCATCATGCTGTTTGGTCAATGCAAGAATTAATTGCAAATCCATCAATACCGCTCAACTATAAAAAAATGTGCAATGAAGTTGAACAAAGTTTGACACAATTTGAAGAATATCTGGATCAACGTGCATTCCTTAAAAATGAAAGCAAAATTGGTAAAAAATCGACAGTGCGCACTTTTGATATTGATGGTCCGATATCGTCGAACAGTGGTGGCGGTGGTGGAACAGTGGGGCAGCAGCAAAGTAATGCTAAAAAGAATCTCTAGTAGGAGCCTACAAAAATATATACATACCTTCTAAATATGCGTATATGATTTTGTGAATAGTTAAATATTTACAAATATTATTTTAGTTTCTTCTATTTATTGTTGTATTTGTATATTGTATTTATTTAATATATGTCGTTTTAATGATTAATTATTAAATCTTTCTGGAAGTTTTATTAAAAAAAAATTATATTATATGTATGAAAGAGAAAGGAATATTGCTAAGGAAAGAATTGACGTTTTGCTTTTGAAGGTATTTTCCTGATTTAATATTTTTCGATCGGTTTTATTGGTCTTTTTATTTTATATTTTTTTGAAGTTCATATTTGCCCCATGTCATAATTAAAATACATTTTCTGAAACTCTTAAAAGGTTTTAATTTATTGTACAGCAATTTTTAATTGGAATATCGCGAAAAATACATTAGTATTATGAACCTTATGAGCATCTGCTCTAACTTAACATTAATAAGTTGTCTCCTTCTGCCATCTTAAGATAATTTCGGCTTCTCGAATTTTAGAGAGCCAACGTGGTTCGACTTCTGCATTTAAATTTAATCTTCAATTACATATAAAGAAAAAAGTAGTGGAGTAGTATTATTACGAACTCATGCAACACAGAATTTTCTGACTCAACAACTTTCGATTGGGAAACAGTTTTTTTATCCTTTGGGCATAGTATGGTAGTATCGTTTGACATTTTCTTCCGCTTTTTTATCCTCCAATCGAGTTTGTCACCAATTTCCCCGTGCGCCTGTAATATAGTTTTTGCCTAAGTCTTAAGTTTTATGTTCTTTATTAATTTTTGAATTGTTTTGCTTACATATTTTTTGGTTTTTGCATGCGACTTACACAACACACAAAATAGATCAAAAATGGTCAAAATACAATCTCAACAATTTCAGCTTCATTGTAAGAGCTTAATTGAAACAAAGAGATAATATATTGTCTTAGTTTGATTAAAAATTTCATCAAAAGTTGAAAATGAAGTAAAAAGTTTGTAAATCATTGGTTGATGCAATATGATAATTCAGAATTTTGAAATTTGCAAATTTGTTTTGTCTTTAAGAAGAAAAAAAAGTATGGCTAATTATTATAAATGAAATCAAATGTAAATATACCATTACAATAAAATTAATCTTCTTGGAAATTTTGTTTACATTTTTATTTTTTTATTTAATTACTACTAATGTATTGAAAAACATTTCGTTATTTTGATTATCTTTTTAAATTTTAATTTTTTAAAGTTTTTTTTTGTACATTATTTACTTGATTTTTTTTTTTTGTAAACTAAATTATTAAACAAAATTCATTCAAAATAAACTTTAGAGTGCTACGGGAGCGCGTCCCACAATATCGATGCCCAAATCGAAATCATATGATTCTGATGATGACCGACAACAGCAGAAGCAACAGCGAAATACTGATCAAGCAAAGAAGAATGCACAACAGCAACGTAGTAGTAAAGGTGGCGATTTCGCGGATCTGAGTAAAGGGTATGCCCTGATGGTTTTCCTTGTCTATTGAATTACAATTGTAAGTTCTACTTTCTTTCTGCTCTTCTGTTCTGCTCTTAGTTTACAACAATCAAATCAAAATTCTGGTTGGTTTGGTGGCATATGGAATAAATTATCGATGAAACCGAAAAATCAAATGATTCTACCTGATGATAAGAATCCATCAATAGTATGGGATCCGGAGAAGAAGCGTTGGGTTAATACAGACGGTGGTGATGGTGGTGCAGATGGTGCAGGTGAAGAAAGCATAAAACCACCACCCAAAATGAGTGATATTGTGTCGCCGTTAATGCAGCAACATCAACAGCAACAGCAGCTTCTTCAACAGCAACCATTTCAACAACAGCAACAACAGCAACAACAACCTGTTATGGACGCCTCACATCAGCATCAATATGGTGGTGTTCCAATGCAACAACAACCAGCCATGGCTGTCTCACCTGCGCCCTCTGTTCCTACCCTTGCTGTCGGTGCTCCTATGCAAAATTATAGCGCAGCTGCTGCTAATACTGCAGCGCCAACCAACAATGCCACTACTACTACTCAAGAACCAACGACTGCCACCAAAAAAACACCCAGTTTACAATCGAACATGTTCAAAATGCAACGCAATCGCAGTAAGTTTTAACTGAACTCGATTGATATGATCGCGAATTGTTTGCATTTATTTTATTTACTCATTACTTGCTTTTCAGCTTTAAAAAACTCATATGTTGATGTTTTCAATCCGTCGGGTGCGCCAATGTCAAAAGCCGCAGAAAATGTTTTAGCTCCAGCATTGCCTCCAGCGGCTGTGCCACAAGGTGGTTTCTTTATACCAGGTGCTGCACCGGCAGCAGTTGGAAATAATGATACAGTTGCATATCAACAACAACAACAGCAGCAACCGCAGCAAGATGTAAGAAGTTTGAAGAAAATTCAAAGAAATTCATGAGCTATTTATTAATTAATATAGTATTGGGAAAGTCGAATTTTCCAGAATTAAGACTGCAGCTTATACTATCTCGTGACTGTCAAATACCTTAGAGCTCTAATAGCGTTGCTTTTGAAAATAGCGTGTTTAGTCGACTAATGGATTTTTTGTCTAGTTTACAGTTCGTAGTGACCGTCGTATTTTAAGCTGCAGTCGTGAGTTCGAGGAATGTAGAAAGGCCCTAACTAAATTTTTTTTCACTATCGAGTTTTGGCAGATTATGATGAAATAGAATTTGCACACAATTTAATTTTGAACAAAAACGTTAAGGCCTTTCTACATTTCGGTAACGATATGTAATGAATTTAGGCAATGTGTTGAGTACAAAACATTTAAAGACTTATTAATTAAAGGAGATATGCGGCATGCATACATATTCCTGCATGGATAATAATTATAAACCTTCAAAAAGATAGATACTGCAAAGTGGCTCACGTCACGCCTTATACATAAATGTTTTGCAATTTGTATATGCTAACAGGGATTAAAACTTAGTGGTTATACTATTTGCAAATCAAACTACAAAGGATAACTTTTCAACAACCTTTCATATGATGCGTGCTACCTAGTTATTGTGGAACAATCTGTTGAATGGAAGCCACCACTATACTCTCAACACATTACACCTTTTCTCAGTTGCATAGGTGTGCCATGAAATCGGATAGAAATTACTGAAGTTTCCCATGTCAGTTGCTCAATAATACACCTATAACAAGTGGCAGGAATGTGAGCTTTCATTAATATTTACTATTCAACATAGTCCTGGATGTTTCTTCAAATAACACTACATTAGGTCTGCAAGGACATTTAGAGAATCTTGGCTACATAGACATTTTAAATGTCGCACAACTATTACAGCCCGATCAGGAAACGGCTGGTATATGAATGTAAAGTGTAAACATCTACTATTCGCCAAATTTCGAATTGATGGTTTCGTGTTAGCAGATGTAAGATTTTTATATCTCGATGGTGTCATATTAGCAAAACATAAAAAATCAAAAAATCAAAATTGGATCGAGTGAGGTCATAGGTACTTAATCGCATAAAGAAAACGAAAGCTGCATTCGGCTTATACATCACACAGTTTATCAAACCAAGAATTTCCAACTCTAATGGCAAGTTAAAATTATTCTATGAGTTTCTAGCAAGTTTTCTGAAACCGGTGCAAACTCGCAATATGTACAGGGTGATTTTTTTGCTACTTGAGTTTTGATGTTTATATTTCTGACAGATCACGCTTGATTCTTGACATGTGTCAAAGTAAAAAATGCTCAGTTTGGTTTGCCATCTCATCGTGAATAGACTTACGCCTGAACAACGCTTGCAAATTATTGAAATTTATTATTAAAACTCGTGCTCTGTGAAAAATGTGTTTATCGCAAAATTTTCCTCAGCGACTAGGCTCATTTTTGGTTCAATAGATACGTGAATAAGTAGAATTGCCGTATTTGGAGTGAAGACCAGCCAGAGTCCATTCAGCAGCTATCAATGCATCCCGAAAAATGCAATGTTTGATGCTGGGCAGGTTACATCTTTGGGCCTTACTTCTTCAAAGACAATAAAGGTTGTCTCACCAAATTCGCCTCTCAATTGATGCATGGTTTCACGTGCAGTGTAGCATGTGGTCGCTGTAGCGTAGTGGTAATGCGTTGGACTGCTTCGCAGAGTGTCCAGGGTTCGAATCTCAGGCAAAATCAGAAAGTAGAAAAATAATTTTTCTACACGGCATCACCTCTTGGCAGGCAATGGCAAACCTACAAGTGTAAAAACTGCTATGAAAAGCTTTTCACTTCGCCGTTCGGATTCGGCTTTAAACTGTAGGTCCCTTCCATTCATGTACAAATATAACACGCACAACATGAGTGGATGCGAAAAGCTCGGCCTAGGCCCTCCATGGGCTGTAGTGCCATCAAAAGTAAAGTAATTGAATTCAAGTTTATTTTTTATTTCTGTTTATTGGTTTCCAGATGCCACAATTCTACAATCCCAATCAATTTGCTGGTGCTGGCGGCGGAGGAAATGGTGTGGGTTATTAAGAAAAAAATTAACTCAAACTTAGATTTCATTTATTTCAAATTTATATATACATATGAGTACACACATACATACATATAACAAATTATATGGTAAAGAAAATTGTAATTTGATTATTAATTCATCAACAATTCATTGCAAAGAAGCTGTACTGTTTAAAATTAGTTGACATTGAAATGCGAATCGATCTATAGAGCGATCTTATTAAGTGCGAGTAAACGAACCTGCAACAACTAGAAATCGAAACTTATGTAACTATAAATATTAATTGTAACAATATCATTTATTATTATTATTATTATTACTATATGGTATAATTATTATTATGATTATTATTGTGTAATTATAATTGTTTAGAAACGAAAAAACGCGAAAAAGATAATATTGCAAATTGTTAAATAGTTTTAGTTCTTAAAGACAAAACAAAAATAATAACAAACTATAAATGATGAAATGATGAGAAAAACGAAACACATTAAACAACGTAAAGGTGTTCTAAATTTATATGCCTATATTTAAAAATAATTATTTTGTGAAAGCAAACTTTAAGCCGCGGCTGATGCGCTTGGTTGGGCAAATGCGCTTTTTGTGTGTAGATATCGGAAGAAACTGAAACTACACAACATGTTTGGTGTTTGAAAATGTCTGATTTATTAATTATGGTATATACTTTCATCATATATACTTATACATAGAGTGCTTATGTTCGATATTTGGTATTTTGTTTTAGCAATTCGTATTCAAATATTTTATTTTGTATTTATTTTGTAAATGCAATATAAGTTTTTTGTGTATAAAATTAAATTAATTATCAATGGTTTCGTTATTATTTGTAAAAGCCACACACACATACTCTCTCTCTCTCATACAAATTTACACACTCACTTATGTATGTATCTTCTTTATGTTGTATTATTTACTTATTACATTTTGTATATTTTTTTCTTCCTTTTTTTGGTTTATCAAAAAAGAAAGTGCATTTATGTGTGTGTATAAATTAACGTTTGTGTTGCAAAGAAATTGCATGATCTACAAAATTTAGTTTTCTAGTATTGTAATTTTTACTTAATTTTTATAAACTTTTTCATACAGATATATTAAACATTTAAGCATGTGCTGAAATTCAACTTTCGTTTGAAATTGAAATAAGGAACGCCGAAAGTTCTGCGATGGTTGTTAAAACATGATGTTAGCTATTGTGATTTCAATTTCGATGTTTTGATTGCAGCACATGTCCAATAGTTAGATATTATACTTGTATTTTTTTCTTTTTAATTTCAACTAAAACATAAATAATGGTGCGCGGGGTTTAGTTTAGTGTAAACAATTTTCACAAATAATTTTTAACCTATTTAACCTACATACTATGCTACTCAGTGTAACTAAAAAGAATTTGAATCAATTGAATAGAGTTAGACAGCGAGAACAGTAAGCTGCAAGAGTTCCGAGAAAAAAGCTATAAAAAAAAGCAAACGATAGCATAGTTTAGAACGAACGAATTTCTTTACTTATATGTATATAAATGTACTACTTTCTCAAAATACTTTTTTTTTTTGGTTTGAAAACTGCTTAAATTTGGAAACGAAAACTTATAAATGCGGCTAGGCGTTTAGAACCCAAACCAGCCATGTTTGTGTAAAGGCGGAGACAAGTTAGACAGCATGAAAATATGAATGCCATATGTAATGTAATCAAACTGTAATAACATTGATCGATAAAATTCTGAAATCATCATCTTTCAATCAACGTAGAAATTCCACAGTCTCAAGAATTTCTACGTGAGTTGATAATTTTAATCAAAAGTTGGTTTCCTAAAACAAAAATAGATTTTCTAGTTCTTCAGTTTGACTTTGAGTTTGGGATATTTTTCTAAAATGTTTCATTTTTTCTTTTGACATTTAAATTTCATCAACATTGATTTTTTTCCACAATTTTATTTACAAATCAAAGTTATGTAAAGATGTGTAAGTTGCTGAGTGCCTGTTTGGTTTGTAACACAATGTCTCTAGTGCTTTCAGCCATAGTATTTAGTGTTAGACTATTTTGTTTTCTAAAATTATACTATTTTTCACAAATAAATCATATAAAATATTTGTTATACTTACATGCCTACAATACTACACAGACACAAATATTGTAAAACAAGTAAATAGATAAAGAAAATAACTATTAATAGTGTGCATATATTATTATAAATAAAAAAATAGTATAAATTAATAAATATATTTAATTATATTTAACACAAAACGAAAGATTGATGTTTTTTTTTTAGTATAAGTTGTGCAGCGAAACGTTGGCATCGTGCAACCATTTACGAGATTGGTAGAAATTGATCGACGGTTAGTTTTTTGTTTCAATGGAATGTTTTTTAAATGGTAAGTTAGATGTGAATGAACATTGCCGCTATCATCGGAAAGGAAGAGCTTCGAAGCGATACAGGGGTTGATACTTGCAGCACAAAATTTATGTATATTGGAAATGGAAATAGATTTAGAAAAGAGCCGCTTTTACACTAACAGCAACTTGAATTTTTAAGAATAGTTTTTATATTTATGAAGGGGTGAAAGATTTCCGTCGTAGCGGTAATTGTCACGGAAATGAAGGGCAGCGCTCTCTATCAATAAAGTATGGAAAAAATGAGGATGCATATGTATATATGTACAGATATGTACATAAATGAGGGGCAGCACATACGCATCCACATGTATCTACGTGTATGATTCAAACTCGATTGATAGAGGGCGCTGCAAATCAGTTTCTCATGAAATTTGAAATTTGAAACAAAAATTTTACTAAATTCACATTCTGCTATCGTGAAAAAAACAAACCAACTCGAAAGTGTAGACTTCCCAAGCAACTTGAGGCATAACAGAATTAGAATTTCATTGAAAAACAACTCGCAAAGACTAATGCGGAGGGACAGCATGAATGGCAAATCAGTTCATTAGAGCCAATAATTGCAAAAACACTCATCTCATTGAGTCCCAACGAATGTCCTCAGATTATACAGTACCAGGCCGAATACCCACCTTATCTAAGAAAGGGAAGGACAGAATGTTTACTTGAAAATTACAATTCTTAGGTATGAAACTTCGTTACTCATCGCCAAATCGAAAGTGACGCCCATCAAGGCGTTTTGCCGCTGAGCAAAATATGGAAAAAGCTATAAAATCTAAACTATTAAAATACACAATCAAACATCATATCATCTGTGTTCTGCGAATTGTCTGTTACATACAGCACGCCTTGAATAAGATTCCTGCCAATGCATCCATTACAGTTTCCCATATTGTTGATGGCGAATTTCATAAAATTTCAGAGTGAATTACGTCACGAGTTGTACATTCACGGATCAGATTATTCAACTCCTGATCTTACCTAATTTGAACTCAAGTACATCAATGATATCCACTGTTTTGGCAGATTGTTACGAGTTTTAGAGATAACGGTCAAACGGGAAAATGGTTACATTTTAACGCATTTGCTCGTAAAAACATTGGAAAAATTAAAGAAAAAGAATCAAAATAGATTGTTAGTTATTCTGGTGTATTTTATATTGTGGTACATCATAGGCTTAGATAGGAATTAAAAATTGGGAGCATATTTTCTCTTCTTCCATGCAGTGGCTCTAAAAAAGTTTATTAATATGAATAAATTGTCTTCAGGTTGTCTTTTTATCCTAGCTCTCTGCTACGAATCGATTTGTTGATAGTAATACAAGAAGTACCTAGTGCAAGACCCTGTAAGAAACCCATTAAAATCAAGTAATATTCTCGCTTAGCTCACGTTGAGTAGATGGTGTGTTGGGTATTTAAAGTCGGCCGTGCCCGAGCATAGCGTTCTGAGATTATTTCTCGATATTCTGGGGAAATATATATATAAGTATAAACTCTATAATATGTGTTTCATAAGTTTTGAGACAAAACCTATGACATTTGAAAAACAAACACACAATATTAAATTCGTTCTTATTGCTAGAAAAATACAATTAACGGACCGTTGACTTCCATTTTTCGTAGTATGCTTCGAAGCTTGATTAGACCCACCGACTGTTGCTCCTTCTGAACTTCCCAGCCCATCTCGTACACCATTTGCTTCAGTAAGCGCCAAAAATCTTGTGACGGACGTGCCTGTTGGAGGTTTGGAGAATTGTACCTTTTCAGTACAAATGGAGAATTTTGATCATTGACCCAATCCATTGTTTTTTTTTTTTTTTGAATAATAACTACTTGCAATGTGCGGAGTAAGTATGTCTTCGTCATAAGAGTGATGTTTTTTCGATGACCTGTTTCAATTTTGGCAAGCATTGCCAGACATTTCAGAATTTATTGCTTTTGGTTTGTTTGGACGAATAACTGGTGTTGAAATGCCCCTTGACGGGCAAACCAATACGTAGACATGCATGCTTGTGTTAGTAACTGAGAGATCGACAGCGCTGCTTTTGTTATTTACACTGTAAATGATATAAACTTTGTAATAAAAAAATAATAAATTCCTTATGCTCTGATAACGTGAAATAATAGCCGTATTTATTTTGACGCTTATGTATTACCATAACAATGCATGATAGACCAAACACGAACGTTTGACGTTTAGAAATGATAGAAAAATTCATCTTTCATGTTAATTCAACTTTCATGCTTTTCTGGCGGACATAGGCTACTTATCCGCCCACTGTTACGCCCGAAAAAAAAAAGAGTAAAATGCCTATAACTTTTGAACCCCTCAACGCATTCACTTCAAATTGAAAACACATCAATAAGGAATGTATTTTTATTTCATATTTTTATTGTCATATTTTTTAACGAAATCATTTGTTTTGATACAATTTGCTTATCTTTCCACAAGTGAGACTGTTTTTTTTCTGAAACAAAGCGGTCGTTCCGTGTAAATTAGCGAGCCACGCATAATTTGGACTTTGGAATTTTCTTTCTTTTGATTTTTCATTATTCATGAATTTCATTGTAAAAGCAGAACTGTTTGGTGAAGTCCAGCAGCGCAGTGTACTCAATTGAATGGCAGAAACGTGGATTGACCCATGCACACATTCTCATTTGGTTAGTCAACTAAATTACACCAGATGAAATTGAGTAACAAGGCGGTGTGGCGTATTTCTTAATTTTCGATACATGAACGTTACCCAAACGTGCAGCATTTAGCTGTTCATCTTGAAAACGGACAGCGTGTGTATTTTACCGCGGAGATTGCATCGCAAAGAGCGGAAAGAGCAATTCTACAAAAGTTATTCCGCAACGTAATCAATCCAGTGTCATCAACTGGCATTGCAACATTTCCAATTGTCATCAATTGCTTTAAAAATTCAACAGCTGATGTAATCATTTTGAAATTGAACACGAACATTTGTTGAAAGAAAAGATATTTTTACATGTCTCCACAAATATGATGATTTCAAGCAAGCATGTATTTCAACGGCAGGGGTTGATCTTGATATAGTTGGCAAAGTTTGTCGGAAATTTCCTGACAACAAAATTAATCCTCCACCAAACAAATTGAAAATTTCCCGAATATCTCTCATTATCGGGAAATCAATGAATTAAATTTTGCTATACAATCCAAAATACCTGGTGTTTTGGTTTTGAATAAGTCTATTGATACTGCTACCATTGAAGAAGATGTGGTTAACTATCCCACAGAATTTTTGAATCCTCTGGATTTACTCGGATTACCGCCGCATAACCTTCAATTGAAAGTCGGTGCGACTATTATTATGCTTCGTAATTTGAATCAACCGAAACTTTGCAATGATATGAGGCTAGCTGTGAAAAAATTGATGGTCAATGTTATTATAGCAACTATTTTGATTGGAAAATACAAAGGTGAAGACATGTTAATACCACGAATTCCGATGATTCTAACCGATTTGCCTTTCAAATTCAAACGTGTACAATTTCCAGTTATAATTGCATTCGCAATTACCATTAATAAAGCGCAAGGTCAATCTTTGGAAATTTGTGGTATCAACTTAGAATATCCAGTATTTTCCCATGGACAATTATATTTAGCCTGTTCACGTGTAGGCAAACCATCAGTATTATTCATTTATTGCCAAGATAATAAGAAAACTAAAAATGTGGTTTACCATAGAGTTTTACAATAAATATAAACTTTAAATTTAAACTGCTTTGAATTACATTTTTAATTATGTACAGTGAAACGTGCATGGGGTCCGCTAGTTATTTATAAAAAGGAACTAATACTCCCATTTATTGTCATACGTTTTTTTTCAGTGCTTGTGTTAAAAAATTTAGCAGCGAAATCTTGCTTACATGAATGCTGAACGCAAACTAACATGAATTACTCTCAAACTTCTGCCGAATTCCATGGTTCGTCAATAGTTCCGTAAGCTACACGAAGAATTTTATAGTGTACATGAGACAGCATTGCGTCGGAGAGAGTGTGTGCCTATTCACATGTGAATAGGGAAATAAAAATGGACCGACACTGCTTGGGTGATGAAGGGTGTTTTTTTATGTGTGGTTTTAAATCTGGCAATACGTTTTTCGGAGTTGGTCTTTTTGACAGCTGTCACTTGATTTATGCTCAGTTTGGTTTGCCATTTCATAATGAATAGACTTACTCCTGAACAACGTTTGCAAATCGTGCAAATTTATTACCAAATAATGGTTCGGTTCGCCGCGTCCAATATTCGGTCAACATAATCGCCCAGCAGAGTCGGTAATTCGAGCAACCATGAATCGGTTTCGCACCATGTTTATTCTAGTGGATAATGCGCATCCTCAGAGACGCCGTACAGTGCGCACCGAAGACTCTATTGCTGCTGTGGAGCAGAGTATCGAAGAAGATCAGAATGAGTCCATCCGCCATCGGGCGCAACAATTGGTGATGTGCCCATCAACTTTATGGAAGATTTTACGGAAGGATCTTGATTTGCGATGTTATAAAATCAAACTCGTGCAAGAAGCCGAACGACCATCAAGCGCGTCGCCCGTTCGGTGAATGAGCCCAAAACGAGATGGCCACCGATCCCGATTTTCATAACAAAATTTTGTTCAGCGATGGAGCACACTTTTGTTTGAATGGGTACGTTAATAAGCAAAATTGTTGCATTTGGAGAGATCATAATCCACAAGCCATTGTTGAGACGCCGTTGCATCCTCAAAAAGTCACTGTTTGGTGTGCTCTATGGGCAGAGGGAATCATTGGTCCATATTTCTTCAAAGATGAAGCCGGTCATAATGTTACAGTCAATGGGGAACGCTATAGAGTCATGAGTAATGACTTTTTCGTGCTTGAATTGTGAATTGGAGTATGTTGATGTGGACGACCTTTGGTTCCAACAAGACGGCGCTACATGCCATACAGCCAACGAAACAATCAATTTATTGAAGGAAACTTTTGGTGAGCGCATTATCTCGCGTCGTGGGCCTGTGGCGTGGCCTCCTCGTGCGATTTAACACCGCTGGATTATTTTATGTAGGGTTATGTGAAGTCGCTTATCTACGCAGATAAGCCCGAGACGATTGACGCATTGGAAGAGAATATTCGGCGCGTTATTACTGATATACGGCCTCAATTGCTGAATTGCTGGAAAAAGTGGTCGAAAATTGGGCCTCTCGGCTGGAATTTATTCGAACCAGCCGCGGCCGCCGCGTCCACTTGCCCGAAATCGTTTTTGAAACATAATGGCAAATCCTTATTTTTATAATAAAGCTAAATTCTTGGCCATAAAATTAAATTAAATGCGTTTTATTTTTTCTTGAAAACCACACTTCTAAAAAAACACCCTGTACTTACACTGGCGGTTTATCTTCTTAACTGTGACTTTCGTTACTTGCCCAACTGCTTTGTTGTATGTAAATAAAAGACATGGTTTCGATTTTTTGATATATTGTTTGTATGCTTTTCTACAAAAAAAAATTAAGTAGACGAAGTACAATTTGTTTATATCCTTGCCACTCATACATTTCGTTACATTTTTTATTCTTGCTTTTACATTTAGACGAGAAATGTTTGCTTTCAATTTTTTTTACTAAGTATCCATATACATATAATATTTTTTGAGATATAAGTATAAACGTGTACACCTATGTATAATAAATAAATAAATATATATGTACTTATAAATATGTATGTATGTATAATCAATAATATTATATAATTAAAATAATATTTTTTTTTTTTTTGGATAAAAATTGTTTAATCATAACTTAATAGTTTATATTTAGAATATATATTTAAATGATTTATGTATTTGTTGTGTATATTTAGCATTTGATTGGAGTTTTTAGCATAACAAACTTACATTAATAATCTTTCTCCGATTTTGCAGTACATTTTACTTAAAATTCCTTCCTTCTTTTCTTATGAATTATTGTGTGTAGGAAACATATTGTTTTTCTTTCAGTTATTAAAATAATTATTTTTCATTATTAATAATCATCAAGATATTTAATTTTTTTGCAAAGCAACTAAATTTTGGGAAGAAAAAATTAAGTATTAAAAAAATATTTGTACAATATTACCTTAAAGATTCGCTTAAAGACTGTGATCAGATCAAAGATTCCAACGACAGGCTAATTTTGAGCAATATTGTCATTGTCAAATAAATACAATATGGTATGTAAATATTTTTAATTATCTTGATTATCTTGAATCGCTTTCATGGATTAGTAAAATTGGCATAAGTGTGTCTTTGGGATGGCCAGGGAGAAGCCATGGGAACCTAACTGACTTAATCTAAAAGTAATCGTCACTCTAGAAATGCACTTCATGAAACAAACTCTTGAACAAAAAATAATGTGTGTGAATACCTAAATTAATTTCAGAATGCCGTAAAAAACTTACATCATTCTTTGAAGCGGCTGCCCTTTTTAGTGAGGTTAAAAAATTCAGTCTATCTATAGATATAAATAGGGATTCTGAGAAGTATATGTATACTAAAACAGTGTACTACACTTATGCATACTCGTAGAAGGCATTTAAGTGACCATCAAATACCAAATGCTAATTTGAACTCCATAGCAGTAGGATCACTACTAAACTTTCTATCGGAGTTTGGGCGAACTGTGGGTCGATGTGCAGTACACTCCTTAATAATGATAATAATTTGTAAATATATTTCAGAAGTCGGTATCGAAGCCGTTAAATTCTATTCAATACTACACTGCCCATACCTGCTAGAACATGAAGAGGTTTTCAATAGAGACATAACAATTTTTTATTTAAATAAAACACAAAATAATTGATTATTCCAGTCGTGCTAAGTACACCTACGTACGTTGTTACATTTAAGTATGGAATTCGATATCACTCTTGAGACCGCCGCGAGCACGATTCCAGCGATCGATTCTTTGGATTTCAATTTTCCACCACTCTTCCATACATATCGGCCGGAACGTTGGCAATTTCGCGTTCGACATTGTTCATGAGCTCCTCGAACGTTGTTGGCATAAACCAACGACTTAACGTAACCCCATAATAAGAAATACAACGGCGTTAAATCGCCAAAAATGAGCTTCATTGCTGAAGTTGATTTTTCCATGAAATTCCGGATTTTCTTCAGACTTTTGCAGAGCCTAATCGTACAAGTTTAAGCGCTTCAAATGATCACGAGGCTTCACTTTTTGTGTTAATTTAATCTTGTAAGGGTGTAGGTCAAGATCTATACGCAAAATTCGCCACAATGTGGACTGAGAAATATCCAATTCCTGTTAACGGAATTTTGAGCTGAAGCACTGAAGGCTGCGATATTTTTGTTACTTCGACCGGTGCGATGTTTTACTGACACAGGAACATTCAATATATCCACTATAGCATGCACAGCCTGTAAGAAAATTGAAGTAAGCCCTCTTAAAGTTGCAACCGCCGACTCAGAATTCCGGTAGTAATATTTAATAATTTCATGCTGTGTTCATGAACTTCTAACTTCTTTCTTTCCTTCTTCTTTTAATGGCATAACAGACCATGGAGGGCCTAGGCTGAACGTTGTGCGTGTTATATTGTGTTTGTACATATGTTTGTCGAATCCGAACGGTGAAGTGAAATGCTTTTCATCGGCGATTTTTACTCTCGTAGGTTTGGGATTGCCTGCCAAGAGGTCGTGCCGTGTAGAGACATTGTTTTTATCACTTTTTGATTTTGCGTGTGCCGAGATTTGAACCCCGGACACTCTGCTTAGCAGACCAACGCACTACCAACTACACGACAGCAACCACATGAACTTCACCATGGTAAATCGTAAACGCTGCGACATTGCCAGAAAAAAAAATATTAAGGGTACGTTTGTATTTACATAAATACATGCAAGATGGCGCAAAAGTAATTATCCTATTGGAAGATGCTCTTATTTTTGCAAGTAGCGCCATATGTCATCTTGAGCTCAAGAATGCGAAATAATTGTGTCTATGCTTTTGGGCAGTAATTTTAATCAGAAAACATCATGAGCGATTAAGAACATTTCCCACTAATGCGGATACGTTAATAAGCAGAATTTACGCTTCTGAGGCGTTATAAGCTCTCAAAGTCACTGTTTGGTTCGGCAATTGCGGCGAAAATTTGATACGCCGGCAACGCTGCTATTGTGGGTGGTGATCATAACAGAACCATGTTAAGCGAGTTTCTGCCGCCAAAAATTGGTGAATTGAGTTTAGAGAATTTTTGTTTTGTTTTATTGATACGTTCAACACACAGGGTGTATCCCTATGAATGGAGAGCATTGTGTTGAATGGAAGGAAGATTGATAGGTGGGAGGAAGAAGGAGGGAGAATTAGAGAGGGAATGCAATCACACAGGACACCGATAAAGAGATGATAGCCATTGTGGCAAGTGTAATGCCTTTACCACAATGAATTTCAGTTTCTCAGTGTCGATTATGACCGCAAGGCCAAGCTTTTCGCATCCACTCATTTTGTACGTGTTATATTTGTACATGAATGGAAAGGACCTACAGTTTTATGCCGAATCCGAACAGCGAAGTGAAAAGATTTTCACAGGCAATTCTTACTCTCGAAGGTTTGCCATTGCCTGCGAAGAGGTGGTGCCATTTATAAATTTTGTTGTTGTTATTTTGCCTGTGCCGAGATTCGAATCCCTGACACTCTGCATAACAGTCCAACGCACTACCGCTACGCTACAGCGACAATGTGTGTGTACCAGCAGGACGGTGCAACTGCACACGCAGCACGAGCAAGAAAGGATATTCCAATAGAGTGAATTCTTTTGCGTGACCTTCTATCCTCGATTGCAATGTATGTAAATTGATTCCGAGTCCTTTATAAATCTTCTCTTATGTAAAATTGTTGTATCTTCATCGTCAACAAATGTACTTGCATTGTTTTCTTCCTCATTGCCAATATTCACATTTGCCTGTGGATCTGTGCTAATAATTTAGAAAGCAATGGAGTGCAGTTATTAAATAGACTAATGCGGTTAATATCAAATATCGAATTTCCTTCTTTTTTTCTTTATATCAGTTGTTTATCTTAATTTTTAAAGTGTTTTTAATTCATTTTCGTGCTACGATGCCATACGGCATCGCAACTCCATTCTACCCTTTAATGCTGATAAACAAAAGTCGTATTAAGATGGGGATCTGAAGTTATGATAACTGGACGCTAACGGCTTAAAATATGTTGAATATTTGTTAAATGTACTAGACTGGCTCGAGATTTTACTCCAAGCAAATCATGTACAAATATAACTCGCACAACATCAGTGGATGAGAAAAGCTCGGCCTAGGCCCTCCATGGACTGTTTTGCCATTAAAAGTAAAGTAAAGTAAATTCCAGTATGTCTCCAGATATTTACCCATAGAAACGTCTAGGTCACGTTCACCCACCGTTAAATGTATTTTACTTTAAAGAGTGTATGAGCAATATAGAGTACGGATGCGCCCGATCCCAGAATAACATCTACTTTAATTTTCAAAACCACAATGAGGTTTACCTACTCGTATTATGAAAGATGCTCTGGTTAAATTTAGCCCTACAGCAAATCTGCGACCAATATACGAACCCTTTTAAAACCATGTCAAGTAGGTAAATGTTCACTGCCATTATGTTCGTTTGATAGTGAACTTTTAGAAAGAAAAAAGAATTGCTTCTACTTGCTTGCTTTTCTTTTCACTGCTTTAGGGTCTATTTGCACTGGCACCAGCATTAACGATTGCGCGGGAGAGACAGGTAGGAAAGTAAGGTAGTAAGAAAGAGGTAGAAGTTTTGCGTATTTTTCTTACTACCTTGCATTTCCATTTCTACCTGCTTCTCTCGCAAAGTTTTATTTGCTTCCGCCAGTGTAAACATCCATTTATAGTCGTTGGCCTTACGCGGAAATGAAGTTGTAATTGAATGAAATATTTTTTTTTTCCTTATATTTAGAAAAAAAAGTTATCAAATTCGTGTTTAAATATTTGCATTGAAAAGGAAAAAACTCAATAGTACGTGGTAATAGAGCAATAGTCAGTCTAAAATATATTGCCTGATATTCGATTCAATTGTACATTGCATTGCAAAAATGTGCGTAATTTAAGTTTTAATTTTTTTAGTACATGAAAAAATACGAAAGTTTTTATACTTTTTGAAAAATTGAGTATTTATTTTACAAAGAGAGTATTATTATTTTTGTTCCTTAGCTTTAAAGTATTGTAATTAAAAACGTTAAGAATAAACAATTAAAAATTTCTTTTGCCTTATGTTTTCTATAAATTATAAGAAATTCATCATACTCGTCGTACACAGACAGAAACAAGCTAGCATCTTTGGTAAAATTATGAAAAAATATAATTTATATAGACTTTTTTCTTTTAACTGGTTTCTGTATTTCTGCATCTCTGCATTTGAGCATTCACATGTAATATGGTAAATAAAATAAATAAAACTAAGTGAAGATAGTACATACATAAATAAATACATATCGATGGCTCCGAGCAAGTAGAACTGAATTAATGGTTTAAATTTAGTTGCACTATTCAATTCTTATGAAATTTTGAAAACTTATTGAGGTCCAGTTCGAATCATAGAGATAAACTGGATGGAAGCAGGGGCGTAGCCAGGGGGAGAGGGGGGGGGCGGGCGGTAGTCCGCTCCGGATGTCACCATTTTTGGGGTGACACCAGCAATGTCCAAAAAGCGGGAAAATATTATAATTATCGAAGTAGGTGTAAATGTCTAAAATTATACTTTCATTTGCTTTTTGCACGATGTGTTCGAGGAAGTAGATGCTACACAAAAATATTTGCAAACTACAGGACTAACTGTCGATAAAGTAATAGCGAAACCGAATGCCCTAATTCTCTTTTTCCAAGAAAAGCGGGAATATTTAGTGGAAGTTATGGTATTATTTGCTCAAAGCTCGGAATAAGCATCAGCCGGCGCATGAGATACAAGAAAATAATGCCGGGTGAAACGGAACGAGATATTGGTTTAACTCCTAAAGAAGAAAACAAGAGGACGATGCTGGAATGCATCGATCGTTTCTCGACAGAATTAAAGTCTCGATCCATGGCATCCAATGATATAGCCGATATCTTTCAAATTGTGAAAACAAATGACTTGCTCTTTTGCACGGAAGAAGAACTGAATATCAATGCAAAAAAGTTGGCGTCGCGCTACGCTATGAAGTTGTAGAAGAAAAATTTAAAGTAGAAGTACATAGACTTCGTAGACAAATCAAGGCAGCAAACATTGAATTTAAAGTCGCAAGTAAATGGACTACTCTTGATATTCTAACTTTTATTGTAGAATGCGACTTTATAGAGTCTGTTTCAAACGTATCTTTAGCTCTTCAATTGTTCTTAACAGTTTGCGTCTCTGTGGCTTCATGTGAAATAAGTTTTTCAAAGTTAAATCTAATTAAATCATATTTATGCTCAACTATGTGTCAATCTAGGATATGCGACCTAGCCATTTTATCAATAGAAAACGAATTTCTTTGCAAATTAGATTTCGGCAATGTTATTTCAGAATTTGCTGCGAAAAAATGCAAAACTTTAAAAATATTTTTTTAAAGCTTATTATCTCGCAATGTAAATTTGGTACTTTAAATATGTACTCACATAGATACATCAATTTCCTACAACAGCAATTAAATAGTCATTTAAAGAAAAAGTTGTATGTAAACAAATATCTTCCAAGATCTTTAAGAAGATCATGCTTTAAATAAAAATGTCCCTTATTGTAAGTACGTATTAATTTAAGTTCACTCATCTTTATGAATTCCTGTATTATCTACTTACTTTTAAATAAAAAATAATAGTACATATCTACACATAGTATAGTTCTTTCAAAAGAAGAGGGGGAGGGGTATTATAGGGTGACACCATTTAAGGCCTCCCCGGGAGTCACTCGACCTGGCTACGCCACTGATTTGTACTCCTCTGTAGGAGAACTTGTTGAAGTTTACTCGTTTTTTATACGTAGTTATAATTTGTCGTACACATGTTTAAATACTTTTGTATTGCTACCAAATTTTGATCCTTTGAAATTCAAAAGCCTTTAATTTTATTGCATGAATCCATCGATAAATGCATTTACAGTTAGAACTAAAATAATACGTAAAATTTTGTATAAAATATAAATAGTAAAACCATAGCGCACGGATTTGACTTTCATTTTTTTTATTTTAGTTATTGCGAGCAAATTCTGTAGATATTAAAATTTTTTAATCAAATTTATCAGTGTTGAAATGGAAATGAAAATGTTTACTTATTTCCAATTTTCAAGACCAATAGTTGTAGACTCAGAGAGAGAGAGAGAGATGATATTAGATTACAGTAAATGCAAAGAATGTGGAACTTAGAATTTGCCATAAGAACTTTTCAATGCCATTTCTTGGATCTCAATTGGATTGGGACGTTGTTGCTTAAAAATATGTGTAGCAGTCAGAGATTCCTTATTTTCGGGACAAACTGTTATAACATTAGAAGTAAGAATATCTTATTCAGAATAATTCAAATTGACTTCAAACTATATACATACATTGAAAAGACCAAACTTTGTATGGAAAACACCTAATTTAAGGTTTTCAAAACCTGAAAATCTTGGATTTGAAGATGGATTGTTGACAGCAAAGCCAAGCAGCTAGGCAAATGTTTTTGGAGAAGTATCGGTCATCATCATGCTCTCTGAATTTTGGTTGGTTATGTCTTCTTTTAGAGTTACAAAAAAAAGAAATCTATTTTCTTCGTCACAACAAGTAGAAAGTTGAAAAATCTTATAGAACTTTACATTTCTTCAATCGTTATTGAGTATTAAGCAATTTTGGAGAATAATTTAATTAGAAACATAGTAAACATAAACATCGAATTGTTTTTAGTTAGTAACTTGTTTGCATTTGATTTAAAGTTTTACCTTTTGTTTTTATATGTATAAGTTTCTTTACTTTTTATACTTATAAATAAATTTGGATTCGGCTGCGTACTTCTTATTCTTTTTAGTTTAGCATACTTTTAGGCGTATACAAATTAGTAAATTTCTTTCAAATATTCGTGTATATCAATTTAATTGAAAATAAACACACTTACAGTTTTATGGTATCGAGTTATGTATACGCGTTTCGAGTAAGTACGAATTACAATTTCATTATCATCATTAAATACTTACATACTACAAAAATATTTACAAATAGTTGTTTTTGTTTGTTTTTGGTAAAAAATAAATTTCCATTTACTCGTAATTCATTTTGTTGTCTTCTTACCTTTAACGCTATTTACAATTTCATTTAATGCGTTGATGATCGGGTGTGCTCTTCAATATATCTGGCTGATGATGTTGATGATGATGAGCGGAATGATGCCCATGCGACGAGCTCATTGTTCCCTGATGACTGCCACCACCCACTGAGCTGCTGCCACCGCCGATACCACCACCAACATGTCCACCGCCAACGCTATAATGCGATGAGCTGAGCGTATGCGAATGCGTTGAATTGAGCGTGTGTGTGGCATGTGAGTTGAGCGTGTTATGCGCCGTCGTGGTGGCATTTGTAGACATGCCCGCTGTGGTAGTGCCACAGCCAGTTCCTGTACCGCCAATGGCCATGCCTGTAACGGCACATGATCCACCCGCTGTGCCACCGGCACCCGGACGTGAACGCAACGAACGATGTGAACCATTACGTGTCAGTGTGTTCATTTGCGGTGTCCCCGGAACCGTGTGCCCCAATGCATTCATGTAGTCCGCAATTAGTAAAGTGATTTCAAGAATTTTCGGTTTACTCATAGCGAATAGCAATTTCTGTTCATGGGAAACACCAACCACGCCGCTGCAAGTGACGAGCGTATCATCATTCGAAACGACCAGCATGAAATCGTCTTGACAGCCACCGAATGTCATCACGGAAGTGTACGGATACCGCGCCATTGGCGCCATGGACGAGAGCTCCAGCACGTTGAGTGAATCTTCGGAAACCGCCAACCAAGCCATTGCTTGATCCGAGTGACGCGGTTTCGCCTGAAAGAGACTGGCGCCAAAGTACGGCCATTTGCGGCAGCATGTCAAATAGATGCGCACGCAGTCCAACGTTGAACGTCCTTTGAGCAGCATCCATTTGGAAATTAACAGCTCTTGTATCTCCTTCAGTTGATCGGCGGTGTGCGCATCCCGGTAACGATACGGATAGAATTTATCTAGTGCTTTTATGCCCACATTTGCGCTGCCGCCACGTGATTTCTCATGCGAATAATCGCCCATATCGATTTGTGACATTAGCGAGGCCAATTCCAAGGCTAAGTCGCGCGATAGCGGAAAGCGTCCCTGTACAATTTGTGCATTGATTTGATAGCATAGTAGCAGACGTTCTTTATCCGTTTCAAATTTGACTGTATGCTTCCAGTATAGGCGATTCTTGTATGTCAGCTGAATGACACGCGTATTTTCGAATTTGCCCGAACCTTTCTCACGCAATGCAGTCTCCCATTTGGAGATGACATCGCATAGTTTTGCCAACGGATCCAAATAATGCTCGAGATCTTTTTCAATGGGATCATCGCTAAAGAGACAGAAACCATTTGTGGCATCACGTGCCCCAATCTCTTGGGCGAGTGTTGTTTGGAATTCCTCGATTGTAGTGGAACCATCGAAGGAAACGACCTAAAGAGGAAAGAGTAAAACATTAATAATAAATGTAGGACTAAATACAAGTAAATATACATAGTTAGTTTCAAAAAGGAGTTAACAAATTGTAACATGCACCGGAAGAAAATGTCCAAGGAATTTTTGTTTCTAATCAGCAATCAATCCGCAGGTTTTATCCCTATTAAGGTAAAGCATTGTGTTGATTCTACTTAGAAAGGATGATAGGTAAGAGGAAGGAGGAAAGAGAGAGAAGTATCGGTGAATGGTCACTTCGAATTTGGTTAGGGAAAACATTTGCAGGGAGCTTATTCCATGCACGAACGGTGCGACAGAGAAAATATTCATCTCTGTAATGCTTGGTGCATTGGAACACCGAATATACGTGGAACGCGTGAGTTCCGCTTGCGGTTCACGTAGTTCTGAGGAACATACGAAATGTCGTATCCTAGCAGAACATGTCATTAAAATAGCAGTGGAATATAGTCACGCAAGCCACATTTCTGCGATGTTCCAAGGAGCTAATATATCTGGAAATAAATCTGCCTCCTATTAGCTTTATCCCACAGTGTTGTATACGGTCCAGGAACTCCAGTTGTATTCGTGAAACTTCTGCCCATAGATGCGAATTATACTCCATTTTTGGAATATAGTAGGTGGTGTAGATCGTGTGTGCGGAGATCAGTCGAACTGATATTTTTTGCTTACACCAGTTTAGAAAGCCCAGACACTTGGCTGCTTCTTTCGACACGCTAAAATGTGATTATTTCAACGACTGCCACTTTGAAAGGAGATGCCTAGAACATCAAGAGTCGCTAACTCCGCAATAACTACCCCACCCATATTTAAGGGGTTATCGGGGGTTTGGTAAACTTGCTTGTGGGATAATAGGCAACTTTTATGTGACTTACAACAACGCAATTAACGAGACCCAACTCGGAAATTGATTGGAGATCAGTATTAAGTGAGCCTTTCATAGCATGCCTTTATCTCTCAATCTCCAAAGAGCTAGGGCCTTTTGAATGACGATTGACATATCCGCAAAACAAGTATAGGTATATGGGATTTCTTGTCAATGTCAGAAAGTCATTAACAAAAATGAGAAAAAAAGGATGGGGAAAGGACCAAACGCTGCGGCACTCCAGCGTTGATGAAACGATTTTCCAAATGATACAGTCTATCATACGATAGGCGATCAGTAAGTAATTCGTTTCGCTATAAATATTTAACCAAGTGAAAGTTCATTATGCTTTCCATGACTTTTGATAGTGTAGAACTAATTGCAATGGGGCGATAAATCGCAGGGTCCGTAGTCTTTCCCTTTTAAGAACTGGTTGAGCATTAGCAACTTTCCAACAAGACGGAATTACACCAGCATTGTACGAAATGTTGAAAAGATTGCGTAATGGTTGCGCCAGCGTTAATGCTGAAGTTCGAATGCCATCTGACCCCGAAGCCTTATTAATGCCAAACATTTCCAAGAACTCTTTTAACTACATGTGTTTGAAAGTTTATTTCAAGAATAGCACAAGATACATGTTCGATAAGTAGTGTTAGTGGTTGATCGCTTGCTGCCAGGGAAGAATTCTCTTTTAGCTAACATGTTCACTTTATAAACCAAGCTTGTGACGAGGAATTGACGAAGTTTTCTGGTTCTTGACTCTTTTTACAAACGCCAAAAAGTTCTTACTACTGCCATGGGATTGCAAGACTTCATGCCTCAGACGCTGGGAGAAGCGCGTTTGATTGGAGTTACAGAGAATTCTTGCCTGTTTACGCAACTGTTCAATATTGGCATTCTAGTTAGATGAATTCATGAAAGGAAACTCATTAAACCACGAGTTGTCTTTTGGTTTAATGCTAACCAATATACTAGGAGTTTGTTCTATCATTTTAGCAGTGGCTTATATGTTTTCATCAAAAAAACACAATTCCCAATTGTAATGATCCAAAAAGTTATTGAGACCATTCCAATTTGCCACAGGACCATTCCACATCGCTTTGCTATATGCAAAGCGATGTGGATTCTAGAATACGGAAAGGATGCTAAAATGGTACAGTGGTCCGAGTTACAAAGAGGTACATCATATTTGTCATGTTGAGAAGTGAGAAACAGGTCAAAGATATTTCACGATTGTCCTATTTTAAGAGCGCGTTTAAGACCCTATTTGAGTCAGACTGTTCGGCTCGGCAAATAAGTAGTTCGACATATAAGCCTTCCGGTGTTGTGTGACTTGAGTAGCATAACCAATCCGAATTGTGAACATTGAAATCGTCAGCAACAAAGATTGAACTGCAGGTTTCTAAAATAAAGTGTGTTTTTTTAGAAGTGTGGTTTTCAATCTGGCAATACTTTTTTCGGAGTTGGTCTTTCTGACAGCTGTCACTTGATTTATGGTCAGTTTGGTTTGCCATTTCATAATGAATAGACTTACTCCTGAACAACATTTGTAAATCGGGTAAATTTATTACCAAAATAATGGTTCGGTTCGGCGACACATCGCACGCGGCGTCCAATATTCGGTCGACATACTGTTAGGTGTGCTGTATGGGCAGAGGGAATCATTGGTCCATATTTCTTCAAAGATGAAGCTGGTCATAATGTTAAAGTCAATGGGGAACACTATAGAGCCATGATTAATGACTTTTTCATGCCTGAATTGGAGGATGTTGATGAGGACGACCTTAGGTTCCAACAAGACGGCGCTGCATGCCATACAGCCAACGAAACAATCACAATCAATTTATTGAAGGAAACTTTTGGTGAGCGCATTATCTCGCGTCGTGGCCTCAAAGATCGTGCGGTTTAACACCGCTGGACTATTTTTTGTGGGGTTATGTGAAGTCGCTTGGCTACGCAGATAAGCCCGGAAGATAATATTCGGCGCGTTATTACTGACATACGGCCCCAATTGCTGAATTGCTGCAAAAAGTGGTCGAAAATTGGGCCTCTCGAGCCACTTGCCCGAAATCGTTTTTAAAACATAATGGCAAATCCTTATCTTTATAATAAAGCTAAATTCTTGGCCATAAAATTAAATTATATGCGTTTTATTTCTTCTTGAAAACCACGCTTCTAAAAAAAAAACACCCCGTAGAAGCAATCGAATCCGAAAGGGAATCTAACTTGTTAAAAGTAAGCACCCTACCGGAATTCGGGCTTCTCTAAAGAAAACATAAGTGCAGCAAATGTAACTGGATGTTGAATGTAATACACATGGAATACACATGGCAGACACTATTACGCAACATTCTCGTTTATAAAGAAAATCCGGTGGATCTGCATCCTGGGTCACGCTCAGTGCCATTATATAGTGCTGACATATGCAGGTTTAGAAAATCAAAAACAGAAAAGCTTTGAGTTAAAAAAAATTTCCAGGCAATTCTGATCTTAACATTTGTGTAGTCAAATAACACTGAGGGTTGAAAAAATAGACTTTGACACAATGGATTTTCATCTCACAATGTCTCTAAGACTTTGTGAGAATTTACATATACTTATCTAACTCATTGTAAGTAAAAAGTAAGACACTCAAAAATCGAAGAGAGAGAAACAAAAGCAATTGGAAAAAGGGTTGAGATTTAAAGAGACTTAATTAAAACGTAAATTAAGATCCGGCTATTCGAAAAAAAAATATTAAACTCCATGCTTTGTTGGCCGCTGGCAGTTTTAAAAGTAAGTCCAGTATTTGTAAAACCGGATAGCATGAGGTAGTCAAAAACTCCGAACATCTTCGAAGGTATCCGAATATCCAGGCAAAATGTGAACTTTCTAACAAATGGTAAAAAAATAAATGCACTGGGCCACAGGACGGCCGTTTTTCAACTAAAATTTTGGTTTGGGGCTTGATATTATATGAGCCTTACTAGCGATCATTAGCTTTTCGCGCTTTTAATATCTGAGTTTGATAGATGTAGCAATGCAAGGTAAGCTTTCTTTCATTTTGGGGCCCATAGTAAGCAGAAAAGGGTATTCATTCCATTTCGTAGGTAATAGCATGTCACATGTCACGTCTTTTGTATATAGAAAGAGGTTGTTTTGTCAAAATGTCACAGATATGTAAATGCTAATCAGTTGCAGTTTCGAAAAAAAAGTAAACTTACAGTTAGTTACATTTATTTCGATATCGACTGAAAGTGGTTGGAAGCATTAGATCTTAATACAAACTAATGATCGTTTTAATTTTCGTGTTATAAACTTACCTGATAAGTTGTGTTCATCATATGCACTGGTATTGCATGCGGCAACGAATGATGATATGGATTTTTCATTAATATCGATAAAACTTCCATGCGTGATGGTTTCGTTTCGCGTCCACCATTCTTCAACGTACGCTCCAATGCACGTTCGCAGTATGCTGCATATTTGCCAGTCTCGGTTTTTGTATCGGCATTGCGCGACAAATGCAATTTCAAATACCATAAAAGACGACTGGACTTGGGGACGAACAGAGAAACGGCAAGAGATAACAATTGCCAACCTTGGACGAAAGAGTATGCAGGTGGATTGGATTTACAATCAATAATAGGCGGGGGAGCAGGTGCCTAAAAATATCAAATGAGAATAAGATTTATAACTAGTAAGTAACTTGCAATACATATGTACATACATAGGTACTTGGGTATGCAATACATATAAGTACATAAGTTAATAAACACATGCTTAATTTCATTAGAAAATAAATATTTTGGTAGGTAGTGCTACGTAAAAACTTAGAATTTTTCCCCCTCATACCTGTATCGATGTGGGTGAACTGCCATTGGCCTGGGCGGTTCCACCTTGCTGTGTATCACAGGTGAATAAACTCTGCGTGGCGCACAATAGTAATTGCTGTAATTTTTTTGTTTTTGGTTTTTGTTTTTTTTAGTTTTTTATTCATATTCATTCATTCATGTGGAACGCAGAAAGAAGTGTTGGTTGGAGTTGGAGGGTTAGGAAAAGAAAGTCCAAAAAACATTTTGCACATTAAAATTTTGATAATTTACTTTTTGTTTTTTTTTTTTTTTTTGTTTTCAGTTTTTATATGTAGTAATTTTTCTCAGTGTTTCTAGTAAATGTGCGTGTGTTTGATTTGAAATTCAAAATTAAATGTGTATATTTATAAGTATGTGTGTGTTTAAGTGTGTGTATATGTGTATATAATTTTACTTGTTAAGAAAATTGTTTAGTTTAAACTTTTTTGACGGTGTAGAAATTTGCATTGAACTAAAAAATTTAAGCCAAAAGAATTTATGTATATGACATTCATATAAAATGAAAATGTAAAAGATTACTACACATTAAGAAGCTTTAGCTAACTAAAACATAAAAACCAACAATTTGTTTTTGTCAAATACACTGAGAGAAAAAAAGGATGTAACTTCTATGGTCTATAATTGCTATAGAATAGTAAGTTAGTATTATTTATGCAGTAAATGAGTATGAATAAATTTACAGCAAATACTTATGTATATGTATGTATATGTATGTCTATACATGTGTATGTATGTATTGAATAAGTACTTTTTATATGTATATAATTTAATTTAAGTGTACGTAGTATGTACATATGGTATATACTTGGAAGTAGTACATTCAGATGCAGAATTTATATAAGTAATAGAAGACTAGATTCTAGATGTTTTTGGAAACCAATATTTGAATTTCAAACTATAATGTATCGATATACTCGTATTCTTATATTTTTTTAAGTGTACAAGTATGACAGTTATGAGGGAAATTCATTTGATTAATATTTAAATAGGAAAATAATAATAAAATTTCATCTATGTATAAATTTCTAAATATCTACGAAGTAACAAAAGCATGCATCTTAAACGTTAATCATTTAAAAGTAAACTTAAACTATGTGCAATTATATCGATAAAATGTTTAATATTTTGTAATGTTCTTATGTTTTGCTTGTCGTTTTTTGAAATTGTTTCTTTTAAGAATATGTAAAATTGTTAGTATTAATTATAGATTTGTAAGCTTTTAAAGCGCATATATTTTCAGCGAAAGCGAAGCTATTTTTGCAATATCCTTTTTTTTTAAATCACATACTTATAAAAAAATTGTAAAATAAAAGTAACTTAAAAATTGTTCTAATCGCTAGTTTAAATTTTAAATGACAATAAAATTGAATGCACTATCAGGAATACGTATTTCGTATGTACTACATTTGTAGAGATTTTTATAAGCGTTAGTAGATTGATTTTCTGTATAATTTGATCAATTCTATTCTCGCCAGATAGCACATACAAACTCAAGCAAGATGCGATTACGAATCTTTTTATTTTACTAAGAAATGTTCATAGTAACTTTTTGTATTGATTGATTACGAATGGAATACATACAAATGTAAAGGGTGATTTTTTTGCTACTTAGTTTTTGACGGTTATATTTCTGACAGTTCCCGCGTGATTTTTGACATGTGTCAAAGTATAAAATGCTCAGTTTGGTTTGCCATCTCATCGTGAATAGACTTACGCCTGAACAACGTTTGCAAATTATTGAAATTTATTACCAAAATTCGTGTTCTGTGAAAAATGTGTTTGGCAAGCTACTTCCATTTTATAGTCGTCATAATCGACCCACAGAGCAGGCTATTCACCTCATTGTGACCAAATTTCACACTAGTTTCACTTTATTGGACATCAGTTCAACAAATCTTATCCATAGAGCGCATACCGAAGGGAATTGTGATTGGCTCAATGGATATGTGAATAAGCAGAATTTACGTATATTTGGAGTGAAGGCCAGCCAGATACAATTCAGCAGCTACCAATGCATCCCGAAAAATGCACTGTTTGGTGCGGTTTATGAGAAGGCGGCATCATTGGGCCGTACTTCTTCAAAGACGATGAAGGCCGCAGCGTTTTGGTCAATGGAGAAAGATACCGTTCGATGATAACAGAATTTTTTTTGCCGAAAATGCAAGAATTGGACTCGGCCGACATGTGGTTCCAACAGGACGGTGCCACATGTCACAATGCACGCGAAACCATGCATCAAGAGGCGAATTTGGAGAGCAGATAATATTACGTTTTGGTGCATTCAATTGGCCACCAAGATTGTGTTATTTGACCTTGTTAGACTATTTTTTGTGGGCCTATGTTAAGTCTCTTGTCTATAGCGAATAGCCAAACATGCTTTGGAAGCCAACACTTAAGTGAAATTATCTTTAAAAAGTGAATGGCAAAAAAATCACCCTTTATAATTAAAAGTAATAGTGACTCATTTTGAAATCAGTGAATAGTTTTGAGTAATTGCGGGTTATGTTATTTTTTATGGACAATCTATATTTTTGTGAGAATTGTTTATTCAGAAGAAAGTTTGTTGCTTTTAAACATGCTAAAATAACCCAAAATAATAGGAAATGGGTTTAGTGGGTTAGTTCTGGTCGCCGTGGCGTAGTTTGTAGCGCGTTGACCTGCTACGCAGAGTGTCCGATGTTCAAATCTCGTCACAGATTAACGCAAAATCAAAAAGTAGAAAAAACTACGTTTCTACACGGCACTACCTCTTACAAGAGAAAAGTTGCCTATGAAAAGGTTTTCACTTCGCCGTTCGGTTTCGGTATACAACTGCAGTTTCCTTTCATTCATGTAAAAATATAACACGCACAACATGAATGGATGCGAAAAGCTCATCCTAAGCCGTCCATGGGTTGTTGTGCCATTAACAGAAAAAGAAAGGGTCTGTTGAGTAGGGATGAAAATAAAAATAAACAAACTTTTCCCTCCCAGGTACCAAAAATTTGATACAATATTATTATACATGTAATATTCTGGTTATATATAAGTAAATAGGATGATTTGAAAAGCAAAGATCTACAGAATCGACCACAGATTCGCGAAAAGCATTCAAAATAAATTTATTTATTTAATTTTTGCTTCATTAAATTTATAGAGGAACAATTGAAATAGTCAACTTTTGGAGTAGTTAAACCCAAAAGTTGGTGAAGCTGGTTAGTACTTATGTTTGTGCACTCTTTTTATTTTCAACGAGAAAAACTTTCCTATAGAATAGTTGTTAACTTTCCGAATCGTTTGCTCTGTATAGTCATACTCAAAAAAAGTTTATTAAGAAAAGCATAAAAATTAGAAAAATGAATATGTGACTTGGGGTCGATGGAAACAATGTAAAAAAAATGTTCAGAGTTTTATAGCCAATAATTTTCTCTCAGATATCAAACATGTTCTATGGGCAATAGTTTGGAAAGATACCCAAAAACGAGTTCACATCGTATTTCGATTCAAACGTCTAACATTTCTCAAGGAGTTACATGCATTTTTGCCGTTTTTATACCCTACAGTACCGCCTTTGGTTTTGGTTGCTTAAAAATTCAGGATTAGAAGGTAATTTTCTCGAAGCAATTTAGATTGTGTTCTTTACCAAATTTTTTGATTGAGTGTGAATTTTTACTCAATTGTTTTTATACCTAAATGCGCAGATCTATTTTTTTCTTTCTTACATATATAACTTTTATTCTTAATTTTTGAATTGTCATATAAATCTTTAGGTTGCTATTATTTAGCAGCAAACAAAGCACAAAGACTCTTTTCAGATATCTATAAAGGTAGTCTGGGAATGCCTTGAGATACTGAATGAATTATGTAAATTGCAAAAGGTAACCATAATCTGGGACCCTGGACAAACAAGACAGGAATATATATAAATAAAATGGCCGACTGTTTGGCATTCAATCACAGGATAAAATGATATCTGGGCCAACATTGGATAGTTGTGATATCATGACCATACAAGAACCGAAATTCGTTAGTGAGATCGGCCTGCCTGATTGCTTATAACTAAGTTATTAATGGCGATACAATGGACTCAGTGGTTTCAGTACATAAACCTATTTTAAATCAGCCATTGAAGCAGTTATACTTCAGACACGTTCAATTAACTAGTCTCTGTTCGTTTACATATGTTTTTTCACTGATCGAAATATGAGTACAATAATAATATATTACCGAGCAAATCACTAATCACAACACAGCTAATATTAAGGGAGTAGGATACGGTAGTCAAACACTCAACTGGGCCAGAAAATGTGAACAGTATTTTAAGAATAATAGTATCGTATTAAGGTTAAAAAAATGACAAGATTTAAGAATACTACAGGGTATAGATCAGAAACTGTCGAAAAACATATTTAGTTTCAATGTCTATCCTTTCCTCGACAATGAGTTCACTTGCTTTTTTGGGAAGTTGAAGTTTGACTTTATACTTTAGATTTAAAAAAAATTCATGGCTTAAATAAATGTGTTCCTTCTCTATTTGGATATCCTTTTGAGTTATAATACCTTTTTATATCGGATGCTCAAATTATTATTGCAGATGTTCGTTTCAAATCAATGATTTTTTTTTGTTAGTAATTACTTAAATAAATTTAATGATTTTCTAAGGGGAAACATAATATTCTAAATCTAGAACTAAAACTAACAAATTATAATAAACTAATCGAATCAAAAAAGCTTTTGCAACTAAAAAAACTTACGCGCGTTTGCTTGCCCAGTTTCTTGTTTACCTGGACGCCCACGCTTAACTTTTGGCCAGTGTGCCGTGATGTCTGTTTCACCAATATGCAAATCATTTCCGTTTGCAATTCAGGCATATCCAGGCAGTGTTGCAGTGCGTTTTGAGCGAGCACAACATGATAGTCGATGCCCGGTTGATTAACGGCGACGGACATGAATAATTGAATGCTCTAAAAAATTGGGGTGCCAAAAAGCAATCGTTATTGATTTATAAATTATTTCAGATTAAAAACTCACTTTAAAAAGCTTAATAGCTTCTGGCTGCATAGCTTCTGAGTGTAATGATGAAAGAGGCGAGGTAATGGCATCCTTGGTATGTAGCAATATTGGATGACGCCAAAGAACACAAGCTACAAAGCAAATACAAAAAATAGAGAGAATTAATTTTAGCTTTGTTTAGTTGCTGATTTTCAATAAAGACGATTTCACTTACTAGGATCTCCGTCAGTCTCCATGAGTTTCTGCACTAGCTGCTCATATTGCGTACCCGCATTTGGACCACAACCCGATACCACCGTCAAATGATAAAGCCAATTATCACGTTCCTGTTTACCGGGAAGTATTAAATATGTGGGTCCCTGATGTGCTGGATATATAGCGACAGTTAGGCGTGCCTGGCTTTGCGAAGGATCTTCACGCTCTTCCGAATCCGAATCGGAAACATGCTCAACTTCTTCAACGCGTGCATCGCGCATATTTATTTGGCCCAGAGGATTCTACGAAGAACAAAGATTACATTACTTAAGGGGCTAGGCGCTTTGAAAATGGGAATTCGTTTTAAGCTTACAGTCTCTCCTGGCGCTTTAAAGTACAAAAACATTTTGCCCAACAGCACACACCAACATTTCTTAGCGTGACCATTCTTCACTTTTGTCACCCAGCCTTGTACTGTGGGCTTCTGATCATCGCGACTGAGTAATAGTTTCGTGGCATTTCTACGTTGTACATTCTGCAGCACACGTATCCAATCGTCCATGGTCGCGTTCGAATCAGCAGTGAGGTAGTAAACTTTTTTCCCTGTATCAATTTCAAATGTGGAAGCACCTTCTGCTCGATTTATGCGGCATTCCTCGTCTAGCAATATTTGGCCTTGCGGCTTGCGACTTACATCATGTTGACTCTTCCAATAGTTGAGCGTACCATTTTTGAGCACAAACCAACGTTTGCGCCATGTCTTCAGCTTGCCACCAAGTTTCGCGAGGTGACCCATCTACACAAAATGGAAGTAAGAGAAGTGTGATTTAAGTGATTGACAAGAAATTTTAACGGTGCACGGAGACTGTTCTCCTTGAGAAAAAATGTAATAGAGTGTCGTACTTATGTAATAAAATAAAGTGTTACATAATTCGTTAGCGACTCATGCCTTTTCCAAGCTTAATTCTTGGTGGAGCGGGTCGGTTCGTGTTGCTTTCTTTTTTTCTCTCATTATTTCTGTACTCACCTTCTCGAGGGATTCAATCTTTTTACTCGGTGAATCAACGTACGATTGACGCATCAACAGTGATGGCATCGATGCATCCATGCATGTGGACTCGGAAACAGCATCGGGCGGTAGTGCATAGTCATCAGAGAGGCCTGATTCAAATGAAAGATCTGAAATTACTGTACCACGCATGTGGGGGAAACGTAGATGATTGTTGGTGGTAGGCATAGGTAGTAGCAGTGTACATTGTGTATGTGTTACAATAGTATATGGTAAAGTGTTTGTGTAGTGGTGCTGATGAGCTGTGTAAGGTAAGAGTGTGTTTGCGAGTGTGTGTGATGGGAAAGTGTTGAGTGTCATGAAATAAGATCAAAATGAAAATGCCAATCAAAGGAAATGAATGGATAAAGTGAAGGAAAATTGATGCAAACGAAGAAATTATTAGAATTATAATGTAAATATTAAATATTTTCAAAAGCATACAATAAGGGGGATTATCAATTCAGTTAAGGGTAATTAAATTATATTCAAGTGGATTAAAATCAATCAAGGAGAATTACCAAAATCAAACTAAGAAACATATTTATACTGTAAAGCAAACTTTTGTGGATAGGTATCAATTACAAATAAACTAAATACGATAATGTGAAGTAGAAAACGTCCACATTAACATGCAAAAATCAAAAGTTCTTGTTGTGTTTCTAATGGGTGTATCTAGGGCCGTAAACCTCGTTGGAGTTCTGCTTCAATATATTTCAGGAGCTGGGGTTCTACCAATTACAACCAACTACGCAAGCGCAAGCCATCATTTTTAAAAAGTGTTTACATACCACGCGCTTTAGTATTCTTTGGACTTTCCGAACCACTACGCTTCGCTGGACTTAAACTCGAAGAAGTTTTTAAGCTTTTCGATGGACTTGAAGCAGTACCCGATGTAGATGTCTCAGTGTTATCAGTGCTTGAGGAGTTATGCGAGTTGTGCGTTAGCATGACGGCATGGTCCTCACCATCGCTCGAATCATCACTGGAGTCGCCCGTAAAAGGCATGGAACGTATTTGAGAAGCGCGCTGAAATACGCAAAACAAATTTTCAGTGTAAATATGAGGCAAACTTACTAAATCTAATTAAACTTACCCCCTTTACTGTAGCATAAACGGGCACCGATATATCACAGAAACCACCGCTGGCAGTTTGTTGCTGACGCGTCGATAATTGTGGTGTTCCTGGTGTGCCACCTGTACCAGCGCCACTGCCGCCATCTCCACCGCCACTACGACCGCCGCCGTTATTACTGCCAAGTGTACCATTATTACCAGGCGTGGAACGACCATGCCCATGTCCATGCCCACCACCACCATGTGCACCATTCGCCAAAGTATTCGTTGCACTGGTGCTGCCCGTTGAAGCAGCACCACTCGTTGATTCTTGTATATCCGGCGGATTATGTGCATCCACCGCAGCATGAGTATGGTGCAGATGATGATGTGGTTGATGTGTAATATTGTTGTCTTCACCTCCCACACCGCCGGCTAGTCCATCATTAGCAACTTGATAGATTTTCGCCTCCCAACTGGGAAAACGATGGAGTGGTGGCGTTGGTGGACGTGGTACACCCAAATCACTTGTTGTTGTCGTTGTACTCGAATTACCGCCACTCGCCATCAACGCCGGATTATTTTTCATCCAAGCTGGCAGCTTTTCACATGATGGTGTATAAATTTCAGCATAATCATGCGCTGTATCGGTATCCGAACTATCGGGTCTTGTTGCCGCTGATGCAGTGGTGGTAGCGGTGGCGGCAGTATTGGAGACCTTACTAGATATGCTTGCTAAAGGCGCTAGCGTCAATCCATCGACGGCAGCAACCAAGTTGCGTTCCAACTCTTGCGGCTCCATTGAGAGATTGCGTCGATGCTGATGATGCGGATACGAAGTTGTTAGCGGCCGACTGATTACCTCCTGTGGATCTAAACTTTCACTACGTCTACGCGCTTCTGTAGTATCAGTGAATTCCTGTACATCCAAGCTGAGACTATTACGCACTGGATGCGGCCCTACGCTACTATGACGATTTGGCTGATTTGCAATGTGATTCTTTAGTAGCTCTAGCTGTTGATTGCACTTGACGTTCTGTTCGCGCAACAATTGATTTTGTTCTTCGAGCTCACGCAGTTTATTCGTAACCCATTCCTTAATTTTGGCGGCTTTGGCTTCGACTTGCCGTGCGTCGTGTAAACGAAGCTGGCGCTGTTCCTCGACTTGCACCTCCAACGATGTTATCGTTTTCTCGACGTCGATTGTGGGAAGACTAGTGGATTGTTGGGTGGCAGCAAGCGCTGCTGCTGTCGCCTGCTGCTGATGTTGGCTTTGATGGATCGGTGAGTTGGTCGCTGATTGTTGTGGTTTCGGCCATTCACTCAGCCGCTGTTCCATAGCCCGTACCTGAAAATGACCGAAAGAGAGAAAGCGAGAGTTGTAATATGGTAAGTACATATTTTTAAGGAAGAACTGTGCACAGTTTAAGAGAATAAAGAGATTTTGAATAACTTCAATATGACTTCTTACGTACTTCTACTTGTATACCTATATACCCCAAAATTGGATTAAATTTTAGAATATAAGTTTCTTCTTCTTTTTCGGGCATTTCAAATTAATTTTCCTGTCTATTTAAATCTTATACAAAAACCTTATACAAAAAAACCTTACCGTTCACCTTAAATATTTTATTTCGATAAATAATTACTTCACGTCCAACAGTGAAAGATATTCACGGTACATATTTTATATGTTGACGCAAAAAAAAAACAAAAAAATTAAAGCCAATTGGCCTCATTTTTGCCGAAGCTCATTTAAAATTTAAGCACTTCCAATCCAACTTCCTTTTCAACTTTTATTTTTGCTCTAGAACATTATACATTTCTAGGTTACATGCACAAACAAATTTTCTACTGCATTTTTGTTGCTATGTTAGGTGTTACAACATTTGCAACATTTTTGTGAGCAACATCATTTGCTTCATATATTATCGGTAATTTTTGTTTTTTGTTTCAACTATCTTCTTGTGCACAAAAACAAATATGAGTATGAAAAAGAAGAAATGCTAGGCTTCTCAGTGGTAAAGAGGCTTCTCAGTGCTAACAGGTAGCGCTCTTCCTATAACTTGCTATCTTTTTAATATACTTATTACATAAAGATTGAAAAACCCTATTCGAATCTCATTCCATGTGACAATCCTGACCTAGGAATTTAATAGGCTGTTGTTTTTTATAAGCGTAGTAGAAGTAAGTTAACCCTGTAACATTGGATCTAGAACCTTTTATTTCGGCAATCAGTGCTAATATTTGATCCAGGATAATGCTCAAGAGCTAAAGCCTCATAACTCCTCTCTCAGAACTTGTTTAATGCTGTTCAACTTAGTCATAACTAAATCGAAGCTTTAATGTCTTTTATCTGCCAAAATTTCTTTTACGTCTGTACTAAAATAGTCGATTTTGACAGACAAATGATTGTAGTTGAGGTTCAGTTACTCTGGAGTGAGTACTTAGCCATACCGCCATATTGATCTTCACAGGCTTGCAGCCTGCCTGGTCGTAGCCTCCCTTTCATTAACTGCCAATGATGTACATATATTCAATAATAAATTAAACTAAAATTATTTAGTATTCTAGCAAAATCTTCAGGTCGGTACATCCCAATTTGACACCTGGTTTCAGAATTAAAAAAAAAAAAAAAAAAAATAATGACTAAAAATGGAAACTCGAAAACTTGAACAACAATGCTTTCAACTCTTACTAGTTAATGATAGTAGAAATTAGATTTCAAACGGAGAATATCAAAAAATCTAGTACTTTCTTCTTAGAAAAATATTCCTTGCAATAATTTGGCCAGTAAGTTTCCAAAGTTCCGGTTAAAATTACGGCTCGAATTTCAAGCCTAATCCAACTTTTTTCAAGCTGTACTCAACTCGTGCTCATTAGAAGCTAAGTATTTTATTGCAGAAGGAGAAAGAGCAACAGCTTTTTTAAAGTATCGTTTAACACTTATTCTTACACACTCTTCAAACTTTTCATTGGCAAACGTTTCATATATTTCCCGCTGGGAATGAGCCATGTAGTATGTAAGTATTTGCGGTATTTGCAGCTGTCAGTTGCAATGCAACTTTTTCTCTTGTGTAACAACACGAAATTGCAATTTTGTGTGTTGAAAATTACAAAACGGAAATGAAATTTGTATGTGTTTATAAAAAAAAATTTCAAGTTACATAATTCGTAACAGAAAGAAAATTTTATACGATTATTGCATGCCAAAATGATATTTGCACCAAGAAAAAAACAACACATATACAATTTTGTTGTATGCACCAATGGAATTGTAAATTAAAGCAACAGAATTTTGAAAATCGTACACGGGAAGGAGCTTCAAATAGTTTCCAGTTAGTTCTACGACAAATTTGAAAAACTTTTCCGCAGAACGTTTGAATTCACAGCAGCAACAATAATAATTAACGCCGTAAATCTAAAAGAGCACTTTATTTCTCAGTTACAGCATCTTTGTACTTTTCATCGTCGCTTTCGCCATCACCTTTTCTCTATGCTAACATTGCCCCCACTGTTTCCCTGATACGCCTAAAAGCACGCACCTTAAAAACTTTAATAGAATCGTTAAAACAAGCGATTTTTTCAAGTAACAACCAATGAAGAAAAAAAAAAAAGAAACTGAAAACTTCTTCCATGTGTCTGTGACTGTCTGTGTGCATGAAAACTTTTCTTGCTTTCATTCTTTCTTTTCAAATTGATCCCAACATGCACGCATTGAAAACACGTTGAGTTCAAAAACACACGCCATACTACATAACTACTACTAAAAATTGCAGCAAACTTGCGAATAGCTAAAACTTAATTGCTGTGGTCTGAAGTTACCACAAAACCCTTTATTCTTCTTCTACCTTCTACATAACAGGTTTCATAGTGGCTAAGCAGTTTTTTTCTTGTTGTCGTTGCCGCCTGTCGTCTGCTTAAAGTGCGGAAAAACACGACAACTTAATTTGTTCACATTCAAGTTTTGTGATTTTTCTGTCCTTGCCGACTTCTTTTGTACGACTCTCGACGTACTGCTTCCATACGAGTAGAACACTTCGAATAGGTTTACACACACTTACACCCATACATCCATAGCGACAAATGCTTGCAGAATTGCAAATCCTTGCGTCTGGCTGTGTCGCCGGAAATGCTAAACTTAAATTCCGCGTTGACGCCATGCGATTTGTGGGTGTCGAATGGCGTGAGCCGTAGAAGTTCTATTCCTATACAAAGCAGCAATATGAACGCTTAACAAATTTAGTTATTTGTAAACAAGTCGCGGAAGTATAGAAGTGCATAAAGCTGAAAATTAAATTAAATTTTGCTAGATGGTTGGGTAAGTATGTAAGTAAAACGATGCGATACAGCGTGCTGAGAGTTAATGACATTTAAGCGAATTTACGCTGTTGTAAAAGATAATATCTTGTTTCGTAGCGTCGAAAGATTTCGTGGAATGTGTGCTGCTGCCACGATATTTAAATCGGTAAATAAAGGATTTACAAGGGATATTCTAAGATTAAAGGTTTAATTAAATTAAGTAGTTACATGATATTTTATATATCAAATTGCAAGGGTTGATGAACTCGCAACACTCAGAATACTTTCGATGAAAAGTTATTGTATCTTTACGAAAAATCCTTTGAAGTACGAGAGTGGAACAATTGAAAGTATCATACGAGGTATGATCAAAAAATAACCGTTATTTTCATCAACAACTATTTTATTTATTTATTTATTTATTTTACGAAAACCGGCACAACAAAGTTTAAAACCTTATTAGCAGCATGTAGCGTAAACAAGATTAAATACGACTTATAATATATATTGCATGACAAACAAATTTAAACTTTACTTTAAAATTAAACATTAAACATCTATTCATCTATTCGTAAAAATTTTAATAACATGATATATTTCATTATTTCCTATTACAGCGAAGAAAGGAATAAAGCTAGTTTATTTTTGAAATGCACAGCATTATTACCAGATCTTAAACTATTAGGAAGTGCAATCCAAAGACGAACAGAGTGTACAAAAAACTGCCTTTCAGACGTTAAACAAGAAACACGTAAACAGTTAATCATATTAGTTCGATTGGATATAGAAAAGTATAATCTCGAAAACAAATAACTGGGTTCTGCATTACATATAATTTTATGCAACAATAAAAGCGTTCGATAGTTCAGTAAGTTATCAAAGGTTAAGCCATGGATTCTTTTAGCATACTGGGAAACATGATCTCTTCTTTTTAGTCCAAGCACATAACGAACAATGTTATTGAAAAGAATATTTAATTTATTTTTACTTAGACTATCTTTTACTTTACTTTTGATGGCACAACAGCCCATGGAGGGCCTAGGCCGAGCTTTTCGCATCCACTCATGTTGTGCGTGTTATATTTGTACATGAATGGAAGGGACCTACAGTTTAAAGCCGAATCCGAACGGCGAAGGAAAAGCTTTTCATAGCAATTTTTACTCTTGTAGGTTTGCCATTGCCTGACAAGAGGTGGTGCCGTGTAGAAAAATTATTTTTTCTACTTTTTTTTTTGATTTTGCCTGTGCCGAGATTCGAACCCCGGACACTCTGCGTAGCAGTCCAACGCACTACCACTACGCCACAGCGACCACTTAGACTATCACAATTTGCAAATATTTCGCAGCCATATAGCATTGTTGGTATGAGATATGCTTTAGCAAGTAGCATTCGTATATGAAGAGGAGTAAAGTACTGCGTCGTCCAAAGAACACGAAGCATGCTGTAGACTTTCCCAACCGTGTTACTTATGTGGTTATTCCAAGTTAGAGTTCTGTTGAAGGTTACACCTAGATTTTTTGCAGAGTCTACGTATTCAATATTGCTTCCGTTTAATGAAAGGTTAGGGGCAGTGGAAATGTCAATGATTTTCTTCGCTATTACCAAGCATTTTGACTTTGCTGGATTAAGGCTTAAGCCGTTTTTTATTGCCCAATTACCAATGTTTTCAAGAACACTATTCAGATTGTTGATGCAGTCATAGAGGTTCTCACGCTTACAGTTAACGTACAACTGGACGTCATCTGTGTAAATATGGATCTTACAGTTTTTCAAAACACTAGGTAGGTCATTTATGTACATAGAAAAAAAAAGGGGACCCAAGACAGAACCTTGAGGAACACCTCTTATAATGGGTAGAAAGACTGATGAACAGTTATTGGCGAAGACAGCTTGCGACCTATTGGAAAGATATGACGCAATAAGATTCGTCGCAGATGGCGAGAAGTTAAATAATTTAATTAGTTTTGTCTCCAAAATATTATGGTCGACTGTATCGAAAGCCTTGGAGTGATCCAACAGAACTAAGAATCCAACTTTATTGTCATCTATGCTAGAACGTAAGTCTTCAATTACATCAATTAGAGCAGTAATACAACTATGATTGGCCCTAAAGCCTGATTGCCTTTCAGTTATATAACTATTTTTACTCAAATGTGTGTTAATTTGTTGACTAAGTAACGATTCTAACGCTTTGGATATAAATGGGAGTATAGCTATTGGGCGGTACTCATTATGAGATTTTGGTACTAGTATTATTTTAGCTTTCTTCCATTCTATCGGGTAAATTGACTTTGTGAGCACAGTATTAAAAACGTGAGTTAGATATGGGAGAATCTTCGGAAGCAAAATTTTCAGAAAAATAGGACTAGTGTCATCATAATTTTATTGATGATACACTTTGCAGTACATCAGCCTGAGAAACACAATTGAAGCTGAAGCTAGAGTTGGCATTAAAAGAACTTTCAATAGTCTGGTAAACGTTTTGATTGACAGAAGGCATAGGTATATCAAAAAATTTTTTGTTTAAATCCTCAACGTCTACGTTATCACAAGAGTCCTATATTGCGTATCTCACGCCATTTCTGCTTACTATTCACAACTATCTTGTCCCCTTCAAAGTAATCCCCCTCAGATATAATACACTTATGCCAGCGTTTTTTCCAATCCTTGAAACACTTCTGAAACGCGCTTTTTGGTATCGCCAACAGCTCCTGTTTCGATTTTTCTTTTATCTCCTCAATCGTAGCAAAACGCTTTCCTTTCATCGGTGTCTTCAGTTTTGGGAAGAGGAAAAAGTCAGCCAAGTCGGGGGCCAAGTCCGGTGAATACGGTGGTTGAGGCATGATAACGGTTTTGTTTTTGACCAAAAACTTACCCACAAGCGACGTTGTTTTTGCTCAAAATTTAGCAATTTTGGAACAATCTTCGCTGCCGCATGTTTCATGCCTAAAACATCCGTAAAAATTGCTTGGCATGAGCCGAACGATATGCCAACATCATCAGCAACCTCTCTGATAGTGATTCGACGATTATCCAAAATCATGTTCTTCACTGCGTCAATGTTTTCATCGGTTGTTGACGTGCTCGGGCGACCAGGATGAGCATCGTCATTGACATCTTCTCGGCCTTCCTTAAACCGGTTATACCACAATTGAACTTGTGTTCTGCTCATAGTAGACTCGCCAAAGGCCACAGTCAACATTTCAAATGTCCTTGCGCATTTCATTTCATTTTTTACACAATACTGAATACAGTTTCTTTGATCCATTTTTTCGAATAGTAAAAAATCGAAGAGCACACCAAAACACGACTAACCTTTTTATCTGTCAAAAACAAACTGACAATCGAAAACGGTTGGTATTGCCAACATATATAACAGACATGTGTACCAACATAACAGAAAAATGCGAAGATCGAACATACGTAACTTACGAAATTTGAAAATAACGGTTATTTTTTGATCACACCTCGTATATTATTTAGTATATTTCGCTGCTTCTTCATATAAATTACTACGAAACTTTAGTTATTCAGATTATTCATACGTTTCCTACATCCGCCTCCACTACACATACCTCAAACGTCCATTCAATTCTTAACAGAATATAAGCATTGTGAGCTCATAAATAAACTTTCATAGCCAATAAAAATCTTTTAATGCACAAAAAAAAAAGAAAAACAGAAAAATTCTATGTTTTTTCAGTTTTCAGCTTTTTCATAAAAAAATTATATTCGAATTTTTACAATTCACACACACTTCGAACGACTCCACTTTCCGACGCCTCTTGGCTTTTTCTTCTATTGATGACGGAGTCTGCACTTAAATGTATGCTATTAATTTTGAAAGCTGACAAAACAAATCTTTTTCAACTTTTTCTTCACAGCAGCAGCAACAGTAGCAGCAATAGCATAAAAATAGCCATAAAATAACCGAACTTTTCTTTTCAGAGAAAATCTTTGCGCGAAATTATAATCGCAAGAGGCAAGCACAGAAAACAAACAAACAAACCAAAAACATTATTTTCAAATTCAAACAAAAGTAAAAAGAGAAAAAAAAGTAAATGAACGAGCAAGAGTGTAAAAGTTAAGGCATAAACTTTGTTTGTTTGCATTCAAAAATACGTAAAATGTAAATGTTGCATACTTTTTTGCATACGACTCTACATAATTATTACAAAAGAGTAGAGACTGACTGCACTGACTTTAGTTGTTGTTTCTGCTGCTGTCTACAGATTTCTAACATTAATACCATGGTAGGCAATACCAGACTACTGCTTCTGTGTGCATACAGTATATCAGGGATGTCTGTCTGGATGCCGTTTGTCGCCAAGTTTCTTTCTTAAACTTTTACTGTTGCCCGTGCTGTCGTATTGTTTTTTCTTATCGTTCGTTGGCTTCTTTTCTTATTTTGATTTTTATTGCATATTTTTTGGCTGCTATTTTTTTATTGTTGATTTGGATATTGGAGTTTCTTCTACATGCTACATTTGCAAAGTTGAGCTGATTGGTGACTAGCAAAAGATTATTCAGATGCCAGTTAAGTATTTATAAAATGTAGCAATTATAAGTATATGTGTATAAAGCATATTAGGGATTTATATATCAAATACACAATATTTACTAAATAAAAGTACTAGGAAGTGTTCTAAAAACTTTTGAAAGAGATGCCGTCACAATCATGACTTGGCTGTGCGAAAGAGAATTAGGCAGAGTACTTGAGCTAATTTTTCAATCAGTAACTACAAATAAAGAACAACACATAGTGTTGCCAAAGTTCCCCCGATTCTGACAACGCTTAGAATAAGTTCAGTTTCACAAGAATGAGCTAGATAACTTACTTTACTTACTTTTAATGGCACAACAGCCCATGGAGGGCCTAGGCCGAGCTTTTCGCATCCACTCATGTTGTGCGGGTTATATTTGTATATGAATGGAAGGGACCTACAGTTTAATGCCGAATCCGAACGGCGAAGTGAAAAGCTTTTCATAGCAATTTTTAGTCTTGTAGGTTTGCCATTGCCTGCCAAGAGGTGGTGCCGTGTAGAAAAATTTTGTTTCTACTTTTTGATTTTGCCTGTGCCGAGATTCGAACCCCGGACACTCTGCGCAGCAGTCCAACGCACTACCACTACGCCACAGCGACCACTATGAGCTAGATAAAGCTGCGTTTTATTCGTCATGTAGTTAACTATAGCAGCTGTAGGTGCTATCCTCTTCTTATATATTTTTTTTTGTTTTTTTCAACTTAAATTAATTTTTAGCTCATTATTTTTCTTCGGCGGATTTTCTGATACATTTTCTGTTTGTTCTCTTGACACTCTGTTCTTCTTCTAACAACATTAACAGTACATAGTAGGGTTTTTTTTTATAGAAACTGGGGATGTTAAACAATTTTCCAGCTATATATAATACAGCTATAAATATACGCGTTGCCGCAGATATAGCTTTTGTTGTTTTTCCTATACAATTATCGCTGCTAGTTATATAAACATAAGGAGCGATTGGCAAATAAAACGACGATATTGACGATAGAGACTTCTTCTATTATTGGAGACAATTTTGAGTGGATGGAATTATTTTCAAAATACGAAATCATAACAAACGTCATGTTCGCATAGCTCATATTACTACAACACCAAAACCTATTTCATTTATGATTTTCCATCTATTAGCATATAAGTAATTAAAACAATATATATTATATTTGAGTTGACAGCGCAACATTAGAGTAGTGCTGTGTGTGGCGTATTGTGATTTCACTAAAGTTACTGCATCTATGTGGGTGCAGAGCAAATATTTACATAAAAAGAACCAACAAAAAGAAAATGAGTGCACAATGCATATGGTAGTAAAGATGATGCATAAAACACACAAAAAAGTTAAAAGAAATGAAACTACGTAAAAAGAATCTTTACTTATGCTCGAACACTGAAGAAAATTATAAGCAAACAAACTCCTTGGATATATACTTAGTACATTTTCTATTAGAAGTTAAAAAAAGAAAATTCAATTTAAAATAAATACAGACAGTAAATTTCAGAATAAACCAAATTCTTTATTAGTTGATATGCATATACATACTTAGTTATGTATGTGTGTGTTTAAGTGCTATGTTTCCTATAAGTATGTGAGATTTTAACGTTTATCTTCCATACTCATGCTAAAGTCATGTTTATGTCTCTGCAAAGAATATATATATGTAAGTTAAAATCACATATGCATGTTCTTAGAGATTTTGCATATTCTCAGTTGTGTGTTCGTTCACAAATGCTTTCAGCATATCCTTCCTCTGCATACATAAATATAAACATTTATATTGTATTCTTTGGTTGTGTGGTAAGGAAAAAATAAAGTGGAAATATTTAATGTTTATTACTTAGCAAAAAGCAGCTGAGCTCACAATAAACATAAAATACCTACCTATAATACATACTCACACTCACACACACACACACACACACACACCGAAAAGAATGAGCTGATAGCATTATTAGTTTTGTACTATTAACGTTTTACTGGTAACACATAATGTTCGGAAAGCCACAAGGAATTTATTGTCTCATGTTTTCAACTCATGGAAGCAAGTAATAAATCGTAGTTTAGAGATTCTTCGTAACAATTAAATTAATTTCTTGTGTGAATTTTGTATTGTTTACTGGCTTTTAGGCTACAAATGTGAATTTATTTACTGTAAATTAATTTCAAGAATTAAGAAGTACATATCTACTTTGCAGAGTACATGCTTTGAGGTCATTGTGGTTTTTTTGTTTTTTTTGCGACGAATTTTAGCGGACCCTCTACCCGCTCTATACGACCGTGGAGCGTATACGTAGGTGGGAACATCAATAGCAGCTACAGATTTGGCTTATCAATAGCTGCGTGGAACATTAGCTACTATTAATTCAACTGAAATAACAAAGATTGTTTTACGGTATTAACGGGGATAGAAAAATCTATTAGCACATAAAGATCATTGAAATCGTTGTACATACAATGCACAGGGTCAAACAGTGTATAATTTGTTTTACAGAGACTTAACTTGATAGGTATGAGGTTTCTAGAAACGCGAACACCTTCTAGGAACACCAATGCATAGTTCATTTATTAGATATGGAGAGTCGGTACATCCATTCAACAATTCGAACACAAAACATACGTTCAACATAACTCTCCGGCTTTCAAGTGAAGGCAAATTGAGTAATTTTTAACGATCTTTATAAGGAGGAAGCTTCGTCAATGGGTTCCAGTTTCAACTTCGTAAAGCAAATAAAAGAAACTGCTTTTGAGCAGACTCCACGATATTAATGTAACAACTGTATTGCGGACACCAATCATCAGAAGCATATTCTAAAATCGGTCGGACACGTAAAATATATATCACATTTTAGTAATATTACGATCGTTAAATTCCTTTGACTATCTCTTAATAAAATCTAAGACAACTTTGGCTTTATGTGTTTATATGTAAATTGAAGCGAAGTTTAGGCCCAATAGTCACCTCCAGATCAACACAATTGAAGACTCTACCTGAGGTTTACTGCCACCAATGGCACCCTCCGTGAAAAAATCATAAATTTACATTTATCCAGGTTCAAAGTCATCAAATTTAAAGAACACCAGCCAGAAAGTGAAGTTAAATTGTTCTGTAATAGATCTTGTGTCGTGGGTGAATAATGTGGTAAAAAAAAGCTGATGATGTCATCTGCAAACATCAAATCTCTAGAGTATCGAATAATTGATGGAAGATCATTTATGAAGAGCGAAAAAAGAATTGGTCCCCAGAGGTTTGAAGGAATAGTTTCCAATGCATTAAGCATTCAACAGGAATGTTCTTTAACATTTACATATTTGATAAAATCCATTTATGAAATTATTTTTACTTCAGTTGAATGGGATGCTGGCATTGTTCTTATTCTTCTAACGGCACAACTAGGGCCTAGGGCCTACGCATAGGACGAGCTTTTGGCATCCACTCATTCTGTGCGTGTTATATTTGTACATGAATGAAAGGGACCAACAGTTTAATACCGAATCCGAACGGCGAAGTGAAAAGCTTTTCTTAGGTAAGTTTTACTCATGTAGGTTAGCCATAGCCTACCAAGATGCCGTGTTGAAAATTCGTTTTTTTACTTTTTTTCTACAATGTAGATAGAGAGAATTTAATGGGTAGTTGATAGATTAAAAATTTTGAAATAAGATTTTGAGATCTTATTTGATATAATTCACATTTTATGACTTTTATACAAGTACTTTCTTTTCTTTTAATAACACAACAATCAATGGAGGGTCCAGGCCGGGTATTTCGCATCCACCAATGCTGTGCGTGTTATATTTTTATGGTACATGCATAGAATGGACCTACAGTGCAGGACTACAGTCGAGTATTTGTGAAAAGTGCATTAAGTTTACATCAAATATTTATAAAGTTAGCCCCCATACGCTTACTATTTGCGGAAAACGTATAGAAATCTGCCGAGAAGCAATAGATTAAAAATCACCGTATTGTCTACTTATCATGGCATTCTATTGCACTTACTGCCTATAAGTTTTGAGCATCCCCTATATAAGTAATCTCTATATGGAACGCTCCTCTTTCGAAATCAATATAGAACCAGAGAAAATAGCATTTACCCATTAGCGTCCACCAATTTCATCCAACTTTTTTTTTGGCATTCTGCAGCCTCCAAAGCAAATAAGCAAGCTTCACAAATGTTCTACTTTTTCTGATTCCCCCTGATCGATACTGGGTTTAAAAAACTGATAATATATAATATGATATATCCCGATTGCTGCAAGACTATCATGTCTCAAAAAATGTTTTTGTCAATATTTTATTTTTGTTTTTTTTTGTATGTAGATATATATTTCTTAAGAAATAAAATTTTCCTGGCAAACGTTTATTTTTAATGTATAGGTACATAAGGAGTGAGATCGAAAAAAACGGACAACTTTGAAAGACCACTGCTTTGAAACTCTTCATCTGAATGAAAAAATTCAAACAGTAGGCTTTGCGTTGGAGAAATTCTGATGAAATACAATCACATGTTTTTTGACTTGTGAACTTTCAGTTGTGGAAAAGACGCTATTTAGTCAGTGGAAAGACGCGATTTAGTTATTGAATTATTTCGAGAAAATCCGCAGTAGAGCTAGAAAACCATTGCAAATAAGGCGAAAGTTGCACAAAACACTGTCTCGATGATTCTTAAAAAATTTAATACAGACTTAACAGTTGCTAGAATATATGGTTCTGGATGGGAATGCGGTTTCCTGTCTCCACAAAAGGCGAAGAAAGTCGTTGCTCTCTTAGAGAAGAATCCATCGTTGTCTAATCGAAAATTGGCGGCAAAAGCGAGTTGCAGTGAGTTTTTAGTTCGTAAAATTAAAAAAGATGCGGGCCTTAAAACATACAAAGTGCAGTCAGTACCCGACAGGAACGCTACTAAGAACTTGGTAGCCCAGAGCCGAAAAGAAAAGAACATTCAAGGCACCAAACAAAGAAGCAAAATCCATGGAAGATTTTAGAAATAAGTGGAATGCTGCCGCCAAGAGAGTCTCAGAAATGACAGTAAAGGCGCTAATGGCAGGCATACCGGAAAAGCTGTCCGAATTCTGTAAAAAACAACAAACAAAGTAGTTTTATTGATCATTTTATCAGAAATTAAATTTTCTTTTCAAAACAGTTTACATTTTTTTATTTGCATAAGGGATTTCAATGCTAGGACAATTTAAAGTTATCCGATTTATTCGATCTCACTCCTTAGCTAATAGTTTACCCTTTTTACCAATTCGATTATCAAATTAAGCAATCAACGTACAAATACTAAACATGTTGAAATAAGATTGAAAATCCTAAGGGATCACACATGTTACATACATACGCCTATAAATATGCCAACAAAAAATTATGTGATATATAAGAGAAAAATTTAAAATGACGGAAAAAATAATGGATACACTAAAATGAACAAAAATTGTTTGTCAAATAGAGTTACATCAAAAATTTGCTTAGTATTCACTACATAGTTAAGAATAAATGTACATAAACTTATATTTTTAACTTAAGGTATAAGTCAAGTTAAGGTTAATATTGATTAATGTTTGCAAAGCAACTTAGCAAATAACAATAATAAAATATAAATAAATAAATATGTCGTATATAAAAAATTCACAAGAACATGTTTGCTAAGAATTTTTATGTACTACGCACTCCCCAAAGAATGAACATAAAAACACTTTCATTGAAGCCATTACATTTACACATAATGCAAATACACACATACAAACAGTTGAATAAAACCAGGTGCTTTCCGCTTCGCCGGAAAAATTATTAAAAAAATTGCTATTGCTATCCAAATTTCAACTGCCAAGTTGCTTCTATTTGCTTCTGTTGAGTAATATAAAATTTTGAAAATTGGAAATAAATTTTTATTTTCTTTTTCCTCGATTAGCGAGCATCAGCTGCTGAAGTTGTTCCCAATTGCATTCAACTTTATTGCAAATTGATTTTGCTGTCTTGTCTTTGTGTTTTCTAAAAGATTATAGAAATAATGCTCTACATATTGTCTATTGCTTGACACATAAAGCCCGCCTCTCAGCCCAAAACGCAATCGTAAGCTTATAATTTGTCTGTACTACTCGTAATGTCAAACTAAAGCATCTCACTTACAGGATTTTTACTTTTTAACTTTATATCGCCCCTTCGAATACATTATGAGCTGTAAAATCGGTTAAGAAACTTTTCTTCTTTTTGTTTCTTCTAAGTATATGTATTATTTGCTCATGGATTGTTAAAAATGCAGACAATAATTTAAGAAAGTTTAGATCATATTCTTATGCAAGTACCATAAATACAGTGACTAACATATTTGATAAAATATTTTTTGAAAAATACTGAAACTCATTTATATGTTTGAACTAACTTCAAAAATGAATTTGGAAAAATAGTTTTAGGGTGCGACCAAACAAGCTTCCTCATACCGTTGAATTAACATACCGGTTTACATTTTATGTTAGGTGGGCGTGGTTTTTCACTTTGTTTATCGATCGAAGTTACATGGTTTATCGAATCTTGTTGAGTTCGTGTCCACTTTTGCGGCGTTCTTGTTGGTGTGGAGTAGGTTTCGATTTCGGTTATTTCGAAATAAATATCACATAGGGGTATACCACACCTAAGTGGTAAGAGTGTGTTACAAAAAAAAAAAACAAGCAAGTGGTTAATTATATATAGCGATCAATAAGGTGTTTTGTGCCTCTAATTTCTTAAATTGCGCTAATCTTCGCGATGAGCTCCAATATGAGCAGTGGCTGCAAGGATATACGAATCTTATGACTGTTCTTTGATACAGGAGGATGTGATATGATTTTCTTCTAAGCAAAGCGGCCGGTTATTTTTTTAAGATGCGCGTCTATAGTCAAGTCTATATTATTTTAACAAAACCTCTTAGCTTTCTAAAAGTTATCTATTGTCTAAACTGGGTGTCATACCTTATAAAATCATCTACTTCCTTCCCCTTTTAACGATGTCAGCTCTCATTTCTACAAACTTTTTGAGACTAATACTTACTTATATTAAATTTCTTCTTCATAGTTTTTCCCGTTATTTATGACTTCTCTCCATCTATCTAGTGACATTCCAATGCCGTCCTAAAAATGTATGTGGTCTTGGCAAAATTGTCTCAACATGGAGAGATTGTTCTCGAGGTGGAAAATGTTGTCTATCAAGGAAGTTCTGAAGACCTTGAAACAACGATTGTCTCAACATTATCTCGAGATGGAAAATGTTATCTATCAAGGAAGTTCTGAAGACCTTGAAACAACGCTAAATCGGAACTTGAAATAACTTGCAACTGGTCGAAAGTGAATCTTGTTGTATGAAACGATATCTAAGTGGAAATCGGAAGGTGCTAGGTGCAGAGACTGTTGGTTGTAGATTTAGTGAACTCACACTAAAATGTAGAGGGTGCTGTCCATCTTTAAGGTGCTATACTGGTCTGTAATTTCGACTAAGCTTATGTTGTTGTATAGAAAACATCACCCTTCACGATACAGTTCCAAAATGCTTAGACAAAAATACAAAGTAGATATAATTTTTTAGTTTTAGTGTTTAGTGATGTTTTTTGCGTAAAGTGGATGGTAGCAATTGGGATCTGAGCCCTTTAGGCCTTAACCGTTTAAAAAACGCAAAATCAAAATGTAGAAAAAACAATTTTTTCACTCGGCAGCATCACTTGACAGGCAATGGCAAACTTATAAGAGTACAAATTGCATAAGAAAAGCTTTTCAATTCGTAATCCGGATTCCGCGTAAAACTGTAGGTCTCTTCCATTCACGTAAAAATATAAGATGCACAACATGGCTGCTGTGCCGTTCAAGGGAGAAGAAGTACTTATGTTATAATTCGCGATGGCCTTCTATGAGCCCATGGATCCATAGTATTTATTCTGCCTCGTTAAGTAACTTTAAATAATTCTCTATCATATGGAGTATATATGGAAACTATTACCATATTTACCAATTGCTTGTGAAATATTAACGAAGATGCTTGGTGTCTATCCCTGTAACCCAATCACACATGTACAAAATCAAACTATCTCTTAACGATATCAATGTGTGCACCTTAATTTCAAGCATGTTTTGGCCGTAATCGATCTTTTTCTTCTTCTTGTTATTAAGTATAATTTTGGAGATAATTTTTAAAGTAATATTTCTTGATCATAACATCTCTGGGAAAATTAGCTCGGGGTATTACATATGTATATCAGATATATCGGATTCGGCATTAAACTGTAGGTCCCTTCCATTCATGTACAAATATAACACGCACAACATGAGTGGATGCGAAAAGCTCGGCCTAGGCCCTCCATGGGCTGTTGTGCCATTAAAAGTAATGTAAGTAAGTAAAAAACATAACTATGGTAAATCTAGATTTGCTGAAATATGTAAGTTACTGTATATTTCAAGCTAGCATGGTACGGATTACAATGAAACGTGATGCTGCAAAAATATTCTGTGTGAGATATAAATTTTTAAAATGCTATACATAATTTAAGCACATAGAAGGTATTAGAGATAAAATTGAATTTTGAGATGGTTTATGATTTTTCTTTATTTTTTTTTGCAAAAGTGGAATGTATCGCGATGAAAAATATTTTAACTTTCCACTTAACATTTTTAAAAGAAAAGTTTATTGAACTTTTATGAAAGCAATTGTACACACATTCATACACATAAATATTTGACTTAATGCGAAATACTTATACAATACATAAAGTACAATAGGTTCTAAATTGCTTTGCTATTTTCTAACGACACTTTTAACAAAAACGCATACATTATGAAGAAAGAATTTTGCTCAATACACGAAAGTAGAAAGAAAAACTTTTATGGTTTTACAGATAGTAAATACAGAAATGTTGGGAGCTAGCAAGTGTAAGCAGGCAAAATTTAATGTTAATATGTATATTTATTTTTGCAGAAAAACTGAAATTGCTCTAATGGAAATTACCACCACCAATACAAAGTAAAAGCAAACAAACAAATCAAACACCATAAGGGAAAACAGAAGGAGATGGATGGAAACACAAACGGCATGACTAATGATGACAATTTCTTCAAATGAAAAAAACCCAAACGGAGAGTGAAGGAATGAAGGAAAACATATTACGAAAAAGTATAACTATGCAAAGAAAAACCCGCAAAGTGCGAAATTTGTATTCCCCACATTCCAGTATCAAAGAAAATGCTTGCAACTATAAAACTATTGAAATTAATACTAAAGTAGCGAATAAAGACATGGGAATTCATCTTTCGCTCGGACGACGAGGGAAATTATAAATAAAACATGCATTTGAATGCGCCCCACACAAACACACACACACACAAAATACATACAACAAACAAATAACAGAAGTGGAAGTAGAAGTGGTATGGAGTGGTGCAGAGTGAAATGGATTGGCGTAAAGTGTAGGGGAGTCACAAGTGTGGTGCAAAGGGAAACAAACAAAATTTGGGCGGGAAGAGGAGGCACTTACATGACAGAACGAACGCGTGCCCATTAATACCAACAATATACCTACTTATGTACATATATTTATTTTTTGTGTATATATCTTCGACTTTTACCATTGTGAAATCGGGAATAAAGTACATAGAGGGAAACTGACTGGCTGGCTTGGCTGGCTGACTACTAGCTATAAATAACGATGGTGGCATCTTAGAGAGAATCAAAAGAAATTAAAGAAGCAAAGCAAAAAATCATGAAAAAGGCAATAAAACACAAAAGATGTACCACAGCATTTGAGAGCTAGTCGAGCTATAGCGGAGTGGAGTAATGCGGCGACTGAAAGAAAATTGGAAATAATTTTCTTGTGATATATTTTTGTATGTGTATGAGAATAATTTGTTTGTGCAAGTAGCACAAAATTTCGTTGTTTTTGTTTTTAATTGTGGACACAGCACAAATTGTCAATTGTTGGTAATTTGAGTAGACATTTTCATAATTTTTTCATAGTTTTGAGGGTAAGAAAGCTATTATGTACTTTGATATAATGGAACGTAATGAAAGATCGAACACTTTTCGTGATTGATTGTGCGTTGTGGTAAAGATGACATATCTAGATTAAATGCTGTAAAATTGAGAGCACATATTGCAAACAAATTGCGTTAGTTAATATTGAATACGGTTTTTGAAAATATTCAGTATCTTATAAATATTAGATACACATGCTCCCACATAAAATAATTGAAATATAACTGGTACAGCAATATACTTATATATATTCTGTTTGAGAAGCTAAATTTAATTCTAGGAATTATTTGTTTGGCTTCAGAGCTTCTTTGTTGTATAAAATGGGTTAATCACGAATCATGCTTTGTTGTATGAATATACATATATGTAAAAAGGCTGTAGTGAAAAAATTTATTTTAGAAGAAGTCCTAAAGTTAAGAGACCTGGAAACTGTTTTCACAATAAGGAGGAACATGTAAAGTGAAAAACCTTTTTGACAATTTTTACTTGAAGGTTTGCCATCGCAAGCCTCGAAATGGTGACGTTCAAATATGATAATACCGTTTTTACTCAACGACATCGCCCACAAAAGGCTCCACGAGCCTCTAAAGCCTGTACGTAACCTGACCTCTGAACAAGGTGGGACCTAATAATTTTAAATTATGACAATTTCAAAGCCAAAATATTTTATAAATGTATTTTTGATTAATTATCAAAGATGATGTCCGAAACACTGTAGAAATGTCCAAAATGAGTTAAAATTATAAAGCTTAAAGACTAAGATTTCAATGCATGATTCAAAAATACGAGGTCCGTAAAATAAACATTCCCTTTTTGTTTCCTCTTTTCAGCTCTGCCGTCACGGTTGCTAAAACTCCTATAACTTAAAGTGATTTTAAATGCTTAAACTCTGAAGTTGTAGTTGTGAAAGCAAATTTTTTATTTTCTATTCATCTTCTCTAAGTTAGTCAGTCACTCAAACATAATGTTTATTTGCATTACAAATGAAAAAGGAAATATGTAACAGACTGTTTTTCATATTATTGCTATAAAAATATCATTCATTCTTAAGCAAACATTAATCAGGGGTGAATATTCTTTTGCTACTTTAGCTTAAACCTTAAAGCAAAAGTGAATGCAAGTCATGCTCACATTTATTTTCAAAAAGTTCGTACAATAATCCTCATCTCACTTAAATTGGCAATAAGCATACAACAAATTATTTGTTTATTTTATCATTTTTTCCTTTTCTTTAACTGCTTTTCCTAGACAAGTAGGATAATACTAACATAAATTTTATAAAACTTGGCATATTTGTAGGCGTATATAAATACCACTCTACGTCTAAGTTTCCCGTTTGTTACAAATTCTAGGTGTATTTTTCTGTTTACGATTGTATTATTTGATAGCATAGATATAAAATACTATTTTCAAAATAAAAAATGGTAAAAGGATTTTATTTGACAGATTTATTGACGGGGCAAAGGTTTCAATGCTTTAAAATAATAGCGCAGAGAAATACATAGATTTACTATAATTAGTAAAGTAACTGAGAATAATATTTATGGTCTTCTGACCTTGTTTTTTATTTGCCATTGCAAATTATTTGGAAAGAAATTCTAATCGAGTTCGGACAAATCAATTTCTTTGTATAAAAATTAGGTAAAATTCTGAGTACATTCTGTTAAAAAATTACAGGAAAATGATAATAAAAAGCCCGATTAAAAAGATTGTTAGCGATTTTGTCGCTAAGTTGGCACCACTTTCCTCTATCCTGACATTAAGTTTGAGAGCGATGTGTCATTTAGTTTGTTTACGGTACTCGATTTTGTCAGTTTATCTCAAGTGTGTTTTTAGATTTTTACAATGATTAAACAACAAAGAATTTGTCTCAAATTTTGTATTGAAAAAGTTACAGAAGGCTTACACTTAATCGACTTTATCGAAAACACGTGCATTGTGGAGACTTGCCTCTTTGATAATGTGGTAATGTTGACTGTTTCCGTTGATTATCACGGTTTTGTGCACTCATAGTTGGCACCACTTTCCTCTATCCTAACATTAAGTTTGAGCACAATGCGTCATTGAGTTTGTTTAAAGTACTCGATTTTGTTAGTTCATTTCAAGTGTCTTTTGCGATTTTTACAATGATTAAAGAACAAAGAATTTGTCTAAAATTTTGTATTGAAAATATTAGAGAAGGCTTACATTTAATCGACATTATCGGAAACACGTGCATTAAAAAGCGGTGGAGAAGTTGTGGAAGACTTGCCTCTTTCTGGTCGGTAATGTTGACTGTTTCCGTTCATTATCGCGGTTTTGTGCAGAAGGTCAGACGGTATATAAAGAATATTATCTGGGCGTTATGTTGCGTTTGAGGGAGGAAATTCGTCGAAAAAGGCCAAATTTGTGGAAAGAAAACTAATTGATTTTGCACCACAACAACGCACCATCTCACAAGGCTGTCATTGTGAACAAATTTCTGGCCAAAAACACATTAAACCGTATCGTACAACCATTGTATTCACCTGATATGGCTCCGGCTGACCTTTTTCTCTTTTCAAAATACAAATTACCACTTCCAGTCAAGCGTTTTCAGTCGATAGAAGACATAAAAGAAAATTATAAATATTTTGTATTTTATAGAAAATCAAAACAAGGAAAATAAAAACCAGCAAAAAAAATACAATGCTTGTAATTGTAAAGTACCTAGTGACCAAAAGCTACGAAAACATGTTGTCGTTAAAAAATGTTAAAAGTTAGAGAAGAAAATTTAATACTATTGTAGATTTTATAGTGAATTTTAGAAGAAGAAAAATTTTACAAAATAGTCTTTAGTTTTATCGCAAAGATATTGCTTATTTATTAAATATGAATTTTGAAAAAGGAAAATGTTCGGTGTAGATAATAAACCAGTGTAAAGAAAGTTTATCAATTCGGCGTTTGAATTCGGAATGCATTCCCTTACTGTGTGATTGCATTCCCTCTCTCATTCTTCCTCCTTCCTTCCACGTATCAATCTTAATTATATTCAACACAATGCTCTGCATTAATAGGGGTACACCCTGTGTGTTGAATGCATCAATAAAAAAATTTAAATAAGAAAACTCCTGGACACTTATGATGATGCCTTAGTCCCCATTCACACGCTTCAAGGTTGATCATCATGTTTTGAGTTTCATGTAGAGAAGAGTTGAGAAAAGGGTTGCGGACAGCAAGTTTAAAAGGGAAGCTCAAAATCAACAACTTATGTTTTATCTGAACAGAAATTTGGCATCACTTTCTTAACGATTTAATGAATATAGTTGTGTTTACTCAACTGTTTTAGGCTAATTAAAAAAGAAAATCGAAACAATTTCTTTTTTTTATAGATTTTAACAAAAACAGCAGCAACAGAAACGCCGGCAACACAATTGACAACAAATTTTCATGGCATTAGCCAAAATCCTTTTGAATAATGTGCAAACATCTTCTCATTTATTCGTCTTCTTTCACATACTTCTACTTTATGCTCTCTTCAAAAGTATGACATGTGTCAGGCTTAAAACGAAGGACAACCGAGAGGCTGAGAGAGACAGGAAGTGAAGTGCATACTTCAAAGGAATGACAACAATTTTCATTAAGAGGCACTTACCAAGCAAATGGCATGGTTGACATTTTTCTTGGTTTTTTTTTTTGCAAAGATAAAAGCATTACATATTTATTTATAAAATTCTCAGAATTTCTTTTAAATTAATTACAAAATATCTTAAATTGTGACAGTGTTGTCATTTTAATTTTATGTCTGAACTGAAAACTGGAAGGTATATCGCTGTCTTAATTTGCAAAATCCCTAACATGCAGATTTTAAGTTTTTCAGGAGAAGGAAAAACATTTTGAAAATATAATATTTTCAGTATTGTTTTCAAATATTGTAATTTATTATTTAAAAAAAAGACGTAGTCATACACTACACCAGGCCCAGATAAGGCCTGCAGATGGTTACGCTTAACTTTCGCCCTACCAAAGATTTTTGTATACGTTGTTTACCACCGTACATCCGGGGTGACCTAGATGAATTGTGTAGGTAAATACGATACGCCTAGTACTAAGACTTAAACAATAGCGTGTACTTGTATGCACTGAGAACGCACACCTCTATTGGTAAAAAAGCTGGCAAATTGGATTATGACATGAAAGATGCCAAACGAATTGAAAACATCACCAACCTGGGAGGTGAATTCAACTTTATTTGGTTTCGCTGAGAACGTCAATATGTAACAGCTCAAAAAAAAAACTCCGTGCTCTTAATGTCTAGTAGCAAGGAGAAGGTGATCTTATATTATAATAAAACCAAGGGCGAACTCGAAGAGAACAATACTTAGCAGCAAAAGAAAGCAGCTCATCATCGAGACCTTGGGTGAAGAGCTCTTCCTCTGATATGACCAGATCAAAAAACCAAAACAGTATAGATTAGATATGGATGTGTGCATCATTCTACTAGGCCAAAAATGTTTAAGGAGAAGGATTAGGTGAATAAGTGTAGGGTAACAAGGTCATATGCCATGGATAGACCTACAGTTTAACTTTACTTACTTACTTTACTTTTAATGGCACAACAGCCCATGGAGGGCCTAGGCCGAGCTTTTCGCATCCACTCATGTTGTGCGTGTTATATTTGTACATGAATGGAAGGGACCTACAGTTTAATGCCGAATCCGAACGGCGAAGTGAAGAGCTTTTCACTGGCAATTTTTACTTTTGTAGGTTTGCCATTGCCTGCCAAGAGGTGGTGCCGTGTATAAAAATAATTTTTTGTACTTTTTGATTTTGCCTGTGCCCAGATTCAAACCCCGGACACTCTGCGTAGGAGTCCAAAGCACTACCACTATGCTGCAGCGACCTACAGTTTAACGCCGGTTCTAAAGGGTGGGGTGACAATTTGTTATCACTTGCTGGTTTTGCCATTATAAAATAAGTAAAATAAAATTAGTTTTATTAGAATTAACCACCAGACCAAGAGTGGAATCGAACTCCCAACCTCCCCGGTGAAATTCTAGTCCTCTACCCTCTGCACTATCGAAGTCTTCAAAACAAAAACATTACTGCAACTAATGCTTACTATAGGAAAACCTGTTTTCGAAATTTACGATGATAAGGAATTTCAGGCGAATGAGGTTCCCGAGCGAATCGTAATTGGCCGCATAAAGCACAAGGGAAATTTCTTTATTATGTTTCAGAAACACACAGAACACACGCCAAATCTGTATCAGACATACAACGCTATTTACTTATAAAGCAGTGTCAGTCAAACTAAGTACAAAAATTGTCGTTCGGTCCATCCTCATCAATTCATTGCTTGAGGATAAAAAAATTGTTGTTTATTGTTTCAACATTGGAATAAAACTTACCAAGATATTAAGAAATAAAAATCAAAAAGGTTATTCGGGTGGGTATTGGTAAAAGGAAGGTTAATCATAATGCATCAAAAACTCGATTTTATGTTGGGGGTTTGCAAATTAAGGCAGCAATATATAAAAGTTTTTCATATTTTCAATTTAGGATATGTCAAAACAAGCTTCTGTAAACTTCATGTAAAAATATTGACATTTTCAGTTTAATCGAAAAAATTTACAAGCATGAACACACATTTCCACATACAGTTTCAGACACAAAAAATACGATACAAAATGAAATTCTTACTTTCATATTTTATAAACATTTTGTAGACTTCTTTCACTGTTATTGTCAGGTTGGTTGAGGGTTGCTAGCTAGCTGGCTGTTTGGTTGGCGGGCAGGCTGTGGCTGCAAACAATGTTCGCAAAAATACAATGCGTTTTAATATTTATTTCTACTTATTGTGTTTTTTTTCTTTTTTGACTTTGGTGATATGAAAATAAAAATAGTAAAGTGTCAGCTTTGGAGGGAGATAGGGGTGAAAAGGGTGCCGCAGTGTTACCATTCAATAAGCTTGTAATTCAAAAGTACAAATACGTCGAAAAAATAATGTAACTTCTTCTTCTATTTCAACCGAGGATGTACGATGCAATTCGACAATGCATCACATATAAATGTGTTCTTTGTTCGTTTCTAGTGGAGTGGAAGTAAATACATATGCACTTAAGTAAAAATATTGAGAAGCTTCCTAAATCAGAAAATCCATGTGTCGTTGATGTTACCGTTGTTGTTTATGTATGTTTGTGACAGCTAATGTCAGATAAATATGGTGTAAATAATGGTTTTCTTTACGCTTAAATGGAGATGTTAGGTGGAAACTTGTAGACTTGAGAAGATACCGAAGAAGAAACTGGAACTTTCTTGCTGAGATATTCTCTGAAAAATTAATGACTCCATTGTTATGGTTCCGATAAAGCATGGCCGTTTTAATCCATTTAGTCAATAACTGAATGTTATCCACTCTCGAACTCTGCACATGTACTACGAGATCCCGATGAAAAATTCCCGGAAAAATTTATTATTCAAAATAACAAAAATGGCGTGACGCCTCGCCCTCGGGTATAAAAAGACTTTAGACACCTTACGAAACGAAAAAAAAATTATTTTCTGATGTTTTCGAAGAAAGACCTCCACTTTGACCATCGACATACCACATATGTCAGGGCCTAAGGGGTGGCATACCAGCTGGTTTGGATTTAATGTCTTAGCAGCTTCTTTTTTCTTATTTTAATGGCACAACAGCCCATGGAGGAGGGCCTTGGCTAAGCTTTTCGCATCCATTCATGTTATGCGTGTTATATTTGTATAACACGCACATGAATGGAAGGGATCTACACTTTTATGCCGAATCCGAACGGCGAAGTGAAAAGCTTTTCATAGGTAATTTTTACTTTTGTAGGTTTGCCATTGCCTGCCAAGATGTGATGATGTGTAGGAAATTTGTTTTCTACATTTTGATTTTGCCTGTGCCGAATTCGAACTACGGATACTCTGCGTAACAGTATAACGAACCACTACGCTATAGCGAAAACATTCATATTGAATAATACATTTTTTCTCAGATAGAGTAAGTAAACTCCGAAGGAATTAAATAGTGGCCGATAAACTTCTATTTGGAACAGAAATTGCCAATTGGTGAGCTGCAGCTTTTAAAATTAGAATATTGCACTAAGAAATCATTTTAGTTTAAATTTTATTACTTTTACAGAATGACTTCATTAATCTGAAACTTTCAAACTCCCGCCAGATCTACAAGATATGATGGGAATTGAACTAATTTTAGCACTACAAATGTATTTCTTCCGTGATGATTAAATTTTAATTATGACATTTTTTTTATAGAATGTATATTATATGATATATTTAAAACTCGAGATCAAAAAACTCACCATGTACTTATTAAAATGCGTTTCGTTCAGAAACTTGGCTACTGATAAACGAAAAATTTCATGTAAAAACCATAAAATCAAATTAGATAAAGGCCCGTCTTCTATTGAAATCAATGTAATATTTGCTACCACCTATCAATCTTCCGTCCAATCAACACAACGCTCTGCCTTAATAAGGGTAACCGAAGTGTATCGAATGTATACAAAAAAATTTGAAGGTGTATAGGGTAATTAAAATGCGATTCCCACACTTAGCTTTCAGTCTTCTTCTTGTTGAAACTGAGGCATGAAATAGTTTTGGTCTTTGGATCCAGTTACCATATTTAAATGTAGAGAAAACAAAAGTTTTGAAGAATACACTTTAAACTAAATTGTTGGGAGATGATCACATCGACAAGCCGAAAATATCTTCTACATATTACCTTATATCCACATATCCCGCCATATATTTATTTCGTGTTTAAGCACGAAAAAATGGGTTGAAAAAAAGGTGTAAAGCGAGGCAATAACACTACTTGACAAATTGTAAATTTTTCTGCGTCTAATTCTGCGTCTATAATTCGAGGTCTGTTGACGATGGCGAACTCAGTTTTTCGTCATCACATCAGGGTTTAGATATTTTTACATTTATAATTTTTTTGTAAGTTCTAATCACTTTAACAATTTTTTTCTGTCTTAGAATAAGAAAGGTTAAATAACACATAAAATTGTTTGCGTCTGTCGGACGCCCTACAGAAGTTTACTTCTTCAGAACGTTTGCGTTTCAATTTCTAACGATCTTTGTTTCAAATGTCAAATTTTTTTTTGTAATGTCAAATTTGGAAAGAAACTTTGTTTTAAATTCTAATAAAGGAAAACTAAATTTTCGCACATATATGGAAAATTCTGCAGTTGGTTATACTATATAAATATATATTATATAAATATAACACGCACAACGTGAGTGGATGCGTAAAGCTAGGCCCTTCATGGGCTGTTAAGCCATTAAAAATCATTTAACAGATCCCCTCACTTGGAAATGAAGTTTCTCCAAAATTGCACCGTTGGTTCTGCTGCTGAAATATAAATATTCCTGTTGTCAAATTGTATTGTGAATTTTATTTATGAATTGGTCAAGAATGAAGCGATATCCTAGTGGGTGTTTGTGTACTGGCATAATTCAAAGAAAAAAAACTAACAACTGGTTGTATAAACTTGTCATAAACTTGTCACTCTTCACTAAACTTTCACGCTTAATTTGCTCTTGCAAGAAAAAGTCACGTTTATTGTTTTGAATGCTAAAGATTTCTCCCCGCATACTAAAGCAAATAACTACATACTTAGTAAGAAGCGCATTCATATGAATTACATAGTAATCTTTCAAGCGCAATGAACACACCCCAAAAAATAAAAAATATTTAGCAATTATTTAAAGGCGTTTACATAACGATTTTTTTTTGTTCTTCTGATGAACTGTTGGATACTACATAGTCAACTAGAAATCCTTTTCGAAAACAAGTAAACAAACGAACAGCTAAAAATACTAAAGCCGCCAAATGATGAAAACCGGAATCGTTATTGCCGTCGCCCGTTTTGCCCAACTTTGTCGTCTGTCTGTACGTTTGTACATTTCTTCCCATTCGCAGCGCTTTTAGTCTCTCAGACTGACTGACTGTGCAACATCATTTTAATTACACTTGAATGCATTTTTTCTATCACAATTTTGCACAATAGATATCTATGAAAAAAAAGATGTTTCCTTTCGCTGTTGGGTGGAGCGCAAAAATAGGAAGCTTTAAAATTAACGGCTCGGCATATTGTCAAATTAACAATAGAACTTGTTCTTTTCAACTAACAGTTAGTTAGAATATTGTGGGGGTGCGGGAAAAGGCTTCAGGATAAAATGAAAAATAAAGGTACGTATTTTATAGTTACGAGTAGAATAAAGGGTGATCCATCTAACATTTTGAATTTGAACTACTGGCTGATGTCTAATACTGGCTAATGTATTATGACTGAAAATTAGTTTTATATTTGCGGTTAAGGAATTGGGTCGATATACGCTTGAACAACGTTGGGAAATACTATTTGACTCCGTTGGACTATTATGTATTTGTGGGGAACCGTTAGAGATAAGTGTTACGCTAACCGTCCAGCAACGATTGAGGCTTTTAAGGACGAAATTGGTGGTGAAAAATTGTGTTGATCGTTTGGGCTAAGTACTTCAAGGCCAGCCGAGGAATTCATTTAAATGAAAAAGCGTTTTCACAATTAACCGGAAAGTTAACCAGTACTTTCGAATAATAAAAAAAGACATTCATTTTTTATTCATTCATATTTACACCAAAATCAAATATCAAATTATAATTGGCCCACCCTGTGTATAAAAGTCCAACCATATCATTTTCAATACAAGTTCAATGCACTTGATCCCTTTTTATTTCTATGTACATATATAAATATTTATAAAATACAAAGTATATTTTAAAATGCCCAACACGTCTTTTATGCATGTACTATACATAGTACAGTAGTATGTGTTGTACTTTTGTTGTATTTTTATGCATTTTTTGTGTAAAACTAAGATTCTCAATTGCTAAAGTTTGTAAAAAATCGTAGCGAGAAAAGTCATTCAAATGCATAATTCATAATACCATAATAAACTTTATGGCTTTTTGCTGTCATTTTTATTAACTTGGCAAAGTTTGTTTTTTCGCAATGTTATATTGCACTTTGGGGATCTATAATGGTTTCAACTTTAAGCTTTACATGTATTTAAAAGAAGTTATCTTGAGGGCACTATTTTTTCTGCAGACTTATTTTATGGTTATTATTAATACTTTTATAATTTATCCAGCTTCTACCTTTTGTCCTTACTTCGCATAGAATTAAGTTAATATCTACTTAGGTGTACAATTATGAAACCGGTAATGACATCTCTGTGCCGCTAGGTAAAACTATACGCTCTGTCAAACCAAGTAATTGGTACCATTTCTTTGCATTTAGTTTTTGTCAACAATATCCAGTTCATGAACAATCAAGTATCATACAACAACATATTTTTTTCGCCCGTAAAAATGTCGAATTTTGTACCTACAAACTACGATATGCCGACATCATGGATTTTCTGTTTCCAATTGAAGAAATCTGCTTTGGAATCTCATCGAATGCTTGTGGAAGCTTACGGCCAGCACGATCTAGGCAAAACACAGTGCAACGAGTGGTTCAATAAGTTTGAAAGTGGTGATTTTGATGTGAGAAACGAAGAACGTGGAAGACCACCAAAAAGGCTTGAAGATGCCGAATTGCAAGCTTTATTGAGGATGGTGGTCAAACGCAAGAACAACTCGCAGAACAATTAAATGAGAGCCAACAATGCATTTCTCAACGTTTAAAAGCCATGGGATTGATTTTGAAGGTGGGAATATGAGTGCCGCATTAATTGACTGAAAGACAGCAAGAAAATCGAAAAACCTCCTGTGAAATATTGCTCGCCAGATACAAAAGAAAGTCATATCTTCATCGAATTGTTACTGGCGATGAAAAATGGATTTATTGCAAGAATCCCAAACGTAAACGATCATATCTTAAGGCCGGTGCATCGGCCAAATCGACAGCAAAGCCAAATGGTTTCGGAAGACATTGCTCTGTGTTTTCTGGGATTAGCGAGGTGTTATCTGGTTTGACCTTGTGCCAAAAACGTCCAGAATATCAAGCTAGGCAACACAAAGTGATTTTTCTTTATGACAATGCACCATCACATCGAACAAAACAGACTCGGGAATTGATAGATTCGTACAGCTGGGAAGCCCTCCCCCATGCGGCTTATTCACCAGACTTGGCTCCATCTGATTACCACTTATTTTCATCAATGGGGCACGCACTTGCTGAGCAGCACTTCGATTCGTACAAAAATGTGAAAAAAATGTTCGATGGTTCGACTGGTATGACTCAAAAAAAGACAGACATGCCTCACAATGGTGAGGCATTCACAAATTGCCAGAGAGATGGGAAAAATGTGTAACGAGCAATGGCCATTACTTTGAAGATTGAATGTATAACCATTTTTCTTAAATAAACGTGTATTTTAATAAAAAATTATAAGGTTCATACGTGTACTCCGGTAAAAGTTAAACTGACCAAAACAAAACTTGCATTGATTTGTGTTCTGTTGTGTTTACTTCACATCTGGCCATGCCAGGACTAGAATTGATTTCTTAAATATATTATCAATAAATTTACGTTGACTGCGGCTATAGGACTATTATGCAGGATAGTGGATTAAACAACATATGACTAGAGTTGTTTTGAGAAAACAACTTCTCGTTATATCAGGTCTGTAAAATCGCACTCAGCAATCTATACTTGGAAATGATAGCCTAATCTATAATGGCATTAGTGGAATATTGCCTAGAACTGGCCATTGTTGAATGTAAACGAAAACTACCAGTTGCTGGAAAAAATCTGGACATTCTAGCATAGCTGAGATCAACAAACCAACGAAAGTGTTTAAAAATTGTAATATTTTTAGTTGAAAAAATTCCTTTATTTCAATAACTAAATGACCTTCAGCAGAATCTGCTCCACGCAATAACTCCTAACGAAATAAGTCCTAAAAAAATATTAAATAACATTTGTCATTGTTAGCAGTTATAAAATATCTTCTAATTATTTGAAAATGAAATAAATGCTAATGTTAGAAGTTATCTCATTTCTTATTGTGAGGTTTTGTTTTATTTTATATTAGCAGCGTTTTATTCGCCACTCATTATACAAAACTAACAGCGATAATTGTTTGGGAAACAATAACAAAAGCGGCAGTAATAAAGCTACGAACACAATGGCTGCAACAGCGTCATTGACAACAAAATGGTAACTGAAGTATGATGTGTCTGACGCTTCTTCTTCTTCTTTTAATGACACAACATCCCATGGAGGCCCTAGGCCGAACTTTTCGCATCCACTCATGTTGTGCCTGTATTTTTTCAATCAAATTTATTTTCAATTCAATCCAATTTGTTGGTTTAGCGTAGATCATTGAAACTTTCCCAATAAGTCTTGCTTTAGCTATTATTTTAGTTACTAATCAAACCCTTATTGAATATTAAATTTAGAGTCGACAAACTAACTCAAGTACTAGGTTTCGTTAGTTGCTTCTTTTGATATATATTTATGAAAAAGATTCGGTTATATTTAAGCTATTTGAATAGCCTATTAATAATGCGATTTTTAGGGTATGAACCTGTGTGATTACCGCTCTTTTAACGTTTAAATGCTAAGCGACTTTATTGTTCTTAAAAAAATTAGTGACATGCATGTACAATATATGGAGAAATGTTTGGAAACAACGAATTGTAAATATTTGCACAAAATTAACCCTGAAATATTTTAGAAAATTACCATTATATACAAATTCTGAAAAATAAATTTTCCAGTTTTAAATCTATTCCAAAGTTAATAATTTATAAAGGAAACAATTATTTTAAGTTATAGGTGTTTTATTGTAGCATAAAAGAAAACATTTTCTGGAATTAAGACTACTGGTGGTTTACTAAAAAGTAAAATTGATGAAGATAAGTCAAATTGAATGGTTGCACCTTTAAAGATACGGTTGGCATTTAAGGATTAAAGAAACATTTTCTAAACTTCATAGTCAGAATTCTGTTTTTACAATAAATTTTCAGAACATTAGTATAATTAATATTTAAACATAAATATTTACCTACATTTTAAAAATATGTTGGCCATTTTGTGAAAGCTTGATCAATTTCCCGAACTATTACTTGTAAATCAACACTAATATAGTTATTATATTGTTTATATTTATTGTTATAAAAACAAATTAATTTGATTGGCAATGGGAACAGTTTTAAAAATCGTTTGTAAAACGTATACCATACACTTTAAAGTATCCAAAAATTCACTTAGATTTATTAACACCAAATGTTAATTTCATACACTGTGTTGTTGATTTGCTGAAATAAATTACTAAAATCAAATCACTGCGGTTAATTAAATGAGTTTCTAGAATTAAATCTATTACATTTCGAAAGTGCGGTATAAAAAAAAGCATTTCCCAACCCTTACCAAACAGACTTGGCAAAGAAAGAGAAAGAGTGGCAGAGATCACTCTCGCACAGTGTTGCCACGAAACAGAATTTAATATTTTTTTCCTTGGTCCTAATTTGGACCAAAATGGCATCACTGCTCACACACTCTCTTTGTCTTCTCATAAGGATTACGATGATTCAAAAGATTTGTTTTTTCAAAAGTATGATACAAAGGGTGACAAACAAACGTACCATAACAAGGAAATAAGAGGGTGGGAAACGAATATTCAATTGTGGGCAGTATATTTTCAGTTGAAAATTATACATGAAGGGAGAACGAAGCAAAGGAAACAACAAAAACAAAAGAATAATGTGTAAATATGAAAATTTTACACAATTTTAGATTATAAATTTTGTTTACTGTGAATACCAAACAGCGAAAACAATTTATGTCAGAGTAGAAGAGTCATAAGATTGAATTATAAGGGTTGGGGGTAGGTTTTCTGGAAGCAAAAAAATTTCGGAAACCGAGAATGACTAATAGTCAAATTCATAGTAAGCAGCAGCATGGTGTAAAGTGTCATATTTGACAGAAGAGTATGAATAAAAGCGTGGAAAAAGTTACTAGAGAGGGTTGGTCACTAGCTACACGTATGGTATGTACACTGCTGCAAGTAGGAGGAATAACTAGTTTATGGCTAAGGTTATGGTTGAGGGGACTTTATGAAAACTTTGTAACTATTTGTTTTGAAAAATATTTATTTTGTATTATGAATTTTATTTTACTTAATTTTGGAAAGTATGTGTGAATTGAATGCTTTGTTTACTTTTAACATTCGTTCGAGAGTGTTTTAGTATCAGTTTTAAAAAGTTCTGTTTAAACTAGTTTCAAGTTGGTGTATTTTATATACAAGCTTACAAAGATAATCTTTTTGTTTTAATGGCTAACAACTGAGATATATAATATAATTTTAACGATTTTTTCACAAATGCTTGCTTTTTATTGAAAGCGAAGGGCTACTCTCAGCTATACCAAAGTTCCAGTTGTTGGTAGCAGCTTAGGACTAGCAATTCGTGCTTCTTCCTTTTGATCAGTTTTGGATATAAGAGCAATTTTGATTTGGAACAGAGCTAATAACGGAGAAAACTAATAATCTGTTCTCATCATCTAAATTCTTTCCGTAGTCATTGGTACAACAAATAAAAGCGAGATCCGTTATGAATCCATTGTGAATCCATTCACAAAGTAATTTGTGTACTCAGGTTGTTTGAAAATTTATTCGACTGGAAATGTTTTTGAAATAAACTTTTCGGGTTTGCCTTTTAATTTGCCAACATTTATTATTATCATCAGGTAATTCTTTACCTATAGATGTTTTTAAATTTCATTAAACTTTTCAACTTTGTAAGAAGCTGAAACAATTCATTAATATTTCGGAATATTTTTTTCTACTCCTTTTCTTTTTCTTCTTTTTCCAATATTTTGCACAATAATTTTTAAATATTTTTTAGTTCTTATATTTTAAAATCTTTTAACCAAAATAATATTAATTTGTTTTGTTGTTCTCTAGCGCAAAACTTCCGATTCCTGCTGTAGAACAAACGCACTTTACAAGCAACACCGATGCACTGAATTTGCTGCTAACTAAATTGCTCCCAAAACTTAATCACTCACGTAAAGTTTGTTTGTTTGTTTGTGTATGTTCGCTCGCCGCCGCCGGTGGTGGAAGCATCAGCATTGGATATGATACATACACTCATGAGTGTATATGTATATCGCTGCCTTAATTTGCAGAAGCCCTAACGCGCATTTTTCAGGACAAACAAAATACATTTTAATATTTTAAGTATTGTTTTGAAAACAATACTAGAAAAATATTGGATTTTAAAATTAGAAAAAATTGTTTCAGTTTTAATTTTAGGCACTGATGTAGATATGTACGCATAATCAGAATTCATCAAAAATATCGAATTTTGAAAAATTTAATGTTGGGGCTTTTGCAAATTAAGGCAGCTAGATGTGTGTTTGTTCCACATTAGGGAAAACTTAAAAAGGGAAATTTTTTCTCAGCTGTGTAACTAAATGAAAGGATTTTCCTTACAATGAGAGGAAACATTTATATATCAGAGAAATGTGTAGAAAGGAGAGAGAGAGTAAAAAGTGATAGAAATCTGAAACGAAATTTATGTGAAATTTTCAAAATAAATCACATGAATTTGATGTTTATATTTAAAAAAATGTTTAAAACATCACATTTTTATAAAATATTAAATATAAATTGAGCTAAGTAATATGTCTGCTTTGCAAACTTTTCTTTTGTTAAATTTAAAGGCAAGACTCAGTTTAAAAATAGCTAATCATTTTCAATTTATAAAATGTAAATAGGTTAACTAAGTATATTAAAAGTTTTGAGTTGAGATGATATTTCTACTAGATTGATTGATTTTTGTTCGAGTAAATTTCGGTTTCTAGTGCACAACATACATACATATTCGTCACGCCTTCTTTTCGAGAATTCATACATTTTACGTTAACATACTTGGATCTATCCATATCATAATTTTACATATGGTATGTATTGGATATTTTTTGGAGACGGAGAACTTTAAATTGAATTAAAACACAGAAAAATATTTTTACACAATATCTATGAAATTGGCTTTATTTTAAATATAATTTTTGGCATTAATGTTTCAATGTGATTTAGGGCATTTGTCAGCCGCGGTTGGCGCGTACTTGGCGTAATTTGGAGGTCCAATTTTCATAAACTCTTCGCAGTAAATGATGCTGTATTGTTTCTGGTTTATCGGTGTAGAATAGTGTCAAATCGCAGGTACGTTAGGTGGCCAGTTAACAGATCTATTTCGTGAAATTATTCAATCGTCAAATGTTTCTTTCAGTAAATTGATTGTATCGCGCGCTGTGTGACATATGGCGCCGTCCTGCTGAAACCACATGTCTTCAACATTAATGAGGCATAAAAAAGTTAGTAACGTTCTCTCCATCAAACATTTTGAAGACATGTGGGTCAATGATTATACCAGCCCACAAAACAAGCCAAACGGTACTTTTGTTTTATGTAAATAGTGTTTCAAGAATGGCTTGTGGAATATCATCGTGCTCAACAATTAAGTGTTTGTCCATCCACTGTATGGAAAATTTTGCGTATAGATCTTTTATTACATTGTTATGTGTGTGAAAATTTGACCTCCAGATTACGCGGTCACATGCCCGAAATCATATTCAAACATTAATGTCATGGATATACTTAAACACATTTTTTGTGTTTTATTTCAATTCAAAAAAAAAAACATCTATTATAATTTCCAAATTAAATACCAGTAAAGTAATGAAGTCATTATTTTAAAATATAAATACGTACTATGTAGTTACAAATGATGTGTTTTCATACCTCGCCGTATGTGAAGCTTAAAATTTAGTTTTGGCTGCCATCCAGTCTAGGCGTCTGGGTTATGTGAGTATGTCTAATGATGCTGACGCATTCAATAGAATACGGCAACAACAACAAGTCACTAGCAGTTATAAAGCAAGCAACAGGGTGACAAAAGTAGGATGAGAAAATATTTCGTGTTGATATTAGAACACACTACAAAGGATTCTTCAATACTAATTGATTAAAACAATTCAGAAAAATCTAGTAATAATTTTATCGTGACATAATTAATAAATTTAGAAAAAGTGCTCCTCACAAGAAATAAAATAAATGTCTAATATTACAAACGAGAAGAATAAATAACACTGAGAATTTTTGATTAAGTAGTGAGAATAACATGATTTACGCTCTCGAAAATCAAACTGATTTGGTAAAACAACTCACTTTTGAATATAGCATGCGAGTTTATTTAATTTTTTGTATGTTTATTTTAATTTAAAAAAAATTAGGTTTTGTTAATTCAACACTTAAAATTTGTACTCCATTAATTTTTAAAGAAGACAATAAAAGAAAAATTTAATAGAAAAAATAATCAAGATAAATCTACGTCAGCATAAGTTTTGTCATGGCATCTGACATGTAACAAACATGTTACAGAATTACACATAACCATGTTTTTTTTTATATGAAATACACAGACACAGGAATGTAAAGGGTGATTTTTCTAGAAGTGTGGTTTTCACACTGGCAATACTTTTTTCGGAGTTGGTCTTTTTGACAGCTGTCACTTGATTTATGCTCAGTTTAGTTTGCCATTTCATAATAAATAGACTTACGCCTGGACAATGTTTGCAAGTTATTGAAATTTATTATCAAAATTCTACGTCCATTTATAATAAGAAGAATTGCCCAATATATGGAGTGAAGACTAGCCAGAGGCAATTCAGCAGCTACCAATGAACGATGAAGGCCGCTACGTTATGGTCAGTGGAGAAAGGTACCATTCGATTATAACACTTTTTTTGGCCGATAATGCTAGAATTCGACTCGGCTGACGTGCCATACTGCACGCGAAACACATGCCATACTGCACACGAAACCACGCATCAATTGAGAGGCGAATTTGGTGAGCAGTTAATCTTACGTTTTGGTGTAGTCAATTGGCCACCAAGATCTTGTGATTTGGCCCCGTTAGACTATTTTTTGTGGGGCTATATTAAGTCTCTTGTCTAGGGATCAGCCAAACACGATTACTGCTTTGGAATCCAACATTGAACGTGTCATTTGTGAGATTGATGCCGAAATGTGTGAAAAATGTGCCAAAATTGGACCTTCAGAATGGACCACTTGAAGCGTAGCCGCGGGCAATATTTAAGTGAAATGATCTTTAAAAAGTAAATGGCAGGAATTGATTTATCGATCCAAATAAAAATTTCATTCACTTTTGTAAAATTCTGTGTTTTTTTTTCATTTTCTAAAACTAAACTCTTATAAAAATCACCCTTTATAATAACATATGGTATACATACATATGTATGTACTTATACATCTGAAGATCCAGCCACACGCACTTTTCTCCAAAGCTCTTTCTTTTTTATAAGCCGAAAAATTCTTTGTGAAAACAAAGAAATCAAACGACAATGTAGAAAATTATATGTAGAAAGCATAGAAAGTGTTACTTTGCAAAATAAAAAACATAATTTAGAGCAAAAGAAAGTACGAATCATGCCATTGGCGCCTAAAAGTTGACTAAAGATTTTGAATTATTCATTGATGTGAGAAGAAAAATTATCAATGCGAGACAGAAACAGTAACGAAAGGAAACATTTAAGAATGTCCTCAATGGGATTATTGACTTTTAAGTTAACCAAAAATCTAATGCCTTGGAACAAACTATTCATAATGTCACTCACAAACTTAGGTTAAAAAGTCAGATATGATCACACTAAGTATGTAGCAATAAATCATTATTTACAGTGTTTTTAAATATGGTATGTACCTATTATATAGTATATTAAATCAAACCTACTGGAAATAAGAATTTAAAAATATTTTTCAATTACTAACTAGTTTCGAATTTCGATCAAAGTTTTTAAATTCCTATTATCCATATACCTAGAATTTCTTTCATCGTTTTTTCATAAAACACCGAACAAAAAAACTCAATTATAGCACAAGAATAAAACGAGAAGTAACAGTTCAATTATTTTCATTTATATACATAATACAAAAATACAGAGAAATAGAGAAATAGTACAGTAATAGCGCAGTAAACCAACGCTACAAGCGACGAAACAGATATACATGTTTCGTTTAAAAGGTACACCTCCTAAAGCTTAGACAATCAAAGCTACTGGTTGAGAATTTCGAATCCAAACGAGCAGCCTGCTGTCTGAAGCACATCAAGAACCAACTCAAAACGATTAGGAGGAGAGGACAACATATTCCGTTAGTAAATTACTGTTGTGTACACGACCGAACAATTGGAAAAACTGACCTGAATTTATATTATTTCTATTACGAAAAAAAATTAATCAAACCTGTCACAATACTAACCAAAAAAAAAGACAGAGGTAAGTTTTACCAACTGAACGCATTGTACACTGTGTACACTGCTAGGCACTCACTCGCAGGAGGAAGAGATATCTGGAACTCTATCACCCAGAAAGTGGGGCATCATAGAATTAAAGCCACATTTACTACAGAGGTTCCTCAGCAATATTGTCTTGTATGATAGCTTGTAACCAAGCTACTAAATAATCCTTAAAGGTCGCAGTACACGTACTTTACTTTTAATGGCATAACAGCCCATGGAGGGCCTAGGCCGAGCTTTTCGCATCGACTCATGTTGTGAGTGTTATATTTGTACATGAATGGAAGGTACCTACAATTTAATGCCAAATCCGAACGGCGAAGTGAAAAGCTTTTCATTGGCAATTTTTACTCTTGTAGGTTTGCCATTGCCTGCCAAGAGGTGGTGCCGTGTAGATAAATTATTTTTTTTACTTTTTGATTTTGCCTGTGCCGAGATACACATCCCTTCTTAATCAATCAATCCATCGTTTAAAAGAGTTGATCGTCAGAACATATACATATGAAGAGAAAATATCTCAGGTTATGATTTCAATTGGCTAATTCCAGTGGTTTCTTTAACTGGTGAGAGTAAAATACTATCATTAAGCTTTGTAGAAATATTAATTTAGTTGAAAAGAACTTTAAGTTAATATTTAAAGGAAACAAGTGGAATTATAGGAGTTAATTAGAATATTTTAGTTTTTGATGGTGAAGATCGTAAATTATATGAAATAAAAAATAATAGGTTTATTGGAAAATGAACTAATTAAATAAAAAACACTAAAAGCGCTTAGGTATTTATAGGTTATTAGGAAATTATAACTTAAAAGATACTCGATGAGGAAACCAGATTTAAGAAGTACCTCAGTTAGTTAAACATAATTCCGAATCGAATAGACTTTGATTTAGTTTTCCTGAAAACATCTAACAAGTGAGACAAAATTATTACAGAGGTAGTCTTTCAAGGAAATACTAAATATTCTATAGTATTTGAAGACGGAATGGATAACTTTTTAAATCAAAGAACTTAGCCAACTCCACTAAAAATATTTAGTCTGAATTTGTCATAATATCTATCTCATAATACTTCTATATCACATATCATGAAAATATATGGGATGGCAGTGGAAAGCTAGTGTGTCTGTGAACTCCAGTAATGGAAAAATGTGCAGACGAATATTCAAGAGCTTTGCAATGATGATCCTGATTGTAGCAAAATAAATCTGATATAACTTAAAAGATTTATGCTACTAAGTTTCGCACTTACTCAATAGAAAAATGGGAGCCTGAAGGCGGAGGATAATGTTTGTGATAGTATCACCAACCATCTTCGATCGTTGTGTTCATTCGTCTGAAGTCAACACAGAACCTGTTGGTGGAGTTCCGCGAATAGTGTGCGGCGAGTTTAACGTGACATAACTATCGTCTGATCTGCCTGTTCTAAGTATATACCTAAGTACATTGTATGGATATGAAATATTAAAATTCGGAAATATTTTTTCAAATTAAAAGTATAAACTTATTGTTTAATTCACAAGATTCTTTCTATATGTTAGTGATATTCTTTTAACAGCAGCTGGTACATTGAAACTATTTTACTCTTATTCAAAGGAAACTAATGGCTGAAGCTAATTTCAACTAAGAATGAAATCTAATAAAAACAAGGCTAGCTTCAGCAAATATGAAAATGCATGAAAATAGAAAATGCTCTAATGATTACGTGAGTTTACTGTGGAATTATTGTGAAGCAATAATGCACATTCGCATAGTATTTTCTTTCCTAGATTTAGTTTTTTTCTGAGATGAGAAGAGAAAATTTTAAATTGATTGATTGTGTTGAATGATGAGACGCAAGTGAGCAAGCAAGAAATAAAAATAAGCAAGCGAGCAGCCAGCGAGCAGCCAGCGGTAGCAACCAGTAACAGTAGCAACCACATAATGTTGCTACACTACTGTCTGCTGATGACGATGATGATGATGCATGCAATCAACACTCGCAAATGAAAAATTTTTCTATACAATTTCTTTATACAAAAGTGAAATATTAGCTTGAACGTTGATTATATTTTTTTTTTTTTTTTTTGCGTATTTTATATGCTGCTTATTATTGAAGCAGCAATTCTGGACGTTATCATCGTTGTGTTGTTCATCATCAACAACATCGTGAGCATGGTTTTGGCATGTGTATGAAACAGTAGCAACACCCACCAGCAGCCAGCAGTGCGCCATCCGCTAGAACAGGGAAAATCGTTTATATTTATTTCTACTTCTTACTCTTCACAACATTTCATTTCACTTCGAATGTCTTGATGTATGAAATTAATGATGCGTGCATCCGTCATCATTTTTAGTTCAATTCATTTTTATTCATTCGCACTCATATGTGTGAGTATAGTAAATAGTTTTGAATGCGGTGCCAAAAGTGTATTTTAATGCATTTCGATTTAAGTGAGTTTATTAGATTTTCTATAAAACTACGCACAACGCCTCTTTCATCGCTCCTGGTACTGTTGGCTTCCATTGCTTAGGTTATGAAGATTATGAAAAATTAGATTCATGTAGACAGGCAAATACATACTTACATACAGATGCACAGAACAGTTCATGAATGGTAGGTACTTATGAAAATCTTTTATTTATTATCTGAATTTTAGTTGTGAGTACGTGAAAGTTTTAGTACTTGGCGCCAAGAATATAAACACACATTATAAAAGATTATGAAGAAAATTTACCATATTTGTCGAGTGGGATGTAACAAAAAAAAAAATAATTACATTTGATAAGAGTAACTTTGTTTAAGCGCTCAAGAGCTGAACTGATCAGGTCCACAAAAGAGCGGGAATGTGCAATTGCAGAATATGCTCCCTCGGAGTGAGGATGTCCATGAGAGCGAGTTGTTTACAGAATATTATCGAAAGAGGCATACATCTCTGAGAAATTTTGGTCTTTAAACCAACATTTGAAGAATCAAACTAACTAAAAAGAATAGGAACATAATTAATTGCAAGTTATTAGATCTAATGAAATTCGATCTCTCTAAGTAAGAGTTCTGTCAGAGTGGGTCACATATAAGTGATTAGAATATATTGGTATTTAATTATTTATTTTAACAAACTTATGAATTTTAATACCTTGGGTTTGTGACTGTTGATTATGGAGCAATGGTCTTATTGGCTGGTACTCACTCAACTTGAATTCAACCTATAACAAAATTGACAAAATAAGTTTATTCAAAAATACTATATATCAACCCTCTACACACTTCGACCTGATATGATGACACAAAAACTTCAAATATTGTAAAAAGAAATTCCGATGTTAAACACGAAATATCAGAATTTGGAATATGATAGTAAAAGAATCCCATGTAGATGATGTAGTTATCCAAAAATAAAATGCTTTACAAGAAGGTTAATTTGTTTCTTTTGTATGTGTATGTTTTTCTAGGAGATTAACATAAAATTTTAATTTATTGGAGTGAATACACGGCATATGTAGATGATTTCCATAAACTCCAACTTGTCGCATGTCATTGCGGAATTGTCTTTCTAGCTTTTAATTTCTAATATGCTGTATATTTTATTGCAGACATTCGACTAAATTTAGCTGTTAAACATACAAAACCGAACAACGTAGTAAATAAAAATAAAATACTATGTATTTCCTTAATTTTCTGGAAGCTTATATATGAAGTTAGCTGGCGGAGGCACATTGTGAGTATGCACAGAAGTAGATAAAAATAAATACACGCGTGGGCACGCTGTTTAATTTTCATAGAATTTGTTTAGAGACTCCAAATTTAATGCGACACTTTAATGAATGTAAATGCTTGAATTAAAAAAACATATTATAGAATTTTAACATGTTGTTGACAGTGAAACAGCGTGAAATAGAATGAAGACGCCAATGATATTTTACTAATATTTTCAATGCAATATTTGTGGGACCATATTTAGTGAAGAATAAAATGTACTATTTAGAAGAGCTATTCGCTATACTAAGCAGTTGTAAGAAAATATTCTCTGAATAGCTTACTCGGATGCTTAGAGTGCCCCAAGATATGAACCGCTATTTCTTCCTCGTCGCAACATATTCAACATATATCGCCCTGTAATATGCCCATAGTGCCGAGTCTTCACTGTTGATACTTACATAAACTCCTGCACCTAACCTTTTGTTTTTATTTTGATCCATCTCCATATCATACATGATAGTCCCATGTAGACTTCGTTTTACTAATGATTACTAATGTTTACACACTGATTGGTTTTGCTGATTAAATCAGGGTTAATGGCTTTCCTTTTGACTCAGTGGTGAGGTTATAGCTTACACGAGGTAAGTTTAAATTTGATGAGTTAGTTATCATTATTTCATTGATATCAGTTATTCAGAATAATGAGATTTGAAAAGAATTGTTTAACTTAAACTGGAAAGGATTTGTATTGGGAATCATAAAAAAATAGAACTGCTCCGAGGAATGGCAACGTTCGAGATTCGCCGATTCGTAAATTTCTCTATACGGCTTCTTCTTCCAATTCCCTACTAAATCGTTTAAAAATGGTATATATCTGTAGGATCCTCGAATCCGTGAACAAATATGGTATATGTAACTCGTATAACATGAATGCTAAAAAACACGACTTAGGCTCTCCAAGGACAGTGGTGCCATAATGGTAGTAGTAAAACATAAAATAGTAGTGGTCGCTGGGGTGTAGTGGTAGTGCGTTGGACTGCTACGCGAGTATCCGGGGTTCTCTGCACAGGCAAAATCAAAAAGTAGAAAAAATAATTTTTCTACACGGCACCACCTCTTGGCAGGCAATGGCAAACCTTCAAGAGTAAAAATTCACTATGAAAAGCTTTTCACTTCGCCGTTCGGATTTGGCATTAAATTGTAGGTCCCTTCAATTCATGTACAAATATAACACGCACAACATGAGTGGATGCGAAAACGTTGGCCTAGACCCTCCATGGGCTGTTGTGCCATTAAAAGTAAGTTATATTCAATCATAGCCATTGGATAGCAAAACTTTAGCATAGTTTAGGGATTAAATTTAATATTAGAATTTTTGTTAAAACTATAAATTCAAATCTGCAAATAATAGGTAATTTTGTGAAATGTTGAAATGATTCTTGAATTGATTGACATTTGAAATAGAGACGAGCTACAGGTAAAAACAAAACCTTATTTCGAACAATTAAAAATTTCAGGTATTTTTTGTATTCAGCTAGGTCTATTTTGCATCCAACGTTAACAACAATTACGGCTTGCAAATGAAACAGGTGAAATTTCCAGTCACAAGTGATACTTTTATTAAGAGCTTCTGCACATATTTGGCACTAACTAACACTAACCGAGGTACAAAGTTTCCTTAGACCATTCAGCCCTTTCCACATCGTAGAAAAGTTAGCATTCATAAGCATTCCGCTGAGTTGAGTTAAACATATTTTTTGAAAATATTTGGCTCATCTATGTACATGCATCCTATGTACAGGTCCCAACATTTCAATATACGCTGCAAAATGAACTGGAGTTGTCGTTACAGTTTAAGAAGTCAATCATCGCGTATGTGTTATTTTCAAGTGTTTCACGACCTATTCGTCGTTCAGTTACAGTTTGCCACAGTTTAGCGAAAACACTGATTCTGAGTTAAGTGAAGCAATATTTAATTCCACAAAGCAAAATCTTTTCATGTCTACTTTAAGGCAAAATCTTCTATGGACTAGATATTATTACGCAGTCGGACAGCGTGACGTGAAATGACATCACACTGCTGCATGTCATTAAACTTTGTTATGGCATTTTATTGATTGATTGATTTGTACAATTTCATTTTGTATTTGGCATGAATGCAAATTCAATTCACAACCCAGCAATGAATCAAACATCAATTTAAGAGCAAACTAACTAATAAATATATGTATATGTATTTGTAATTGTAAAACTAAAACTACAAACCTTTTTCCTGTAGTTTTCCATTCATAAAACTTTTTCTGACTTTTCCACGCTCAAATTTGAAACAAAAGTAAGTACGAAAGAAGAAATCAAATCAAATCAATTTCTATACAACAATAATACAAAGCATACAGTCAGGTGCTGCATGTATTTATGTATGTGTGTAAGTTAAATTTGTTTGATTGTGTGTGCGTTTGTACGGTTGAAAACGTAAAAGTTCACATAACTTTCATAACACTTTCTACTGGATCAACTCACTTTTCTCGTGCATAATTTCAAACAATTTTCTCATAACTTTAATATTCTGTGCACATGTAATTCGAAACATATTTTTAGGCGCATTTTTTCTTTATTTGGCTATGTTACATTTTTTCACTTTTATAGATAATTTTAGACATTTTGATGCATTTTTTCATGTTCTGCTTGCTACTTGCTACATGTGCCACAATTATTCGCGTATATTATTTCTGCATTGGCAATGCCAATGTGCCAAATGTGTGAGGAGGCATTAAGAGCAGCGCATGCGTTGTAATGCTCTTGTAATAGTCAATTTTTTGGCGTTCAATAACAATAATTTAATTTAATTTAATTTCTATTCTATTTTTAATTAAATAAATTGCTTATTCAGTGGATGTTTGACGGCGTTGCAAATCCTTATTTACTTGATATGACTCTTCTCATTGTGATTATGCGTACGTGATATATGAAAGAATTCTGATTGAATGTCAAATTTATTATACTAAACTTTATATTTCGATGATTTATAAAAAAGACTTAAGAGAATTATGTCAGCTGTAAATGACATTTACTTTGTGTGACATTTGTGTGCACATATAATTTATTTGCTGTTGATGTTATTTTTGTAAACGTCCTCGTTGTTGTTGTTTCTGTGCAAAAGTTTGTGAATTCTCAAACATTGTATTGGCCATAACAGAACACAAACAAATAGCAACAAAAATATCTAAATTGTTTGGATTGTAGATTTTGACATGCGCTCTCCTGTTACAGATGTCGGTGTTAAGTCAACATTATGAAAAAAATACGTGTGGAATGTAAGTGTTTTTTTTTTGTGGTACTTATCTTCATTGAAGTTTGTACAACGAGGAAAATTAATATGCGGTTTTTTTCTGAAAGTGCAATAGAAAAATACCAAAATGTTTTTAGGTATTTTTTTTGTTGAGGTTTTGGAGGAACAAAATTCGTTGTTTTAGTAGTAGAATTTAATACAATATTAAAATGATTGATAAATATTAGCAGTCAATAACATTTTCTCTATTGAAGACATTTTCTTTGTGATGTTGTTGATCCGCAGCAAGTATTCGCACTAATTTTCTGTTTTTTTTAGACATACACAATAACTTTTATTCGCAAAACTTTCATTATTTCACGTTAATATCAAAACAATGAAATTAAAATTTAAAATATTTAATACTTTATCTAACTTAATTTAAAAACCTAAAATAGTTTTAGAGTTGGAGTAACTACAGACGAAAAAACGCGTCGCGTCGTCGTTGTCTTGCACTTTAGTTTTTTTTACCCCCTTCCACTGTACCTGAATTATTCCTTTTTTTGTTGCAAAATCCTAAGGTACTCAACTCAACTTTCCTCTCTTGCTTGTGCTCTCACTAATTCTATGCTTATTTAAGTGCGCTCACTTATTTCCCTTGCATTTTAAACAAAGATTGCAATACATATAGTACATACATATGTATATGTAAGTAATTTAGTTTTATTTTTAAATTTCCAATTAGACTCCAATAGATTTTATTCCAATAACAAATATTCTCAAACAAGCGCTCTCTATCTTCTGCTCAGATTTTAAGAGGGCTTATTTCTTCTTCTGCTACACTACATAATGTACATAAAGCCTTCACTCACTCAATGACCATATCTATAATACTTATGTATGTTGTTGTTTGCTTAATTTGCATAAATTCAACCCCATTCAACCCCATTCTTCTTCTTCTTCAATTGTCAGTTTTAAAAGAAACTTCAACATTTCAGTGAATGAAGGATATATTTTTGTATGTCGTATTTGCTTCTTTTGTGTTATTACTTTTGTGGATTGCAAATCGTTACTCTCTTTTTATTCTCACATAAAAATGGAAATTTCCTCATTCGCATAAGAGTGCGCAGGATATGGTTCATTAGTATTGCCAGCTTAGAATTTGCTAGGTTTGTTTCAGGGTCTTATTAAAATCAAAAATCTTAAATACTTAGTTCATTCTTTTATTATTGAGAGATAATTTAACTTAAAGTAGCTTCCTTAATCTTATCTGAGGCACTAGACTTGGTTTATGAAGTTATTATTTTTCCCGTGGTCTCCAAGGTTACATGATATAAAGAGATTTTCAATAGGGACGTAACAGTTTCGTATTTAAATTATTTCTAGAGATAACTCGATTACCGAACTTCCCCTTCAATAGATAAATTGTTTGACAAGTTTTGTAGCATGTGGCATCATCTTGTTGGAACCACATATCACTGATGTCAAATCCATCAAATTCTGGCCAAAAATATTCTTCCATAATGACACGAAAGCGAACTCAATTGACCGTAACATAGCAATCACTTTCATCGACGAAAAAATATGGTCCAATAACACCTTCACCACACCTTTTGTTGATACAATGGAGTCTCTTCAATCACACATGGGTTTATTTGCTGTGCATTAATGCATATTTTTCTTATTGACAAATCCATTAAGCCAAAAATGAGCTTCATCGCTGAAATTCAGAATTTTTTTCAAATTGTGCTGAGCCCAATCGGAAAAGTTTCGGTGCTTCAAATAATAACGATACTTCACTTTTTGTTTTAATTTGATCTTGTAAAGGAGTAGGCCAAGATCTTTACGAAAAATTTGCCACAATGTGGAAATTTCCAATTCCTGTAAACGGCGTGAAATCGACTGATTTGACTCATTTTGAACTGAAGCACTGTAGACCAAGTCTCCTTTCTTTTATTGGCATAACAAACAATGGCCGAACTTCTCGCATCCATTCATGTTGCGCGTGTTATATTTTTACATGAGTGGAAGGAACGTACAGTTTTATGCTGAATCCGAACAGCCTGTCTGGTGGGGCGATTATCACGACCGAACGGTAGTAACTTTGAATAATTTCTAAACGTTGCTCGTTCGTGAACTTCACCATTATAAAAATGTAAAGCTTGAATGACGTTTTGACATTACCAGATCAAAATAAAAAAATAGAAATTAATGATGCGTTTGAAAGTTAAGGGTCCCTATTGGAAACGCCGTTAGTAACAGGTGATGCCTAGATAATGTCATAATGTGGCATAATTTTTGAAAATGGCGTCAAATGTCATTGTGCTTTAGCATGGTGCTATGGTGCAACGATAGAGATTTTGAAACAACCAATTTCCGGGCCGTGTAATCTCCCGTTTTGTGGAGGTGGGCAAAAGTATTGTCATAATGTGAATGTGCCATAATTTTTGTAAATAGCGTCAAACGTCAACATTGACTTTTATGTTGTAGACCGATAGAGAATTGCTTGATTCACTTGATTCAAATATTATTAGCGGTTGCAAAACTGTTTAACACTTTTCTTAACGTTCTTAGTTACAGACTGGACAGTACTTTCGGTGACTACTGAATAGGCTTGATTCCATCGATTTCGGGTTTCTACATCATTTTTGCAAACTTTCTTTGGTTTTCTTATAGTTTGCTTCATTGTAGCCCTATATCTTTCAATAGGCAGAAGTTACAGGTAAATTTTGGATTTGCCTCTTTCGGGATCACAGTGACATTATTTTTTTTTTCTTATACCATTCCATAGTTGCCCTGGAGTAATGACTTGTGGCTAGGTCTGGCCAAAACAAAGCGGTTCCTTTGTGCTGTCCAATAAATGGTAGAAGGCGTTTTTTCAGGCATTTTTCTATGTAAATTCTGGAGTTAATGGTTCCTGTCGTGATGAAGGCCTTTCTCCATATACCGCAGGTGCAAATAACTTGCTAAACCATGAAGCGTTTTGGAAATTTGGTATATTTTACCTCAAGTTTTTTCTGGGTGTTGCATCCTTATTCTTTGTTATGAAATAGACATTCCCAGGCAACTGGTTGAAGTACGCCTTACAGTAGGTCTCGTCATCGAGAATCACGCAATCGAATTTGGTTAGGAAATTGTCATACATTCCTTTGCTTTCAACCGGTCAGGTACTTTCTGCTGTTGGTAGGTTCTTAATCCTTGACTTCGCTTACATAGTATTACAGTTGATTGCGATGTACCAGCTGTAGCAGCAACATCTCGAGTCGAACTTGTGCGATTAGCCCGATTCAGCACTTCTGGCTTATTTGGGCCCTTTTTTCTGCCTGATCCTTCGGTTCTGCAGATGGAGTTTCCCGCATTGTAGTTGTTTGTACGTTATAAACCGTCGCTAAACTCGCTGTGCTTCCCTTAGTCTAGACGTCGTCATGTCAAGTAAAGTCAAGTCAAGTAAATGTCCAGTATTCATTTGTGGCGCTGTTCTTGTCGGCAAGATCCAAGATGAAAATGACTAATATTATTATAGAAAAAAACTTCACTATTTATAGATACTTTCACTTGAAGATAACGGGGTCCTAACTCTTGACAATCGCGAATAATGGATACGTAACAATTCTAAGTCTCGTCGTGTGGGTCTAGTGGTGAACGAGGACAAAACGAAATACCTTGTGTCAACAAACAAAGAGTCATCGGGTCTTGGACAAAATGTCACTGTTGACAACTACACTTTTGAAGTCGTCAAGGAATTCGTATATCCCTAGATATACGAATTCCACCAACAATAATGTCAGCCTTGAGATCAAGCGGAGACTAACTCTTGCCAACAGGTGTTACTACGAGCTCAGTAGGCAATCTCGACCGACGAAAATAACGCTCTATAAGGCCCTCATCCTTCCCATCCTAATGTATGGCGCAGAGACGTGGACATTGACCATCAATGAAGAGAGGCTGTTAGGAGCGTTCGAGAGGAAGATACTCCGTAAGATCTACGGTCCAGTATGCGTGGACGACGTGTATCGAATAAGATGGAACGATGAGCTGTATGAGCTGTACGCCGACACTGACATAGTCAAGTGTATAAAACTCCAGCGGCTTCGCTGGCTGGGTCATGTTGAGCGGATGGAAGAAAGCGCTCCGGCTAGAAGGGTGTTTTATTCGAACCACGGTGGAGGAACTCGACACGCAGAAGGGGACGTCCTAATCTCCGTTAGAAAGACCAGGTGCAGGGCAACCTGACTGCACTTGGCCTTATCAACTGGCGCCAGCGCGCGCATAGCAGAAGTGACTGGGGGAGCTTTGTGGAGGCGGCCAAGACCGATCATCGGTTGTAGTGCCAGTAAAGTAAGTAAGTAAGTAAGTAAGTAAAAATTCTAAAATTTTTCTGGTTTACTTAGTTATAATTTTTGTTTTATTTTGTACGAAAATCGGCCAATATTAATATTTTATACAATTAAATTCTTTAAATCTAAAAACAGCTGGGGCCCGTAGTAAGTATATCAAACTTTTCTCTCTCCACCTTGCTCTCCATGGCCCTGAATGATATTGCCAGCGGCATTTTAACATTTCTTTGGAAGCCTCAAAGAAGAAGCGGCTTTAAAGTTCTGTATGATCTGTAGGGTCGGCCTAAAATAATTTATTTTTCAGTCCAATTGAATTATTTCTATTATTTTGAGATTATAAAATAGTCTTTATAGGCAATAAAAGATAAATTTTAAGTTGATGATAGCTTCAGAAATAGTTTTTCAGAAATAGTTTTGATTCGAATAGTTACAAAATTAGGTTTTCATAATCAAGTAAGAGAATGGAAAATGATGCGATTAAACTTTTCCGCCCATAACGTGCATACATTTCATGTACTCGTATGAAGTCTTTATTTTCTTTCATATTTCTTAAGCTTATTAAATTATTGTTTAAATGCCTACTTGGCAATGGTAAACCTTTTTATTTTTCCTTAATACTTATAATTTTATGCTATTTGGAAAAAATGTGAGTCTGTCTGGCTTCCTCATTGTTATGTGTGTCTAATTTTCTTTTAAAAGTTTTTAATAACTTGAAATTTCTCTCATTGCACTGAGTCTCTACTATGGTGACTAGAAGGCCTTTTTATTAAGTACGAACTAGTTTGTATGTGAGGTGGCAGGCAGCAAAGACCGACCGCAATTATCTACAATCTTACCAAGTAATGCCAACGCACTTTACGAGTACTTTGTAAGGATTATAATGTTTTGCTGCCATTGTGATGGAAGGTAAGGTATTATAACGAGTAGAAGAGAAAGCTGCTTAGGAATGTTTAAAGTGAGGAAATATCTTAAGAAGCTCAACGAGCATTGATACGGAAAACATTTTTACAACAAAACTCTTTTACATCCTTTTATACTCGTTAGTACTAAGGAAATTCAATAATTTCAATTAACTAGAAGAAAATAGAATAAAAATAAAATATATTTTCTCTGTTTCTTTTGTTATTGCATTTTTTATTTTTTAACGTCTCAGCCACTTAATTCTTATGATAATGCAACACAAATTTAAGTACTTACTTCTAGTAACTATTTCATAAAATATCTTAGCAAAAAAAAAAAAAAAAAATTCAGATTTTTTGAAATTTTTTATTAGTCTCAGTTTTAAGCTTTCGAATAGGCGTTACAATGGTGCGGAATATAGAGAAATGAAGCGTATAGTGACCGACATCAACAGCGCAGTGAAAATTGTGACAGACATCTCCGCGCCATTTGATACCAAAAAAGGTTTCAGACAAGGGTTGACTCCCTATCGTGCGACTTCTTTAACCTTATGCTGGAGAAAATAATTCGAACTGCGAACATCGACATCTCTGGCACTATCTTCTACAAGAGTGTCATGCTGCTAGCATACGCTGATGATATTGGCATGCAGCATTCTCCAACCTGGAAAGGGAGTCTGGTCGAGTGGGTCTAGTGGTGAACAAGGACAAAACGAAATACCTTGTGTGAACGAACAAAGAGTTACGGCGTTTTGGACAAAATGTTTCGGTTGACAATTATACTTTTCAAGTCGTCAAGGATTTCCTATATCTAGGATCCAGCTTCAATACCAACAATAATGTCAGCCTTGAGATCAAGCGGATACTAACTCTTGCCAACAGGTGTTACTACGGGCTCATTAGAGCACTCTCTCAACCGACGATAATAACGCTCTATAAGTCCTTCGTCCTCCCTGTCTTAATATGTGACGTCGAGACATTGACCATCAATGATAAGAGGAGGTTAGGAGTGTTCGAGAGAAAGATATCCGTAGGATCTACGGTACAGTATGCGTGGACGGCGTGTATCGAATAAGATGGAACTGACATAGTCAAGCGTATAAAACTCCAGCGGCTTCGCTGACTGGGTCATGTTGAGCGAATGGAAGAAAGCGCTCCGGCTAGAAGGGTGTTTTATTCGAGCCACGGTGGAGGAACACGCAGAAGAGGACGTGTAAATCTTCATTGGAAAGACCAGGTACAGGGCAACCTGACTGCACTTGACCTTAACAACAGGCGCCATAGCGCACATAGCAGAGGCGACTGGCGAAGCTTTATAGAGGCGGCCAAGACCGATCATCGATTCTAGTGCCAGCTAAGTAAGTAAGGAAGAGGCGTATAGTTCCAAGACGACATTCTTAAAATAATGTTTTGGACATAAAAACATGTGGATATTACGGGTCATATATGGTATGTACATGTTTTTTTTAGAAGTGTGGTTTTCAAGAAGAAATAAAACGCATATAATTTAATGTTATGGCCAAGAATTTAGCTTTACTATAAAAATAAGGATTTGCCATTATGTTTTAAAAACGATTTCGGGCAAGTGGCCGCCGCGGCTGGTTCCAGTCGAGAGGCCCAATTTTCAAGCACTTTTTGCAGCAATTGGGACCGTATGTCAGTAATAACGCGCAGAATATTCTCTTCCAAGGCGTCAAATGTCTCGGGCTTATCTGCATAGACAAGCGACTTCACATAACCCCACAAAAAATAGTCCAGCGGTGTTAAATCGCACGATCTTGGAGGCCACGCTACAGGCTCACGACGCGAGATAATGCGCTCACCAAAAGTTTCCCTCAATAAATTGATTGTCCGAATATTTCGTTGGCTGTATGGCATGTAGCGCCGTCTTGTTGGAACCAAAGGTCGTCCACATCAATATCCTCCATTGCAGGCACGAAAAAGTCATTACTCATGGCTCTATAGCGTTCCCAATTGACTGTAACATTATGACCGGCTTCATCTTTGAAAAAATGTGGACCAATTATTCCCTCTGCCCATAGAGCACACCAAACAGTTGCTTTTTGAGGATGTTGTAACGGCGTCTCAACAATGGCTTGTGGATTATGATCACTCCAAGTGCGACAATTTTGCTTATTAACGTACCCATTCAACCAAAAGTGAGCTTCAACGCTGAACAAAATTTTCTTGTGAAAATCGGGATTGGGCCCATTCACCGAACGTGCGACGCGCTTCAATGTCGTTCGGCTTAAATTCTTTCACGAGTTGGATTTTGTAGGATCGCAAACCAAGATCCTTCCGCAAAATCTTCCATAAAGTGGATGGGCACAGCTCCAATTGTTGCGCGCGATGGCGGATGGATTCATTCGGGTCTTCTTCGATACTCTGCTCCACAGCAGCAATAGCGTCTTCGGTGCGCACTGTACGACGTCTCTGAGGATGCGCATTATCCACTAGAGTTAACCTGGTGCGAAACCGATCCATGGTTGCTCGAATTACCGACTCTGCTGGGCGATTATGTCGACCGAATATCGGTTGAATTATGTTGACCGAACCATTATTTTGGTAATAAATTTGCACGATTTGCACAAGTTGTTCAGGAGTAAGTCTATTCATTATGAAATGGCAACCAAACTGAGCATGAATCAAGTTACAGCTGTCAAAAAGACCAACTTCGAAAAGAGTATTGTATTCTAAAAAAACACCCTTTATAAAACTATAAAAATATGTATGCCCTTATGTGAGTCAAAAGTATCATTTAAAACTGAGCCCGCTCTATATTTCTTAAAACATTGAAAAATTCATGTGGGACTTATATAAATGTAAGTCGCATGATTGCGAAATGGTTAAGGAACTTCTTATGAGTTTTCTGTCACGAGCATTTCGGGTTTGCCCCAATTTTTGCGGTCCAATCCCTGACGTTGTTCAAAATTTCCAAAAAACAAACAATCTCTTAAACTTCAAAATAAATTGGATTATTATATTCTATTCTACATTATATTCTATCTATCTCTATTAAATATCTCGAACAATTTTATTAACATTCCTAAAGTTGTTCCTGTTTTTCCTATGAATAAATGAAAAGGATCTTCTTTAAATTCTATCCCGTCCATGCTATTGTGATTTTAATTTCTTTTAAATACTTTTAATGAATGCAACAAGATAAATTCAATTTGTTACAGCTTTGCACAGGAAGCGCTATCATGTTGCCCCACACTCCACGCACACAGCGCCCTAAAGTTGAAACATATTTGCATGATTTACATACATGCAGTAAGTACATGCATAAGACCAAGCAAGAAGCAAAACAAAATATACCCCAGGGACGTGTTAATACTTAGTTACATACATACCAACAAATATCTGAATGATGGTTGATGCTTTTGTGGTTCAGCTATGAGCAGCTTCAATGAGAGGAAAAAGGACACAGTAACTGTATGCGTAATAGACTAGTAGATTTTCTTCTGTCATTGGTGGGTAGAGTAAATCAGCAGTAGTGACGGGGAGTGCAAAAAATAAATCCCTCAATAATATTCAACAACATACGCGCACTCATTCCACTGTGCGATGGGGCTCAGTGTTGCATTCACTTGTGTTTACGCGTATTTCCGGTATAAATAAACAGACACAGACACAGACACACACACACACCAACATACACCCACACCCCCACACGCACGCAGACCGAAAAAAAAAAACACCAAACAGGAAGCTACTTCGTGGCTACGGGGGAAAGTATTTTAGCTGCTGCTGCTACTGTTGATGTTGTTGTTGTTGTTGTTGTTGTTGTTGTTGTTGTTGTTGCTGTTGCTGTTGCGGCTGCTGTTTCTATTTTCAACAAACAATGAACATTTACGATGGGAGATGATGCCGATTTTTTAGTGTGGGTTGAGTGTGAATTGCTTGCTTGTTATTATTGTCTGGGTGAAGGTAAAATAGTCAGGCAGTTAGGCATTCAGTGCTGCTATTGATGATGAGTAATCATGAATATACAACAAAGCATCATACATAATAAAAAGGACATTATGCATTTCTTAATTCTTTTTCCCCCTTTCCCACAGAGCAAATTAATTGAAATACTTTTGAAATTCTTTAAAATTTCACTATATGGTAACTCACACAAAATTGAAACCCTCACGAATTAACATTTGAAATCTTTTACCAATCTTCTGTTGGCCACGTGACCAACTTCAATGCGTTTGCGTTTGTAGTTGTAATCCAAAATTTGTGTTTTCGGCTTAACGAAGTTTTAAAATTAAAAGAAAGGGATAAAAAAGGGCCTTTTCTGCTTGTTTCTGTTATCGTATCACATAAAAGTCTAAGTACTTAACTTATAAATACTTATTTTATTTATGACTTGGATTATATTCACATGCTCGGCAGTTGCACATGCTCGCCGACCCTCATGCATATGAATTTCTATATTCATATTTACTTACCTTATCTTCGGCTTCTTCAGCGCGTTCTTCCGCTTCGATGACACGCTGCTCCAACTCTGAGAGCTGCAATGAAAAAGAAAGATAGATAAATAGTGTGAGTGAATGAGATGAAATGATGCGGAATTAGATAAGTGCGTTAGTTATTACGAGTTCATATTGATTTCTGAAGGGTTTTCCTAGTCTGCGTTTATGAGTGGAAACATTATGGAAATATTAAATAAAACTCATTCATATCAGATTAATACATTCCATTCATTTTTTATTACAGTGTGGATATTCTTTTCTAGTATCTTTAAGTTGTATTTGATTCTGAAAACACTGTGTAAATTGAAAATATTGGCCTTGCCCCTCCGCGGGCGGTTGTGTTATTAAGGATAGAGAGGTAGAGAAGAGATGTAGAGGTAGAGAGAATTGCTACACTAATATGAATTAAATAAAATCTAGGTACATTATTTTTACAAAATTTTAAATATAAATTGAAAATAGCAATGAGCTTACAACCAAGTATTTACCAATTATTTGCCAAGTCGCGAGTAAATACCTGAATAAATATGGTATAAAAAAAGGGTATTTACCCGCAACTTACTTACTAAATAAAAGAACATTTTTTAGTTACAAACAATGCCAAAAATTTCCCTTTAATTAATAAACATTGGATTTTAGTGAATACAAAAACCCTTTCATTTAGCCAATACAAAATGCAGAATTGGGATGTTTAACCTGGTGTTTGACAGTAATGGGAAATTCTAATTAATGGGGAAATTCCAATACACAAAAGAAGAAAAACAAGTGAGCTTAGTTCTTACTGTTAACAACAGATGGCGTAAACTGGAAAAAGAAGGGAAATTTTCATACAGGAAAAAAGGAAAATTGATAATTCGTCGCTTGAAAATTAAATTAGTCCAAACGTCAGGCTGTTTAATTTTTAGTAAAATTCGAATTTGAAAGTTTTGAATAAAATATTAGAAATACAATTAACCGAAAAAATAGAGAAATAGAAATAGAGAAAACTTATTTGAATATATCATAATAAGGAGTGCGTCGTCTGGTACAAAAATGATGAAATCTTTAGAACCAGTAGTCCGATTTTTTTAAACTAAAGTGTTTTATTTTGCAAATTATTTTTAGATTAAAAAAATAAAAACCAAAAACCACAAATTATTAGTTTTTAATAAAAAGTTTTAATTTTTCAGGAACCCCTTCCATTAATGTTTTTATGGTAGTGTCCGACACCTTCACAGCTGTTGCAGACCACTTTCTTTTGAAATCTTGAAAGTCTTTGGCCACTTTTTTTGTTACCTTCATCTCCCTTTTTACTAAAGCCCAGTACCTCTCAATCGGACCTTACCTTAGTTGTGGACAGTTTGGTGGATTGGCTTCTCTACGCACCAAAATCACTTCATTCCTTTGGAACCACTCTAAGGCCGTTTTGCTGCAGTGACATGAAGCGAGGTCAGGCCAAAAAACGTGGACACTTCATGTTGGCGTAAAAATGGAAGCAATCTCTTTTGCAAGCACTCCTTCAAATATATTTCGCAGTTGATTGTACCCGATGTCACGAATGTGCTGCTCCTTTTGCCGCAACTACAAATTGCCTGCCAAACAAGGAATTTCTTTGGGAATTTTGTATTTTTTTTGGCTTTGAATTTTTCAACGACATTTCCTCGAGAATCAGCTGTATAAAATTCCTGGCCATGTAGCTGGGAAAAGTCCGCTAAAACATAAGTTTCATCGTCCATTATGCAGCATTCAAATTTCTTGACAAAATCTCGGCTCAGCATTTTCGCTCGTTGTTTTGCGGTTTCATTCTTCACGGCGTTTCTATCCGGAACTTTTTGAACTTTGTACATCCGCAGCCCAGCTTCCTTCTTAGTTCTGCGCATGAAAGATTCTGAGCAATCAACCTTCCCCGCCAATTTCCTTCCCGGAATGATTGGATCTCTCTTTCAAATGGTCACAACGTTCTGCGTCTTCTCACAGTCATGTCGCCCTTTCTTTTTATCAGAACCTTTCTTCCGATCAATACGCAAACGTTTAATAACGCGAGAAATGGTTTTAGGGTTAGCCCCTACCTCTTTGGCAACTTTTTTGAATGACCAGTGAGGTTGCTTTTGAAAATTTTTAATAATATTTTCTCGCACTTCCACTTCGTTTGCCATTTTCGCGTTGAATAAATTTTTATTGTCTTTAACAACTGACACATAATATTTTCTGACATTTAATTCAAAGCTACTAAGATAAACATTTTTAATTTTGAATCTTTCAATAGCATAGTATGGGAAGAAATGTAACGGACAATTTTATAGGACGCAGTCCTTATATTTTGTTTTTACTACTTAGAGGCCATTTAAGAAGTTATTCATGCTTTAAAATATCAAGTCATAATGAGACATTATTCGATGTCATACATTTAGGCTTTCATTTGTAAGTATCAATTGTATGACATGGACTATGACGTAGTGGATATGGAACAATGTGACGCAACACTGCTTTTACTTACATATATAACATATTGTCACAAGTGAAGTATTTGTAATGTATAAAAGTAAAAGAATAAAGAATCAAAAATATTGGATATGGAATAACTTTATACTCAATATCTCGGAAAAGGTAGGAGATATTACAAAACGAATCAAAAACTATATGTATGTCAAAACGAGGGATTAGAACCATGCGATCAGACACTCGCTGATAAATATCTAGTAAATGTGTACAAAATCTGAATATATTTATGAAATTTATACTTTGTATGTAATTTTTTTTTTTTTTTAGATGACAATCGCTTTGTGCCATCGCATGAATTGATAATGTTACATAAACGACCCTTACACGGTCGTTAATAATGACAATATTAGTATTGCTATTATTTCCATCATCCTTCCCGTCCAAATGTATAGCGCAGAGACGTGGGCATTGCCCATCAATGATGAGAGGCTGTTTGGAGCGTTCGAGAGGAAGATACTCCGCAAGATCTACCGTAAGGTCCAGTATGCGTGGACGACGTGTACCGAATAAGATGAAACGATGAGCTGTATGAGCTGTACGCCGACACTGACATAGTCAAGCGTATAAAACTCCAGCGGTTTCGCTGGCTGGGTCATGTTGAGCGAATGGGCGAAAGTGCTCCGGCTAGAAGGGTGTTTTATTCGAACCATGGTGGAGGAACACGCAGAAAGGGACGTCCTAATCTCCGCTGAAAAGACCAGGTGCAGGGCAGCCTGACTGCACTTGGCCTTATCAACTGGCGCCAGCGCGCACATAGCAGAGGCGACTGGCGAAGCGACACATAGTAGAGGCGGCCAAGACCGATCATCGGTTGTAGTGGCAGTTAAGTAGGTAAGTATTATTTCCATTATTATATTGATGCCAGACTTATACGTTCATTAAAAATGTAAGTTTCATAAGTTTCCGCTATACACTTTTTTTGGAACTATCCCATTTCCCTCAACTTGTTTTAATAGCGCTTCATTTTCATTCACTTAATGAAGTGATTGCAAAACGTAATAAAGTGTAATAAAGTGCTGCAAAGAGTTATAATGGAAATATTTCTTTCGATTGAACCAAATCATTTTTTCGACCAAAACTGGTTATAGATTTTGTCTGGTTCAAGTGAGAGAAAAAATGTGTTGGTTCGCTTCAAGCAACTCAAGTAACTCAACCTGATGGTTTCCCTTTGTGCGAGTACTCATAAGAGAAAGGCACTTCCCCCCTTGCCAAGTAGTCCCTACTACAGTCTTTAACCGTGGTGAATATACAAGAACTTTGCCACCTTCGACCTTCGTGTGTCTAGCAGTTTTCCTGCTTTTTGTTGTAAGAACCTAGCGATCAGTATCATATTCCTCTTGGTCGACCAGTTGAAATGCGGTATAAGAGCCAGCTAATTTTGTTAATGTGACATACTATCCTGCCCATTTTAATAGCACGAGTGACAGGGAAGCAAAGAGGTTCGCAGTGACATCACGGTAAGCTCAGGTTTACAGGTAGAATACAGTACAGTACAGGGATTTTTTAAAGTTTACTTCTTTAGAATCGTTTATATATTTACGAGGGGGTAAAATATGATCGTCGCAGTGAAAATTGTCACGAAAATGAGGGGCAGCGCCGTCTATCAATCAAGTATGAAAAAAATGAGGATGCATATGTATATATGTACACATAAATGAAGGGCAGCACATACGCATCCACATGTATCCACGTGTATGATTCAAATTCGATTGATAGAGGGCGCTAATTCGCGTATGATTCAAACTTGATTGATTGAGGACGCCGATTATGAATCGCATGCGATAAAGGGCGCTGTCCATCAGTTTCCAGTAAAATTTGACATTTCAAACAAAAATATTTAGTAATTTCATGAGCTGAAAGAATGAGCGAGTATAGACTGAAAAAAACAAAAGCGGGGCACAAACAAATGGCGATTGTGGTACAATTAAATCGGCAGCAAAAACTGCGGTTGAGAGACAGCGAGAATGTAGACTTCATCGAAAAATGGAGGCCCAACAAAATTCAGATTCTGCTATCGTGAAGAAAAACGCAAAAACCAGCACGGTGAGATCGCGAGTCTACACTTGCCTACACTGTGCCTTAAGTCGCACACAACAGAATTCGAATTTCATTGAAAAACAACTCACAAAGACTAAGGCGGAGAGCCAGCGTAAATGGCAAATCAACACTCATCCCATTGAATCCCGCCGAAGGTCCTTTTTTTTGTGTTTTTTGTTTTTTTTTGCCTGTGTCGCGACTCGAACCCCAGACACTTTTCGTAACAGCGACCACATTATTGTTGAAGTAATTGCATTATTCCTTATTAACCAGTGATACTTGGGTTGGGTTAATCAGTACTCGTAGCTAAACTGCAGTTAATCTAAATGCATCACCTCAGGTCCAGATACGAAGGCTATTGCTTTGATTGCAGTATCAAAATTTCTTCGCTATGTCATGTTGTACTATGCTTTGCCATATGTGATAAGTTACACAGGTGTAGAAAGTGCTCTCGCACACACAATCCATCTCAGTTTCGTTTAGCGGGAATGAGGACGTGGTCCGTGTGTGAAATCTAGTCAGAGTCAGATAATGTTGGCTATAGCTATTTTATTTTTTAGTAAGAAAACACGTTGCAACCAAATAAATATAGAATATATCGAAAGACTCGATTATTAATCGAGACACTCTAAACGATGCTATTTACAAAGCATAATTTTGATTTTTCAAACATTTATGAAAATACCAGATTTTGTAAGGAGAAAAACTGGTCATCGATGGCCTTAATTTTTCTGCTCGGGCTGCTCTAATTTTATAATTTTAGGTTAAATTGATTTCTAAAAATTTCATCATTGCCACAGCTAAGGCTTTATTTTTATCAGAATCAGATCGCAAATTGAAACTACTTAAATATTCAATTTCTTTTTTTAGTTAAACACTTAAAGTAAACATGAAAGCTAACTCTACACTCGACTGTCGTCACATTAAAGTCTTCCATGCGCTTCACATTGACATTAAACAGGAATGGAGAGCGGAGGAATACTTGAGTGAGCAGAGCAGACCTCACCGAACAGTCAGATATTGCCTTCAACAATTTTACATTTAAATCCACTTACAAGCGTTACAACCTCGACTTGCTTCCGCACCGCTTCGAATGAGAGTCGAAATTATACCTAAACAAACACACCCACCGTTCTACCATATTTAAGCACTTTTTCCTTCTGCCACGTTACCACGTTACCGCTCTTCCTCTTTCACTCTTTTTTGTAGTACATCTTTTTATCAACACAACGCGCCCAGGCACTTGTGTGATTAATTGACGGAATTTGATGGCTGAGCTTTAAGCAATTTTTGCTGCCGCAACGCTCCGCTCCGACAAAGAGGCATTTCCGTTATTGCCATGTTAATAGCTGTCATAGAAATGTGTGTGAGTTTTAGAAAAAGTAAAGGGGGCGGGGTAGGGGGGGCGAAGGGGGGGGAGGTCAAAGGAGAGTGAGAGAAGAGCAAAACAAAAAAAGATTAGCGTTTCCGTTGGTTGTTTGCTTTATATTTTCCTTTATATGTTTTTTGTTTTTGTTTTGCTTTCGAGTGATATTCTGAAGAAATGTTTATGTTTTTTACAGTTTGCTATTGGCTTTTTTTGTTTACAACTTTTGCTTTTTTCTTTCACCTTTAATATGCAGGCATACTTAACAAAGATGAATCCTTGGGTAAAGGTAAAGGAGGTAAAGGTGTGTTTAGCTACACGCAAAGGTTTGCATCTGTCAACAAGAAATAATTATTTATCTGCCTGTCTGTCTGTCTGTCTGTCTGCCTGCCTATCTGTCAATTTGTCAATACATACATATATGTATATAAAGGGTGGTTTTTTAGCTACTTGGTTTCTAACAGTTCACGCGTGATTCTTGACATGTGTCTAAGTAAAAAATGCTCAGTTTCGTTTGCCATTTCATCATGAAACAGACTTACGCCTGAACAACGTTTGCAAATTATTTAAATTTATTATCAAAATTTGTGCACTGTGAAAAATTTGTGGCTGTATCCGCCAGTGTTGAAAAAGTTCGCGATATGTCCTTCCGGCGCCGATCGCAGCAATTGGGTTTGTGTTATTCGATCACCTGGAAGATTTAACGCAGAGATCTCGGATTAATACAGCTACAAATACAGCTGGTGCAAGATTTGAAGCCACAACGTCGAATTTTCGGTGAATGGGCCTTAGAAAAGCTGGATGAGGATCCGTTTTTTTATCGCAAAATTGTCTTCAGCGACGAGGCTCATTTTTGGCTCAATGGATACGTGAATAAGAAAAATTGCCGTATTTGGAGTGAAGACCAGCCAGAGGCAATACAGCAGCTACCAATGCATTCCGGAAAATGCAATGTTTGGTGCGGTTTACGGGCAAGCGGCATCATTTGGCCCTACTTCTTCAAAGATGATGAAGGCCGTAACGTTACGGTCAATGGAGAAGCTACCGTACGATGATAACATACTTTTTTTTTGCCGAAAATGCAAGAATTTGACTCAGCCGGCATGTGGTTCCAACAGGACGATGCCACATGGAACACTGGACGCGAAACCATGCATCAATTGAGAGGCGAATTTGGTGAGCTCTTAATTGGCCACCAAGATCGTGTGATTTGACCCCGTTAGACTATTTTTTGTGGGGCTATGTTAAGTCTCTTGCTTATAGGGACAAGCCAAACACGATTGCTGGTGAGATTTCGGCCGAAATGTGCGAAAAAGTGTGCCAAAATTGGACCTTCAGAATGGACCACTTGAAGCGTAGCCGCGGGCAACATTTAAGTGAGATTATCTTTAAAAAGCGAATGGCAGGAATTGGTTTATCGATACAAATAAAAATTTCATTCCCTTTAGTAAATTTTGTTTGATTTATTTTTTTACTTTTTATAAACCAAGCTCTTGAAAAATCACCCCTTATATCCGCCAACAAAACTGTCAAAATTTCTATCAATAATGACTTTTTGTGTCCTGGATAATGTTTTTTGCTCGTTTCGTTTGCATATTTCTAGGCGCATTGGCCACACCAATCATTCGCTTGCCTACCTTTAGAAGCTTGAGCAAAGCAGCGATTATTACAAATTTGCGTGAGTGTTTCGTAAATATTTGAAAGGTGCTTAAGCATTCCTTGTTTTTCTTCTTTTATCGTTTTTAATTTTGCTTGTTCGTGTTCGTTGTCGTTTTGTTGGATTTTTAATAATATCTTCGTAGACTCTTTTCCCCGTTCAGCCTAAATAAAAATGCCTATGAGTATGTTCTGCTTCAAGTGTCTCTGTGTTGGAGTTTGTTGTGCGAGCGTGTGTTTCATCAACACAGAAGAGATATATCGAAAGTATTAAATGTAAATTGCGCTTTTTGTGTAGGCAATTTTATGATTGATTGATGATAATAATCATCTATTTTTGTTGTTGTTGTGTTTGTTATTGACTAAGTTGATATTGATGAGTTCGTTGATATTTTAAGTGGTTCATTGTAAGCGGATTTTGCCTTTTTTATGCTATGAGTTGAGATTTGCAAGTCAAGTACCTACATATTAATATTATATTTTACATCATAAACTGAAATTTGAGGACTTTTAAGGATTAGTTAGCAAAGCTTTGTAAGTGTATGGAAAACTGAAGGAAGGCTTAGGGAAATCGTTTAGTAAGAAGCACCATAAATATTAACGAGTGCAACTTTCTCTTAAATGTAGGAGTGAGATTAAAAAAGTCTTAACACACGTTTTACCTAATAATTTTTTTTGGGTGTAAAATTTAAAAATTTCTTTGATCTAGTTATCTTTGAAAAATATGTCAGTTATTAGTTTTAATGACAAACATGTTGATTTATTGTGAGTTTGATCAAAATGAGTGAAGAAAAAGAAGTAAGTCTTAAAATTATTAAAAATTTTCAAAAAAAAAATCCCAATTGATGCTACAAAAAATTGGCCAAAAAATTGAAGGTCTGCCGTCAAACTGTTTCCAATGTTATTAAACAGTTTCAGGAGAATTTGACCATAGATAGGAAACCTGGTTCGGGAAGAAAACAAGGACCACATGACCTTGGGAAAGCCAAGAAAATGGAAAGATAATTGAAAATATCTCCAAGCACATCTGCTAGAAAAGCTGCTCGGTTAGTCCAGTGCTCTATTTGGTGCGAAAAGTTAAAGCCAATGCAGGTTTGAAATCATACAAAGTCCAAAAAGTTCGAGACAGGAATGCTACAAGAAATTTAGACGCCAAAAGTAGGGCTCGGGAATTAAAAGCGAATTTCAAAAAAAATTGGCAAAATTGACAAAAAATTGGCCAAAGAATTGAAGGTCTGCCGTCAAACTGTTTCCAATGTTATTAAACAGTTTCAGGATAATTTGACCATAGATAGGCACCCTGGTTCGGGAAGAAAACAAGGACCACATGATATTGGTAAAGCCAAGAAAATGGAAAGCATATTGAAAATATCTCCAAACACATCTGCTAGAAAAGCTGCTCGGATAGTCCAGTGCTCTGACTATTTGGTGCGAAAAGTTAAAGCCAATGCAGGTTTGAAATCATACAAAGTCCAAAAAGTTCGAGACAGGAATGCTACAAGAAATTTAGACGCCAAAAGTAGGGCTCGGAAATTAAAAGCGAATTTAATGCAAAAATATTCATGTTGCATAATGGACGATGAAACGTATGTACTGGCGGATTTTACGCAGCTTCCGGGTCAAAATTTTTATGTTGCTGATGCTCGAGGAAATGTCGAAGAACAATCCTTAGATTAGAATCCAAAAGCAGACAAAATTTTCTAAAAAATTCCTGGTATGGCAAGCTGATATATGCAGTTGCGGCAAAAGAAGCAAGTCATTTGTTACAGTGGGCTCTATAAATATCGAAATATACATCAACGAATTTTTGAAAATAAGGCTTTTTCCTGTCATAAGAGAGCACAATGTGTCCACATATTTTTGGCCCGATTTGGCATCATGTCACTACGGCAAGAAAGCTCTGAAGTGGTACCAAAGTAATAACATAGTTTTTGTACCAAGAGAGGCCAATCCTCCAAATTGTCCGGAGCTAAGACCAGTGGAGAGGACAAAAAAGGTGTCCCAAAATATCGAAGATTTTAAAAGGAGATGGGCAAACTGCTCCAAGAAGGTGTCTGAAACAATTATCAAACCCCTAATGGAAGGCTTACCAAAAAAGGTCCACGAGTTCATAAATAGTGGTTAGAACTATAAAAGTTGTATTTTTCTGGAATTTGTAAAATATTATCAATTAAATAAAAAAGAAATCTAAACTCTAAGCGTTCAACCGTTTAAAAATTATTGAGTTTTATATATGTTAAGAGTTTTTCGATCTCACTCCTTATGTAAATTAAAATGACTACTTTCTGGAAGCAAAAAGTTACGTGCGGTTATTTATTGATATTTTACCAAGAGAATACACAACGGATTCTTACTTTTATCAGAGACCAGAGACGCAGAAAGAGCATTTTGCTACAATCTGGCAGTGCGCCACCGTTAACTGTCTTCATTTATCGCAATTAATGTCTCTCCTCGGGATTATACAGGACTACTTAAACAGGGTTGCTTTGCAACTTCTCCTTGTTTGACCCTGGCAAAGTTTGGTTAACACAGAAATTATAAAAGAAATGACCATAAACGATAAACTTGACTTATTCTAATCTACTTAAATCTAATTTTTGTAGTTTCATATCATTAACATGTGTAACTCTACATCCACTTGACTACATTTTTTGACGGTTAATATTAACAAACTTCAGCTCTTTCTGTATAAATCATAATCATTCTTTCTGCGTTTGTTTCTCTGATAAGCTCATTAAAGCATTTCAGCATTTTTATGAGATGTTGGCGTGTTCGAAACATCCAATGAAAATCCTTCCTTCCCACATACATTTTTAATGGTTTTCTTCCTATGGTTCGCCAGTGACATCGATTCGAGAATTTCTTTCGTTCATAAGAGAGGTGTCACGCCAATGGATGTATTCTGACCAGTTCCTACAACAAACATTTCCTCTTCGCACTATTAACTCTCACTACCTTCCTTACTATAGTTCCCCAATTATGCCGTTTTAATCCTTTGACTACGAAATATGCTTACCCGCGGTTTATTTGTTTTATAAATTTGGAAACGAAACTATTACTTACTTTTACTTTACTTTTAATGGCACAACAGCTCCGGGAGGGCCTAGGCCGAGCTTTTCGCATCCACTCATGGATGGAAGGGACCTACAGTTTAAAGCCGAATCCGAACAACGAAGTGAAAAGCTTTATATAGGCAATATTTACTTTTGTAGGTTTGCCATTGCCTGCCAAGAGGTGAAGGTACCGTACGATGATAACAAACTTATTTTTTCTACTTTTTGATTTTGCCTGTGCCGAGATTCGAACCCCGGACACTCTGCATAGCAGTCCAACGCATTACCACTACGCCACAGCGACCACACCCGAAACTATTGGCATACTTTTTTCAATGTAAACAAATATTCCCATCCTTCAACCCATTTCGATCCAAAAGGTTGTGTATATTCTTTGAGCCGGACTTTGACTCATAAAATTTAAAGTCTAAAATAATATGATTAGTGAAAAAAAGGAAATCTTTCAAACTTGCAGAAGAAACTGTGGACTCGCTAAAATTAATATTTAATTTTCTGAAATATAAATACTTATTTATTTTCTTTTTCATAAAATAGATTCTTGCAATATGATAGATTATTTCCCAATTTTATGTAACAAATATTTGGAGGGATGGTGGAAGCGCACTCCCGGATGGAAGCAAGGAATGATGCAGCTCATAACCATAAATCCAGATGAGTAAACGTTTTTGTAAACTTCACTTGACCGTTCAGCTTGCATTCTGCTTGGCATAGTCGCTGATGGGCAAATATATTTGCCAAGCCACCATAGATGTGGCAAGGGTAGTCACCGATGAGACTTAAAAATTTAGGACCCAAATTGATTTGAGGCACAGATCACGAAAATTATTTTTATTTGAATCGGTCAACAGGTCATCGGTCATATCGTTAAAGACTTATGTATTTTTTATGGGAATTACCATGCCCACTAGTCCAAAAACGGACATATTCTGAGGACCAGTAACATCCTACCTTTTCACATTCATTTCACAAAATTACTATAGTTCCCAAGATAAAAAATCAGGGGAGCATGGGACCAACCATTATTATTGACTGAATGCCATTGAGAAATAATTCGTGCATACCAAGTTTTTGATGCGGCTTCGAATCCCACATCAATCCAACAAAGTCCTTGTGGGAAATCTTAGTACTGTAGTTCCACAGATATGCTCAAGCAACGGGGTTGTATGGGAAGTACCTAGGTACAACGCTTACTTAAAATTAAGAACTCAAAATATACAATAACCTTCGTAAATATCTAAAGCATTACAATACAAAATTTCATAGCTGTCCATTGAGAAGCATAAAAACCTATGTATAATGGCCAAAGATTAATCAAGGTTTGATTTTATGACTTTATGAATGAATTTTTAGTGGATTATTATTGGTAGAACTTGAGAAAACTTAAAGACAATAATGAGGAAAACTTATTAAGTTGCATGGACAAAACGGGAATGGGGTCGCCCGAAATCTGGCAAGATTGCTCCTTCGATACCTGAGCTGAGGTAGGCTCAGATGTACCAGAAAAATTCCAGGAAAATTAAATTAAATCGTTTTATACAAGTCCTTTGCCCCTCAAGAGACGTTAGTACATGCCTAATAAAAAAAAAATACCTTTTGAAAAGTCAAAGAAAAGAAAGAATTTTCAATTTTTATTAATATTTAAGTGCATTCTTTGTGTTACAGTTAAGCAAAACAAGTAAAAAACAGGAAAAACAAAATCACAACAAAGCTTAACACAGAAGGCAAGAAGCACTTGACAACATTCGCTCATTTGGAGTTGTTGGCTTTTGTGTCATTTTCTGTTCAGCAGCAAAATTTTAAAAAGTATCTTTTGATTTCCGAAGGAGAAATGAATGTTTGGAAATGTGTTCAACGAAGCGTTATGCTGGGCTGCATGCCGCATATTCGTAGAACAACAGCAACACTGCACATGTTGCTTGCTTGCTACTCGTTACACTCTTCCTACTCGTTACTGGTTGCTCACTCGATATTTCAATGAAAGTGTTGCCCCATATTAACTGGGAACGTAAAGCGATACCAACACTCATGCTTTACCCTTCATCACCTACCGCTTTATAACATTGCTGCCTGCCACTGCCACTTTATAAACGCCATATAAAGTGTTTGACTTCTTCTATTTGATGTTCGACGAAGTGTTGCACTTACCCTCTTCCTGTTTTATTTTTTTTTGTTTTTGTTCGACTTATTATTGTAGGAGTACGAGTATAATGAAGAAACCTAATGTGAGCGCATCATATGCATCATAAAAATATGAAGTTCGTTGGTGATATATATGATGATGTTATATCGAAGCATCAAAGTATATGTATTTATGTATTGTGAGTATGCATGCTTAAATGATTTTCCATGTATTCGCTGATGTGCAAATTTTTATGCACAGATACCGACCTATGAGCTAAACCCTTGCCTATGCTAAGCATAACGACTTGATGTTTTAAGCTTCAAATTGATATACAAAAATATTATCATTAACACCTTTTTATAATACAATAGACTAATAAAAAGTACCAATCCAATGTTACCCTTGGCTATTTTGTAGTTAAGTACAAAGGAAACAAAAAACAGGAAAATTTAATACTAACTAGTTAGTAGTTAAACTAAGTACTCGAAAGTTTAGCGAGTAAAAGTTTTTAATATTTACATACTTGATTATTCAAGTTCATCTAATTACAAATATTACTAGACTGTAACCTTCAGTCTTCTTCTTCTACTTATTCGTCTTCTTTTAATAGTACAAACAACCCATGGAGGGTCTAGGCCGAGCTTTTCGCATCCACCCATGTTGTGCTTGTTAGATTTGTTCATGAATGGAGGGGACCTACAGTTTTATGCGGAATACGAACGGCGAAGTGAAAAGCTTTACAAAGGCAATTTGTTATTCTAACCAGGTGTACACGTATGAAATCGATAATTTTTTATATGAAAATACACGTTTATTTAAGAAAAATGGTTATACATTCAATCTTCAAAGTAATGACCATTGCTAGCTACACATTCCTCCCCCCCCCCCCCCCATCTCTCTGGCAATTTGTGAATGCCTCACCTAAAAAACTGTTCGTTTTTTGAATCAAACCAGTCATCGAGCCATTTTTCACACTTTCGTACGAATTGAAGTGCTGCCCAGCAAGTGCGTGCCCCATTGATGAAAATAAGTGGTAGTCAGATGGAGCCAAGTCTGGTGAATAAGCCGCATGGGGGAGGGCTTCCCAGCTGTACGAATCTATGAATTCCCGGGTCTGTTTTGTCCGATGTGATGGTGCATTGTCATCAAGAAAAATCACTTTGTGTTGCCTAGCTTGATATTATTTACGTTTTTGGTGCAAAGCACGGTACAAATCGGCCAATTGTTGTTGGTAGCGTTGACCAGTAACTGTTTCACCTGATTTGAGAAGGTCAAACCAGATAACACCTCGCTGATCCCAGAGAAAACAGAGCAATGTCTTCCGAAGCCATTTGGCTTTGATGTCGATTTGACCGGTGTACCGGGCTTAACATATGATCGTTTACGTTTGGGATTCTTGAAATAAATCCATTTTTCATAGCCAGTAACAATTCGATGAAGATATGACTTTCTTTTGTACCTGGTGATCAATATTTCACAGATGGTTTCTCAATTTTCTTGCTGTCTTTCAGTCAATTCATGCGGCACCCATCTTCCCATCTTCCCACCTACAAAATCACTCCCATAGCTTTTAAAAGTTGAAAAATGAATTTTTGGGTCTCTTTCAATTGTTCAGCAAGTTGTTCTTGCGTTTGACCATCATCCTCATCGAGTAAAGCTTGCAATTCGGCATCTTCAAACTTTTTCGGTGGTCTTCCACGTTCTTCGTTTCTCACATCAAAATCGCCAGTGTTAAACTTATTGAACCACTCGTTGCACTGCGTTTTGCCTAGAGCGTGCTGGCCGTAAGCTTCCACAAGCATTCGATGAGATTCCAAAGCAGATTTCTTCAATTGGAAACAGAATATCAATGATGTCGGCATATCGTAGTTTGTAGGTACAAAATTCGACAATTTCACGGGCGAAAAAAATATGTTGTTGTATGATACCCGATTGTTCATGAACTGGATATTGTTGACAAAAACTAAATGCAAAGAAATGGTACCAATGATTTGGTTTAATAGAGCGTATAGTTTTACCTAGAGACACAGAGATGTCATTACCGGTTACTTGTACACTTGGTATAGGTTATTGCCTGCCGTGTAGAAAAATTGTTGTTTTCAATTGAACCCCGAACACTCTGCGTAGCAGGCCAACACACTTCCAACTACGTCACAGCAACCACAACCTTCTCGAACCTGTTACCTTCAATCGTTTGAATAAAAAATGGCTTGCTCTTTTATTAAAACAACAATCTCAAATGCATTCTCGTTAATTTAATAATATTTTCATCAGGCAATATCCTGTGTTTTTCCTTTTAATGAAATTCTTTATTATTTGCTAAAACACTTGAGCAGTTTTTGAACCTCTTCTCTTAGACTCATGTACACAGAAGGTAACTATCAAAATAAATTATCCTTTGAAACAATTTATTGCTCATGAATTATTAATGAGATTTTAGGCGCATTAAAATTTACCAAGTATAATCGTAAACACTTGGAAAAATATCTTATACATGGTAGCAGCTTAAGTTACACAACGACTAGCGCGTTGTTAAGAAGTTTGTCATAGGCGGGGAAAAGTCAATGGAAACGTGAAAGGGAAAAGAGCATAGCAAAAGGAGCAACTGAATTTCTACTGCATAGTAAAATTGACGATAAATAAAGAATGAATAAGATAAGATTACAATATATACAAAATAAAATATTAATATTTAAATAGGTTAAAGGTAGTTGATATGTGAGTTTTATTCCTAGAAAGGAAAACTCAAGTTAGAGGGCATGGGAATTGGGAAGTGGGAGAAATGTAAAAGTAAAGTAAAAGTTATAAATGATTTAAACCGGAATTCTACACAGCTGATGCATTGTTGCTGTGCTATGTAGAGCTTTTTTTGTGCACGGAAGTAAAATCCTTCCGACAGCTGTCCATATTTGTAAAGGAAATTCAATTTTAACAACACATAACCTCAATTGAATAAGTATATTGAGGTTATCAACGAAAAACGTGCGCCAGAACGAATGAACAAATTCCAAAACAGTTAATGGCAAGTATGTCAATTACGCAATATGTTTAAGTATTTATGTAGTTCCATCGTCATCATCATCGTCACCGTGTACATATATATATATATGTACAATGCGGTCAACTGTCACTTTAAATCTGCGAAATGTCAAAAACTAACCCTTCAATGTGAACTGAAATGAAATGCATGGCTGTGGCAATACACGAGGTAACCTCAAAAATACACAACGACAGCCACACGAACATCGGGAAAACAGCGTTAAAATAAAGTCTTGTTTGCAATTGACATCTATTTTTTTTTATTTTTATTATTTTGTTTTTACACTACGCTTCAACTTGCAACAACAGAAATGCTTATAACTAGTAATAGTGGTGGTGGTAGGAGGTGAAAGTCGCAACAACCTGTACTGTTGGTTGAGTTCAGTGCGACTACATTGCATGGGGGTGAAGCATTGAGGTGGCATGAGGATACAGTGCAGTAGTGAGTGCCACTTTTTACTTGTTGTTGTGAAAAACTATGTTAAGTAGCGTTGCTGCCAGTATCGCACGCAGAAAGTGTGTGGTGTTTGCAAAGTGCGGCGAATTTACTTTGTTGACACAACAAGAGCACAACACATCAAGAAACCAACAAAAAGCAGTAAAGCAAAGCCGAGCAGGTTAATGGCAATAATTGCGAACTGTGAACATGGAAATGCACATATGCTAGAGTAGGTTAAGTGAACTGCTAGTAGGTTATAGTGCACTTGAACTACTTGCAAAACTTGTGTTGATGAATTTCCTTTGTAGTTTAACTATGCTTTTTTCCACATATTATGTACGTGTTCGTTTTCTGACAGAAGTATACGAAAGTTATTGTCAACTTGGTGGAAAAATAGTGAAATAGGTATAATATGCCTACTCGCTACTCGCTACTCGTTACGAAGAAATGAAAAGTTGTTCTGTTAGCTGCTGGTTCTACTAGTGTTCGCTGTTCGACGAACACATCAAATTTTACTCTCGTGCTGGGTGTAGTGGTTAAATTGGTGTTCGTTACAGAGTTGCTTTTTGTCGAAATTCAGTTTTTTTTAATACTATATTGTTCGCAATGGCAACACAAAATGCTATACTAAAAAGCTTTAAACGATTTTTATCAATATAGAGAGTGCAATAAATAATATAATTGAAAAATTATGAAAATAACATGATTTTTCTTCAATAGTTTTATGAATAATATATTTAATATTCACTTTTAAAAACTAAAAACATTCGCAGCTTCGCTTTTCTGCATATGAAAATAGTGATGTACAGATTTGCATGTTTTCCCTCTATTTTACATACATTTTTGTTCTTTTTTTCTAGAATAACTCATTGACACCCTGAATACTCGGCGTGCTCGGCATATCGTGTTCGATGTGAGAGTGAGTAAAAGCTCTTTCTTCGTGTTCGGGCAACAACAATTGCATAGTGTTCGCCGAGTAAAATTTGAATATAACCACCGCCTTAGAAATTGTATATTACATATTTTACATCGACTTAGAGGATAACATAATTGAATTATTTAAAAATTTTAATTATTAATAGATGAAAGTGGCGAAATAACTAAACTATCATTTGAAAAGGTTTTATAAGTCTGGCAGAGTCTTTTTTGAATTTACTTACTTACTTTACTTTACTTTTAGTGGCACAACAGCCCATGGAGGGCCTAGGCCGAGCTTTTTCGCATCCACTCATGTTGTGCGTTTTATATTTGTACATGAATGGAAGGGACCTTCAGTTTAATGCCGAATCCGAACGGCGAAGTGAAAAGCTTTACATGGCAATTTATACTCTTGTAGGTTTGCCATTGCCTGCCAAGAGGTGGTGCCGTGTAGAAATATTATTTTTTTCTACTTTTTGATTTTGCCTGTGCCGAGATTCGAACCCCGGACATTCTGCGTAGCAGCCCAACACACTACCACTACGCCACAGCGACCATTTGAATTATGTCATATTAATGAAGGGTATTTACGGATTTATTTTTGAATTATTTTAAAAATATAAATGTATATACATTGTACATACATAAATCTTTTATAGCACAACAACAGTGTGATTAAATTAATAAGTTAAAAAAAATTATAATAATTAATAATTAATATGAGAAGAAAAATATTTAAGGTATAATAAAAAAAAATAGTAAAATAAATAGTATGTTAAAAAAGAAAAACTAATACTAATACAAAAATATAACTTTTAAACCTTGCTATGCCATTTATTAATCTGAGATCTAATGGTAGTGAGTTCAATGTTCTTATGGCGCTAATGGAAAAGAGCCTGCTGGTATTTAAGTATTTAAACCTAGGCAAAATTACCATAGTTTGTTGGTTCTGCAGAATTATGCACATTTAAATCTTTTGTATAAATAATCGGGAGTCCTATTAACTACAAGTTTGCATAGAAAAAAATGCAGTTTCTTGCTTTAAAATAGTCGTCCAAATTAACTACTTACTTACTTAACTGGCACTACAACCGATGATCGGCCTTGGCCGCCTCTACAAAGCTTCGCCAGTCGCTTCTGCTATGCGCGCGCTGGCGCCAGTTGATTAGGCCAAGTGCAGTCAGGTTGCCCTGCACCTGGTCTTTCCAACGGAGATAAGGACGTCCTCTTCTGCGTGTCGTGTTCCTCCACCGTGGTTTGAATAAAACACCCTTCTAGCCGGAGCACTTTCTTCCATTCGCTCAACATGACCCAGCCAGCGAAGCCGCTGGAGTTTTATACGCTTGACTATGTCAGTGTCGGCGTACAGCTCATACAGCTCATTGTTCCATCTTATTCGATACACGTCGTCCACGCATACTGGACCGTAGATCTTATGAAGTATCTTCCTCTCGAACGCTCCTAATAGCCTCTCATCATTGATGGTCAATGTCCACGTCTCTGCGCCATGCATTAGTACGGGAAGGATGAGGGACTTATAGAGCGTTATTTTCGTCGGTCGAGAGAGGGCTCTACTTCTCAATTGCCTACTGAGCCCGTAGTAACACCTGTTGGCAAGAGTTTTTCTCCGCTTGATCTCAAGGCTGACATTATTGTTGGTGTTTATGCTGGATCCTAGATATACGAAATCCTTGACGACTTCACAAGTATAGTTGTCAACAGTGACATTTTGTCCAAGACGCCGTGACTCTTTGTTTGTTGACACAAGGTATTTCGTTTTTTCCTCGTTCACCACTAGACCCACTCGACGAGACTCCCTTTCCAGGTTGGAGAATGCTGCACTGACTGCTCGAACGTTTTTGCCAATGATGTCAATATCATCAGCGTATGCTAGCAGCATGACACTCTTGTAGAAGATAGTGCCAGTGATGTCGATGTTCGATGTTCGCAGCTCGAATTATTTTCTCCAGCATAAGGTTAAAGAAGTCGCACGATAGGGAGTCATCTTATCTGAAGCCTCTTTTGGTATCAAATGGTGCGGAGAGGTCTGTCCCAATTTACACTGCGCTGGTGGTGTTGGTTGTTAAAAAGGTGGTGTTGGTCAGTGTCATTTTGCAAAGACGAATGAGCTTTGCAGGGATACCAAAATCAGACATTGCGGCATACAAGTGATCCCTAATCGTGCTGTCGTCTGTCGAAGGCGGCTTTATAATCGACAAATAGATGATGGGTGTCGATCTGTTTTTCTCGGGTCTTTTCCAGGATTTGGCGTAGTGTGAATATCTGGTCGATTTTAGATTTACCAGGCCTGAAGCCACAGTGATAAGGTCCAATCAGTTTGTTGACAGTCTTTGGCACAGTACGCTCGATAGAACCTGATATGCAATATTAAGAAGGCTTATCCCACGGTAGTTGGCGCAGATCGTGGAATCACCTTTCTTATGGATTGGGCAGAGTACGCTGAGGTGCCAATCGCTTGGCATGCTTTCATCCGACCATATTCTGCATAGAAGCTAATGCATGCATTTTTTGAGCGGTTTTTCGACCGGAGGAAGGAATATGCGTTAATGTGAATGGTGAGCGCTACTGCACAATGATAACTGAGTATTTATGTTTAATATTTTAATTGTAAATACTTAAAAATAAAAAACTACTTAAAAATAAATTTTATATTTAATTTATTTAATGAAGAAAATAAGAAAACATTTGATAAATATTGCCAAAACCATTTCTTTAATTGGACTTACGCCCTTTTCGCTTTCAGAACAAACTAATCCCCAAAGGCGTCAGTTTTAAAACTCTGTTAAAATACAAAAATTGGAAATTTTCTTCAAATACTAATTCTATAATAAAAAATAAGCTCTACCTCAAAAAATTTAAGAAAAATTTGGTTTATTTTGAATTTAGAAAGTTTTTTGCTTCTCCTCTAAAATTTTTGTTATGAAACTTTCGGCGTTTTTGATTTCATATGATTATACACTTAATTATACAAGGTGAGGCAAAAGTAATGTCATAATGCGTCATAATTTTTGCAAATGGCATCAAATCTCATTGTGCTTTGACATTTATGTTGTTTGGAGATAAAAAAATTTGTCGACAACAAGCAATGAAGCGATACCAAGCTCGAGCAATGACGATGATTGTGAAACTGCAATTTTCGGGCCGTTTGATTTCCGTTTTGGTGATTTGCATTGGCGGAACAGATCGCCAGATCTGACAGCGTCAGGCTTCTTCCTATGGGGCTTTGGGATATCTCGCATTTACCACAAAAAACCATAAACCTTGCAAGTCTTGAGAGCCGACATTGAAGAAGAAATCTGATGTTTTGCGAGAGCAACAATTCAAAATTCTGTAAAACTAGCACAAATGTGCAACAATTTAAACGATATAATTTTTTCAACTCAATTCCAATTTTACACATTCAAATAAACTTTCCGTGAAGAAAGAGCTCATATTTTTTCTGTTCTGATAAAATGGCAGCCAATTCACATTGTGATATTACTTTTGCCCCATCTTGTATGCAACTAAAGGGTTTACACGAATAAATTGATACTGGCTATTTGTTATAAATATTAGTTATTAGTTATCCACAAATTGTTGTGATTTCATTTTTAATAAGAGAAAATTCTTTAGGCGAAATGGCAGCCAAGGAGCTTAAGAAACGAAAAAATATATTGCACATTTTATATAAAAATCCGCCAGAGATTCAACAAAAGGTTGCAAATCTAGTGAGTGTCAGCATTGCAACGGTAAAACGAACCATTAAAATACACAGAGCATCTTTCTGTTGAGAGAGTGAAAGGGTTCGGCAGAAAATTTAATCTAGTGGACAAAAAACTTGCTGGTTTAGTTGAAGCCAATTTTAAGAGAAGTCCAAAAGCATCTGTTAGCGAAAACTGCTTCCAAACTTGGAACTTCAAAAAGTTATGTCTAAAATATAAAAAAAAATTGTTCATTTTAAATCATATATGTAAACTGGAAAAGGTTCCAGATAAAAACGAATAAAAGGAACTTGAAGCCAAAAGGCTGTACGTAAATTTCCGTACTCAATTTAAATGTTGGTGACTTTCAGCAATTCTAGGGAGTGTAACCCACCAAATTGCTCAGAGTTACGTCCAGAGTTATTGACCGTTATTGGACTAATATAGTAACAAACGGCACAGCTAAAAACAAAAAAGTGTTTACAAAAAAAAAAAATTAACGAATCAGCCAAGAAGGTCCGTGTTCAACCATGCAACCATCTCCATAATAAAAGGAGATACTGGTAAAATGAAATTTTAATTTTAGGAGTAATAAACACGACAATTAAGGAAGATAAAACAAATTTATTTTGGAAAAAATATTGCTGTTTTTAAAGAAAAACATTCCTTTTCGGGGGCTCAATTTTTTCGTGTACACTCCTTATGTGTAAAACTAACGACTAAAAAACTAACGAATAGTAACAAGCAGAAACTTTCAACTATTTGCACTCTCTACATTTTTCATAATTTAAAACTTTATGTACGAGTACATATATATATATATATATATATATATATATATATATATATATATGCTTTAATTGTGCTCTCTTTTACTGCTACTTCATTTACTAAGTACTTACTTTCTGTAGTATGAGAACCTAAAGCAGAACAGAGAAATAAAAACGAAAAGAGAGCAACGGCGAACACTATCATTACTCGTTAATTAAAAATGCACTACAAAGCAAATAAAGAAATAAAACTAACAAAAAGGAAAAAAAATAAAAAAATAATTGTTATTCCTTTGTGTTGTTGTTCTTTTGGGTGTTGTTGCGTACACATAAAATGTGCAGCTGCACTAATGAACATGACCGGGCCGGCCCCAAGCTATGGCCCGCCCCAGGCACTGGCAAGGTGGCAGCGAAGCAGGCAGGCGGCAGATAATATTTATATTTTTATTATGAGCTCGCTGCTTTTTTATTCACACACAAATTTACACAAAAATAAAAATCATTAATTAAATGTTAAACGAACAACGAATTAAGAAACTTCATCATTCGCCCTCCACAGTTCATCAGTAGTTGGAGAAATCGCATAAGTCCTCAGTGTGTGTTCGAATGGATGAAAGGAAATTTGCAGTTGTTATGCAATTAAAATTATTGTCAGTAAAATATTATTACCTCTGGCAATGAAGACGAGGAAAAACATTTATACCATACTCTTAACATCAAAATAAAGCATCAACGAATGATAAATTATTTTGTATGGTTGCAAATTTCAAACAATTCACATATGTAAAGGGTGTTTTTTCCAGAAGTGTGGTTTTCAATTTGGCAATACTTTTTTCGAAGTTGGTCTTTTTGACAGCTATCACTTGATTTATGCTCAGTTTGGTTTGTCATTTCATAATGTGTAGACTTACGCCTGAACAATGTTTGCCAATTATTTAAATTTATTATCAAAATTCGTGCTCTGTGCTTACGCCTGAACAATGTTTGCCAATTATTTAAATTTATTATCAAAATTCGTGCTCTGTGAAAAATTTTGTCTCAATGGATTCGTGAATAAGCAGAATTGCCGTATTTGGAGTGAAGACCAGCCAGAGCCATTCAGCAGCTACCAATGCATCCCGAAAAATGCATTTTTTGGTGCGATTTATGAGAAGGCGGCATCATTGGGCCGTACTTCTTCAAAGACGATGAAGGCCGTAACGTTACGGCTTTTTTTTTTTGCCGAAAATGCAAGAATTCGACTCGGCCGACATATGGTTCCAAAAGGACGGTGCCACATGCCACACTGCATGCGAAACCATGCATCAATTGAGCGGCGAATCTGGTGAGCAGTTAATCTGACGTTTTGGTGTAGTCAATTGGCCACCAAGATGGTGTGATTTGACCCCGTTAGACTATTTTTTGTGGAGCTATATTAAGTCTCTTGTCTATAGCGACAATCCACACACGATTGCTGCTTTGGAAGCCAACATCGAACGCGTCATTTGTGAGATTCCGGCCGAAATGTGTGAAAAATGTGTCAAAATTGGACCCTAAGAATGGACCACTTGAAGTGTAGCCGCGGGCAACATTTAAGTGAGATTATCTTTAAAAAGTAAATGGCAGGAATTGATTTATCGATCCAAATAAACAAATTTCATTCACTTTTGTAATACATTTGTATTGCGATAGTTTCTTGTTCTTGTTTTATTTGTTGCACAATTAATTTAATAAAGAGACGTTGTGTGCCTGTGGAGCTAAAAACTTTGATTGTCTTTCTCTTGTTTGCTCATATGCCAACATAATGAAAAGTTAACCCATTAAAGCGAATAGAAAATTTGTGAGCGCGTCATTAAAATATATAGATAAATCACAAGGTCAACTAAAGTCATAAGACCTATTTGAAGAAAAATAAAACACATATTTGAATGTTATATTGCAACACTGAATCAGCTGATTGCTTGAAAAATTAAATAGAAATAAATTCATTGATATTAAAATACCGAAATAATGCGTAAAATAATTACTCCCTTGTTAGAAAAATATGCAACAGGAAACAGCTGATTAAATAGGATTAAATAGGTTTTGTCCTATAATATGTATTTTTGTTTGGATTATGACAGCAAAAACATTTTTACAACTGATGTAAATTTTATGACCTATGTATGTTTTACAGGGCAGTTCATAACGCCTTGTGAAATACTTAATAGTATACATCTTCTTCTTCTTCCTTCTTCTTTTAATGGTACAACAGCCCATGAAGGGCCTAGGCCGATATTTTTTTCGCATCTACTCATGTTGTGCGTTTTAGGTATACATATCTGATATTATAGTATTGAGCAAAGTGTTTATTTGGTGACGCAATAGATTGATATTTTCATAATATTTCAGTTTACTTTAAAAGTAACGAGTTAAATAAAGTAACGAGTTAAATTAATAAATATAATAAAATATAACGTAAAATTATCGAGTATCAAGAATTGAAATATTAAGACATTAGATCGTTTGGTGTATGTATATTCTATTCACTGATGAATTCCCCTAGGATTCTTTTTCTTTCTTTCGTTTACTTGTTTAGTTAGTGTATTACAGCAGAAGTTATCGAAATACAATAACCTAGCCGAGTCAATAGATATATAGTCGGGATTAGAGCTGGTCTGTAGTCGGGGGGCCTGGGGCGGAGAATGCAAGGTAAAATTCGGTAAAGTCGAACAAGCGGGTGAGTCCATGTTCGATCCTTGCGTTTCTCCGTCTATCGTGGCAGCAGCGGTATAGCGATCTGGGACCCGTTAGTGACCTAACGAATGAACTGCTGTGTTTCGGGCTTGGAACCCACCACAAAATATCTCTGAATCCTCAGGAAAAGCCTTGGACAAGGAAACCCTCTAATGTTGACGACTCCCGCAAACGCCCAAAGGTCAATGATTTGCGGTTATGCATCTGGCATGTCCGTACCCTCTACAGGGAAGGTGCCTCTATTCTGCAGGTAGATGTGCCCGGAAGATAACGAGCTGACATCCATGCTATCATGTGATATCTACTACAGTGTCATGGTTGAAAGATTTGTGGATGGGAAGAGACTGCGTCACCTGTGTCGATGTACATGCCCGTGCTCGTCTACCGCCATTATTCCCATCAATCCAAATTCAACATCAGTTTAATTTGTGTCCATTGCCTATTGTGAGAAAGACGAATAGACCAAAGATGACTTCTACGAGCTTCTCGACAAAAGTTATGAGCAATGCCCACGCAACGACATTAAAATCGTGTTAGGCGACTTTAATGCCAAAGTGAGCAAGGAGAATCTCTTTGGTCCGACGATTGGAAAATTCAGTCTCCACGGTATGAGACTGATCGACTTCACCACCACACTGCTCCTGTCGCAAAACAACCCTCAACTTGCAGGAAATATGCGCGCAGTGAACGCACATTTCCTGCTTTATGCGTACGGCTGCCGAAGAGGGGCCTTCGATGGAGAAATATGTGACATGACCAAGAGTGTCGCGATGCTACTGAACCGAAAAACGTAGTATATAGAGCCACCCTGTAGTCAGTTGCAATACAAGTTGCTAAGGAGTGATACAAAGAGTTGAGGTGGAAGGAGAAACGTTTCTTCAGGCGCAAGAAAGGAGAAGCAGAAAGACGTGAGTTTAATGATGCCGACATGCTACGGGACAGGAACGAGGTTCGGAAATTCTTCGAAAGAATAAGATGCCTGACTAACGGTTTGAAGACCAGGGTCTCTTCCTGCAAAGACGAAGACGGGAAACTGGTGACAGATGTCCAGGGTACTATGAGGTTATGGTTGCTTAAATAATGTCGATAAATTCCGTGACTGAGGAATTTGTCCGGAACTCCAATCACTGACGGTGATGAAGTACCGCCACCCTACCATGAGGAAGTCTTAACAGCCATCGCTCGGCTGAAAAACAATAAGGCTGCAAGTGCAGATGGCCTCCCCGCTAAGTTGTTTAAAATGCGAAGAGCTAACAAAACGCATGAGCTTCTATGCAGAATATGGTCGAATGAAAGCAAGCCACGTGATTGGAACCCCAGCATACTCTGCACAGTCCACAGAAAAAGTGATTGCACGATCTGCGCCAACTACCATGGGATAGGCCTTCTTAATATTGCATATAAGGTTCTATCGAGCGTACTGTGCGAAAGACTGAAGCCAATCGTCAACAAATTGATTGGTTCTTATCAGCTTAGCTTCAGGCCTGGTAAATTCACCATCGACCAGATATTCACACTACGTCAAATCCTGGGAAAAACCCGAGACAAAACAGATCGACAACCACCATATATTTGTCGATTATAAAACCGCCTTCGACAGCACGAATAGGGATCACTTGTACGCCGCAATGTCCGATTTTGGTATCTCTGCAAAGCTCATTCGTCTTTAACCTTATACTGGAGAAAATAAATCGAGCTGCGAACATCGATATCTCTGGAACTACTTATCTTCTACAAAGGTGCGCGCGAGCAGTCAGAGCAGCACTCTCCAAATTGGAAAGGAAGCCCCGTTGAGTGGGTCTATTTGTGAACGAGGTCAACAAACAATGGGTCACGGCGTCACTGTTGACAATTGTACATACTTTTGAAGCCGTTAGTTGTGAAGTCGTCTATCTTGGATACAGCAACCCTCTCGACCGACGAAACACGCGCTTTAAGTCCCTCATATTGCCCGACCTAATGTTTGGCGCTGAGACGTGGGCATTGACCACCAATGATGAAAGGATAAGTTAGGAGCATTCGAGAGGAAGATACTCCGTAAGATCTATGGTCCAATATGCGTGAACAACGTATATCGAATAAGATGGAAACATGACATAGTTAAGCGCATAAAAATCCAGCGGCTTCGCTGGCTTGGTCATGTTGAGCGAATGAAAGAATATGCTCCGGCTAAAAGTGCCACGGTGGAGGAACCCGCAGAAGAGCATGTCCTAATCTCCGGTAGAAAGGCAAGGTACAGGGAGATCTGACTGCACTTGGCCTTATCAACTGGCGACGGCGTACGCATAGCAGAGGCGACTGGACACGTTTTATCGAGGCGGCCAAGACTAATCACCGGTTGTAGTGCCAACTAAGTAAGTAAGTAGTCGGGATAGCCAAGCAGCGATCCAAGTCATTGCCTCAAAAATTACCAAATTAAAGCTAGTGGGCGAGTATTAGTGTCCTTCTTATATACATTTGAATACTTACTTAGAAGCAAGATCTTCAAAGGCCTACATAAAAAAGGACCACGATATTCTTTTGTATAAACTCAATAAGTTTCGTGCTTCTAGAAATTTGCAGAAGTTCTTTAAAAGCTTCTTATCCTGCAGAAAATTCGAGGTGAAAATATACTGCGCTCGTTCTAATGTTGCCATTGATGCTTTTGCGGGTATTCCCCAGGAAGCTCATATTGGTCCACTTTTGTTCTTGCTTTTTATAAAGGATTTACCCAATCATACTACTTTCTCTAAATGTTTAATGTTTGCAGATGAGGATATTTAATTTAATTAAGTCTCAATATTGAGAAGTGTTGTGTTATTTTCCAAGAAAACTTGATAATTTTGAGCAAGGCTGTTGTGACTGGAGCATTAATTTTATAGTTAGTCTTCAAAGTGGATACAAAAAATTGAACATGGTAGCGCAGATGACGCGAAGGTACATTGAATCTAATTTTTTCAAGCAAAAATGGGGAATCAATATTTCCTCAAATTAGGACATACACAACCATTAGGCAATGTGTAACTCTTCTGCTCTCAAGAGACTTCAAATTAATAAGTAAGCATCGAGCATTATACGAAGGAAAAGGCTAAACAAAATGTAAAGGTTGGAGAGCAAAATGAACAAATTTCTTTTGAACTCTTTCAATACATGTAGACGTGCAGAGTGTGTATTGTAGAAAGGATTCGAAACGAAGGAAGCATATTCAAGTTTCGAACATACTAGTGTTTTATACAAGATATTACACGTAGGGGCCTAGGATCCTACCTTGCGGAACGCCAGAAGAGAACGCCACGAAAGACTGCGATATAACATTTTCAATTTTAATCAATACTCTTATTTAAATTATGCAATTAATCTAAATTAGTTTCCTACGTTTTTCTAGTCTGTAAGTTTAAATTATGTGGAATGAATGAAAAAAATGTGGTCGCTGTGGCGTAGTGGTAATGCTACGCAGAGTGTCCGGGGTTCAAATCTCGGCACAGGCAAAATCAAAAAATCAAAAAGGAGAAAAAATAATTTTTCTACATGGCAGCACCTCTTGGCAGGCAATGGCAAACCTACAAGAGTAAAAATTGCTATGAAAAGCTTTTCACTTCACCGTTCGGATTCGGCATTAAACTGAAGGTCCCTTCCATTCATGTACAAATATAACACGCACAACATGAGTGGATGCGAAAAGCTCGGCCTAGGACCTCCATGGGCTGTGGTGCCATTAAAAGTAAGTAAAGTAAAGTAAGTTGAAAAAAATATCACAAATAAATTTAATTGCGCTTAATTACAAATAACGAGGAATTGTAATTTGTAATCGATTACTTGAGAACCATGTTGAACGAATTGATTAATTTTCCAATTTCATGGAGCATGTGTTTAGGACTTTAGCCTTAATTTTATATTTCATTAGTTATAAGTTAATTTTTTGTGTTAGCATGTTAACCCTAGCCAACTCGAATATCCTATCGATAAGTTTGGAGAATAGCGGGGGTATTTTTGTCATCTTAAGACAATTTACCGAAATGTTTACATGACCATTATTATTCACGAAGCCGACAGGAAAAAACGTCTTAAGTTTAAGAAGATCCGCTACGAAAAATTGCCGCTAATCCAGCAGAGAAAAATCGAGAAGGAAAAGGTACCCCATATTTACTTTTATTATTAGAAATAAACTTAGATTAGATCATTAACTGCTGCTACTTTTTATTTCTCGAATATTTAATTTTATTTTAAACCCCCCATTGTACGGAGACGCAAAAGCCTCAGCACTTTTCAGTGAGTAATTGAAGGAATTGTAATTTGAAATTGTTATTTTCTATTCTTCTATAAAGAATAAAAGCTAAAAGCTTTTATCCTTAGAATAGAGAAGGTCTCTGACGACAGACTTAACACCCAGCTGAAGTTTGTGATTTGGTTAAATAGTTCCAAATCCATCTGATACCACCAATATTAGTCTCTTAATTTTCCAAATACTTTTCGCAATCCCTTGTAGTTTCCAATCCCTTGTAATTCGAAAGCATATACTAGATTGTTATGGGATTTATGATACTTCTTTCTATCCCAATATTCATATGTGCATTATCCACGCTGTTTATTTGTAACTAAAATTTAGTTATATGCAAATTAATTTTCCACAAAGCTCGCTACATATTGAACGAGTATGTACATATGTATTTACATATGTCAATTTCGCTTGACTTAATTCAACAAAACCCCAAATGAAATTCAATAAAATTTCGAATGAATCCTTCAATATCTTTATGCCATCACTCATGCCCGCAGACACACACACACACACATATTGTGCATGGTATATGTACACACAAAAACAAACCTATGTATAATATTTATGTGAACAATCCATTTTGTTAAATATTTGGTTGCAATGAGGATGCATTCATATGATTTGCCATTTATGGTAGACATTTCGACATTGCCCCCTGGCAGCTATTGGCACTGGCAAAGCAGTCAGCCATTCCGTCAGACAGTCAATCCAAATAAATAAACCAACAAATTTCAATCAAATTTCCATCAAATCAACGCCACATTCAATTTTGGTTTTGTCTTTGATGCGCTAAAATGCAAATGTCACGCAAAACAAAAATGCATTGCATGATTGTATCAATGGCATCAATGGTTGCAAAAGCACATGCACACACACGCCTGGTGACTGATGATGATCGCACAAGTAAAATTGTAATTTTCTATTGCAAAATTCTCTACAGCCACGTTGTCGTTGACGTTGGCTTGCATTGTGTGTTGTATTTTGTATACATTCCGCTCGAATATCAATTTACAACAACGAACATGTAAATGACATGGAAAAAGTTGCAAATGCAAGCACTAAATTCATTGAAAGCCACAACAACAAACGAACGCACAAAGAAACATACAAAAGTAATGTGGAACGAACGATCGAGTAGTGTAACTTGCAACTTCAATGTATTCACCTTGCATGGCTGCGTGTGTGTGTGTGTGTGTGTTGGAATGCGTTTGTAAACCAAACACTAGCTCATTAATTGTCCAAAAGGTATGCAACTCGTAACTTCTATGTAATGCATATGGTATACTGCAGACATACGAACTTATACATATGTATGTATGTACATGGTGAGTATGTATGTGTGTTTGCACATGTAGCGAGTTAATTTAATTCGTAATTACTGGTCAACACCACCGACCATTGGTTGTGGAGATAACTTAATTGCGATAGTCTACGCTTTGGGTCAAATACGGCATCGGTGGTAGGCAGCAAATATTAGAGGGACATAGAACGACGCTGTCCCCCTTTGTGCATAAGTAACGAGTAGTGCATGTACAGTAACGAGTTGCCTTTCGTATATCGATGCCATGTAACTAAATTTTGTGCATGTGCAAACTTAAATTTGTCTGTACAGCAAATGAATACCATTTGAAGTGAAATATCTGATAATATTTTAGCTTGTGCAATGAGTAGATGATGCCATTAGTCGTTGTTATAAGGAGTACATACGAAATGGTTGAAGGAAGCAAATATTTTGTCAAAACACATCATTCTTTTCACACAAATCACCAGCAAGTATTACAAACTTACTTGATTGCTTTTCTAGGTTAGTTAGATTATGGAATTACAAAATGAGCTTGAAATGAAGTGGAGTCTTCTTTCCTATATGGTTTATAGTTCTTTAATGGTTTAGGTAGATAGAGGCAGGTTTGAGGAGGGGGAGATGGGACCAGCGGGATTCTCCCAGGGGTCGAAGTTTTTATAGAGGTTTTTATACCAGTTAGACTACAACCGTTTCGTTTCAGTTAAAGCATGTATGTCCAACTTTGATTCATCGAAATAATGAGCCCGTAGGCGATAGGCCCACCATGGCGAATATTTTCTTTCCACATTGTGCTGACTAATTGTGAGCTAGGCTTTTTCTTCTAATCCTTTTCGGAGTTTGTGGCATCTGACTTAAATTTGTTTTGAGGCTTTTGAGATATGGCACGTGTTCTTTGGTCTGCTTCCTTATGGACTCCAATCAAGCGATATTCTCGTGTTGCCATTGGCTGATTTTACTTTAGTATGTCCTATTTACCTCCATTTCGTCTCTTTATCTAGAAATAGGTAACTTTGCATTTTTTTTTTTCTTTTCTTTTATTTAAAGTCATTCGTACCAATATTTCTGGTTAAAAATAAAAAAGTAGATTAACAAAATTAAAGTGAATTTTTAAAAGTGGATACAGTACTTTTAGCTTATAACAAACCTGCTTGAATTAAACTTTCAGTTACAGCACAAAAACTTTAAAGTAGATACAGGTCGTGTACCTTGATCTGAGTGTCAATTGCTGTTAAAAGACCAAACATGCAAAGAAATTTTATTCTAATAAAATTCCAAGGCTTGCTTGGAATTGCACACTTATCCGAAAAAGAAACTAAAATGATAGGAGTGTTTACAGTAGATGAAGAAACCTGAAATCCTGCTAAGGCACAATACTCGCCCCTATCAACACAGCTCCCATGTAACTCTATAGGTACCATTTTTGAGTTAAATCACACACCAAAACAGGTTAAAGCTGATTCCAGTTACAACGAACCAAGTAAAGATTTAAAAGGTCTACAGTTTCCAGTATAGTTCTGCTTTAAGTAAACTGCAGAAAGCGAAAGTTTTTGGTCAGATTTCTGCAAATTTACAATTTTGCTGTGACGTCAATGTGGTGAAAATTCATAACTACACAATATTCTTTGAAAAAGTGTTTTTTCTATTTTTTTGTTTTGACTGTGCCGAGATTTGAGCCCCGGATATTCAGCGTAGTCAGTCGGTGCCTTACAACGCACTATTTAATGGTAATTCGAAATTCGCTTTTAAAGAAAATTACTGTACACAAATAGTACATATAAAGTGTTTTCAATCGGGAAATAAAAATTTTGTATTTAAATATAACAGAATAATTGATATATCGGACTGAAATTTATTCCAAGTGCAGTACACATGTGGTCGCTGTGGCGTAGTGGTAGTGCGTTGGACTGCTACGCAGAGTGCCCGGGGTTCGAATCTCAGGCAAAATCAAAAAGTAGAAAAAATTATATTTCTACACGGCACCACCTCTTGGCAGGCAATGGCAAACCTACAAGAGTAAAAATTGCCTATGAAAAGCTTTTCACTTCGCCGTATGAAAGTACGGCCTAGGCCCTCCATGGGCTGTTGTGCCATTAAAAGTAAAAGTAAAAGCAGTACACATGTTATATTTAAGTATAGATATAGCTCATATGACCACCGCGAGTATGTTTGCAGCGACCGATTGTTTGGACCCTATATTCCAACACTCTTCCACACATATCGGCCAGAATGTTGGCAATTTCGCGTTCGATATTGTTCCTGGGCTACTCTAACATTTTTGGCTTGTTGGCATAAACCAACGACTTAAGGTAAATACATAAAAAGAAATCCAACGACTTAAATAGCATGAGTGAGGAAGCAATTCGACGGGACCATTTCTACAGATCAATCGGGTACCGAACTTCCCTCCTTCAATAGATTAAGTAATTGATTGACCACCTGTGTGGCATTTGCCTTCATCTTGTTGGAACCACATATCACCGATGGCAAGTCCATCAAATTCTGGCAAATAATAATCTTCTAACATGGCACGATAGCGCACGCCATTGACCGTAACATGGCTTTAATTTTCATCGACGCAAAATCGCTGTAGATGACTTTTCAATGAAATTCAGGATATTCTTCAAACTTAAAGTGGCGACAACGTACTCAAAACTTTGGTAGTAATTTTTAGAAATTGCTCGTTTGTGAACTTTGTCATGATAAAAATGTAAACCTTGAATGACTGAAAATGAATGAAAATTTAAGGGTGTGTAATTTGTATTTAAATACAAAATTGTTGCGTCCCTATTGAAAAACCCTTTATAAAAATTCGAAAATGTGATTTGTTTCAACTTCCAAAAGTCTGAAAGTCTATGGCGAAAAGCCGTGCCCTTTGTGGGGAATATTAATTTTTAAACAATATCAAACATTTCACCACAATAATGAGAACATGAGGAATTCCTTTTTGTTGGTGTGTGGTGCAAAGAAATTGTTGTTTGTCACTGACATCCCTACCCTTCAGTCAATTCTATTCGTAGATGTTTTTAAACCATTTTTAATAAGCTTCAAATTTTCTTGTACTTTTCGTTTATTTATATTCTACTTACTGTGGTCGCTGTGGCGTAGTGGTAATGCGTTGGACTGCTACGCAGAGTGTCCGGGGTTCGAATCTCGGCACAGGCAAAATAAAAAAGAAAAAGTAGAAAAAAATAAGTTTTCTACACGGCACCACCTCTTGGCAGGCAATGGCAAACCTACAAGAGTAAAAATTGCTATGAGAAGCTTTTCACTTCGCCGTTCGGATTCGGCATTAAACTGTAGGTCCCTTTCATTCATGTACAAATATAACACGCACAACATGAGTGGATGAGAAAAGCTCGGCCTAAGCCCTCCATGGGCTGTTGTGCCATTAAAAGTAAAAGTAAATATTCTACTTTCTTATGTTCATTATTTTTCAACGCCACATACCTTACATTCTTAGCACAAAAGAAAACAAGTTGAGTGAAAATAATTTTTCTTTACCAGTACAAAACTAACGAGTAGACACACAGTTTATATGCCAATATAAGTTTGTGTGTGTGTGTGTGTGTGTGTGTGTGCACATGGTCAAGTGTCAAAATCACTCTACAAAAAGCCACTAACACACACACACACTCTTACGCATTCATATGCCACTTCATATGCACTTGAACTAACGGGTTTCTTCAAGCACATACACATACACACTCACACACAGAGAGAGAAACACTCAACGAGGAACGCATTGGTATGATTGTGTGCTTTTAGCACAATTGCACGCCGCAATGAAAATATTTATTTTTGCCAATGTCAGAAAACGGAAATGCATACGAACCGCAACGAGTACATAAATACAGCAAGAAACAAGCTGGCAGTAAGAAGCGAGCAAAGTGCCTTGCTCGCTTGTGTTTGCGGATGCGTTTTTATGCTGACCAAATGGTATTGTCAGCTTTGTAAATGACTATGATGTTAATGATGATGTTCGAACGACTGTAGAAGGTAACCAAAAATGAATAATAATATGTGTTTAGATATATAGTCGAAAATAATTTCACAATCACCATTGAAAGATAAAAATGATGGAACATGCATATGCTGCAGGGTATCAACATTTCTGGAGAATGAAAATTTGATTTTAAAATAGCCACACATGGTAACAGCCAGTCAGCAGCAGCAATTGTTTTTCCCCTGTTGGTTGGTACTAAATTTGTCATAGTGGGAGTAGTAGTTGTTGATGACATCAGCAAAACTGTTGCCTGGAATGCAGCAGTCTGGTCGGTAGTGCCTCTTTATGTGATGCCTATTTGAAGTATTCACACTCACACGCACTCACACATGCTTACTTATATGAGTACATATTTTGAAATATGTCCCTGACACAATGATAAAGTACCTTGTGAATTTGATATGAAAACGATGCAAAAGCTGGACTTCATACAATTGAACGAAACGCAGAGGCATTGGACTAAAAATAGTTCTCGTGTGTATATAGTCGAATACACTCATATATCATTGAGTGTGAGTATGTATATGTGGTTTAAAGTGTCAACAAATGCAAAGGAGGCAGCTACAATTAAAATGGGAAAACTAGAAAAACAAGTGCAATAATTGAAGTTGTACAAATAAACTTCAAATACTTATACATAATTAAAATTAAATATCGATTTATATAAAAGGAAAATTACTATTTGAATTTCTCCAAATTTTATTAGCTACTACCCTGTAGGGAAATCAACTAATTCAATGTTAGTCGATGAGCTGGTTTACTGAACACCAAAACTAGTCCCACATTTGGTGTCCTTCCTCAACGCGAATTGGGTTCTTTAACATTGTGTTGCCCTAAGCACAATTAAATTGTCCAGTCTTGCATATGGTATCTTTTCAACTAGCTGGTAGATAGATGCAATTTGTAAATCAATCAAATTTCAATTAGTTGAAAGTTACATGTTTTTGGAATAGTTTGTAGACCAATCAAATTGTTTCAGTTTCTATTTAATTTTTTTTATTATTTATTTTACTTAATTGAAAAAAATGTATCTTTTTCGTACAATATTTATTTTGTAAGCAAAGTATAACTTAATCTCTATGGTGTATTTTGTTTTATACTTAAAAACTAAACTAAACAGGTAACAAGATTATATTAGATAATTGGTTAATTATTTTTTATTCTAGGTATTATTGGTTAAAGTAATATTGAAAAATTAAGAGCCTAAATTCGCGCTTGTTAAAAACACAACGTAAATGATTTGGTAAAGAGTTCCAAGGCCTAATGGTGTTAATGAAAAAGAGCCTTAAGGAGTTTAAGTATTTATGGTAAACTTAGGAAGAATCAAGTAGCTTACACGATTGTAGCTGATCAAATAGATATCTTAGATTTCTCTTCATAATTAGCTTATGCAGATAGATGCAATATCTAGCCTCGAGGTATTCCATCAAATTCAAGCTTAATATTTGCCTTCTCCCAGTCGAAATGTGATCAAATTTGTTAAGGCCGTAAACATATCTTACTTTTTACTTTTAATGGCACAACAGCCCATGGGGCCCTAGGCCGCGCTTTTCGCATCCACTCATGTTGTGCGTTTTATATTTGTACATGAATGGAAGGGACCTAGAGTTTAATGCCGAATCCGAACGGCGAAGTGAAAAGCTTTTCATAGCAATTTTTACTCTTGTAGGTTTGCCATTGAATACCAAGAGGTGGTGTCTAGTAGAATATATATAGAATATATATATAGAATAATATATTTTTTCTACTTTTTCTTTTGATTTTGCCTGTGCCGAGATTCGAACCCCGGACACTCTGTGAATCAGTCCAACGCATTACCACTACGCCACAGCGACGTAAGCATATCAAGTGGCATTATTAAAAGCTACTTCAAGCTTATGAAGTGATTGAGAAACTAATTTACTACATACTTATATTCAAATTCAGCATAAGAAATTATTGGGAGAATCAATTGTAGGTATTATTTACTAATCTTTTTCTAGTGTCAAGAGGTAAATACTCAGCAGTCATTCTTAGATTGTGCAAGGTTAGGAAAATCTTTTTTTTTTCTTCAACCAGTTAAAGGTAATTTCTCCGTTGGTGACTCGTACCTACTATAATTTAAAAATGTTTGTTGTTGTATTAATTGCTATTTCAAACAAATAATAAATAAATAAACAGATTACATTTGAAAAAAGTGGAACATTCAGAAGAAAAACAATAATTTTAATTTGGAAAAAAATAAAAATTTTTTGAATTTCCCCAAATTAGATACTATATACCATCAAAAAGTAGAATAATCAGTTTTTCTCTATGGCACCATCTCTTAACAGGCAATAGCTACTCTACAAAGCTTTTCAGTTAACCGTTCGGATTTGGCATAAAATTGTAAGTCGCTTCCATTCATGCAATGGCATGAGCCAAACCTACAAGAGTAAAAATTGCCTATGAAAAGTATTTCGTTTCTCCGTTGGGATTCGGGGATTCAAGTACAAATATAATACGCACAACATGGGTGTATGCAAAAAGCTCGGCCTAGGGCTTCCATGGGTTATTGCTCCATTCAAAGAAACAAAGGAGAAGATGAGAATTACATGGTCATATTTTCACTGAATTGTATTATTATTAAGTGGTTGAAACTAGATGTTGATAACTATTTAAATAACTATGGTACAGTAACTTTAGTGCATTAGATTAGTTTGGCCCTACAGGGTAGTTACTCGTTAGTATTCGAGGGTACCACTCCCTCTGTCTGAACCGAACCTATCATTGAAATAATTTATTAGATCAATAAATTGAAAAATGTTGCTGTCAATTGCCTACTACACAACAAATTTAATATGACATCCATAGCAAGTAGCGTAATAAGTATAGACGAGAAACTTGATGAAGAAAATTAGCAGACAGTTCTGGTGCAAGCAGTACGTGAATCGGTTTACGACTAAGTACAACGGAAACCCATAGGTATTGCTCATAGTCTTTGGAGAAACTCCCAGAACTACAAATGTGTGAACCAAATCACAAGTGGATAACATTCTAGACAACGACGGTAAGCTTCATGTCAGTTATGAACGTGTGCGAAATACAGAGTGCATAGGAAAAATCGACACAAGTGGAGAAACTGGAACCAGAACACTGACTTAAATTTACCTCAAACTGGCGATTGAGAACCAAACAAGTAGCGAATTATAAAGAAGGGAATGCCAGAGCTCACGACAAAAGGTTTTAAGGTCTCTCATGGACGTATAGTTTTTATGCCTGGTGGTCCTCGTTTTACTAATAGGTAAACTAATTTACTTGTTACTTTCAGGGGTTCGTTTCATCAATTCGCTTCTGATATATGTATATATAAGTTTTTAAAGTTTCTGTCTTTAAACTTTCTTATTCTTCGCTATGAAGAGCGTGTGGTCAAAACTTGATAAGCCCCAATTTCGAAATTTAACATATGCAAAAGCGAAAAAACGTAACTTTCGTATTTCTTTATTTTTTTTGTGGAAACTAAGCAAAACTCAAACTTTCAATAATTACACTGTTCGACAAAAATCAATATTTTCAAAAATAACAAAATTCTGATAGAACTCCGAAAAAATAATACGTCACGCGGCTTTTAAAAATGTATAGCTAATTTCTGTTTTACGCGGGCCTAAAGTTTGACCATTTACTGGCTCAAAAATCATTTACGTGTGTTGAGAAAACATTCAATCTTTTAAGTAAAGTTGTTATAGCCGTCTTTGCGAGAAGCAGGAGATGCCTGCTGAGTAGCGATGTCATGGAGTTGAATTCAGCTCACTCGATTGATCTTCTACCTGATCTTCTCAGTTTTATTAAAGGGACAAAGAATATTGGTGCAATAATTCTCCTTTCCTTTTCCTCGTTTCCACTTTTCTATTTTTCTCCTCCCCATCTCCTCTATCTGGGCAAAATTTAATGGTCTAAAAGACCGAGTGCTATGGAAGGTTTATATTTTCCAGCCTATCTCAAAATCTAATCTAATCCAAACCTCTTTTTACTTCTAAATGGGTTGAAATGGCAATTCTTGTTGAAAATTTTAATGCATCGTTGGAGGTATTCGTATTTAATTAACCTTATAATGTTTAATTTGCGAGGTAAAATATATTTTTAGATTTGAAAATACTTACTTACTTTCAACAATACATTTGTTGACTGCATATAAGAGGTGGAAATGTGAAACAGTTTTAAATTTGGGTTAATTTTTACTAAAACTAAGTTTTCAAATTTTTGTTGTTTATTGGATCTATAGTAAAATTTTATGACATATTTTTAGAACTTATTAACCCTCTATAAACCCTTGTAATGGGTAAAAAAGTAATTTATTCTGAAAAGGACAAAACAAATCCGTAAAGGAAGGAGCTAATGGGTTAATATGTTCAAGGAAAATGATTGCTGAACCTTGTATGCAAAATTAATAACTTGACTTATGGTTTATTATACTAAATTTGTTAAAAATATGAGTGAAAAAATTAGATGTAAACTTTTAAAACGCCGAGACACATACATATAATCTTTCTATCGGAGTACTATCAGAAAACAATTTCAGAACCTTGCTAATTTGTTTGTGTTGAACTGTGATATTCGAAAGAAGTAATCAAAATTTTGAAAATCTGCCGACGGAAAAATGTCGTTTTGATTTGAGAAAAAGAACAAAAAACATTTCGAAAAAAGTGTTGCTTATCATGCTTTGACCGCTCTTCCTTCGCTTCTAAAATATGTCCAAACTTACAAAACTAAGTACGCCTTGCTATCAGTGCAACCAACATTTCTTTGCTAAGCTTCTGCACTCACTCATTTCCCGCGAAATCTGATAATTCTAGTATTGCAACAAATCTTTACTATGATTGAAGAGGGTATAATTTTATTCGTTACTTCAACTCGTTAGCGCTTAGCGCTCAAGAAATGTAAGTTCTGATCAGTAAATAGTTTCATAAGTTTGATTCATTTTTAGTTTATGTATAGAAAATTCGTGGTAATGAAGTCTTTCTAATTGCAGAGAATACCTCATTGTGAGAACTCAAGCCTGACAACCTGACAACAACATTTGCTGATAAAATACTAAGTAATTTCATGAAAGTGAAAGTTTAATTTCATATAAGTATTACAAATGTTTTGCCAAAATTAAACTACCTTCTATTGCTATTGCTATTGCTATTGCTATTTGCAACTGCAACGAAACTAACTACTACTACTACTCGTTACTTAATTGGCATTCTACGAATTAACTAACTACATATTTATCTCATTTTCCTTAATTACAAAAAAGAGGCAGCAAGTAAATTAACTTGAAGAGAATACATAGACTTCAAGCGGCAGTGAGAAAAGTAACAATAACAACAGCAACTGCTTTATTTTCTAGTCAAAAGTTCCAAAATTCAACAACATTCTCACTTCATTCACTTACCGAAATGTGCGTCGCGAAAAGGAAATTTCAATTAGCAGCGAGTTCGTTAATACTTCCGCCATCAGTTGTATATACACACCTGGACAAAATAAGATGTATGAACCCAAAAATTTTTAAAATGAAGGAAAAAAATTAATTGGCATGGTCTAGAATCAAAAGGCAAATTGGGGAATCTCCGCAACAAAAGTTCTTCTCGATAAAGCGCAAATCTAACAGGTAGGATTGCTCGCAAAGTTCCTCTGCTTAGAACTGCATTTGAAGAAGATGAAAAATTTTACATTAGTTCATAAAACGTGATGCGTGGAGCGCTGAAACAAAAAAAAATTTGTTGGTAACGATGTGGAAAAAAACGTTCATCGCACGAAAGGCAAAGAATTCGACGTCCGGTTCACAAAGAAAACAGTGAAGCACGGAGGTGGCAGCTTATTGGTATGAGGCTTTTTTTCTTGGCAAGGTATTGGTCCGATACATCAAATTAATGGCGTTATCGATAGATTCGTGTATAAGGATTTGTTGGAAATGGTAATGTTACCATATGCCGAGGATAATATGCCGCTTTTGTGGAAATTTCAGCAGGACAATTATTCTACACATTTATAGCCAGTTGTCAAAGCATGGTTCCAAGAGCATAATGTAGACGTCCTTGTGTGGCCAAGTCAATCCCCAGATCTAAATCCTATTGAGAACCTCTGGGGAGAACTTAAACACCAAAACAAAACGCAGTTATGAAAAAATATTCAAAAAATTTGATACAATATTCCTGTAGAAACTTGTCGGAAGTTGATATCGTCAATGCCCAATGCCCAGAAGAATCGAAAAAGCCATCAAGAATAATGGTGGATAATCTGGGTATTAATGCATTCTTACTAATTCAGTAAAATACGGGACCATAACTAGCAATTTCAATATTTATTCCTAACTTTTTTGTGCGTTTGTGTATTATTCTGTCCAATCGAAAATCTGTGTATTTTATGAATTAACCAAAATTTAAGTTATTTTTTAGAGTTTTTAAAACCTTTTATGTTTTGTTGTGACGCCGAAGTATGTTTATGTTGAAAACTAATTTATTTTTTGAGGGATAATAAAAAATGTATGAAAGCCAAGCTTTTTTGAACAAAAATATGTTCACACTTATTATTTTGTCCAGGTGTGTACATAAATATAATATGGTATAACTTCGTTGAAATCGTTTGAGAAAGTAGAAGTTAACGTTAACGAAGAAGAGGTTGTAAAAGCGGAATTCGTGTTTCTGCCTGCTGGAATGAAAATGTATGGCTGCTTTGTGCTTTTCTGTTCACGTTGTTGTGACTGTAATGTCATGTTGACTGTTGACTGTTGACAGTTACAATAATATTAACTACTCCACCTACAATTGTTCTTAATTCATTCATTCATTCACTCACTCATTCAACGTTCCCCCATTTTATGTAATCCATTCATTAATTGCTGAATTGTGTTTTTGACGTTGTCTCAATGTGGGAGAAGCAGCAGTTAAGCAGGAAGGAGTAGCAAGTTATGGAGGAGTATTAAGCATTTCCTGTTGATTTTCTTTGACATTCTTGAATAAAATTTTATTGATTAGTTTTTCTTCCCTTTGAATTTACTTCATTTACGTAATTGTCGTAAGGAAAACAGGAGTTGAATGCTTAAGTTTGATTTAGATCTGCTAAAAGAATTCTGTAGATTGCAGTTTTTCTTAACAAAAAATTTAATTTTGTTTCAGTTTTACTCGTTACTCGTTATTATTAATTTATTAATAAGAACAATTTTTAATTTTAAAAAATATGGTATAATTTTATTATTAAATATCTTCCTACTTATGAACAACTTAAATGAAACGTATGTACTTTAAATGAACACTTCCTACTCGTTCACTTTACCAACTCGTTCGTTCATATCATTAACTATTCAAATAAGTGTATATGAACCTATTATTATCTACTTTCACATCAACTGCGTATATGATTAAAAAATCACTCATGCGAAGGTGTATCTCGAAAATATTGCAGTGCATTTACGCTAATCACTAGTTTTAAAATAAAAGTACTCTATAATTAATTAATATAAAGCTGCTGTATGTTGTAAAATGATTTATAATTAACATGCAACACGATACGGTTCACATTTTGGTTTTGCTACTGCAGCAACTGTGACGCATGCATACAAATTATCATAATCCAAAAACATTAACATTTGGTGGCAACCAAAGCGAAAACTAGTGCGCAAAATGAGCGCAAAAATATAGGGTGATCCATCTCAAATCTGGAATTCGAACTACTGGTTATTTTGAGTGTGGCAACTCTAATGTCATTTGTATGGTGAATCTTCTAACTACCAAAAGTGTAAGAAAATTATGTTCAAATTTCGGTAGAAGAGAAGTGCGTTGTTGACAAGCCAATGCACCCTCAACGAGTAACTATTTGGTGTGGTTTTTGGAATGGCGATATCATTGGGCCAGTTTTTTTTGAAAATGTGGAATGAAGATGCGTTATAGTGATCCAGAATCACAAGTGTTCCACAATTAATCGGAAGAATTGTACTTTCGAATATTAAAAACCACACTGAAAAAATATAATACGTTTCTTATCGTATTTACAGCAAAGTTGAAGTATAAATGGTCAACCCTGTACATACTGTACAGCTTTTCTACATACCGGAGAAAATAAATGTAAACCAATATTAATAAAAAGGATGAACATTAAAAAGGATAACAACAACGACGATATAAATATCGACAATACCAACAATAACAACCACAAAACCAACATTCTCAACAACAGCAACAAAGTATAGAGAACATGGCACGAAACAGGAGGGGATAACTAAAAGTTTTCAAAGGTCACATTTACACGATACTTCATCTTCAAATTTGTTGTTGTTTTCCCTCTGGAATTGGAAATTGGACACTTCTGTGAGAGGAAATTTATTGAAATTCTGCATGGTTATAGATGACACAAGAGCAACATTTAAAGGAGGATGAGAGATAATGTAAATTTGGAAGTTTTATGTGATCACCAAATTCCCATGCGCGACTCATTTGATTGTCGAAGCAAGTGGGTGAGAATAAGAAAGAAAGCAGTAGTGAATTAAACAATGGTAGTTACTCTAAAGAATTAATAGAGAGGTTGTTTGGCTTATCCTGTAACCTTGCTTTGTCCTTGGAAAGTATTATATCCCAAGGGCGGAGAACACAAAGAGGTTCTCTATATGAACAACTGGGTACTTATGAACTGGCGAAGCTAAGAGTATTGCTTGATGAGAATCAATCTAGCCATCAAAGCACCAATTTATTACTACTATTTGGAAATATGAAAATGTCTTATACAGGGTGATTTTTTTAGAAGTGTGGTTTTCAAGAAGAAATAATGTTTTAAAAACTTCAGGCAAGTGCCGCCGCGTCTGATTCGAATAAATTCCACCCTAGAGGCCCAATTTTCGCCCCCTTTTTTAGCAATTGGGGCCGTATGTCAGTAATAACGCGCCGAATATTCTCTTCCAATGCGTCAATCGTCTCGGGCTTATCTGCATAGACAAGCGACTTCACATAACTCCACAAAAAATAGTCCAGCGGTGTTAAATCGCACGATCTTGGAGGCCACGCCACAGGCCTACGACCAAAAAGTTTCCTTCAATACATTTCGTTGGCTGTATGGCATGTCGTGCCGTCTTGTTGGAACTAAAGGTCGTCCACATCAACATCCTCCTATTCAGGCTAGAAAAAGTCATTAATCATGTCCCTATACCGTTCCCCATTGACTGTAACATTATGACCGGCTTCATCTTTGAAGAAATGGTCCATATTTCTGTCTGCCCATAGAGCACACCAAGCAGTGACTTTTGAGGATGTGACGGCGTCTCAACAATAGCTTGTGGATTATGATCACTCCAAATGTGACAATTTTGCTTATTAATGTACCCATTCAACCAAACGTGAGCTTCATCGCTGAACAAAATCCGTCGCGCGAACCGAACCATTATTTTGGTAATAGACTTGCACGATATGCAAACGTTGTTCAAGAGTAAGTCTATTCATTATGAAATGGCAAACCAAACTGAGCATAAATCAAGTGACAGCTGCCAAAAAGACCAAACTCCGAAAAAAGTATTGCCAGATTGAAACCCACACTTCTACAAAAAAACACCCTTTAATTAATAGAGAAAAGCTTCCACTTTATGGGAACAGGTAAAGATATTCGTTGACAAAATACCATATGTATATGCTTTCAGCTACTAGTAAGGATTTCCATCTTATACTTTCATAGACCAGAAGTCAACAAACTGGTCAACTATTGGCATATCTGGTCAACTGAACAGTTATGCTTGTGGAATGGAATTAACTCATGACAGTTGAAGAAATTGAAAAGAATCTAATAAAACTGGCAACATCTAGACTAAGTATATATCTCAAAATGATTAAAGTACAAAGCCAAATTAGAATAAATCAAGTCACGTGAAGACAAGTTAAACGAATTCAAAACGAATAAATTGAAGTCATACAGAAATAAGTCAGATAAAGTTAATACAATATATAAAAACTCAGCTACTTCTAGTCAGAAGTATTTATGTCAGACAAAATCAAGTCAGATTAAGTACATACCCGAATGAAGTGAAGTTAAATGAATTTAAATGGGATCCAATAAAGTCAAGGTAAGGTCACAAAAAGGATTCAATGAAGTTATAACAAAATCAATATGTTCAAACAAAAATTGTGGAATCAGATAAGATTTGTAGGAGAGCAGGAAGGACATATATCTGCGATAGTAACCAGGCCGTTGTGGTCACTGTGGCATAGTGGTAGTGCGTTGGACTGCTACGCCGAGTGTCCGGGGTTCGAATCTCGGCGCAGGTAAAATCAAAAAGTAGAAAAAATAATTTTTCTACACGGCACCACCTCTTGGCAGGCAATGGCAAACCTACAAGAATAAAAATTGCTATGGAAAGCTTTTCACTTCGCCGTTCGGATTCGGCATTAAATTGTAGTTCCCTTCCAATCATGTACAAATATAACAAACACAATATGAGTGGATGCGAAAAGCTCGGCCTAGGCCCTCCATGGGCTGTTGTGCCATTAAAAGTAAAGTAAAAGTAACCAGGCCGTTACACTATTGTAACATTGTTCCATTCTAGAAAAGGAAATCACATGTTGAAGAAACGTAAGAAGTAAGTAGAAGAATAGAACGAGGTTTCGACCTAATATTTTCCTGCAAAAAGTCAGAGTAAAAGGTAGATTGGTATAAGATAAAATTAAGTTATGTTAGGTCAGGTTATGCTGTTGTTTCGTTCTCCAATTACATGGAGAAAGCAATTAGTGACTATTTGTTACTATGGCACTAATTGGTTAGTTAAAACTAAAGTTTTACTGCTATTCCAGATCTCAACAAATTTCAGCAGAAACTTATACTGGAAATGAATGCTGTCCCAAAGGTTTCGAGTTTATGGTTTGGTAGAGCCCGACAGTTACACAAGAAGTGTTTTTGAGTTTCGATTTCTTCGCTGTCATGACTACTACGGGGCAAACAGCCAGAATGCTGCTTGTGAGCTATGTGACCCGTACATAAAGCTATTGAAATAATGTGTTTAAGCCTATAGAAAATTAGCTCCCTTCGCGAATTTTAAGGCAGATATAACTTGTTCCGACTGGAATATGTCCAGCGGAGAACCATAGTCAGGGCATCGACATTTCCATTACCACTGATGTTCCTATAGCCGGGTACACAAATGAATGTTAAATTAATTTGTTGTCAAATTTTCACTCATCCACTCGGATAAAGGATAAACTAATTAGTCACTTATGTTTTTGAGAGCCATTAGTTAAGTAAGTCTTGATAAGTAAAGCATAAGTGAGATATCAAAATCAGTGAAATAATAACTTTTGAACATTGGAATATATTTCAAATATAAATAAATTATGTACACATTAATTCAGATAAGTTACAAGCCGATTGAAAATTAAAGATATCATCAGAAAAAGTTGTTAAAACTTAGCAAACTTTTGTTAGTCCTTTCGCGTGGTATGAAAGTTAAAAGCGCTCGGTATTGATTTCAATTGCTAACAACCAACACCACGAACTCATACCAACGCAACTCCGCTCTCTATTGCAGATTAGTTGCTATGCACGCATACAAACAAATGCAAATACATAATATTTTTATTCTTTTATTGACACATTCAACATACAATGCAGAGCATTATGTTTATTGGATGGAAGATTGATAGGTGGGAGGGAGAATGAGAGAGGGAATGCAATCACAGGCCACCGATAAAGAGATAGATGCTGGTATTTTAGGTTCGATTTTAAGTTAGGTTATGTTAGAAGGGCTGTCTTTACTTAATAGGACAATCTTAGGCCAGCAAAGCATTTGACAAAGTCAATCATGACCTTCTGATCAAAATGTTAGGTTTGATTGGTTTCCTGCGCTTGCTTTTATGATTCATATTCATATATCACTAACAGAAAACAAAAGGTGATCTTCCGAAATGCTGTGTCAAAAAGCATTGCTGTTACTTCCATGGTTCATCAAGCTAGCCAACTGGAATGCTTATTTTTTCTTCTGTTCATTAAAGATTTGCCGTCTGCAATTCGAAATTGCAAAATCATAATGTAAGCTGATGATGTAAAGTTGCTCTTATCTTACAACTCTGTAATCCAGAAAAACAATAATTTTTCAAAATGTTACCGATGATTACTTAACCTTTCAGGATCACACTCTGAATAATGTATTGATATTTGTTGATTTTTGGTATGACCATGGACTCCAAATTAAGTTTTAATCGTGCATATCAACTCGTGTGTGAACAAAACTTAACGTTTTTTAGGGTTTATTAAACGTTGGTAAAACGAATTTAACGACGCTTACTACTGTGGGCAAAAAGTAGTAAGACTTTGTTCATAATTTCAATTTTTTTTATTCATTCTTCCAAATCTATTTCGTCCCCTTCAAAGTAATCCCCCCCGGTCCCAATACACTTGTGCCAACGTTTCTTCCAATTCTCGAAACAGTTGTTAAAGTCAATTTCCGGAATAGCCCGCAATGCGCTTAGCGATTCATGTTTAATGTCTTCAATTGACTCAAAACGGTGTCCACGAAGCGGTTTTTTGAGTTTAGAAAATAGCCAAAAGTCACACGGTGCTAAGTCAGGCGAATAGGGTGGTAGGGTGGTTGCGGAACGAGAACGATATCAGTCGAATTTTTGGCAAAATGGTCTCGTAAAACCAATGCAGTGATTTTGGAACCAATCGTGCATTCACTTTTCTTAGGCCCAAATGATGTTTTATGATGGATGATGGTTTTCACTGATCCTTCCGATATTCCAACGATGCCAGTAAGGTCTCTGACTGTTAATCGTCGATTCTCGAGCACCAATTCCTTGATTTTATTGACCAGACGTGTTGATCATCAGTTGATGTTGATGGCCGTCCTGGACGTGGTTCGTCGTCAACGCGTTCTCGACTATCTTTGAACAATTTGTACCAATCAAAAAAACACTTGCTCGCGACATACAATTATCACCGAAGGCCTTTTGCAACATTCTGAACGTTTCGGCACCAGAAATTTGATTCCGCACACAAAATTTAATGGAACTTCTTTGTTGAATAATTTCACTCATTGTGAAAATCGCCGAATGCACTTTTTGTACTTCAGAAAGACAAGCGTATACTAAACACTAATGATTATTTTGATGTGACATTTGGCACAGATGGCACTGACAGTCATACCAACCTTAAAAAAATAATATTTTGATAAATGGGTTTCCGCGCGAAATTTAAATTGAAAAGTCTTACTACTTTTTGCCCACAGTAGTATACAACAGAAAAGCTATTTACTTCACACGTTAGACCCATTATTGAGTATGCATCTTCTGCCTGGAATCCGCAACATAATTGCTACATAAGAAAAATTGAGTCGGTTCAAAATCTTGAATCTTCCCCCTTATGAACATCAATTAAAACTAATTAATCTACCGACATTGATAAGCAGAAGAAAAATGTTGAATACAATATTTCTTGCAAGGCTTTTGAATGGCATTTCATCAACTTCGTGTCTATTAAATGAAATAAACTTTAATATACCCTGAAGAAGCTCTCGTTACTTTATTCCTGTTAAACTTAGCATATGCAGAACAAACTATGCTCAAAATTATTTTTTTCATGGATTAAGTATGTAGAAATTTTAATGAACATTATAATCTATTTAGTTTTTATGATTCACTATGATGCGCTCATCAAAACCATCAAAAACGCACCATTCTAAATTGATAAAACCTGTTGACTTTATATTTGTGTTTGTATGGTAAGTCCGAATGCTCTATCCGTATCCGTTCTATCCAACTTAAAATTGTTTGAAATGTAACTTATTTATGTTAATTAATTAATTAATAAATTTTTTAGTACATAGTTTAAGAATTTGTGTATAGTCTGTAAGATATTATCACTAAATAAGTACCATACCTTATAGAGTCCATACTGACTATAGAGAGTAGGGACTCTATAAGGTATGATGGTACTTACTTAGTGATAATATCTTATAGAGTCCATACTGACTATAAAGTCCGTCGGGACTTGTATCCAGTTGACTTAATACATAATAATAAATAATAAACCACCAGACCAGGACGGAAATCGAACCCGAAACCGCGCTGGTGAGAGTCTAGTGCGCTACCCACTACACTATCGAGATCGTCTGGGTATTTTATATAATATTGAATTCATATTATTATACTGCATTTACACATAATATTTTTTGCATTTCATTAGAGTTTATGTTGTTTTTTGTTTGCGCTGTGAAATTAGGATTTTCGATACATGTTGCTGTTGTTGTTTAACAATATTTAAACATTGCCGCATATTTCATATAATTAAGCTGTATGCCAAATAAAAAAAAAATGTAGATGTATTTAGAGCAAACTTAATTTTACTGTGCTCAATGCAATTATGCACTGTAATTAAATGCAAAATTAATTTTGATTAAAGGCGCACATTCTTTGATGCTGATAATGATGAGCTTTTTCATACTCATAGGTACTTCGTATAATTGCATATTTGCAGTAATTAAAAGATTTTCCATTTGTGAATATGGTACGAGTATATAATAACTTCAGTTCATTTACGTCGGCGTCACTTTAATTTGTAATTTTAATTATGCAAATATTTTGGTTGTGTTGCTGGCGAGATTTTTCACTTGTGCTTAGATATGTATGCAATAAAAGTTAAAATTAATTAATGCTGCTCTTATTACCGAGGTAAATAATTATGTAAATATAAATTTATGTACGCATATGGGATTGTTGTCAATTAAAAACTAAAACGCAACAAAGCAGCAGGTGATGATGTCATCCAGGCCAAACTGCTGCTCGCTGACTCCCACACAACTGCGGCGCTCCTGCTCCCACACATTACTGCTGCCTGGGAAAGCGAGAATTTCCTCAAGCATGGAAAAAGGGTATTGTTGTAAAGCTTCCAAAAAAGGACGACCTCCGCGAATGTGACAACTGGAAATGAAACACGCTGCTAAATGCCATCTACAAAATAATAGCAATAATCATCCTCGAGAGGCTGCAACCCATCGAGCAAACATTGCGGGACGAGCAAGCCGGCTTTCGACCCCATCGAAGTTGTGTCGACCAATCCAATACTCCAATCCAGAGTCATAATAGATCAGTCTATTGAATGGAGAACACCGGTATACCTACTTTTCGTTGACTTCAAGAAAGCCTTCGACACCATTCGACGATCTGCAATATGGGATGCCTTAAAGAAAAAAGTGGTTCCCACGAAAATCATCCAGCTCTTGAAGGCACCCTACCGCTATTCAGAACTCACTGTACTTCATAACGGTAACATCAGCACTCCATTTACATCAGCATCAGGAGTTAAGCAAGGCTGTCCACTTTCATCTCTCCTCTTCGCCACTGTACTCGACGAAGTCATGCTCGAATTCGTGTCGAAAAGTAAAGGCATTAAATGGACACTTTCTTGGGAGCTCCACGACCTAGATTATGACGATGATATCTGCCTTGTGCCACACAAACTGTCTGACATACAGTACAAAATCGACCAGCTAGTTGCTGAGGCTCAAAAGGTTGGCTTAGAGATAAACATCTCGAAAACCAAAGCAATGAGAGTCAACAACACCAGCAACAATAGTATCATCATCGAAGGGCAAGCAGTACGGCAGCGTAGTCTCAACGAATGGTGGAGCCGAAGTAGATGTGGAGAAGCGGCAGCGTAAAGCTAGATCGGCGTTTGGACGATTACAGCGCATATGGCAAAGCTCACAGATCTCAAGAAGAACCAAACTGAAGATCTTTAACGCATGCGTAAAATCTGTACTGCCATACGGTAGCGAAACCTGGTTAAATTCAAACTCCATCACTCAGAAACTAGAGGTATTTGTAAACAAATGTCTTCGCATAATATGCAGGGTGTTCTGGCCGAATACCATCACGAACGAAGAAATCTGGCGACTGACGGAGCAGGACCCTATTGCTAAACAAATAAGATTTCGTAAATGGTGGTGGATAGGTCACACACTGCGAAAGCCGGTATCAGCAGAACTGCGTTAGACTGGAACCCTCAAGGTCACTGGCCCCTGGGCCCCCGGACGGCCGCGCAACACCTGGAAGCGGACCATTGGAAGTGAACTGAGAGCAGCTGAAGAATCGTGGAACGTTGTCAAAAGAATTGCTAACATTAATGGCTAGAATAAGATGTTTTGTTGAAGCCATATGTTCCCAAGTAAAATAAATCAGAAAGAAAAAAAAAAAATGGGATTGTTGTATGAACAGATGCAAACTTTTACGGACAATGAGGCAGCTACTAACCAGCATTTTCTAATGTAAATCTAATGTGCATAGTTACTTGAAATTGTTTTCACAGGATTCGGATATTATTTTTTAATACCTAGCAAAAGAACTGCGTTTAGAAAACTGTTGTGCATGGTGATTTAAACTCACAACCATTAGTAAATATTACGCATATTTTACCTATACAATTTAAATTCGCTATGCTCGAATGCAGTTGTTACTAAAGATACTCGTAGCATTTGATTGCTGCATCAAAATAGAAACTAAGTAAACACTTATAGTTTAAATAATCTGCAACATTTTGTTGCAATAACAATGAAAAAACAATTATTATAATGCATTTTTTATGCAGAAGAGTAAAGAAGAAAAATATTATGGAAAAGAAAATAAAAATAATAAAAGCATTTCTTACTGTGCTCCTTTCACGACTTCCTTCTGGCTATTGTTTAAAATTTGTAAAAAGCACAAGGAAATTGTAGCTGAAGTGTCGATTAAATACTTGAATATATAATATTATAAGTATGTATATGTAGTAAAAATATAGAAAACTTATATATGTAAGTACCAGAAAAATGAAAAAAATTATATTCGTTACTGGTCGCCATTAAAATCTATTGTACTCCTGACGACTTTAAGTGTCCTGCAAAGTAAAGTGTTCATACTTTAAGGCCACACATTTATTGTGGTACTGTTTTCAAAAATTAAGTGAATAATAAATACAAATTGCAACTCGTTGCTGGTTACTCTCGATTTATGTGCTGAAAAACACTAATTTCTTTGTTAAACTCCGACCGTGGATAAGTCAGTTTCTAGAAATCAATTTATAAAAGATATACTACCTTAATTTGGAACATTAAAAGAAGCACAGACATTTATATTAATTTTACGTTACTTAACCCTCACAGGTTATAAGGGTGTTTTATTCGAGCCACGGTAGAGGAACACGCAGAAAAGGACGCCCAAATCTCCGTTGGAAAGACCAGGTAAAGGGGGACATGACTGCACTTGGTCTTATCAACTGGCGGCAGCGCGACTAGGCGACTAGCGAAGCTTTATAGAGGCGACAAAGACCGATCATCGGTTGTAGTCTCAGCTAAGTAAGTAAGTAGTAACAATCACAGCGTAACTCCCTGTTTCAGGCTTTCAATCTTTATCTATGTGATATTTCTGAAAAAAATTAGCTCACAATAAGAAAAAAAAAAAAATTTGGAGTAAAATTACCCTTCACAAACTTCAAAACTGAATGAAGAAAATAAAGTGCGTCTTCGGTTTAAATAATAGAACACCACCAAATTTATTTCGCACTTTTATGCTTTATCATAAAATATTCAGCCAAAAATTAGAACGAAAACATTCCCAAAATACATAGAATTCCCTGAGTCTAGAGAAAAACACTATAAGATGATGTTGCTATCAATAAATCTAGTCCGATTATGTCAAACGAATACATGTTTCCAAGGTGAAATTACAGGCAACATTTTGTGTGAAGACAGTTGTGTAATTAGTCGCTAGTGTAAAAAGTAACATTGATCACGAAAATGAGTGAAATATCTGCTGAGTGAAATACGCTGTGTGATGCTTTGGTCGCTGTCACATGACGAAAATCAGTGAAATATCTGCTGAGGGAAATACGCTGTGTGATGCTTTTGTCGCTGTCACGTAGTGGTAGTGCGTTGGACTGTTACGCAGAGTGTCCGGGTTCAAATCTCTGCACAAGCAAAATCAAAAAGTAGAAAATACTGGCAGGCAATGGCAAACCTGCAATAGTGAAAATTGCATATTAAAAGCTTTTCACTTAGCCGTTCGGATTCGGTATACAACTGTAGATGCCTTTCATTCATGTACAAATATAACACGTACTACATGAGTGGATGCGAAATGCTCGACCTAGGCCCTCCATGGGCTCTTTGCGCCATTAAAAGAGAGAAAGAAGATGCTTTATTACTATAGAAAAAGTATAACCGCTGCAAAAACAGCTCACAAATTTAGCCGGTTTACAGTGAGGATGCTGTGAATGAATGCCAGACCCAGGAGTGGTTTGGTCGATGTTTCGGTACCACATGAATTAACGGAAAGAAATTTGATTGACCGAATTACCATCAGTGAAACGCAACGAAAAATAACCATTTTTGAATCGAATTATTACGGGCGATGAAAAGTGCATTTGATACGAGAATATCCAAAGCAGGCGATCATGGTCAAAGGGCAGTGACCCTTCACAAACGACTTCAAAGCCTGGATTGACGGCAAACAAGGTTATGTTGAGTGTTTGGTGGGTTTGCAAGGATATTCTCGATTACTAGCGACGGTTTTTTACTGCTCTCAACTTGACCGCCTGAATGAAGCGACCAGAATTGGTCAACAGGAAGGGACAATGCCAGGCCTAACACTTCTCTGATGGCTCGGAACAAATTGACGGAATTTGATTGGGAAGTTTTAACGCCCGGACGTTGCGCCGTCTGACAATCATTTGTTTCGGTCTCTGCAAACCTCTCTTAGTGTTAAAAAATTTACCGACCGAGGAGCCGCTGAAAATCACTTCACCAAGTTTTTTCGCCGATAATAAAGACTATTTTTATTCAAAAAAATTCCGAAAAAACAGCGAATATTTTTTTATGAGCTAATATAAAGTAGATTTTTAGTGCATTTTTAAGCAATAGTCTTCATTCTTATTTAGCCTTCAGAGGGCAAAATCCTTGGGAAGGTTAAAGTATATGTAATTTCAAATCAAAGTTACAGTGAAAATGTTCTACTCGCTACTTAAAAATCTTATATTTTTATTTGTGTTTGTATTTCTAATGGAGGTATTTTAAATGTAAACACTAAATTACAAGTATGTAGAAAGGTACTTCTACTACCATGGCATAACTTGTCAAAAATAACAATACGAAATTGCTCAACCATTAAGTTAATTAATGCAAACCTAAACTTCATGAGCAAAATTCAAGCAGTGCTTATACCAAAACTTTAACAGTTCTTTTATTTTGCTTATTCTTGGCAATTGACATGATTGCGCCTATAAATATGCTACACTTGGCAGTGATTATTTCTATACACTTGGAGGGTTGAAGGGAGTGGAATTTGCTCAAAACCTTTTCGGTGCTTTTATCTTCTTTTTTTTAGTAACAACATTATACAATTTTGGCATACAACACAAACATTTTCAACCTTTAATGTTGTCATCATGTAGGAACGGAAAACAGAATAAAAAATGCAAACTGCCCGATTTCCTAAAGAAAATAACCATTTATGCTAAGTAATTGCTAAGATGTTTAGTTTTTCTCTCACTCTCATTTGTTTACTTTTATGCCAAAAAATAAAATGGCAATTAATGGAAGTATCTATATTTAGTAAACACTTTAAGCAATGCTTTAAGATAATCTAGAACTATTCAATATTATGCACTCGAAATTGATACTAGAAAATATTTATTGAAATACTCACGTACTCATGGTGCCTTTTCACTATTATGGATTTTACGTTAGCAAGAGTTCAAGGTTATAATACGAGTATATGAATACGAGGATACAAATTGAAATATACAGCATGCCATTTCATATGTTTTTATAGTTTTCATTTGGCAAACAATTTATGTGCCGCGAGGAATTTATGCCTGGATAGGCAATTTGTTGATTAACTACGGTTGACCTTCGCTCATTTTTATGCCTTTTTGTGTCAACTGCAAATGTGCTCATGAAATATGCATTTTTATACCGATGAAACATGTATGGTATAAGTGTAGTTAGTTAAAAATCAGAGTCAATAAAGATTTCAGCTTAAATTCATAGGTATCAATTGTTAGACATTGACAGCACAATAATCCAATTTGTATAGAAACTATATACAATTGCAAGGAAAATTCTGTCGGAATATAGTCGGAATCTTCTTTTCCTGATACCATCTTTGAAAAATACTTCATTTACATTTTGAGCCTTTTTCATGCAGGTTTAGAAGTCGCCTAAACTTCTTCTGCACTTTTACTGCTGTTTACTCCATCTGACCTCTAGTGGTGACATAAACAAGATAAAGAGAGCATACCATCGAAATTATTTTCGATGTATTTTTCGCAGGGAACACGTTCCCGCTATGAGTACCCAAATTTAGATTTTGCAATGTTGTTAAATACCCGGATACGTGGAGAAATAAGCGTTGGAAGAAATATTTTGTGTCTGTGTTTTTCTCGTGGAACACTTTCATCCAACTAGATCCAATTTTTCCTAACGTTCGTTTCGAGAGTAAGTATGTTTTTTGTTTATGTCTTTACGATGCTCCGGATGGAGAAAACTGCATTAAAAGCGCATAAGAAAGTTGGACGATGAATGGTAAAATGGCGCTGATTCACCCGATTGATAGAGGACGAAAGGATGAGAGTATGACTCATAGTCATATTGATAGATGGCGCTGCTCATCAGTTTCTGGTATAATTTGACATTTCAAACAAAAATTTTATTATATCAAACAAAAATCATTAGAAATTTCTAGAGCTGAAAGAATGAGCGAATATAGGCAGAAAAAAACAAAAGCGGCGTAGAAACAGCGAGAATGTAGACTCCGTCGAAAAAACGAGGCACAACAAAATTCAGATTCTGCTATGTGAAAAAACCCAAACAAATTTTGCAGAGTGCGTTGCAAACGATCAAAATTAAGTTAATACAAATGTAGCACACCTGCGATCAGAGAATCATCAAATTGAACTATACAAGGCTAATCGTTTGCTTAAATCAGCACATCGTTAAAAATTCCTTCGGCCACGCCTGTAATGTCTGCGATAGACTCTGGTTTTTACAACATTACTAAACCTAACCTGAAAACCCAAAACGCAAACCTTCTGAAGAACGACCTTATTATACAAATTTATGATTTTGAACGAGTTACGATTGCAACTTCATCTCGCAAATATGTACACATACAACAGATCTAATCATGAGTTAGCGTTTGTTACAAAATCTATAAGTCGACATAAGTATTCGTATTTTCTTACTTAATCGTAAATATATGCGACACTCTTCAGAAACACCACGAACACCAAGTAACGAGTACGATTTCAGTTTCAATATTTGCAAAGTGTCAAATAGAATTTGCTAGAAAATCAATAAAATGTGACTTACTTAATGTACACATACACATACACATACACTACACCTACAACTACCTAATATTAAAGCTTTGAAATGATAACTTTAAGCAAAAAAAAAAAAAAAAATACCCGAAACTATATTGCCAACAGCAACATGGCTATAAACCAAAGTGCTATTTTCCCCTTTTATTTTTCTTCTTTTCGCCATTTGTGTTTTTCTCTTTGTATTTGTTGGCAAACGGAAACGCACCGAAACGAACACGTGCAGAGCAAAAGAATCAGCAGATTTTCGTTTCACTTTTTTCCTCCGGTACCTACTTAACTGAGAGTAGGTAGTAGTAGGTAACAATTCAGCGGAAAATAAACATTTACAAGCATAGCAAATAATGAGTATGGGAGCAGGAAAATAAACTTTTTGAATGCCAAATTGTTTCAGTTTATTCTACCAAAAGAAAAAAAAAAGAAATATGTTTGTTTCTTCACCGTTCATAGTCATCTTGTTTTGGTTTTCTTTTCCTTTTCCGTCTTTATTTTTTGTAACTTATTATTCGCACGCAATAAATTGTACGAGTAACGTTGAATTTGCACGCTGCTGCTGCCGCTTGTATTTGCTCACGTTCGCGCAGATAATATCTAGTATGCAAGATTAACTTGAACTTTTCTATGTACAGTTGTTGGTGGGTGTTTCTTCATCTTAAGCTTAAAGCTAAAATATAGAGTAAACTACTGATTTAAATAGTTAATGTTGGCTTTGACAATGAATGGAACACAAGATGAACTTAAGTATACATAGATTGAACGGCAAATATAGTGCAGGATCCATAGAAAGAAGGAAGATTGTCCTTGAGCACTCAAATACTAAAAGTAAAGTATCGTAATTAAGCTTACTTGCCATAAGAATAAAGAAAAGAAATTCTGAAATCTTAGCTTTTAATTGCAGATTAATTACGGAACTGTGAGACAGAGGAGAAATATTCATACAAATGCAGAGGAATTCATGGGTAAAAAGTGATTAAACAAGGTGCTTGATTACTATTTTTGAACATTATTTTGTCACAAAACAACACCGATCTTTAAGGGTAAATTATCGAAATTAAATTATATTAGGATATATACAAACATACCACTTTACATAGTGTTACATTATTCCTTACTGAAAGTATTGAAAATGTTTTATTTTCTCTACATCCATGTTAACTTCTTCTAAGTTCGTTTAGCTAAGTCTCATTTATTGAGTGTTGTATTAGTGAAATTCACCTTCTTCACCACACCATAACAATTCTGTTATTAACTATTCTTTATGCATGGTTTCTTGCAAGAATTTGCCTTCACATCAACGTTTCTTTTATCTTTTTGTGAAGTTTACTTCTTTAGAATCGATTTTATATTTACGAGGGAGTAAAAGATGATCGTGGCAAAACTGAAATTGTCACGGAAATGCAGGGCAGTAAAGTACGAAAAATATGAGGATGCATATATATATGCACATATATAAGTAAATGATGGGCACCACATATGCATCCACATGTATCCACGAGTATGAATCAAACTCGATCGATAGAGGGCGTTGATTTGCGTATGAGTCAAACTTGATTGATAGAGGACGCTGAGTATGAATCATACTCGATTGATAGAAGGCGCTGCCCATCAGTTTCTAGTAAAATTTGACATTTCAAACCAAATTCATATTCCGCTATTTGAATTTCATTGAAAAACAACTCGCAAAGACTTCTGCGGAGAGACAGTATTAATGGAAAATGAGTTCATTAGAGTCGACAATACTCATGTAATTGAGTCCCGACGAATGTCCTCAGATTATACAGCACCAGGCAGTCATTGAGGTGGTCTAAGTCAACGAAAGAGACTTTTCCGAAAATCTTTCCTCCGAGAAGAAAAAGAAAACAACTCTCATTAGCTTAACCAAGTTTGCCAAATTTCTAGTCAAACTTATAACATTCGCGAATTCTCAGACCGGCAATTGGCAAATTTTGCACCTGTTGAGCTCATACAACAAGAATATTTTGATGTTGATGATTATTATAATGATGATAATTATAATGATATAGCAAATAAATTCGCATGCTTTGAGTATGAATATTTTTATTAAGATGATGATTCTGCAGAAGGCGTTGCATGCTTTGGAATGTTTCAAAATGAAGTTAATACAAATGTAGCACACCTGGGATCAGAGAATCATCAAATTGAACTATAGAAGGCTAATAGTTTGCTTAAATCAGCACATCGTTAAATATTCCTTCGCACACTCCTGTAATATCGGCGATAGACTCTGGTTTTTACAAGATTACTAAGCCTAACCTGAAAACTCAAAACGCAAACATTCTGAAGAAGTAAACGTAGGGCGTCCTAATGACGCACAAAATTTTGTTTCCATTTAAATTTTTTCAATATCCTTCATTCCATCTATTTGAGCTCCTTTCACTTGAAACTCTTTTTGCCCATATTTTGTTTATGTACATAGATTCTTTAAGTGTGCAACTATGTTTAAGCTCAATAACTTTTTAAAGGCCATCATTTCTAGCAAAAACAAAAAATAGCCATATAAAAATTTTACTCGTTATCTTTTATAACACTAATTTTCTTTTGCGTTTTAGTAGCTTGAAGAAGCGCATTTTTTCAGTACTTAAAGTAGAAAAACTATAAAAAGGAAAAGCTATCATAAAACCTAACTAACTTTATGTTTATGCGTTGAAAATTGCAAAAACACAAGCTGCAGCTGCTAAAACTAAAAACTAGCGAGTGAACATAACAGTAGCGAGTTATTTGTAAATTAATGACTTTGATTAAAGGAAAAATTTGCGATTTTCATTAGGATTTTGAACATTTTCACTTGTATCAAAGAGGAAAGTAAAAAAATAAATAATTAATTCGTCAGTTCGTTGCAGCATACACTCTTTCGCTACTCATTTGATTGCATTCTGTATGCACAAATGTGTGTGGGTGTGGGTGTGTGTGCGTGTGTGTGTGTGTGTTTGTGGCTAACACATAAAAACTCGTCGATCTAATTTTTGTGGTGAATTTCAATTATCGTTGATGGGCGCAGTTCTTGGTATTTCATTTTAACTTTCACATTCTCTTTTTTCCTTTTTCTTCCTTCTGCTTATACTTCCGTTTCTTGTTTCACTTCGCATGGTAGTTTTTCTTTGGCTCTAGTTTTTGTGTTTGCTACAGCGTGTGCACTTGTGTGGTTCAGATGGTATTATTTTTTGCCAGATTTCGTGAAGGTAGATTAAGTTTAAAATTGATGTTACTTCCTTATTTTTGCTCTGGTTTATTTTGAAGATATTTCTTTCTGCTTCTGTGCTCAGTGTTAAGCAAAAGTTTAATTTGATTTTTGGTAGGGTTTTTGTGCGCGAGTCTAATATGAAAATCGTATTAAAATTTTTTTCTGTGGTATTAGTGCTTGCGCTTTACTCACCACTGTAATTAAATTTGTGCAACAAGTACTGCGAGCCAAAAGTCAAGTAATAAAATTCGTTAGTTTATGTTTGATATTTAGATATTTTTAAGAAATTTTAAGCTTTTTCCGGTAAATAAGTTTCGGTTTATCTTTTCTTTGAATGGGAATTAGATGTTTTTCGGTACTTATGTACATTATATTTTTCTTTTTTTACATAGTAGTCAGTATACAAGAAGCCCTTCTTCTTCTCTCTTTGAGATTGTTTCAGTGAGTGCGGTTAGTTATTTGTCAAATTTCACCATGATTTACGGGAAGTTCTCGTAAGATTTCTCTTATCTCATTAAATTGCTTATGGCTACTGTTAAGCCGAGGGCGTAGAATTACGCAAGTGAGAGAAAATGTAAGTCCCGTAATTTTTGTACTCAACAACCACATGGCTTCCTTTGCTGCCCTTCAGCTTATTCACAATAAGCGCGAATTATTTTATTTGCAAGTTTTTACTTGCAAAAATTAAAAGTCAAAAATATAATTTTAGAATTTTTATTTTTATTTACCTGACCGTTTTGATCGAGGTTGATCTTAAGACTGACTAATTCTACTCTACATAAAAATATGGAAATGTGCATTTTGCACTATCAGCATATTTTGATGAGAACGTTTCATCTGAGGTAAAACTGGCATTAAGGTGCGAAATTGCTGAATTAGCGTCTGGAGTATCTACATAATTCAGGAATGTCGCTCCATTCATGGGAACAGATTTTGCCTGGGTCGTAACTCACGCACTTAAATTGATTATTTATTTTATTTGCAAAATGCATTTATTTGTATTTGAAATGGAAAAACTTCATTATCCTTTTTGTTTATAATTATTAGTTACGGTGCAAATACATTTTTTTATAAGGTTTGCAAAAAATTCTGCTAAAAAATGGCCGTGACATTAATAAAAAGAACCAGATTTCTGATTAATAGTATTTCCATAATATTGTGGCTAAATGGGTTAAAAATATGTCCAGATTTAGTCGGTAAACGGCGGAAACGGTAACAAACTTGGCAAATATCGTCTATGTTTGGTTGAGCTGATGATAGTGGTTTTTTTTTCCACGGATGAATGATTTTCAATCAAATTTTCAAGTATATCTTCTGCCCTACTCTTTCGTTGAGAAGCAGCTGGGAATTCGCCACCTCAATGATTGCCTGATGCTGTATAATCTGAGGGCCTTCGTTGGGACTCAATGACATGAGTTTTGGTGCTAATATTGGTCTCAAGTTGCTTGCGAAGTTTACACTCTCGCGATCTCTCGATGCTGGTTTTTGGGTGTTTTTTTAACAATAACAGAATCTGAATTTGGTTGGGCCTCCATATCTCGACGAAGTCTACATTCTCGCTGTCTTTCAGCCGGTGTTTTTTTTTTTGGAGATTATATCGTAACAAAATTGGCATTTATGCCTTGCGTTTCGTCATTTCGTGCCTCGCGTTTCTTTTTTTCAATCAATTTCTAACGATTTTTGTTTGAAATGTTAAATTTTAATAGAAACTGATGGGCAGCACCGAGCAATCGAGTATGAAACAAACGTGAATCAACGCCTTCTATCAATCGATAAAGGAATAGAGTACTTCGCTATCGATTGATTGAGGGTTCATAGTGGATGCATATGCGCTGCCATCATTTATGTGTATATTTATATGCATCCTCATTTTTTCATACTTGATGATAGAGGGCGCAGCCTTTCATTTCCGTGACAATTTCCGCTTTGCCACGATCATCTTTCACAAATAAGTATAATACTTAGATAAGCCAAAATTCAATACGTAGTCAGTTAAAAAATAAGTTTCAAATTTAGTCGATAATCACTTTTTCTCATGACCCTGTAGTTAATAATTGAAATTTTCGAAAAACCCTGTTAAAATATATATGCTTACAACTAACATTATGTTTAAATGAAGCCAACGTTCAACGATATTCATGAAATTTGATCTATTTCTTACAAATGATTCGATAAATGTTGAATATTAATTCTGCTACAATCAGAGTATTTATGAAAAGTAGGTACAAATTTATATATGATTTAGAATAAACGGTTGGTGGATTTTCTAAAATTAAATTATATTCATTCGTCGCAATGAGACTAGCCGAGTTATCATGGCACATTGTCAGCAACTGTTTAGAGGAACGGTTGGCAAATGTAGCAGCAATATTTAGGAATTTAGTTTGTTTTAAAAATCTCGCAGCATAGTTAAGGGTAGTTAATAGGATTTTCACTTATTTCCGCACAATAAAATAACTATGTTTATGAGATATCGCTATTTTCATATAACATTAAAGTGCATTGATAACGCGCACGTTAAAGATGAAAATGGTTTTTGCTCTCTCTCTCTCTCTCTCTATTCGCCTTTCAGATGTAAGAACCTTTTACCTTCTCTCTAGTTACCTTCATGAGTAGAATGGCTATATCAAAGGAGTATTTAATAAGGTAAAATCATCTCTATGGTAATTACTCTCTCTTCAATTTTTTAAATGTCAAATGTTGAATGTCTAAATAATCAAAAACTTGTGTTATGTAAAAGTTATATTTGGCGCTGACACTTTTACTCTCTGCAATATAGAAACCGCCCGAACGAAGTCTTTCGCGTAGAAATTGTAGGTAATATATTTTCATTCGCGCAACCGTTTACACTATCCGAACATAAGTTCCGATCACACATCAGAGCCATCTTCTTCGCTCGCTCGGTCTAAATGGCATTTTATAAATTTACAAAGATCACTTTAAATTTTTTAGTAAAATTAACAGAAAATAAACTTATGTTGTCAGTATTGAATTGCACTATTCGTCAACTATGTTTTTACTTCTTTACTAGTTATTTTTGTCCTTTTTTTTCACAATTACACAACAACAGCAATACTGGATTTGCCAAAAAAGATCGAACTCAGCCCGATCATCCCGAACGAAGATGTTTTCATTCGTTCAGCGCCTGAACATTGTTCCTGAACATTTTGCAGCGAACACAATGTTCAACGCTAAACCATTTACACTGGCTCAATTACCAATGATTCGGCTTATATCGTTAGTTAGAAATCCCACAATACGACTAAATTGCTCCTCCACAGAGACTGACATTATCGATTTTATACGAGAAATTATCAGGAAATTCAAACACTGTTTGTGCTCTTCATCAAATTTTAGAATTTGCAAAATTGGAAAGAAAAACAACAATAAAAATAATAATATTGCGAAATATTAACCTTTTTGACATTTTTCGATAATATCGTTATCGGGCTGCAGAATCGGTATCTCTGATCCCGAATATGAAACAAAAAGCTTTTTCTTCTTTCGCGTTCTTAGGTGCTCTACATGACACCTAAACAATGTTCTCTTACGATAAGTATACAATTCCCCATCCTGCTACTTTTGCTGTTCGCTTTATTCGCCTACTTATTGTCTTCATATGTAAATATAAATTCTGAAACATTCAGCATATCTTTAACAGAAACTGTATGTAGTACCGGTAACAGACTAAGTACTAAATATTTCTCACATATTTACAACAATAGAAACTTCCGCTTCATGTATTTTCGAGCAACCGCAAGAGCTTATGCCTAAAAGGCTTCTTCGTTTTTAAGCAAACTTAAAAGTACAAGAACTTCCAGAAGGAGGAACATCACGGAAATAACAACTAAATATGTACATATGTACAACCAACTACTAAGAATACTGCGGTTTAAGGAACGGAAAAATAATGACAAAACAAAAAAAATAATCAAAGAATCTGAGACAGAGTTTGCTGACACTTTTCACTACTTTTTGCACTCACACTCTAAATAAACTATGTACTGTATGTATTTCTGTAGGATTTTGCAACATTTTTTAAGAGCGGACAGAAATGTCTGCGGTTGTTACAGCGTTTGCGATACTCGGCGGAACATTAACGCAAAATATTGTGCTTTTAAGCTTACCCTCACATGGAAGAAACCGTAAACACAGACAACTAACTATGTACTTAGTTCAGGCTGTTGAAACAGTAATAGGCTGTGCGCCTTTTTTCCCTAAAGAAAAAGTCTAGCGAGTTTTTAACCGACACACCATGTTAAAGGCAGACCAAGTAGCAGCAGAATATGTGCACTGCTGCGGATGGAAAAGTTTGTGTTAAACAAAAAATGAGTAAAAGAAAACGAATTTGTAAACTATAAATCCTTGAAATTGTATCTTTTTTATCATTTTTTTTTTGGGCTTATACTCTTATTTCCCTTTTTTCTATTTACTTTAGTACCTACTAGTTACTATTTACTTATGAACAGTAACAGTTATGCTGCATTTAGACCGCCCAAACCGACGAAAGAATCTTCATTCGTTCGGCCGGTGTTGTACATTGTGTTCGCTACAAAATGTTCAGGCTACATACAGCGAACGAATAAAAAAAATCTTCGTTCGGGATGATCGGAGTGAGTTCGATCTTTTTTGGCGAATCCAGTATTGCTGTTGGTGTGTAATTGTGAAAATGAAGGAGAAAAACAACTAGAGAAGAAGTAAAAACATAGTTGACGTATAATGTAATTCAATACTGAACAAGATAGCTTCTGATGTTTGTTTGGAGCTTATGTTCGGCCGGTATAAATGTATGCGCGAATGAATACTTATTAGCTACATTTTCTACGCGAAAGAATCTTCATTCGTTCGGGCGGTCTAAATGCAGCATTAGAACTAAGAAGAGACAAGAAAGTGGAACGAAATGAAATGTTATAAGTAGTAAATGCCTCTTGAAGAGCGGGGCTTATGTTGTGATTTTGTTGTTGTCTTAGTGCAATCACTACTTCCATCTTCCTCAAAGAGTTTCACCCACTCTATCCTCTTCTAGTTCTTTTCGTCTTCTTACGAAAGTATATAGTTATATTTTTACCTTTTTTGTTTTTCCACAGCACTGATTTGCTTCTATTATTTTCTTGAGTGCTGTGCTCATTCTTTATTTAAGCACAAGTCCTTACCATTGTCTGCCACAATGCAAGTGGTCTTTCTCTCTTTGCTTTTCGCTCTTTCGACTTCTCTGCCCATACGAGTATTTGTTGTTGTTGTTTTCGTCATTGTGCTTTATTAAGAATACAAGTTAACTTACCTGCAAGTAAAGTAAAGTAAAGTAAAGAAAGTTATTATTATACACAGACAAATAACTTAATAGTTAGTCAGTTGTTGTTGTTTTATGCTTTGGAGACTTTTATTTAAACACATTTTGACTTAATTATTTTCGACAAACTATATTTTTTGTTTTTGAGATCGCATTATGGTTTCTAATGAAACTATTATGGGTGAATACCTAAGTAGTTGCAAAAATGCGATTTGATTTATTTTATTAATATTTAGAAATGTAAGGGACATTTCCATCCACTAGAAATACCAACTCGCTGTAAGAAATATGCATGTGAAATTTTTTTTCTGGTAGTCTCGATATTTTTTTATCCTATTTATTAGGCTCGGAAACATAGGGTTTCAAAAAAACATTTCAATATAATTGTAGTTGCTGCTGTTCCATTGACAACGTTCCACGTCTTTCCGGTTCTTCGCAGCTCATTATCATAACTTCACCTCCAGGTGTGCTGAGGGCCGTCTGTGGCCTTGAAGATTCCAATCTAGCATTTGGCGATTGCTATCGGGTGACTTTCGCACGGTGCGCCATATCCCTCGAAATTTTCAGGCTCTCATTTGCTTGTAAATAGGCTTCTGCCCCGACAACCATCATAATTCTGTGTTGCTTATGGTGTTATGAATATGAAATACTCCCGTAATTATGCAGTGTTATATATTTCACAAATAGTTGCATGCCTCATAAATGCATAAATGGGCCCAAGCATATTTTTTAGGAAGTTAAACGTATTCTATCGATTACATGAAATCAGGTTAGGTTAAGTGGTTGGAGAAGCCAATTACATGTAGCAATCAAACAGGGTCATAACGACTATTTGATCCAATCACTCAAAATGCCATGATTAAATGAATCTCAGCTAAAACATGCTACGATATTTATCCATGAACTCAAAGTATCTTACTCTAGGCATAAACTTCTTCTTCTTTTATGTTACATCAGCCCATATTTTCGCATCTATTCATTTTATGCGAGTTATATTTGCGCATGAATGGATGGTACCTACAGCTCTATGCCGCCGAATCCAAAATGTATACCTGCATATGTACAGTGTCGGACAATTCAATAAGAAAATCCTGGACTATAAAACTTACATTGATTTTTTTTTAGCGGATAAGCCATAAGCCCCTGCTTATGGCAAACAATTTTTATAGAGAAGAAAATGGTATGGTATACACTTTATAAATTTCTAGGTGGCAACACTACATTTAAATATTTTTTGGGGATTCCCAAACAAGAAAGTTGAAGCGAAGCATTCGAAGGCGGACAATTCAATAAGAACAGCAAACGAACAAATTTATATTTGTATTGGATAAAATACACGATGCACAGATTTTTTTACGTAAACATCCTTCAGGAGGTGATGCTTCCTTATGCTGAATGGGAAATGCCCCTGAAATGGCAAATTCAACAGAATAACGACTCAAAGCACACCCCAATCTTTGTGCGAGATTGGTTTTCCCATAATGGATTTCCCGTTATGATCTGGCCTTCACAATCTCCTGACCTTAATCCAATCGAGAACTTGTCGAATATTGTCAAAGAGAAGATTGGCAGTACCAGAGCTAAAAACAAAGACGAATTGTGGCAAAGCATTCAAAGAGCGTGGTATTCCATACCCCAGGCTACTTCCGCGTCTCTGGTGGAATCAATGCCTAGAAGGTGTAAGGCGGTTTTAATTAACAAAGGCTATTCCACAAAATATTAGCATTAGTGAACAATTTGAGTCAATATTTTATAAATTTTTTTTTTTTAATTGAAGTGTTCTTTTTTGTTTGGCCTTTTGAAATGTGATTTTATGTATAACTTTTAAATTTATTTTTTTACACTGAATTCATTTTGTTTATGTTTTAAGAAAAAATTAAACATATGGAATAAATGCATAAAAGTAAAGACCTTTTAAATTTATCATAAGCCTAGAGAAATATTTTTTTTAAAGTTTTTGGTTTCATAACAATGTATGTACTCTACTAAAGTTCTTAGGAAATAGAAAATACACAGCCTCATGTTTTTCATATTCTGGAACCAGAGTAGCTACATACTTCCCTTGCATTCTTTACGCTGTGTACGAATCGGAATTACAGATTTTTTCATCTAATCTTAAGAAAGCTGGTTGAATTTGTATGGTTTTTGCGTCAAATATTTTTTTACCAGCCTGTTGGCGTTATTATTGCTCAATGATGGTAATTTTTGCAACATTTATTTTTTGTAGTTTTTTTTAATTGTGTATACCAAATTTGTTTCCATTTACTTCATTATTTCCATTTTACGTTTGAATATTTTCTTTGAATATATTGACAATATTCAGAACAGTTGCTCAACAGACAATATTTAAATTATAAAATGTTTGGTTCTTTCGTACTAAAATTAGTTTTGATTTAATTGTCCAGGGTCTCCATCAACCTTTACACCTATAAATTGCCAAAATTCTAATTTTAGTATCTGCTACTGATGTATGTAATTCATTCATGAACAGTCCCAGCTTTAGGACTTGTCTTTCCCATTGGAGGTACCAACCCCACCTGACCGATTTTTCCCATTTCAGAACTTTATTTTTTCATGACATTAGAAAATGTCTGTACAGTTTTACTCGAGTTATCGTGTACACAGCCAGACATACAGATGGGCAAACAGGCAGACGGACAGACCCCACTATGCATATATATTGTATATATGGTAGCATTTTTGGATTAAATTAAACTTTTTTCGGATAAAGTGAAACCTTTTTCAGGATAAATAAAACCTTTTTTAAAACAAATGAAACTTTATTTAAATTCAAAATTTTTTTTTTAATTATATATAAATTTTCTCAAATTGAATGAAACCTTTTTTAAATAAAATGAAATCATTTTTAAAATAATTAAATCTGTGATCAAAGATAATATGAAATTACCTTTTTTATTCGCTGTTTTTGTTTTAAATTCTACAAAATCCAGAGTACAGTAAATACACCGTTAGTTATTGTGTTGTCTTTGACCATATTCATTCAATTCACTTTTACTTTACTTTCAATAGCACAACAGCCCATGGAGGGCCTAGGCCGAGCTTTTCGCTTTTCGCATCCACTCAAGTTGTGCGTCTTATATTTGTACATGAATGGAAGGAACCTACAGTTTAATACAGAATCCGAACGGCGAAGTGCAAAGCTTTTCATAGGCAATTTTTACTCCTGTAGGTTTGCCATTGCCTGCCAAGAGGTGGTGCAAATACCGTGTAGAAAAATTATTTTCTCTACTTTTTGATTTTTTGATTTTGCCTGTGCCGAGATTTGAACCCCGGACACTCTGCGCAGAAGTTCAACGCATTACCACTACGCCACAGCGGCCAGCAGCGCGAAAGTAAAAATGAGATCAAAAGCAACAACACTAAACAAGTTGTGGTGTTACGACCACCCATATCAAAACATACTTTTTTATTTTTGTTACAGTTAGTTTTAAAAGCGTTGCTATTTCTAGGGCATTTTCACCTCCACCCCTCATTCTTCTATGTATTATCCTGTTGTTGTTGTGGTTGTTACTTTAACTTGAACTTTTCAGTAATTAAACTTTCCATTGCAAGTGGAAATAAGAAAAGTTGTTCAAAGTTTTATTCGCAAGGAACAATTGCTTTCATCTAACGAATCCAGCTTGCCTCAAGAAATATGCCAAAAAACGGAAACTTTATACAACATTTTAAAAATATTGTACCAACTAAATAGGTGCATTTACAAAAATTAAGTTAAAAATTTTACACGCACAGCACAAAGAAGTGGAAAATAAAGTTATCAGTTACAGTGTTCAACATTTGAAAAAGTTCAGTAAACAAGTTTTTGCAGCACAAACACCAGGAAAAAAGACAAAATGTTATAAGTTTTTCGTCTCATTGTAAGTAGCGAAGAAAAAGTAAAATACATTTTGCAACACAATTGCAATTAAAAGTTAAATTGTTTTTACACTTTTGTGTTAATTAAAGATGTTAAATGGTATTTCGTGTTGGAAGAGCATTAGGAAGAGCAAACTACATTGTTTCCACTGAAAGGAGAATGGAAAAATAAAATAGTTAATTCGAATGACCCCACGTGGTATGAAAGTAATAATCATAACGATTATTGCAAGGTAAATGAACGACGCACCAAAAAGAAAATAGAGTCAGTCGATTCTGTTATCAGCAAAATAATGAATTTCTTTCAGTTAGGTGTTTGGCTCTTTGGCAGTTTGGATTTTTGCTACCACTGAATACTTAGAAGCAAGTGTGATGGACATGGGATGTCCAACATTAGGATGTTGTTTTCGAATTTGGTTATGGTTAGGAATCAAAATTGTTTCAAATAATATTTATTTGAAATTCTGATCATTTTACACCCTAACTTCAGATTCGTGGTCACTTGACTGCCTCCATATGGGCGAAAGAAGTTAATTCTTGTTGTTCGGTGAGCCCAATTTAGGATGTAGTTAGAGAAACTTAAAATTCAACTGAAGTTAAACAAGCTATTCAGTGATCCTGAACAAGTGATCGTGAGAGGTAAACATATAAGCCGGGTTTTTCATTCCAAGATCTTGATGTTTTTCTCGTTTTATGGCAGAACAGCTTGTGTAGGGATTACGCATCCATTTATTCTCTCGCATCCATTTATGTTGTACGATTAGTGATTATTTGTACAATAAAAACAAACATTTGAATTGAGATGAAAGACCGGGATAACTTGTTTGGTTAAATTTTAAAGGTCACGCTAGAGCTCAACTGAAGCATCACTCATAAAACTTATGTACAGCGCTTTTAGTTGCTTTCCCATTTGGTAGCATTTTCTTATAAGTAAGAAATATCGCAGCTATTATAAACGAAAGATTACGATGATATTAACATTTTACTGATTCTTGATATTTTAAATATTAAAATTTAATTACATTCACTTCCGTTTTGGCCTAAATAAATAAAATGAAAAATCTCGTAAAATTTTAAATGAAATTTTTTGTGTACGAAATTTGTTTTATTACAATATTATGTATTTGGCTGTTTACACTTGGCCTTAATCACGTTTCAAATTTATTTATGCACATCTCCTTGCCTCTTTGCCGCCTCGCCACTCACTGCCTCTGCTTGCCCTCAAACTATTGTATCCCACAAATCTTTCGGCGCACGGCTTTACTAGCATTTGTTTTCAATTAAATCCTAATGTACACAATTTTAACAGAAATATTATATTTTCAATGTCCTTGCATTTTCCTCCATCATCCTGTGGTCACACATAAATTTTTACTCGCTCATTTTTATTTCATTTCGCCTCGGTCCTGGTAATTCTCGTACTTTTCGACACTTTTTGTTGTTTTTCTCTTTTTTAATAATCATTAAATTCATATGCACGTACGACAACAATACCAAGTTGTTGTTGCTATTATTTTTGTTGTTGTTGTTCTTGTTGTTGTTGTTGCTCTTTTAATTTCATTTCGTCTCTTTTATTTTTCGTTTACATTTTCGAAATTTCTTTTTGTGTTCATTTGTCGAAATGAAAATGCGTGAGTAAAAGTTTTTCTTTTTTGTTGTGTTTCCTTCTTTGCGTCACATATTCCATTGCTGCTGTAAACGTTTAATTTTTGTTTACATTGTGTGTGGGTGTGCCTGTGTGTGTGAGTTTAAGTGTGAGTATGCATGAGTGAATCTTGTCTTTATTGTGGGCAATTTACATTTTAATTTTTTTTAATTAAAAACTAAAAGGTTGATATTGTTGTTCTCGCTCATTGTTGTAACTCTTTCTGTTAACTCAGAACAAAATGTACTCATAGTACATGCTCGAATTGTATCATTTAGCCCCACAGATAACGCAAAACATTATTCCGTAATACTCAGTAACCAATCTGAATATTATTATTTTGCTTAGCTCGCCACGTGGGGTTAACAAATAAAGGTGTTTTTAAGCTTACGCTTAACAGATGACCTTTTTGGTTTTCATTTTTTAATATGAAATTTTTTTAATCTAATCTTAAAACGTTATTGTTTCACTGAACAAACTCGCGATTTGTTTCGGATAATAGAGAAAAAATATTTTTAGCCAATCTGAATATTATTATTTTGCTTAGCTCCCCACGTGGGGTTAACAAATAAAGGTGTTTTTAACCTTTCGCTTACCCGATTACCTTTTTGATTTTCATTTTTTAATATGAAATTTTTTTAATCTAATCTTAAAACGTTATTGTTTCACTGAACAAACTCGCGATTTGTTTCGGATAATAGAGAAAAAATATTTTTAGCCAATCTGAATATTATTATTTTGCTTAGCTCCCCACGTGGGGTTAACAAATAAAGGTGTTTTTAACCTTTCGCTTACCCGATTACCTTTTTGATTTTCATTTTTTAATATGAAATGTTTTTTAATCTAATATTAAAACGATATCTTTTCGCTCCGTAACCTAATTCGCCTAAAATTGCTTATAAGTTTCGAAAACAAGTTTTCCTATAGTAAGTAAACAAGCCCTCGATAGTCTACAGGGTAAAGGAATAGACTTTCACCTTGGGAGATTAGGAGATCGATTCTCCTCTTGGTCTGGTAGTTAATTCTCATAAAAATTCAACTATTTCTACCGATATGGAGTGAATGAGAATTATAAGAAAGTGTACAAGTTTATCTCCTGGTAAGTAATGGCCAAAACATCAAATGATAACAAATTGCACACCCCACCGTTTGGAACCGGCGACTAGTGCTACTAGACATTAAGAGCACGGAGCTATTTTTAGCTGGGACATAGTGACGTTCTCAGCAAAGCCAAATAAAGTTGAATGCGCTTCCACGAGTTGGTGATGTCATATTCCAATTTGGCAGCTTTTTGAGCGATGTTCTCAGTGCAGACAAGTACATCGCTTTTGTTTAAGCCTTAGCACCAGGTGCACTTACCTACAAAATTCATCTGGTTAACCCGGGTGGATATTGGTAAACAACGTGTACAAAAATCTTTGATAAGGTGAAGGTTAATCGGTGAAGTAAAGGGTGAGTTTTTAAGAGCTTGGTTTTTGAAAATTAAAAAGAACACAAAAATTTTCCAAAAGTGAATGAAATTTTTATTTCGATCGATAATTCAATTTCCGCCATTTACTTTTTAAAGATAATTTCACTTAAATGTTGCCCGCGGCTACGTATCAAGTGGTCCATTCTGAAGGTTCAATTTTGGCACACTTTTCCACACATTTCGAGAGGAATCTCACCAATGACGCGTTCAATGTTGACTTCCAAAGCAGCAATCAAGTTTGGCTTGTCCCTATAGACAACAGACTTAACATAGCCCCACAAAAAAAGTTTAACATGGCCAAATCACCAAAATGTGAGATTAACTGCTCACTAAATTCGCTTCTCAATTGAAGCATGGTTTCGCGTGCAGTGTGGCATGTGGCACTGACCGCAAAAAAAAAGTCGGTTCTCCACGAACGGTACCTGTCTCTATTGACCGTTACGTTGCGGCCTTCACCGTCTTTGAAGAAGTACGGCCCAATGATGCCGCCTGGCCATAAACCGCATCAAATAGTGCATTTTTCAGGATGCATTGGTAGCTGCTAAAATGCCTGTGGCCGGTCTTCACTCCTAATACGGCATTTCTTCTTATTCACGTATCCATTGATCCAAAAATGAGCCTCGTCGCTGAAGACAATAAGCTTGCGAAACTAATTTTTCACAGAGCACGAATTTTGATAATAAATATCAATAATTTGCAAACGTTGTTCAGGCGTAAGTATATTCATGAGGAAATGGCAACCCAAACTGAGCATTTTTTACTTTGACACATGCCAAGAATCGAGTGTGAACTGTCAGAAATATAAACGTCAAAAACCAAGAAGCAAAAAAATCACCGTTTATTTAGTTAATAAAGATTCTATAGTAATGTAAATTGACCACGATCCTTAGCGGAGCCTTCTCCAAATCAATCGTTGATAGGCCTTGAAACAAGATCCTATGGTAGCTATGAAATGAGATTAAACTAAACCAGAAGGCACACATTTAGCAACGGAAGCATTAAAACGAAAATACATAACGATGGGTTTCAATTTGCCAGCTGTTTTGCGCACCAAAAAATTATACTGGGTGATGAGAAAGAGATGAATATATACATAGATAAGAATAGATATATGATAGATTGTAAAAACATACATGTTTCTGCTTCAGTACACACGTGGTACTAGCTACAGCTACATGAAAGGAAATGATAAAGACAAAGGAAATATATTATTCACCCCGTTTTCGTTTTCACATTTACCATACCGATGGTCTACACTTAAAAAGGTTTGTCTAATGTAGCGGTGAAAGGAATAGTGTCGCTGTAGTAAGCAGCACAGAACTGTCACCGTTCTCTTTCTTTTCTTTCTGCTACTACGAGAGTTTTTGATCGACTTTTATTTATAACTAAACAAAACTTTTATTATTTGAATAAAGAAACAATATAAATGTGAAGACATTGAAGCAATTCCTCAAAACCAACAACGGAGAATAAAAAATATTTACATGTTGCCCACAACTGACCGAATTCATAACTTAAACCGCTTAAAGAGAAGAAAGTGTATGAACGTAAGAAAGACAGTGTGAACAAGAGGGGAGAGAAATGGAGTAGAGGGAGAAATATCCAATGGGTGCTATGAAATGGGTGAATGAAAACAATAAACTCATCATGAGCAACAGTTTTTCCTTATTTCCCTTATTAATTCAAATAAAAAATGAAACCAAAAACAAAAAAAGGGGAAGTATGTTGTAAGCATCCTGTTGCTGCGCTGCTGCTGCTTCTCTACCTTTCCTATCAGCTTTAACCGACCCTCCAAGAGCCAGCAAGCTGTGTAAACAAATGAATGAGTAAACGAAAAAATTAAATTACGAACTTTGTTTTATGATGATATACAAAAAAAAAATAAAATAAAATAAATAAATGAAAATAAAACGAACCTAATTTGTATGTTATATATGCCCTTAAGCATTATGATAAAAAATTCTTGTTTTTTCCTTTTACCATATTACATATTATGTTGATACTGAAAGTGCTCCGCAGATAAACAGACAGTCAACAGATATTAACCAGTGAGTGCCTCCCAGGTTTACTTTCCATATGCTCGTTTACATTGGCCATCATCAAATCATATCAGACTATACCATATCTTATGTATACCTTAACCCACACATGTACATATAAGTATTTACTCGTATCTATATTTACATACATACATTTCCCTGCTGGTTGTGTTTTATAATAATTTTTTCTTCGTTTGTTGTTTTTGTTTTGTTTTTTTTTTTGAAACTTTCTTTCTATGATTGCGCACGTAAAGTGTAATTCATGCACACACACACACACACACAGACAGACACAAGCCAAGGATGAATGGCAAGTAATTGAGAGGAAAATGATTGATGTGCAAATATATTTACGGTAACGAATGTAGCCAACCAGGGCGGTATACCACACACACACATGAGTTAAAGAAGAAGAAGAAACTGGAAAAAAAATTAGAAAGAAAATATAAAAAGAAATACGAAAGCATGAGTTGCATTAAGTATTAAAGGAGGCAGGCAATGAAGATGCAAGAAGTAAGTTTAATTAAGGTCAGTTTACGTGTAGGTGGCTGTGCTGACCAAAGCTTATAATAAAGGTCAATGTAATTTGTGTAAACCTTTAATTTGGTTTATGTTTTATTTGTTTTTTTTGCTCTCACTCTAGGATTTGCTATTTCAAAGTAATATTTGTAAGAACTGTTGGAACTGCTGGCAGTAAGCGCTGGAACTAGTAATCCTTCGAATCCATCTACACACATATGTTATTTGTAAGCAACATACGTATTGAATATTCAAATTATAAGCTTACAAGATTCAATGCGCCTAAAATTATACTATGTAATGTGCTACAGTTGTTGTTTTCCAATGATGAGATTGCCATATGATTTTGAAATATATTTTCTAAGAAACTATTTGCTTAAAAAATTAAAAGCAATTCATTCATATTTAATCAAATACTAATAACAGAAAAATTATATTCTCAACGATAGATAATATGGAGAATTGACGCAGTGCAACTTTTGTTATAGTGACTTTGATATTAGATTAGTACGAGCGCCCTCTTGTGTTGATTTCGAGAACCCAATGATGTGTGCCACTATAATTGTTTTTCGCTGTCTAATGTGTGCTAAATTTAGAGTGTTTTAGTTGTATGGGATATACCACGTCCACTTCCTTCTTCTTATTTTAATGGCACTACAGCCTATGAAGGTCCTAGATCGAATTTTCGAGGAATGATAAAATAACCGTTATTTTAAATTTTTTCAAAAAGTATTTATTTATTCATCAACAACTATCTTGTCGCCTTCAAAGTAATCCCCCTCAGATATTATACACTAATGCCAGCGTTTTTTCCAATCCTCGAAACACTTCTGAAATGCGTTTTTTGGTATCGCCAAGAGCTCCTGTTTCGATTTTTCTTTTATCTCCTCAATCCTAGCAAAACGCTTTCCTTTCATCGGTGTCTTCAGTTTTGGGAAGAGGAAAAAGTCAACGGGGGCCAAGTCCGGTGAATACGGTGGTTGAGGCATGATAACGGTTTTGTTTTTGGCCAAAAACTTACGCACAAGCGACGTTGTTTTTACTCAAAATTTAGCAATTTTGGAACAATCTTCGCTGCCGCACGTTTCATGCCTAAAACATCCGTAAAAATTGCTTGGCATGAGCCGAACGATATGCCAACATCATCAGCAATCTTTCTGATAGTGATTCGACGATTATCCAAATTCATTTTCTTCACTGCGTCAATGTTTTCATCGGACGTGCTCGGGCGACCGGGGCGAGCATCGTCATTGACATTGACATCTTCTCGGCCTTCCTTAAACCGGTTATACCACAATTGAACTTGTGTTCTGCTCATAGTAGACTCGCCAAAGGCCGCAGTCAACATTTCAAATGTCCTTGCGCATTTAATTTCATTTTTTACACAAAACTGAATACAGTTTCTTTGATCCATTTTTTCGAATAGTAAAAAATCGAAGAGCACTCCAAAACACGACTAACCTTTTTATCTGTCAAAAACAATCTGACAATCCAAAATGGTTGGTAAGGTTTTGTCTTTGTTATCAACTTTAGTTCCTTCCACGTTTTGTCAACTCTTTCTATAAGTATTCAGTGAATTAATTGTTAGTTACCTATTAAATTGTTAATAATTTTTAAGAAGAAAAATCTAAGGCAAAAAAGAGAATACAAAGCAGTGTAAGTGGATACTTTGTAAACAATAAGTACAACAAAATTTGCTACCAGGTACTTGAATGAAATACCGCGGTTTACATAAAAAATAGCATTTCAAAAAGAGATGAAATCGTCGGAGAAGTTTTGTAATCCTATATCTCACAGGGAACGAAATGTCATTTAAAAAGAAAGCAACGCCGTTTTCTACTATTAGGGATAGCATGTTATATATTACGATTGGCAACTCAGTCTAGTTGCGTTGCATGAGTGGCAACGCAATGTGAGACAACCAAACTGATTTTAGTTGCCATTTCATAGTGTTGCCATGCTAAAATATTTACAAACAAAATCTGTGAAAATAATATGAAATTTTTTGCACATTAATTGAAATAAACAAAAAAAAGAAAAGATTTTCTAAAGAATGTTATTGGCCAAAGCTGCGATCTCTTATACAGGGTGTTATTTTTTAGAAGTGTGGTCTTCAAGAAGAAATAAAATGCATATTATTTAATGTTATGGCCAAGAATTTAGCTTTATTATAAATATAAGGATTTGCCATTATGTTTTAAAAACGATTTCGGGCAAGTGGCCGCCGCGGCTGTTTCGAATAAATACTAGCCGAGAGGTACAATTTTCGACCACTTTTTGCAGCAATTGGTGCCGTATGTCAGTAATAACGCGCTGAATATTCTCTTCCAACGCGTCAATCGTCTCGGGCTTATCTGCGTAGACAAGCGACTTCACGTAACCCCTCAAAAAATAGTCCAGCGGTCAGCGGTGTTAAATCGCACGATTTTGGAGGCCACGCCACAGGCCCATGACGCTAGATAATGCGCTCACCAAAAGTTTCCTTCTATAAATTGATTGTTTCGTTGGCTGTATGGCATGTAGCGCCGTCTTGTTGGAACCAAAGGTCGTCCACATCAACATCCTCCAATTCACAATTCAGGCACGAAAAAGTCATTAATCATAGCGTCCCCCATTGACTGTAACATTATGACCGGCTTCATCTTTGAAGAAATATGTACCAATGATTCCCTCTGCCCATGTAGCACACCAAACAGTGACTTTTTAAGGATGTAACGGCGTCTCAACAATGGCTTGTGGATTATGATCAGTCCAAGTGCGACATTTTTGCTTATTAACGTACCCATTCAACCAAAAGTGAGCTTCATCGCTGAACAAAATTTTCTTGTGAAATTCGGGATTGGTGGCCATCTCGTTTTGGGCCCATTCACCGAACGTGCGAAGCGCTTGATGGTCGTTCAGCTTCAATTCTTGAAATGGCAAACCAAACTGAGCATAAATCAAATGGCAGCTGTCAAAAAGACCAACTCCGAAAAAAGTATTGCCAGATTGAAAACCACTTACTTTTACTTTTAATGGCACAACAGCTTATGGAGGGCCTAGGCCGAACTTTTCGCATCCACTCATGTTGTACGTGTTATAGTTGTACATGAATGGAAGGGACCTACAGTTTAATGCCGAATCCGAACGGCGAAGTGAAAAGCTTTTCATAGGCATTTTTTACTCTTATACGTTTGCCATTGCCTGCCAAGAGGTGGTGCCGTGTAGAAAAATAATTTTTTCTAATTTTTGATTTTGTCCGTGCCGAGATTCGAACCTCGGACACTCTGCGTAGCAGCCCAACGCACTAACACCGGAACGCCACAGCAACCACCGGAATACTAACTTTAAAAGAAGAAATATTTCTTTGATATGAGAAATTAAACTTAAAAACAGAAAGGTCATCAAAATCAATTTTAGATTTAATATGGAATTTTATGTCGTTGATTGCAGTGTCATTAGAAAATCGTGATGTAAACACAGTTTTTCTAGGTACAACTACTTTCAGTTTTTTTGTAGTGGGCGCAGCACATTCAAGTACAGTTAGTTTTTTAGGTACTACGACAGATGACGGAATGTCCACTGGGACCACTTACAGCTTTAGCGAGGGTAGCACTTCACTGCAAGGTGAAAGGATAGAAGCAGAGACTGCATCACACCAAGCAACAGGAAAAAATACTTGTTCAATGTGTTGCCTGTTAGTTTTACGTGTCCCATCTTTCAGTGTTGCATTTGGAGTAACATTGATTTGTGGTAGCTGGAATAGATGACGGAACAGCGGAAGTCTCCACTGAAACTACTACAGCAGCATTATCAGTAGCAACGACCCAAACATCTGCAACCACAGCGTTAGCATTAACAGGTCTATGGTGAGTCTTTTAGCCAATTTAGGTGATGGATAAGATGAATCACTACTATATGCACTAACCGGAGAGTGTAAAAGCTCATCCAAAGAATTAAGTCTAAACTATTTACTGAATAAGAGAGCAGAGACACATCAGAAGCGTTGTTGGCAGCATCCTTCTTTAAATCTGCGAAACCATTCGACAGAATTGTAGTCGGAAATTTATGACACTGTGTGCAAAACCACTGAAGATCATTATGGACTTTTGACATGCATCAGAAGATATAAAATGGTCACAAGTATTCCACTCCGACTTGTAGACTCTTCAGAACGCCATTTAAAATTTGTTGACGTTCACGGCGACACTGAGCAGCTGCAAGCACGGTAGTATTATAATCAAGATTTAGTGTTTAGCAGCAATAACAGCAGTCAACAACAGCAGCAGCAGACAAGAAGCAAAATGCAGCAGCATGGCAAGAGAAGAAGCAAGGCCAGGAGCCCGAGTAGTAAAAATGCACTTAGTTACTTTCGTACAAAAATTGAGGTTATGTATGAAAAATGGCACATCAAATTTGGCATTTACTCAAAATTGTTAAAAAATATTACTGCCGCTGTTGTTAACTGTTGTTGTTGCGGTGAACCGCTCCTCAGCATAAATTAACGAGTTTATAAATTATAATATTAAAATAGACTTTAATTTAAATACTTTAGCGACTAATTACTGCTAAAAATAATATCTAGGCACAGATCAAAAATTAGAATTGCGAGAAACACATCAGCTCGATATGGCGACCGATATCACACAAATTTTCAAATCAATGTAACTTTTTATACAAGCTTCAAATTACACAACTGTCTTCGTACAAAATGTAGCTTGAAATGCTATTTTTCAAATATGACAAGTGCTGCCAGATCTGTGGGTACCTACATCCTCTTGTAACGGATACTATTTATATGACCCAATAATTAACGAAAACAAATGCTTTGACATCGATATACTGCGTTAAGGGGAAAAACATTATTTTTGACAAGTTTAGTGAATTGTCGCTTAATTAAAACTTCTGTGTTCCTAAAAATCACGTTTTTTTTCAATTTTCGATTATATTATACCGCACTAGGCAACTAACACGGGAACTGTTAAAAAGCAGTTGCCTATTTTTAAAACTAGTTGCCAACTGTAAGGCAAGGTGCAACAACACAATATCCAGTTATGACTCATGTGAAGAGTGGTATTGCTAATTTGTTGTTCCTTAAGAGGGCCAGTTAGGCTTGGTAGCCATTTAGGCTAGTCCATATGTATTTTGATACCGCGATAGTGTACTCGATTATTTTCCTAAGTAGTTCTCATATCGGCGATTGTTTAGAGGTATTCGCCTTCAATATATCTATGTCCAGGAACCCAGAAGAGAGTGACCTTATGGTGCTCAATGGCCATTTCATCATTTATTTGATTCGCTTCTGTTGCTTTCATTGCAGCCTGACTTTTATTCTCAGTATAGTGATGTTCTAAATTCTATGCTGGCTTTTTGAAGCTTAGCTGCATTCTCAATGGCTTAAAAACGCTGCAGCTGTCCGAAAGACTGTGCGACCACCTGAATTGCACGTCTTCTGAGTAGAGACCATCCTCCATCTTTAAAGATTGGTAATCTAACGCACCCGATTCTCAATCTTTATATGATGACAATCCCCATCTGTTCTCGAAGTTCTTTTTACAGGAATAGTATGCAGTCAGTCCATTCTTCGTTCTCTCCCCTGATGGTAAGGAAAACTTATTATTTTTGTTTTCCTCGTGTAAAAGACTAGCTTAGTCTTAACAGGATTAACAACTAAGCCATTAAACCTGACCCATTCACAAATTTCTCTAAGTGCTGATCCAATAAGTTCACTAATCATTGAGAAGAATTTTGTGACGACCCTCATTATTGTCTTGAAGATCTGTAGAATCTCAATAACTACTGGAAGCCATAGGAGCGGTGCTACCACTCCTCCTTGCGACGTTCCTCTAGACTTTCCTCTTACTCACAGAACCCGTGCCAATAGCAGCGTTGCAACAATCCATGCCCCTATAAATTCCTTAAAATCGTGTGAATTTAAGTAACGTTGAGAATCTTCTTCTATTTTTCTGATTAATTCCAGTGGTTTACGAAGTACGTTGATCAAGTCAAGTAATTTTATGGAGTCCACCACTAGAAAATGTTTAATAGATTACTGAGTGGAAGTTCTTATCAAGTTAGCATATGCATAAAAGTATGCCTTAAAAAATATTGCAAAACAGTTTTTTGAAATATTAATCCTAAAATTATGCAATGAAAAATGCTACATATTATGCTTGCCTGAAGCTATAAAGTAGTCGCTGTGGCGTAGTGGTAATGCGGTGGACTGCTTCGCAAGGTGTCTGGGGTTCGAATCTTGGCACAAGCAAAATCAAAATAAAAGAAGAAAAGGCAATGGCAAACCTACAAGAGTAAAAATTGCTATGAAAAGCTTTTCACTTCGCCGTATGGATTCGGCATTAAACTGTAGGTCCCTTCCATTCATGTGCAAATATAACACGCACAACATGAGTGGATGCGAAAAGCTCGGCATAGGCCCTCCATGGGCTTTTGTGCCATTAAAAGTAAAGTAAGAAGCTATCAAAAGTTATAAATTTTTTTGAGAATTCTGAACCAGCTTTTATGTTCAATGAAAATTTATTTGGTATATTTCTTAAATAAAATTTATACATATATTGTACCTAATAATTTATAACAATAGATTCAAAAGTATGTCCTAGTTTTTACATTTAGCTTATTTTCAATGAAAATGAAAATGAATGCAAGCATATAACCTACTTTCTTTTCAACACGATAATACATTGTTGCTTAATTTTCATTGTGTGGGCAAAATTTATAAACCTATTGCATATAGAATTGCATAAAAATTTCATTGTGTTTATTTTAAGGCGCCTAAAATTATGCTAAAATTATGTTTTAAAATCAGCATTTCCGGATTTAATGTGCAAAAGCCTTTCTACTTTTGGCACAACTGTTATCACATTTATTGCTTTTGCTGCTACTGCTGCTGCCTTACAGCATACAAAACTAACTATCTAACTACCTTTCTACTATTTTTTGCTTTTCCTCAACTTCTAGGTATATACTATATCCTGCTCAATTTCATTCATTTACCCGACTTACACACTAATAGATAGAATAATATGTGTGCTGTTGTGCTGTATTCAGTAGGAGCATTAGCAACTGCTGGAACTACTCAGCAACAGAAACCTTCAACAATCAAAAGCAATGATTGCCGACAATAAAACGTTACGGTTATGTTTATCTTTGGCGTGCTTACGTAGTAAATATTTAATGACATCATTTACAACTGGTATTCGTACTACAGTATTTTAAATTTAACCTCTAAGCTACAAAAAATAATATCAACACCAACACTGACAGCAGCCACACCGGTAGCAACAAACAACAGCAACTTGAAACAGTTGATAAACATTAAGTAGATTTTTATTTAATTCATGTAATTTAGAGAATTCGGTTTTATTTCCATTTTGAAAATGTTTATTTAATTTAATTTTACTTTTGTGATATGCTTGCAATAATTTTCAATGGACGGACAGACAGAGTACACGGCTAAACACGTATATCTGTGATATATAAAGTGTTTATGTGCAGGGCAGATTTCCCATTTTTAAGAGAGTCATCATCGTCATAGCAGCATCAATATTGACAGCATAAGCATAAACAGACATTTCTGGACTGTTTGGATGAGAAGAGGGAAGGAAAGGTGTAAGGACAGGTATAGGGTATGTTTGTTGTTGATGTTTGGCATTTTTATGACGAGAAGGAAATATCTTATAATTTGTGCGAAATAATAAAGTTTAATTCATGTCATAAATTAGAAATATGTAACAAGAAGAGGGGGCCTGGGGCGTAGGACACAAGGTAAAGTTCGTGACAGTCGCAGGTGCGTCCATGGTCGATCCTTGCGCTTCTACGTTTCAAGTCGACACACAGCCTCCTCGTGGCGTCCCCTGGATAGCGATCTGACAACCGTCAGTGAGTTAACTAATGTGTGCGGCGGGCTTCTCCATGGCCTTGAATGAATGGTTGTGCGTCGGGCTTGGAACCCACCACGTTAAAATACCCTCCAATGAAACCTCCAAACCTGTACAGGAAATGCGATGGACGGGACAGGGTTGCTCCAAAAGAGCATCCTGTGATATCTACTACAGCTATCATGCGTCGAGACACGAATTTGGTGTTGGATTTGTGGTTGGGAAGAGACTGCGTCATCTAGTCTCGAGGTTCACGGCGGTGAACGAGCGCCTAGCCACTATCCGCATCAAGGCAAAATTCTTCAACATCAGCCTAATTTGTGTCCATGCCCCGACGGATGAGAAGGATGAAACGACCAAAGATGACTTCTACGAGCTCCTCGACAAAGCTTATGAGCATTGCCCCCGCCACGATGTTAAAATCGTGTTAGGCGACTTTAATGCCAAGGTGGGCAAGGAGAGTCCCTTTGGTCCGACGATCGGAAAATTCAGTCTCCACGACGAAGCCAAAGATAACGGTATGAGACTGATCGACTTCGCCGCCGCACGAAACATGACAGTTAGTAGCACCAGATTCCAACATAAGGATATCCATAAGGCCACTTGGCTGTCCCCTGATCAAAACACACGAAACCAAATTGATCACGTTGTTGTCACGTCGACGGAAGGCACGCTTCCAATGTACTAGACGTACGCACAATACGTGGCGCAAACATCGACTCAGACCACTACTTGGTTGCAGTCAAGGTCTGCACACGTATATGTGTAGCAAATCGCGTACGGATAGGTACAAAGAGAAAGCTGGATGTCGAAAAGCTGCAATCACAACAGACAGCCAAAGTCTTTGCCAACCAACTTGCACTTCTCCTTTCGCAAAACACCCCTCAACTTGATGATATATGCGCGCAGTGGACGCACATTTCCCGCTCTATGCGTACGGCTGCCGAAGAGGTGCTAGGCTACCACCGTCGACGGAGAAATATGTGGTACGACCAAGAGTGTCGCGATGCTACTGAAGCAAAAAACTCAGTTTACAGAGCCACCCTGCAGTCAGTTGCAACGCGAGCTGCTAAGGAGCGATACAGAAAGTTGAGGAGGGAGGAGAAACGTTTTTTCAGGCGCAAGAAAAGAGATGAAGAAAGACGCGAGTTCAATGATATCGAAATGTTGCGGGACAGGAACGAGGTCCGAAAAATCTTTGAAAGAATAAGACGCCTGACTCTTGGTTTGAAGACCGGGGCCTCTTCCTGCAAGGATGAAGATGGAAATCTGGTGACAGATATCCAGGGCATAATGAGATTATGGAGGGAGCATTTTTCGCAGCTGCTTAATGGCGATGACGGCAATAATCCCGCCACTGCGGAACCCACTCCGGAAACCCCAATCACTGACGGCGTTGAAGTACCGCCGCCTGACTATGAGGAGGTCTTAACAGCCATTGCTCGGCTGAAAAACAATAAGGCTGCAGGTGCAGATGGCCTGCCTGCTTAGTTGTTTAAGACCGGAGGCGAAGAGCTCAAAAAACGCATGCATGAGCTTCTATGCAGAATATGGTCAGATGAAAGCATGCCAAGTGATTGGAATCTCAGCGTAGCGTACTGTGCGAAAGACTGAAGCCCATCGTCAACAAACTGATTGAACCTTATCAGTGTGGCTTCAGGCCTGGTAAATCCACCATCGACCAGATATTCACACTACGCCAAATCCTGGAACAGACCCGAGAAAAACAGATCGACACCCAACATCTATTCGTCGATTATAAAGCCGCCTTCGACAGTGGACAGCACGATTAGGGATCACTTGTACGCCGCAATGTCTGATTTTGGTATCCCTGCAAAGCTCATTCGTCTTTGCAAAATGACACTGCCAACACCACCAGCGTAGTGAAAATTGGGACAGACCTCTCCGCACCATTTGATACCAAAAGAGGCTTCAGATAAGATGACTCCCTATCGTGCGACTTCTTTAACCTTATACTGGAGAATATAATTCGAGCTGCGAACATCGAACATCGACATCACTGGCACTATCTTTTACAAGAGTGTCATGCTGCTAGCATACGCTGATGATATTGACATCATTGGCTAAAACGCTCGATAAGTCAGTGCAGCATTCTCCAACCTGGAAAGGGAGTCTCGTAGAGTGGGTCTAGTGGTGAACGAGGACAAAACGAAATACCTTGTGTCAACAAACAAAGAGTCACGGCACTATCTTCTACAAGAGTGTCATGCTGTCTTGGACAAAATGTCACTGTTGACAACTATACTTTTGAAGTCGTCAAGGATTTCGTATATCTAGGATCCAGCATAAACACCAACAATAATGTCAGCCTTGAGATCTAGCGGAGACTAACTCTTGCCAACAGGCAATGGGCTCAGTAGGCAATTGAGAAGTAGAGCCCTCTCTCGACCGACGAAAATAACGCTCTATAAGTCCCTCATCCTTCCCGTCCTAATGTATGGCGCAGAGACGTGGACATTGACCATCAATGATGAGAGGCTGTTAGGCTGTTAGGAGCGTTCGAGAGGAAGATACTCCGTAAGATCTACCGTAAGGTCCAGTATGCGTGGACGACGTGTATCGAATAAGATGGAACGATGAGCTGTATGAGCTGTACGCCGACACTGACATAGTCAAGCGTATAAAACTCCAGCGGCTTCGCTGGCTGGGTCATGTTGAGCGAATGGAAGAATGCGCTCAGGCTAGAAGGGTGTTTTATTCGAACCACGGTGGAGGAACACGCAGAAGGGGACGTCCTAATCTCCGTTGGAAAGACCAGGTGCAGGGCAACTTGACTGCACTTGGCCTTATCAACTGGCGCCAGCGCGCGCATAGCAGAAGTGACTGGCGGAGCTTTGTGGAGGCGGCCAAGACCGATCATCGGTTGTAGCGCCAGCTAAGTAAGTAAGTAAGTAACAAGAAGAGATGAAATGGCATAAGAAAGTAGTGGGAGCAAGGAGCAAGGAGCAAGGAGCAAGTTAAATATCACAAGATCACGAAAAATAAATTTATTCGATTTCACAAGCACAACAATTGAAAGTCTGATCATTGCTTTCTAGGTCTGTGAAAAATTAAATTTGGGCTAACTGAAGAAATACATAAAGGTTATTCACCAGGTGTCGTATTATATCGTGTTGTCATAATGTTGGTTGTAAAATTTTGTATGAAAAATGATAGGATTTACGACAGTTGAGAGGATACGATGGAATGCGAGACCTTAAATCACCCAGTTAATAGATATACGAGTACATACCATAATATTCATTAGTATTATGGTAATGAAAGCATATAAGCCGGGATTGAAACTGTCATCGTTAGCGTTATCGATACATTACCATTACCGTTAGCGAAATGACTTTACCATTACCGAGACTTCTTTACCGGTATAATAACGTCCTATTACTCATAGTAAGTATGTAAAAAAAACCTCTGATAATATTGAAGTAGTAAGCAGATTCCATAAATAATATCGAAATATCTATCTCAATACTTTCCAAATGTCATATGAGTAACTGTCAGATGTTAGGCACGATAATGCAGGTATTATGTGGCTTTCCTAGACATTGAAGGGGCCTTTAACAATGCCAATATAGACTATATTTTAGCTGCTCTAAACAAGTTAGGTTCAGCAGCGAGTCTAAATGAATGTATCGAAAACATGCTTAATGCAAGGAAAATCATGTCCAATGTTGGCAGTAGACCAGCCAAGCGTTCTGTCAATAGAGCTCTTTCCAGCAGTTAATGGTATTCTTACAACTTTCAATATACAAAGCATTAAAGTGGTTGCGTACGCGGACGACATTGTGATACTTACTACTTAGTATCAGGCATGTGTCCAACCATAATTAGTGAAAATATGGAGAGAGCCTTGGCATCACTCAGTAAATGGGCTACTAGCTGTGGTCTAAGCGTAAACTCCAATCAAACCGAACTAGTTTCACCACTAAGACAAAGGAACTACCTTCAATATTAAATTAAACGGCGTAAAATTTACACTATCTCAACCTAGGTGGTATTTTAGACCCCAAACTCAGCTGGAAGCTCAATATAGATCACAGAGTAAAGAAAGCAAGTGGAGCACGTGTAGCAGTGTGAAAGTAGTAAGAAATGGGGTATTCCACCAAAAATATCATTGTGAACCAATTCTGACATATGCAGCCCTGGTCTGGTGGCCGGCTGTAATTAAAAAGTAAAACCAAACCAAACTGAATAGAATACAAAGAACAGCTTGTATTCACGTAACAGAAGTACTTATCACTAGTCCAACTGAGGCTCTCACTCACTTAGTACCAAAAGACTTACACATAAAATCAATCGCCTCATGTAGCACAGGCTGACTCAAAGAAGTCAGACTTTGGACCACAAGAAAGTTCGGCCACAGCAAGATGCTACTACAGGGTTCATTGTTACACAACATCAACACTTACTACGGTACACCTACCCTAAACTTAAGTATTCTCCCATCCAGAGAGGATTGAAGGAAAAATATGGTAATAAGTGTTACGCTAACCATCCAGGAAAGATTGAGGCTCTTAACATGTGATCGTTTACGTTTGGGATTCTCAAAATAGATTCATGCTTCATCGGCAGTAACAATTCAATGAAGATATGAATTTCTTTTGTACCAGGCTAGCAACATTTCACAGGTGGTTTTTCGATTTTCTTGTTGTCTTTCATTCAATTCATGCGGCACCCATCTTCCCATCTTCACACCTTCAAAGCACTCCCATGGCTTTTAAACGTTGACAAATGCATTGTTGGGTCACATTTAATTGTTCTGCAAGTTGTTATTGCGTTTGACCATCATCCTCATCGAGTATAGCTTGCAATTTGGCATCTTCAGACTTTTTCGGTGGTCTTCCACGTTCTTTGTTTCTCACATCAAAATCGCCACTTTTAAACTTATTGAACCACTCGTTGCACTGTGTTTTGCCTAGCGCCTGTGCTGGCCGTAAGCTTCCACAAGGATTCGATGAGATTCCAAAGCGAAAAAAATATGTTGTTGAAACTTGATTGTTTATGAACTGAATATTGTTGACATAACGAAATGCGATGAAATGACGCCAATGATTTGGTTTGACAGAGTGTATAGTTGTACCTAGCGACATAGAAATACCAATTCCGGTTTCATACTTGTACACCTGGTATGTATACCAAAATCAAATTCCAAATTATAAATGATCCACTCTGTATTTAGCAATATCTTTTTTTATGTCGAACGAATTTTAATGAACCCACTTGTAAGCTCAATTGCATTAGTGCCACATTCGCCCCATGGCAAATGGTCACGGAACTTATCACAGGGTCTAGGAGAAATATATTCCTAATCAAAATGTATTAGAGGTCACCCAAACTCATAAACTCTCAGGCCCAACTTTTTTAAAGAAATTAAACCTTGAAAGACAAAAATACTGTTTATTTTTCTATAATTTTTTTATATTGGATAAAAATAATAAACAAAATGTGAAGTAATCTCCGTTGGACTGCTACGCAGAGTGTCCGGGGCTCGAATCTCGGCACAGGCAAAATCAAAAAGTAGAAAAAATTATTTTTCTACACGGCACCACCTCTTTGCAGGCAATGGCAAACCTACAAGAGTAAAAATTGCTATAAAAAGCTTTTCACTTCGCCGCTCGAATTCGGCATTAAACTGTAGGTCCCTTCCATTCATGTCTAAATATAACACGCACAACATGAGTGGATGCGAAAAGCGAAAAGCTGGACGTAGGCCCTCCATGGGCTGTTGTCCCATTAAAAGTAAAGTAAAGTAAGAAGTAGTCTTCAGAGAAAATATTCTCAATCGTAAAGTAGGAAGAAAATTTGTTTTAAACAATTTATTTGGCTGTCTCGGTGGTTTAGGGATAGCATGCTGGACTATCTATCAGTCGGTCGAGAGACCGTAAGCTTTTCTTAAAAATATTTTTTCTTACCTAAGGGCAGACTTTCTTTTCAGTCTACCCTCTAAAAGAATCCCACTGCAGAAAATTCAGAACAGTGGGTTTTTACTAATAATGGTCACAATACCAAGTATTTTATGATACATAAAATACCCATAGAAAGGATTTAAAGAAGGAATGATGAATGGTTGTGTAAACTTGAAAAATGTTTGACTCTCTACAACAAGGATCTTTACGTAAGATGTCGAAGTTGAAAGGCTTGAAAATCCTATATCTATTCATCGAACTTAAAGTTTTGTCTATCGAATATATAATTACCTATCAAATCATTACCGCAAAAATCAATAAATTTTAATTTGTGTTGTGTATTTATAAGGAACCAATCCAACAAATCATTTTGGATAGACAGAATAGTTACATGAGTTTGCTCAAATAAATGTTATATGTAACTGCAAATTTAAACTGTTTTGAGGTTGCAGTCCATTAACCCTCTACTTCCCAAATTTATGATTGACCTTGAAAAATTAAAATAGATAAATATCGATTGAAAAAGCACAGACCTGTTCTCAAAAACTTAAAAACATATGGGCGTGAAGTCGGAATCTCTCAAGCAATTGTGGGTGTTTGAGCCTGTTTGGATTTTTTTTTTAATAATAAAACATTTTATATTAAATAATAATAAAACATTTTATATTAAATTCGTAAATTCGTAAATTCGTATTCGTAGCTAGTCATAGACTGTTTTATATACCCTTAGTATAACGGGATAAAAATAATAAACAAAATGTGAAGTAATCTCCGTTGGACTGGTACGCAGAGTGTCTGGGGTTCGAATCTCGTCACAGGCAAAATCAAAAAGTAGAGAAAATAATTTTTCTACACGGTATTTGCACCACCTCTTGGCAGGCAATGGTAAACCTACAGGAGTAAAAATTGCCTATGAAAAGCTTTGCACTTCGCCGTTCGGATTCGGTATTAAACTGTAGGTTCCTTCCATTCATGTACAAATATAACACGCACAACATGAGTGGATGCGAAAAGGCTCGGCCTAGGCCCTCCATGGGCTGTTGTGCCATTAAAAGTAAGTAAGTATCACGGGAAGCATTTTATTTATTTGTTTTTATTTTTAACCAATATTTATAAAGTCAGTCTAAATAATTATGTTTTTAGATTTCCGAACATTTTTGACTTTGATTGCTTCCAGCGGCTGTAATACATATCGCATCTCATAGCCGAAGCATTATTATGATATGATAAAGTGTACCTCCAGGCTACTGTTCTGATGGTTATTACACCCGTTTTAGTGGCTTGCTTGGGAACTAGAGGGTTTTTTCCTTTTCTTTCTCTTTTTGGATATTATATTTACTGCGAGTATTTGTGCTCAATACAAAAGATTCAAAATTAATTTAAGAAAATATCATTGGCTACATACACACACAGAGAGTCATGCATTTTGATGGAAATTCGTTACATTTTACTCGCTACTCGCTTTTGGCACAGCATGCTGCAATCTATCTCACAAAACTTAATTATATTTGCAATTTTCCGTGAATATTCTTTTTCATTTCAACCAAAACTCATATCAGGAGAGAAAGTCTTTGTCTCTGAAAGTCTCTGAATACATACACATGCACAAAAGTATATTCGATTTGCACTGTGCTATGCTATGTAAAGAATGGAGAGCGAGCGAGTTAATTTTCGCTTCATTAAGAAAGCAAACTCAAAACTTCAAAAGTGAAAATCAGGCGAGTGCGCGAGAGTGCGAGTGTGTGTATTCGCTCTTTCTCATATTGTTTATGTAATTATAAAAGTTATTACATGCAATGTTTTTTGTATTTTTTTCTGATGTCATATTTGACTTGTGTTTAGTTTCTAAAGACATATTCACTCAGTCATTCAATCATTCCATACACTTCCACACATATTTACATACATTTACTCATACATTTCTAGTGAGTTCTAAATTGAAAATGTGAAAAGTTAATGAAAATTTCAAAAAGTTTCTCCTCCTTCATCTTCTTCTACCTTTTCTTCTCTTATTGACTTGTGCATGTATTTGTTTTGTTCCGTTTAGCATTTTAATACAATTTCATTTCATTTCATTTGTTTTATTTTATTGTGCTTTGTTTATATTTGCTGCATTCACTACATGGATGTATATTATGTATGTGAAGTTGCCGCCTCTTATAAAAGTTTATTCATTTTTTCATCATGGAAGATGTGAAAATGTTATTGAATCGATTACCCTTAGGTTAAATTAGAAACTTTTGCTTGAAATTTAAGTGGATAGGATTCAGTTCGATATTCAGTATGGCAGATTTTTGCATATTTCATTACAATTATAATTAACTTTCACGCTTCATTAAAAAAGTTTACATTTGTATTGACTTAGTGTGATTTTCAATAGCGAGATTTGGTAATAACGAAACGTTTGGCTGATTAGTTTAGCAGTTTCAAAAATATGCAAAGTGAGTTCAATTGTTCTTTGAAATATGGAGAACGGATAGCTTCTAGCCAGCCTTCTTGAACGCCCAGGAAGGTGGGTAAGGAATCTTAATCCATCCCAATAACTACTCTCTTGAAGTATGTATGGCACAATCCTGACTTATTGCGCTTTAGATGTTATTTGTGACTAAATGACAGTTTTAGTGTTTGCTCATGCATATGAGAAATTATTTATAAAGTTATGTTTATTTTAGTAAACTAATTTAATCCAGGTGGTACAAGATTCAGAATCTTTATAAAGATTTTTTCATAGAAGCATATCAATTTTGCATTTATTTTGTATTGGTCTGGTCAAAACGTCATCCAAGGTTTACATTTTTATCATGGTGAATTTCACGAACAGGCAAATTTTGGAAATTATTAAAAATTACTACCCAAATTCGGAATAGTCGTAAGTTTTGATCGTAATAATCGTCCCACCAGACAGTATGTGCATGCTTATTTTACTTTTAATGGCACAACAGCCCATGGAGGGCCTAGACCGAGCTTTTTGCATCCACTCATGTTGTGCGTGTTATATTTGTACATGAATGGAAGGGACCTACAGTTTAATACCGAATCCGAACGGCGAAGTGAAAAGCTTTTCATAGCAATTTTTCCCTTTGTAAGTTTGCCATTGCCTGCCAAGAGATGGTGCCGCGTAGAAAAATTATTTTTTCTACGTTTAGATTTTGCCTGTGCCGAGATTCGAACCCCGGACACTCTGCGCAGCAGTCCAACGCTCTACCAGTACGCCACAGCGACCAGTATGTGCATGCTGTAGTAGCTAAATTAGCTATTGAATGTTCATGTGAAATAACGCACTGGTCAAAGTACCGAAAATATCGCAGTCGTTATTGCTTCAGTTCAAAATGAACCAAATCAGTCGATTCCATGCCGTTCCCAGGAATTGGGAATCTTTAGCTCCGATTTGGCAAATGTTTAAAGAAAATACTGAATTTCATCGGTAGTGATGATTTAATTAATTTTGACAAGATATGCGTTATATCGCTCGTGGTGATCATATGATCGATATCGAATTTCATAGTTAAATATAGCATGTGTACTGGAATTAATTTCAGCGTAATATCTATCTAATTATTCTGTGTTTTACACATTTAAATACAAAATTGTTATGGCCCTATTGAAAAACCCTTTATATGTAAAAATCGCAGTTCTGAAATGAATATCTGCTGGAATTAGAATGGAGAATGTTCAATGATGGCAAATAATGTGATCAGCAATTCGAATGCTTGCACCAGTTTCGACCATTTTCGTTTATTTAGCAGCCTTAGGATAGAAGTGCTCGGGGCCTGAACTACAAACAAGCATGATAGATGAATCATGTTGATTCATTGGCAGCCTTTGACATGTGGCTTTCGTCTGAATGGTGCTGTGTGAGCAAGTTTTGGGTCAATTCATTCAATGACCTATGCCCAATGACGAGAAGTTACCATATAATTGAAAAAGTGTTTCAGAATACATTTACCATATTTGTAATAAACTTCTGATTTTACGTATTTTTCAATAAAGAACATTGTCTCTGAGGATTTCATCACATTGAAAACAAATCGGGGCTGCGTAATTAAAGCAACAATTCCAGCTAATGATCTTTCCGAATTTGCAAACGCAGTACCAATTCGTAACTTTTTCGAAGGATTTGAGTGCAGTTAAATTAAGTCGTACCTTCCTGGGTATGTTAATGACAATTCATAGGTTTAGGTGTTTTTGACCTTTTCTTTCTTTCTTTTAATGCCACAACAGCCCATGAAGGGCCTAGGCCGAGCTTCTCTCTCGCCTTTTTTCATGTTGTGCATGTTTGTATTTGTACATGAATGGAAGGGAGCTACAGTTTTATGCCGAATCCGAATGGCGAAGTGGAAAGCTTTTCCTAGGCAATTCTTACTCTTGTAGGTTTGACATTGCCTGCCAAGAGGTGGTCCCGTTTAGAAAAATGTGTATTCTTTCGTTTTTGATTTTTGACTGAGCTGAGTTTCGAACCGGGGCACTCTGCGTAGCAGTTCAGCACACTACCAATCTGATTAAATAAAATTAGCTTGGGCATACACGATTTGACCTTTGGTGACCCACACTACTTTTCAATTGAAAATATTTTTCTGTAAAACTTATGAGAGATTTCCTGATCATTTTCTAATACCGGTTATATATAAGTATGATAATGACTACAGAGAGTATAGCAAAGTAGAAGTTAGGAGAGGAGATGGGTGTAAATATTACAGTTCATCAATTGTTTTTTCCTCTGCTCATGTTAAATTTTTTCTATAGGTATGAAACTAGTGGGATATATACCAAATTCCAGAACTCCCAGTCGATATGGAGTGAATCTAAGGACTGGGTCGGAATCGGCGAATTACCTCTAAGAAAAATCTCCAGTTGATTTGGGGTAAGGTGTCGAAGTGTCACACACTGTTATTGGAACTCTAAGGACGTTAGCAAGTACCGCTAAAATTTGGACTAAATACCATAAACTTTCAAAGGAATTTCGATAATAATAGATCTGTGTTATCAACAGTTTCCAATTATTGTGAATTATTAGGCAGATTGTTAAGCTGCCCTCCCATGGAACTTATTTAATATTAACTAAACTAAAATCAAATTACTTTCTGTAGATATTTTTGCATCATTTAACTATGTAAACTTTCATTAGAATTAACGCCTACAACACAATCAAACACTCACAAACACTTGCTACTACACCAAATTCAATAAGCAAAAAATGCATAAAGTGCAAGTCTGCAATGCTTTTCCGCAATGCACATTGCCAGCCTGCTGCTGCTATGCTATGCAATCCTCTCTGTTCTTCTTTGTTTCTGCTGACGATATTGATAGTATATAGTACGTTTCCGGATGCTGTACTCAAACAAAACATATACTATATGTAGGTATACTTATACTACAAATCAAGAAGAAGAAGCAGCTGCAGAAAAATAACATTTTCCAAAACTTGTCTGCACGTTTTTGTGCAATTTTCCATGTTTTTCGAAATGTTTAAGTTTAAGTGTGATTATCCTTTATAGTTTTTGTTTTTCTAAAGGCATACAAAAACTTTGCTTTTCTTCTATAGAAAATTTATTTTTTTTTATTCTTAATATCGGCCACAAAAATACAAAATTGCATTATGCTGAAACTTTCCAGCTCTCCTCTTCTCTCTCACTCACACTCATTCCTTCGCCTTCATTATAAATAAGCGAGTATATTTCTGTTGTGGTTTTTCAGAGATTTCCTTAGGAAAATTCTTGCAAAACGAAACACGTTTTGCAGCAATTTCTAATACAGAGTAAACCACATCTAAAACCACTATAAAATCTCATCCCATACACATTTGCATGGTGAAGAGGAGGGGAGCACTCTGTGGTTGGTTCCTCACAAACTTCTACTTGCTTTTGGTAGTTTTCTTTTTGCAAACATTTGAAGAAGATGTGCACTCAGCATAGTGAATTCAGTAGGAAAAACAAAACAAAAATAGATATTTGTTGTCTGTTTTTGAACGAAACAGTGATGGTGATGACCGCAATGATGAAGATAATGTGGAGAGGCTATCACTGGAGTCAAGAGCATAGTTACGGTTCTTCATATTTTTGGATTTATTTGGTTTCCGAACATTTTTAGGATTCATCGCTAGTGAAACAATGGCATCCACCGCCTTCCTTCTCGAAAACAAAAGCCCTTCTGTGTGCGTTTGCACACTTCATTAACGTAGTTTCAGTTCATTTCGAAAATCCTATTAACGATCGGGAAGAAGACAAATTCACAAATTTCAAATCAACAGCAGATACTTTCTCGATTTGCATTTGTATCTGAAAGGTAGCTTTAGAAAAAATCATGAGATGTGCTTTAGAAAATCGCGCGCCCAAATCGTTTACATGTTTAGAAAATGCGAAATAAATTGGTGGCGACGTACACACACACACACACACACACACACACACACACACACACACACACACACACACACACACACACACACACGTAGGAGAGGGAAGCTCACATAAACCCACACGCAATATTTTGTGCATTCATGTGTGTGTGTGTGTGCGTGCATATATTTTTTTCCTTCATCCCCAATAGCAATCAGCAAAATATGTAGCGCTAATTTGTTAGTTTCTCTTTTTGCTATGCTGTTATTTTTTTTTTTTGCAGATTTATTTGCGCAATGGAAAGGAAATAGTTGAACTGAAGGGAAACCAAAGAAAGTGGAAAAGCTTTCAGAACTGTACGAATAATTAGAAAATAATTCAAAGCGATCCTGTTTTTTTCTTTGCTGAGGCTTATGAAAAATTTACTCGCTGCCTCGTAAAGTTGTTGTTAGAAACCAATTTGTGATTAGTAAGTATTTAGTTTTATTATAATGGAATTAAAAATTAATTTTAGATATTTTGTATTTAATGTAGTACAACAGATGAATTGAATTCCATTTCCAGATTCTTATTGTAGGTATTTAAAGTTTTTACTCCTTACTCTTTCTTAGGTTTTTTGTTTAAAATTTATAGGAAAGAATTTTGGCTTTATTCTTAATATTCAGAAATTCTTTTGAAATGAAAATATATGAAAATTCTTTAATTTAATTGAAAAAGGAAAAAACAGCAACAATAAATATTTAAGTCACAGGCCAAAGCAAACGCTACTCATAATAATCTATGGATTTTATATCATTTGTACGAACCAATGCATCTCTGGAACTATGATCAATTGCATATAGAATGACCTTGTCAGATATGCGAGCTTGTTAAATATTTCACTGTTCGGCCTATGATAATGGGCACTGGTACACACTAATGGATCCAGAGATTGCGTATGGAGAATCTAAATTTTACCCCTTTAAATTTGTTTTGTGATTCATGAGCAATGATCTAACCGCAACCCCCTCCCTCACTTAGACTCATGGAAGACTTAGGTAGTAGTATAAGTATATAGTGGATTGAAAATTTTGAAAGAAGCCACACTTGACTCGTTAATCCGTTAGCGGTTAAACGTTATAGTTTACGTGCATTTTCTTTTTGTGAAACTTTACAAAAACCAAAATACTACTTACTTACTTAACTGGCACTACAACCGATGACCGGTCTTGGCCGCCTCTATGAAGCTTCGCCAGTCACCTCTGCTATGCGCGCGCTGGCGCCAGTAGATAAGGCCAAGTGCAGTCAGGTTGCCCTGCACCTGGTCTTTCCAACGGAGATTAGGACGTCCCCTTCTGCGTGTTCCTCCACCGTGGTTCGAATAAAACACCCTTCTAGCCGGAGCACTTTCTTCCATTCGCTCAACATGACCCAGCCAGCGAAGCCGCTGGAGTTTTATACGCTTGACTATGTCAGTGTCGGCGTACAGCTCATACAGCTCATCGTTCCATCTTATTCGATACACGTCGTCCACGCATACTGGACCTTACGGTAGATCTTACGGAGTATCTTCCTCTCGAACGCTCCTAACAACCTAACAGCCTCTCATCATTGATGGTCAATGTCCACGTCTCTGCGCCATACATTAAGACGGGAAGGATGAGGGACTTATAGAGCGTTATTTTCGTCGGTCGAGAGAGGGCTCTACTTCTCAATTGCCTACTGAGCCCGTAGTAACACCTGTTGGCAAGAGTTTTTCTCCGCTTGATCTCAAGCCTGACATTATTGTTGGTGTTTATGCTGGATCCTAGATATACGAAATCCTTGACGACTTCAAAAGTATAGTTGTCAACAGTGACATTTTGTCCAAGACAGCATGACACTCTTGTAGAAGATAGTGCCGTGACTCTTTGTTTGTTGACACAAGGTATTTCGTTTTGTCCTCGTTCACCACTAGACCCACTCTACGAGACTCCCTTTCCAGGTTGGAGAATGCTGCACTGACTTGTCGAGCAGTTTAGCCACTGATGTCAACATCATCAGCGTATGCTAGCAGCATGACACTCTTGTAGAAGATAGTGCCAGTGATGTCGATGTTCGATGTTCGCAGCTCGAATTATATTCTCCAGTATAAGGTTAAAGAAGTCGCACGATAGGGAGTCATCTTATCTGAAGCCTCTTTTGGTATCAAATGGTGCGGAGAGGTCTGTCCCAATTTTCACTACGCTGGTAGTGTTGGCAGTGTCATTTTGCAAAGACGAATGAGCTTTGCAGGGATACCAAAATCAGACATTGCGGCGTACAAGTGATCCCTAATCGTGCTGTCCACTGTCGAAGGCGGCTTTATAATCGACAAATAGATGATGGGTGTCGATCTGTGTTTCTCAGGTCTTTTCCAGGATTTGGCGTAGTGTGAATATCTGGTCGATGGTGGATTTACCAGGCCTGAAGCCACACTGATAAGGTCCAATCAGTTTGTTGACGATGGGCTTCAGTCTTTCGAACAGTACGCTACGCTGAGATTCCAATAACTTGGCATGCTTTCATCTGACCATATTCTGCATAGAAGCTCATGCATGCGTTTTTTGAGCTCTTCGCCTCCGGTCTTAAACAACTCAGCAGGCAGGCCATCTGCACCTGCAGCCTTATTGCTTTTCAGCCGAGCAATGACTGTTAAGACCTCCTCATAGTCAGGCGGCGGTACTTCAACGCCGTCAGTGATTGGTGTTTCCGGAGTGGGTTCCGCAGTGGCGGGATTATTGCCGTCATCGCCATTAAGCAGCTGCGAAAAATGCTCCCTCCATAATCTCATTATGCCCTGGATATCTGTCACCAGATTTCCATCTTCATCCTTGCAGGAAGAGGCCCCGGTCTTCAAACCAAGAGTCAGGCGTCTTATTCTTTCAAAGAATTTTCGGACCTCGTTCCTGTCCCGCAACATTTCGATATCATTGAACTCGCGTCTTTCTTCATCTCTTTTTTTGCGCCTGAAAAGACGTTTCTCCTCCCTCCTCAACTTTCTGTATCGCTCCTTAGCAGCTCGCGTTGCAACTGACTGCAGGGTGGCTCTGTAAACTGCGTTTTTTGCTTCAGTAGCATCGCGACACTCTTGGTCGTACCACATATTTCTCCGTCGACGGTGGTAGCCTAGCACCTCTTCGGCAGCCGTACGCGTAGAGCGGGAAATGTGCGTCCACTGCGCGCATATATCATCAAGTTGAGGGTTGTTTTGCGAAAGGAGAAGTGCAAGTTGGTTGGCAAAGACTTTGGCTGTCTGTTGTGATTGCAGCTTTTCGGCATCCAGCTTTCTCTATGTACCTATCCGTACGCGATTTGCTACACATATACGTGTGCAGATCTTGGCTGCAACCAAGTAGTGGTCTGAGTCGATGTTTGCACCACGTATTGTGCGTACGTCTAGTACATTAGAAGCGTTTCTTCCGTCCATCACAACGTGATCAATTTAGTTTCATGTGTTTTGATCAGGGGACAGCCAAGTGGCCTTATGGATATCTTTATGTTGGAATCTGGTGCTACTAACTGTCATGTTTCGTGCGGCGGCGAAGTCGATCAGTCTCATACCGTTATCTTTGGTTTCGTCGTGGAGACTGAATTTTCCGATCACAGGAGTCCGATAGAGAGATACACAGCCATTGTGGCAAGTGTTATGCCTTTACAACAATGAATTTCAGTTTATCAATGTCGACTATGACCGCTTGTAACGCAAACGAAAGGGATAGGAAAGGAGAAGAAAAAATATATTAACATCAATGCGATTCCGCTGACTGTGGGTGCTGTTTTGTTGTTATTATTGTGTTATTGTTGCTTTCGTTATGTTAAATTAAATATTTAATTTAATTTGTTTATTTACTATTGTTTATTTGTTTATGTGTTCCCATTCGTGGTGTGTGTATTGATTCTTTACAGACGAGAAAAATGTAAGCGAGTGCACTATAGACCAAAGATAGGAGAAAACCGGTGGAGACATCGGCCCCCCTCGACGATAACAACTTGGATAAGTTGAATGCAAAGTTGAAGGCAAAGTCGGAAGAAAAGTTAAAGGCATTTGAGAATTGACGTATTAGCCAAAATTTACAAAGTACTTCGCCCAGCTTGTTTTAAATATTGTAAAAATATGCTAAATACCTACAATTTCAAATGTACACATTATGTACTTAAGTAGAAGCATTTCGTTTAATTAATTTTTCGTATCTTTATTACATATTTGAAGCTAAGTTGAAAGAAATTTGTGTCTTATAGAAATTTAAAGGTATTCAGTAAAAAAGAAACGAACTTGTTTCAACTTTAATAAAATTTCCTCCGGCTAATAAGATTGACATTTCCTCCTGGGCCACCGCTAACACCAGTACCAACATTCTGTTTCCTTTTTAATTTCCTACTTTTTTCAGCTTCTTTTCCAACTACCCACCCACCCATTCCGTGTACTGACTTGACTCTACGTTATAAGTAAGCAGTAGCAAAAGAAATGAGTACGAAAATGAATGCTGATGCAGCGAATTATTAGCAGCACAACTACAACTACACAACAACATCCAGCCACAGCAGCATACAACTTCATAACGAGTCTTACGATATGCGCCATAGTGTTATTACTAGTAGAGATAAGCTGAATCTGGTAAAGTGAAAGAAAAATAATGGTATCGACACAAAGAATACGCAAAATTTGTAATAAAAATTTTAATTAAGTTTTTTTTTTTTGACAGTTTCTTCTTCTTCTCGGTTTGTTCCATTTCATTTATGCTGTTGTTTTTTTTTTCTTTATTTTTGTTGGATTTACTAATGGTGTTGTCCGGAGGTGTGTGTGTGTGTGTGTGTGTGTGTGGGACTCAAACAGTGAGAAGATTGTATTACGCAGCATGCCCCCAAGACTTGGTTCTTCTTAGATATATTCTTTCATTTTTCAGATTTTTTTTTAATCTAAATTTATGCAAATCGTATTTGTCTGTTGTAATTGTCTCTTTGCAATGAGTTGTTTCAGTTATGCATGTAATATTAAAACAGTTCGTTATTACTAGTCGTTACTTTGGACGAGCTAGTTACTCCTTAGAATAAATGAAGAAAGAAACACTAATCGTTTTAAGTGAAAATTAAAAATATTTAATGGAAACCAGGCAACTTATGTGATGGGAGAGGAGCATTCAACGAGTAGCAAGTTTATTGTAACAAGTATAATGGGAATGAATTGTTTAGATGAAACTAATGTCCGCTATACAAACATAATCGAAGTTAAGCTGCTACTCGCTACTCGCTGTAACAAATTGAGTAGCGAGTTTCTACTAAAACTCCTTTATTTACATACCAGGTGTACGAATACAAAGAAAATACACGTTTTTTAAGAAAAATGGTTATAAATTCAATCTTTAAAGTAATGGCCAATGCTAGATACACTGTTTTCCCATCTCTCTGGCAATTTGTGAATGCCTCGCCAAAAAAAAAACTGTTCTTTTTTAGAGTCAAACCTGTCATAGAGGCATTTTTTCACATTTTCGTACGAATTGAAGTGCTGCTCAGCAAGTACGTGCCCCATTGATGAAAATCACTGGTAGTCAGATGGAGCCAAGTCTGGTGAATAAACCGCAAGGGGGACCGCAGCTTCCCAGCTGTATGAATCCACCAATTCCCGAGTTTGTTTTTTTCGATGTGATAGTGCATTGTCATCAAGAAAAATCACTTTGTGTTTGTTGCCTAGGTTGATATTCTGGACGTTTTTGGCACAAAGCACGTTTTTGGTTCAAATCGGCCAATTGTTGTTGGTAGCTTTGACCAGTAACTGTTTTACCTGGTTTCAGAAGATCAAACCAGATAACACCTTGCTGATCCCAGAAAACACCTAACATTGTCTTCTTTCCGAAGCAATTTTGCTTTGCTGTCGATTTGGCCGGTGTACCGGGCTTAACATATGATCGTTTACGTTTGGGATACTCGAAATAGATCCATTTTTCATCGCCAGTAACAATTCGAGGAAGATATGAATTTCCTTTGTACCTGGTGAGCAACATTTCACGAATGGTTTTTCGATTTTTTTGCTGTCTTTCAGTCAACTCATGCGGCACCCATGTTCCCATCTTCACTCCCATGGCTTTTAATCGTTGAGAAATTCATTGTTGGGTCTCATTTAATTGTTCTGTAAGTTGTTCTGCAAGTTGTTCTTGCGTTTGACCATCATCCTCATCGAGTAAAGCTTGCAATTCGGCATCTTCAAACCTTTTCGGTGGTCTTCCATGTTCTTCGTTTCTCACATCAAAATCGCAACTTTTAAACTTATTAAACCATTCGTTGCACTGTGTTTTGCCTAGAGCGTGCTGGCGGTAAACTTCCACAAGCATTCGATGAGATTCCAAAGCAAATTTCTTCAATTGGAAACAGAAAATCAATGATGTCCGCATATCGACATTTTATGAGCGAAAAAAATATGTTGTTGTATGAAACTTGATTGTTTATGAACTGAATATTGTTGAAAGAACTAATTGCGAAGAAATGGTGCCAATGATTTGGTTTGACAGAGCGTATAGTTTTACCTAGCGACACAGAGATGTCATTACTTGTTTCATACTTGTACGCATGGTACATACATTTTCCATTTTCCTTATATGTAATGAAAGAATTTTTCTAAACGGCACCACTTCTTGGCAGGCAATGGCAAACCTACAAGAGTAAAAAATGCTATGAAAAGCTTTTCGCCGTTCAGATTCGGCTTTAAACTGTAGGTTCCATTCCATTCCACAACATGAGTGGATGCGAACAAAAGCTCGGCCTAGGCCCTTCATTGGCTGTTGAGCCATAAAAACAAAAACGAAAGACATCTTCACATGCTTAAAATAAATATTATTCGAGTGATTAATATAAATTCCCTTTTGCTCACCATTCGTTGAAAATACATTCAAAATTACAATTAAGGTACAATTCCAATGAAAATAAAAACAAACACCGCACCACCGTCGATAAAATATCACTCGAGCTCGTCCTTTGCTGCTCTCCTTCCCCAAAGGAATTTTGTTTAAGTGCACTTTTCATTCGTCCTTTCTGGAAATTCTTCTCGTATGCCACAGATACTGATATTTACCGCGCATAGCGACAACCAACACCAGTACCAAAAATATAAAAAAGGCGAAAAAAAATGCAAATTAAAAAACTGAAATTGAAGCATTGCCGGAAAAACAATTCGCTCGAGTGAATATTTCCGGTATAAAGCCAAAGGAAAGTAAAAGAATAACAAGGCAACAGCAAGGACGATCAAAGCGAACCAAAAAAAAATTAAAGAAAAGCACTTGGAAAATAAAATGCTTGATTGGATTTTTATGTGAGCGAAAACGCGTTTCAACGGTGCGGAATTATTTACGTTTCTCTATTTTTTTTTTTGTTTTTACAATTTTTATAGGTGGCCAAATGGGGGTAAACAAAGTGAAACGTGAAAAAAGGACAATTTTCAAGCACATGCATTGGCATTTGCCTTCGAATAATGCATACTAATGGGCAAGGGAGAAGGCAATAAAGACTAAGAGAGAGGAGGAGAATTGAGTGAGGTTTCCAGAAACAGAAAAATAACGGTCAAAGGTCAGGTTGTAAATATTTTAATTGTAAAACGAAGAATAAAAGAAACAATGCAAGTTAACATTGGCTGAAATTGCGATAATTGCGAATTGCAATAAAACAAATAAAGAATAATGAAAAGGATCAAGCTACAGTAATTGGAAACTTATCTGTATTAAATTTCTATGGGCTTAAGTGTGTTAATTTTGACTTTTTGCTTTTGTGTATGCATAATGGAGCACAAGTGAATGCCCAAAATTAACCATCAATAGGGAGCAGTACATTTTTTTAGGGTGTTACATATATAAACTTTGGCACACCTCTTACAGCATAGAATATACTTATATATTCACTCTGGACATATGTCTCCATTGTAGTAGGTTATTTCATTCATGGGAATTTATACCATTTGACAGACTGTATAAATTCCTATGCCTGCACATAACTTTAAGTTAGAATACAATGGCTGCGACAGCGTCATTGCATCGTGAAGACTAGATGACGTCTGCAGCATGTTTCGTCATGTTGACTGGTCGCTGTGGCGTAGTGGTAATGCGTTGGACTACCCTCCATGGGCTGTTGGGCCATTAAAAGAAAGTAACGTTAAGACTGCGACTGGAACACAATGAACGCGGCAACGACAAAGTGGCTTTAATTCCAATATTCACAATTTCCACAGATTATTTAAGAACACAATGACTGCGACAGCGTCATTGTATTATGACAACAAGATGACTTCCGTAGCATATCTCGTCGTGTTGACTGTGTTAACAAAATGAAAACGACGGTAAAACGACGACGACAAAACGTCTACGACAAAGTGACTTTAATTCCAATATTCACAATTTCCACAGATTATTTAAGAATACAATGGCTGCGACAGGGCCATTGCATCATGACAACAAGATGACGTCTGCAGCATATTTCGTTATGTTGACTGCGAAATTTATTTTATACTTTATATGTAAAAACAATAATTTTTATTAGAACACTTTACTAATTTATTTATTTTCAAAGAAAATAACATGAGCAAGTAAATTATGTATTTAATTTCAAAGTTGACAATTTGTTTTTTTTTCACTTTTGAATTCGACGACAGCAGCTGTTTGTACATTGGCGCAATGATGCAGTGTCCCAGCCATTATGTTCGTCTTCAGAAGAATGCATGGTATTTTAGTGTTGGCAGATGGCGCAATGTCGTTGCCGCGGCCATTGTGTTCGTACCTTTATTTATGAAGCGTCTCTCGCAACAACTACTTTCCCCTTTTCGTAAATTAAGATCCACACCCCGCGGCTTTGTAAATGTTTACCCGTAAACTTCAAAATTTCGTTCGCACCCGAGTCCTAACAATTCCTAACGAAAAGGAAACAAAATTTGCATATCTGCCACCCCTACTTGAGGTCCTGCGTATGCCCATGGCGAGGTGTATTTATTTTAATTGTGTTGAGAGAATCTATGATTTGACGACGAAATTTTCGTTTCGCTCTCTCCTCGTTTTAAAAATTTTTACCATATCACAATGCCTCATAATCCGTTCTATACGTCATGTGTCAAATAATTGAACAATAGTTGTAAAATTGTTGTATTGTTGACTTCCATACATAAATATTTTAGGATAATAGAATTGTGCAACGTACGTTTTTCGAAGTGTCCTATTAAATTAGGTGTTTGTTTTTGCTTTAATTCTTCTTCTTCTGCTTCAATTGGTAGGGTAGTTTTTGATAAGCGTGAAATGTAGCACAAACAATAAAATCACATAAATTTATTTCTATTTTATTTTTCTACTAATCAACCGACTAGGCTTTGCAATAGCACATTCAAGTATGAAGGGGTGGTCACACATGCCATACTTTTCTTGTTTGTTGGTCTGTTGTATGAAATGTTTGGTTGGTTGTGCAGAGGGCACGCTTAGGGCAGAACTGTCCATTGTGCTACCAAATGGTTGGACCTACAATTTCATGACGGCTCCGAAAGGCGTTATGGCAATTTGTTATCACTTGTTGTTTTTGCCATTGCCTGCCAAGTGGTGTACTTGTACACTTTCTTATAATTCTCATTCACTTTATACCGGTAGAAATATGTACATATAAGATGTTTATGAGAATTAACTACTAGACCAAGAGGGGAATCGAATCCCCTATCACCTGGGTGAAAGTCTAGTGATCTACCCACTAGACTATCGAGGTCGTCGAGACTTTTTTTTCATATAGGACCTATGACAATTGACTTTATCAGACCTTGTCAATTATCTAAATATTTCCAATCTTTGCGGAAACAAAATTCTTTAAAATTAGGTGGTCACATATCGAAGACATTTAGTCGTTGCGGCTAAAAACACTGTCAAAATAAATCGTATATTTGTACAATGTACTCGCTACTCATTAACGAAGGCAATTATTTTTTTGCAATTGCTAACTTAGTATAATTAACTAAGTCACTACTCATGGCATTTCAAATTAAAAATCAAATTTGTTTCCATTGATTTGACATCATCTGACATCAACTTCTGCCTATTCGCTGCATTCAATATAACTAAAAACAGAATTGAAGGATTCTCTAAGCGTAGCATTTGCCTCAACATGCCATAAAATTGCTAAATTTTTTTGTTTTTTCTTCGTTTTGTAATTCTGCTAACCTTGCATCATGCAAGGGTATATGCTAGACTTACAGAATACCCCTTTTATCTTCCTTACTGGTTGAAATCGAATTTTTTTTGACGTGAAATTATTTAATACTCATAAAATTCACTAGTTACTCGTTACATTCACAAAATTACAAAAACAAATAAAACTCTTTTTTCTTTGCTTGCTGCCGGAAACTGAACACTTTAAAATTAAATAGCTTCCCACGCAAAACTCACTCATAAATATAAACTTGACTCATTGAAATCGAAACATTCACGCCGTTAAAATCCCAATCGCATCTTTCTCGTCATCGTCGTCGTCATCATCGCCAACATCAGTTTCAGCAGAGCATCAACTTTCCGCCCAACTCGCCATTAAAAACACACAGTCCACCGTCCAACACTACGCTACACTACACTACACTACTCTACATAGACATAAAGACGTTTCTCTTCGCTTTACTTCAATGATAAATTTCCGTAAATTTTCACAGTGATTTCCATTTTGGGAGGGTGGTGCGCAAAACTTGCACGTTTGTAGCATCATCGCAAATGATTGCTGGAGAGTATTGGCTCTGGCTGTGGCTCTGGTACTTTCGATGTCGCTGACTGGAGCACTTTCGCTTCGTTTCGTTTCGTTTCGTTTCGTTGTATGCTGGCTGGCTCCTTCAACAAGATATGGTGTAAAATGGAAATCAAACTGACTTTGGGGAATTGACATTGGCACAACTCAACTCAATGGCACTGTGCAGCCACTGAACACTGCTGCTGGTTACTTTACTACGTACTTATGGTACTACTGCGAAAAGTGTAGTGAAAAAGGTAGTATTTTTTTTACACTATTCTTCTACTTGTATATTTTTTTTTTTTACTTTTTTTTCAGTTCTGTGCATATCTTTTCTCATATTCTGCTTTTAACTTTTTTTGTTTTTCTTTCCGTAGATATTCTTCTTTGCAACGAGCCATGTTGCCAATGTTCATCGATGTTGAAGCCAATGGCAAATGAATTGATTCTCTTCTTTTATTTGTGTTGTTGCTGCTGCTATTATGTACTAAATTTTTTACTACTATTTTTTTTACACAGCATTTTTGCTTTCGATACTGATATATGTATTGAAAATGTAGTCTCCTTTTTTACTTCATGTGTCGCAGTTAAGTTTGGACGTGTGTAAGTGAATTAAATAAATTTCTAAAGTTACTGTGAGAATTTAGTTCGAAAAAAAGACAGCAGCGGCAGTAGCTGTAGCAGTAGCAGCAGCAACAGAAGAAGAAAGGATGTTGCAGAAGTTCAAGACTGGTTTTGTAGAAGACAAATGTACTTATTGACTTCAAATGGTCGCGCATAAATTCAAAATGTGTAGTAGAAAATAGTAGTAGTTGTAGGTGATAGTGTGTAACGAACGTGTTTGTATGTCGTAGAATGTTAGTAGAGTTATGTTCACCATTGACAGATGTTGATGTATTATTCTCAGTATAAATTTACTTGAATGTTATTTTTTTGAGTTTTGGAAAAATGTATTAGAATTTTAAATGTTTGAGATAAATAAAGAGAGCTGGAAATTTAAGGGAATATTTAAAGAATTGTAACTACGCGAGTTTAATGTACTTTACTTACTTACTTTTAATGGCACAACAGCCCATGGAGGGCCTAGGCCGAGCTTTTCGCATCCACTCATGTTGTGCGTGTTATATTTGTACATGAATGGAAGGGACCTACAGTTTAATGCCGAATCCGAACGGCGAAGTGAAAAGCTTTTCATAGCAATTTTTACTCTTGTAGGTTTGCCATTGCCTGCCAAGATGTGGTGCCGCGTAGAAAAATTATATTTTCTACTTTTTGATTTGGCCTGTGCCGAAATTCGAACCCCGGACACTCAGCGCAGCAGTCCAACGCACTACCACTACGCCACAGCGACCACGAATTTAATGTAAATATTAGAATATCTCTTCCAGACTTGACACCGTGCAAATGCGACTTCGATATACAGTCTTTTGCCTGACCAAGTAAACACTTCTTGAAACTCGTTACTGAAATACCAGGAGAAGGGGATAGATGCTGCATAGACTTATATTTTCAAGTTCTTAATTTCTATCTTTTGGCCCGAAATATGTAAAACATTTATAGACTCAAGTGGTAGATATTGTATGCATTTAACCCTCTAGTTAGCAAATTTTTGATTGACCTAAGAAAATGTATAATAGGTAAATATCAATGTAAAAAGCAGATACCTGTATCTAAAAACAAACAAAAAATAATTAATTGGCGTGGATTTATAAAGTCGGGTAGTCGAGATACCTCAAAGCAATTATGGTGGTTTGAGTTGAGATATCAGGAGAAAGGGATATGATAGGGGATATCTGTTTATAGTGAGCTACGTTAAAAAAAAGTGAAGATATCACACAGCCTTTGCGAATGTTCTCACACAGCATGAAGCATGTTTGTTGCAGTGGTACCATATAGAGCGGTAATCACCATTCCACTAACTGCTTCACGATTACTCTTACATGTGGTCATGATCAACGGAGAATTTGTGGGCATGACGCATATTTAAAAAGAAAAAAATTGGATTGTCTTTTTCCAGCAAGCCTTGCTTTTTTGCCACTTTTACAATTACACCTTCTATAAGCTACTCTGACAGAGTTACCCAGAAGTGGTTTGTAATCGTATATTTTGTTCTAATTGATTAACTTTGGTGGTATTCAAACCAGCAGCCAGTGTTGCACTTGGCTATTGTCAGTCCAGTTCAATTATTCCAAAACAACAATTTCAGAAATATGCGAAACATTTTTTATGAAATACTTTGGTCCTTTAAATCAATGAAACCTTAATTGAATTAATGAATTTGTACATTAAATATTATGAACGCACATGATGAGAACGTTCATTGATGTTGTTCATTCGATCGTTAATCTTTAATGAACACATTCATTGATTTTGTTTAAAAACAGTGGCCAGAATAATTGTAAGTAGTTGAAATTTTCTTTTATGTTAAATAGTAGAGATGACTTTCATTGTCATTCATTAAAAAGAAAAATTTCAATGAGAACCCATTCATTGAGTGATTTCATTAGTTTTTCATTGATTTTGCGAATATTTTTGGTACCGTGTACCATGAATTCGTTACTTGCTACTTTACATCGTTTTAATATAAAAATTTCGAGAATTTGAAATTAAAGTGCGAGAAATATCTATAGGAAAAAAAAACAACTTAAAAGTTATACATATATACAAAAGTAAGTAGGCAATTTTCAAAAAAGTAAAAGTAAGTAAACTTTTGCTCTCAACGCAAACATAAAAACTAACGATAATTGAGTGTTTTTTTTTACTTTTACTCCAGAGTTAGCAAGCGCAGAGTTCCGCCGTGGATGCTTATGAGTATGTATTATGTGATTGGTCTGGTCAAAAACGTCAACACACTTCAGCAACATAGAAATACAGGAAATGTCATTGTCATTGAATCTTAAATTGGGCGCAGGAGTGATATTGAAAAATTATTGAGCAGCGCCAGTGCAAAAACGAAAGAAAACATAAATGGAAAATGAAAGCAAATAAGAAAAGGGAAAATAAAAATGATGATTATTTTAAAGTGGTTTTTAAGTACCTACCCCGTACTTTTATTTTATAGTTGAATACCCAAAACAAAATTGGAGCTTATTACAGCTAGCAGCTAAAATTTATTACTGAAGTAGACTTCAAGAAATTAATAGGAAGCCCACCCCTGATTATATTGTCAATGGTAGCTGTGACGCATGATTGATTTCAAATGCTTTTATTTTTATTTGTTACTTGGCTTGTAGTCATTGAAAAAGCCACCACTTTTCCCAAATTAAATTTTAATAATTTCTTAATTTTTTTGGGATACTTTGTGTTCAGCAAGCAACAAACTTCTCTAACTCACAAAAACAATTAAAATAAATACCATATAATGCAGGGCCTTATTCTGTAGCTAACATTCCGCACGAACAGTAAACGAACAACCTTTCTTCTTCATTTCGCATTTCACATTTACAGAATGTTCGCTAATTTGCTGCGTAAAACCCTCGAAAATAATCTTCTTATGCAAATGTGTTGAATTAAAATTCGTAGCTTTCATTCGCTGGCTGCTGCCTTCCAGTTTTATTCGTTACTAGTTTTACAGTCCATTTAACAGCAAATGGTTTCCTTTCTTTTTTGTTTTGCTTCCTTTCCAGCGACGTCATGTTAGTAATCAAGCGTATTTGTATAAAAGAAATCACTTACAAAAACAGAGCATCAACTGCACAAGTATTTCCCTTTTTGCGCTGAAAAGTATACTACGCTTTAGTTTCTCTTGCATATTCAGTTACGCAGTCAATCTTTACTCGTTAGTGTGTGTATTGTAATGAATTCCATTTTAATTTCTTTTTACTCTCCTGCTCGCTCTTCTGTTTTTGTGTTTTTGTGCTTTTGTGTTTTTGTGTTTTTGCATTGTAAACCCATAAAGCTGCCTTGTGGCAATAATATTTATTTAAAAATTTCTCTGTTTTTCGATTCATGTTTTTTGCATTTACTGCTGCTATTTTGTTGTCGATGCTGTCGTTGAAGTTGCTGCTTTTGTTGTTTTGTTGTTTTGTTTTAACCAAAAATTGATTGTAGTTACGCACGTAGCACGTTTTCACGTAAATGTGAATGACAAGTAAATAGTATGATCTGTTTTTCAAATGAGCTAAAGTTGGTTGAAGTTTGAATTAGGGTTGGGTTATTTCGGTTGGCTTGGGCTGGGTTAGGGTTGGGTTGGGCGGTGACGTTTGTGTAATCGACAATCAGTTCCCTCTGTATTTTGTATTTGTTAATCACCAATCAATGTTTTCAGTGTTGAATTTAAGAATAGTACAAAATTTGCATAGGAATATCTCTTGACAATTTTTGAATCATTGACTTGCAAAAAACTAAATTACCTTTAGCATAATGTACTGTTTTCCTTCAAATTTCTATTAGTTTATATTTCCAAAAGCAATGGATATCAAGATTAAACATATTATTATTACATATCTTCAACTTTTAGTTTTCAGATTTTTTGGTAGCTTGTAAAATCAGTCTGGTGGAATAACTCAAAAACGCATTTAAACTTTTCAATTTACCCATCACTTCATACTCTTCTCACGTGAAGAGTTCATAAGATACAATTATGATTTTCTAATGCAAGATATAGCACTATGGTAAATATCGTAACATTATTTTTTTACAGCTAACTCGAGAATTTTGTTTTTTTGTTTATGACAGACTTACACACTTACAAACGATGGCGATTCAAGTTTTATAGATTGAATTGTGATAGCGAATGTTTGTGAATGGCTTCATGCTTAATTATTCAGGGCTGTTAGAGTCTGGGTTAGTGTCACACCTATTCACAATATATTGGAATATTCTGAGAGCCCTTGTAGATAATATTTTGGCTTTGAGAGGGGACATAGTCAGTCGCTTAGTAATCCCAAATTCATTGATATAAACGAGTGTAAGATCTCTTAATACTTTAGAGTTTGATTGGATTATAATGGTTTCATAAAACATTATAAAGACCTCAGAGTGTAGCACATAGTAATACCCAATTCACATTATTTTTTCTTTTTAAATAATATTACCTTAATTTTCCTTTGCAAATTGAGGTCGGGATCAGAGTACGGGGGGCCTGGGGCGTAGGACACAAGGTAAAGTTCGTGACAGTCGCAGGTGCGTCCATGGTCGATCCTTGCGCTTCTACGTTTCAAGTCGACACACAGCCTCCTCGTGGCGTCCCCTGGATAGCGATCTGACAACCGTCAGTGAGTTAACTAATGTGTGCGGCGGGCTTCTCCATGGCCTTGAATGAATGGTTGTGCGTCGGGCTTGGAACCCACCACGTTAAAATACCCTCCAATGAAACCTCCAAACAAGCCTCGGATAATGAACCCCTCTAATATTGACGACTCCCGCAAACGCCCAAAGGACAACGATTTACGGATATGCACCTGGAATGTCCGAACCCTCTACAGGGAAGGTGCCTCTATCCAGCTGGTGGATGTCCTCCAAAAATATAGAGCTGACATCACCGCTGTACAGGAAATGCGATGGACGGGACAGGGTTGCTCCAAAAGAGCATCCTGTGATATCTACTACAGCTGTCATGCGTCGAGACACGAATTTGGTGTTGGATTTGTGGTTGGGAAGAGACTGCGTCATCTAGTCTCGAGGTTCACAGCGGTGAACGAGCGCCTAGCCACTATCCGCATCAAGGCAAAATTCTTCAACATCAGCCTAATTTGTGTCCATGCCCCGACGGATGAGAAGGATGAAACGACCAAAGATGACTTCTACGAGCTCCTCGACAAAGCTTATGAGCATTGCCCCCGCCACGATGTTAAAATCGTGTTAGGCGACTTTAATGCCAAGGTGGGCAAGGAGAGTCTCTTTGGTCCGACGATCGGAAAATTCAGTCTCCACGACGAAGCCACCGATAACGGTATGAGACTGATCGACTTCGCCGCGGCACGAAACATGACAGTTAGTAGCACCAGATTCCAACATAAGGATATCCATAAGGCCACTTGGCTGTCCCCTGATCAAAACACACGAAACCAAATTGATCACGTTGTGATCGACGGAAGGCACGCTTCCAATGTACTAGACGTACGCACAATACGTGGTGCAAACATCGACTCAGACCACTACTTGGTTGCAGCCAAGGTCTGCACACGTATATGTGTAGCAAATCGCGTACGGATAGGTACAAAGAGAAAGCTGGATGTCGAAAAGCTGCAATCACAACAGACAGCCAAAGTCTTTGCCAACCAACTTGCACTTCTCCTTTCGCAAAACACCCCTCAACTTGATGATATATGCGCACAGTGGACGCACATTTCCCGCTCTATGCGTACGGCTGCCGAAGAGGTGCTAGGCTACCACCGTCGACGGAGAAATATGTGGTACGACCAAGAGTGTCGCGATGCTACTGAAGCAAAAAACGCAGTATACAGAGCCACCCTGCAGTCAGTTGCAACGCGAGCTGCTAAGGAGCGATACAGAAAGTTGAGGAGGGAGGAGAAACGTCTTTTCAGGCGCAAGAAAAGAGATGAAGAAAGACGCGAGTTCAATGATATCGAAATGTTGCGGGACAGGAACGAGGTCCGAAAATTCTTTGAAAGAATAAGACACCTGACTCTTGGTTTGAAGACCGGGGCCTCTTCCTGCAAGGATGAAGATGGAAATCTGGTGACAGATATCCAGGGCATAATGAGATTATGGAGGGAGCACTTTTCGCAGCTGCTTAATGGCGAAGACGGCAATAATCCCGCCACTGCGGAACCCACTCCGGAAACCCCAATCACTGACGGCGTTGAAGTACCGCCGCCTGACTATGAGGAGGTCTTAACAGCCATTGCTCGGCTGAAAAACAATAAGGCTGCAGGTGCAGATGGCCTGCCTGCTGAGTTGTTTAAGACCGGAGGCGAAGAGCTCAAAAAACGCATGCATGAGCTTCTATGCAGAATATGGTCAGATGAAAGCATGCCAAGTGATTGGAATCTCAGCGTACTCTGCCCAATCCATAAGAAGGGTGATTCCACGATCTGCGCCAACTACCGTGGGATCAGCCTTCTTAATATTGCATATAAGGTTCTATCGAGCGTACTGTGCGAAAGACTGAAGCCCATCGTCAACAAACTGATTGGACCTTATCAGTGTGGCTTCAGGCCTGGTAAATCCACCATCGACCAGATATTCACACTACGCCAAATCCTGGAAAAGACCCGAGGAAAACAGATCGACACCCATCATCTATTTGTCGATTATAAAGCCGCCTTCGACAGCACGATTAGGGATCACTTGTACGCCGCAATGTCTGATTTTGGTATCCCTGCAAAGCTCATTCGTCTTTGCAAAATGACACTGACCAACACCACCAGCGCAGTGAAAATTGGGACAGACCTCTCCGCACCATTTGATACCAAAAGAGGTTTCAGACAAGGTGACTCCCTATCGTGCGACTTCTTTAACCTAATGCTGGAGAAAATAATTCGAGCTGCGAACATCGACATCTCTGGCACTATCTTCTACAAGAGTGTCATGCTGCTAGCATACGCTGATGATATTGACATCATTGGCAAAAACGCTCGAGCAGTCAGTGCAGCATTCTCCAACCTGGAAAGGGAGTCTCGTCGTGTGGGTCTAGTGGTGAACGAGGACAAAACGAAATACCTTGTGTCAACAAACAAAGAGTCACGGCGTCTTGGACAAAATGTCACTGTTGACAACTACACTTTTGAAGTCGTCAAGGATTTCGTTTATTTAGGATCCAGCATAAACACCAACAATAATGTCAGCCTTGAGATCAAGCGGAGACTAACTCTTGCCAACAGGTGTTACTACGGGCTCAGTAGGCAATTGAGAAGTAGAGCCCTCTCTCGACCGACGAAAATAACGCTCTATAAGTCCCTCATCCTTCCCGTCCTAATGTATGGCGCAGAGACGTGGACATTGACCATCAATGATGAGAGACTGTTAGGAGCGTTCGAGAGGAAGATACTCCGTAAGATCTACGGTCCAGTATGCGTGGATGACGTGTTTCGAATAAGATGGAACAATGAGCTGTATGAGCTGTACGCCGACACTGACATAGTCAAGCGTATAAAACTCCAGCGGCTTCGCTGGCTGGGTCATGTTGAGCGAATGGAAGAAAGCGCTCCGGCTAGAAAGGTGTTTTATTCGAACCACGGTGGAGGATCACGCAGAAGGGGACGTCCTAATCTCCGTTGGAAAGACCAGGTGCAGGGCAACCTGACTGCACTTGGCCTTATCAACTGGCGCCAGCGCGCGCATAGCAGAAGTGACTGGCGAAGCTTTGTGGAGGCGGCCAAGACCGATCATCGGTTGTAGCGCCAGCTAAGTAAGTAAGTATCAGAGTACGTTTGTTGAGTAGCGGATGTCGTCGAGCAACGTTTTGAAGTACGTTTTGAGCCGTTACGTACAATTTTTTCTATACGTTCCTAAAGGTTGCGCATCTCTGAATATATTGATGTAATACTTATAAGATGCGATATCATTGTTATTTTTGGATCTGAGAAAGTTTATGTGTTCAGCATCTTACAACAAAATATTCCGTAGAACACATTCTTGGAATGTATTAACCCATTAGATCTCTCCCTTATGGATATTTGTTGAGCTCTTCAGGTGTATTTTTTTAATTTCATTATGACGGTTCACAGAGGGTTAATATGTTCTAGGGAAATACTGCCCATAAACATTTGCTAATCATTAAAAACGTGTTACGATAAAAAAAAATAAGCAAGTGAACTGAAAAACTCAAGTGTTTTATAAAAAAATGTAAATCAAACAAAAAAAGACTCGATAATTTGTTTGTATATCGCAAAGTGCTATTAATGTTTTCCATAGCCAGGCGGCTATTTTTTTGTGGTTGAGTTTTCCTTTGAAACTTCTGAGCATATATTTTGATATCAACCCAGTCCTTGCCTATTTATAACAAAGCCACGATTGGTTGTCACGCTTAACGCTTGTTCAACAGTAAACAGCTTTCATATGTGTTTCCCATCTAATTCCTGCGGCCATCTTGTTTCCATTCGTAAATAACTGGCCTTTTTGGAGCTTGTAAGCATCGGGTCCTAGTTCATTTTTTGCTATGAGTTGAACTGATTCACGATTGATGCCACTTTCGTGAGCAACTTTTCTCATGGAAACCGTTGAACTACGTTGCACCCGCTTTTGAATGATTTTGCGGTTCGCGGGAGGACTGACTGCGGGTTTTCTGCCTCTTCCTGGACCAATGCGAAGCTGCCGCGCAATCTCACAATCGCGTTTGCCTAGCTGATGCAATGCTGATCCGATAGCTGGCCGATTATTCGACATCGTAAAATAAATAGCTAAATGAAATATAGAACGCAGAAGAATTAAATCAGATGTACTCTCGCCATGGCGTGGTTGGTAATGCATTGGCCTGATACGCAGAGTGTCCGAGGTTCAAATCTTAGCAGAAAATCAATTTTTCTACAGGGCACCAACTCTTGGCAGACAATGGCAAAACTGCAACAGTAAAAATTTCCTTAAAAAAACCCCAAGAACGAGCTTGTGGCTCCTCAACTTGTTTTTTTTTTTAAGTTCAAGGCATGGCGCAACTCAAAAAGCAGAACCTCTTTAAAGGTAAGGAGACAGAGGAAGCAGTATGTAAAGGGAAGCAGTAACTACACTGAAATGATTGCGAACACAACGGTGTGCCAAACATTTTGCAGTCTTCCTCAGTTAGGTCGGAAAATGTTTAGGTGCTACACACTCTATTGTGTCCACGACTCAATGGAAACGAAGCCCTAAGAATAGCTTTTATGGGTCATCTATGGGTCATATAGTATTGATATTTATTTATAAAAAATGTGCTTTCTTAAATTCGTTTTGCAATACCTGAACTACTTTCATTTTCTGCTTCTCCAGTTGCTTCGTTTACCATATTTATGTCTTTGACCTCAATTTGTATTTCCTCATCAAACCGAATTTTTCTGACCGATAGTTAACGACATCGTTGCTTGTTAATAATTATCGAGCAAAATTTTCAACCCTACTAAAATTTCCATACTACTATCAGCGGCCAGTAGGAGAGTAATGCTGCATAACAATGATCCAGTCTTAAGAAGAGTATTTCATCAGATTAGTGATCATTTTCACTATAAATGCAGAACCGGGAATGCAGGACCATTGTGAATATCTTAATTTTGTGCTTTTTGGTACAATACCACGAACCTATTTCACGGGATGCCAGACTGAAACCAGTCGGTACTCTTTACAAATTTCAGCAAATCCCGATTCTTTACCTCGGATATATCTGCCAAGTTATCGAAGATGCTTGTACTTGGTGCGCGGAGACGTTGTTGTTGTGTAGAACAGCGCCTTTCCAGCCAAACCAGGTTCGTACATAGGTACTCGATGCTTCTTTTAGAAATCCAAATACTCTTACAATGCAATTTATTGCCTTCCTCGAGATTTGGTTGAAGCGAAGAATGGTCCATTTTGATATCACATTGTTAGGCCTACAGTTTAACACCGGTGGCAATTTGTTATCATTTGGTGGTTTTGCCATTACCATTCAAATGGTGTATTTGTACACTTCCTTATAATTCTCATTCACTTCATTTCGGTAGGAACGAGAGAAAGTTATGAATTAGAATTAACCACCAGGCCGAGACGGGAATTGAACCTGAAAACTCATAGATGCGAGTCTAGTTCGGTACCCACTAAACTATCGAGGTCGTCCCTTCAAAGGTTAAGTTCTATTTTGGATACCAATTAAAAACGGTGGTAATGAGGCTGCCGATAAGCTTGGAAGGATTCGCCAATATCTTTACTAAGCAAGGAATAAATGTCTGACTTATTGAAAACTTTTTTCCAAGGTTTAGACAAACAGAAAATCACCCTCGTATCCCTCTCACTTAATTCATCGGCGTCTTAATTGCCCTCGATAATCGTATGGCCTGAAACCGTTGGCTAATATCTATCGTATGACGCAAAGTAGTAAGTAACTCTCTTAATCGTGTTAAATTTGAATTTTGAATTTTGTGCAGTTATTTACAGGTTTTTCTGATTGCCAGAAATCAAAGTGATCCGGCAATATTGAGGAAATCTATTTTCTATCTCAAAAGCAGTTACCACACGTTTTCTTCTCCAATCTGCTAATGTTGGAAAAAAATTGCCGATGCCCTTCTTGAAGGTCGGTACTGATTAAGTAGTAGAGAGTGCTGGATAAGGTAGAAACCTCATCCAGATATAATTATACTTTCCCGTTTATTTTGGCATTCCAGCACTCTGTTTCTCTGAATCTTAAGCTGTATTGGCTCTAGTTTATATAAAGTAAGTATGTAGTTCCATAGCAAGCAGATACACCAGCAAACTCACAGCTTCTGTTCGGTGTGAGCGGATAGCTTCCTTAATTCCAATGCACACTGACCTTTGAATACTATTCAGTATTTTCTGATAATATTGTTTTTTCATAGGATGAGTGACCAGAATACCTAGCGTTCTTTTGCAGGTATATCTATAATTTCTAACAGGTTTCCTGCGCTATATTCGATGTTGGTTTTCCAACTGAGAACTGGTCTTGTTCGATAGAGTTAAAGTATAATTATTTAATTTATGTAGGTTCGTGGAACTAGAGGATAACCAGTTCATGAAGGAGAATGGATTAAATTGCTGCGATCGGTTCAGTTGCGAGAATTTCAATTTAAACTTTCTTACCTCTTTATACGTACACTGAATGCTCAAGGATGGAGCTAGAAACTGGGGTTGGTATCTACACTATTTAAGAGCATAAAAGAATACAGTATTGCTGTGGTAGACGACTTGTGGATTAACTGGGATGACTGCAAAGTCTCAAGGGCCCAATGGCATAAGATAGATTAGAAGGAAACGGAAGCTCTTTTAGGGCTCAACAAATCTGCAGTGCGTGTGCTTGTTGTGGCCATAACTGGACATAGTGCTATTGTACCAATGCTCCAACATTGGCGCCTTCTAACGAGCGGACTGTGCTGAAGTTGTCATGAGGAAGAGGAGGTAGAATCGATTCTCCACTTTCCCTGTCGACATCCCAGACTACAGATGAAACTACTCCATTGCCTGAGGTCACTTTTTCTCACAAACATAACGCAGATATCTCACAAACTATCAGATCTCCTTGCTTTCATCTGGAAAATCAAATTGTAGTACATTGACATTAAATGGATGCCACTGATAGGGAAATATGGCTTCTCCTGGCAATTTTGAAGGATATTTACTTATTCGCAGGCGCTTTTGTAAACTAACCCATTAAACTCTTAAAGATAATTTACCGATCATATCGTCTTTTTCGTTACATTGGATCTATGAAGCTGAATGGATTATTGATTTCTTATTCCATTTTATGATAAATTCATCTACAATAGCCTAACCTCACTTTAAGCTACACATAAGCTTCTACTGTAGTCAATATGTGTATACTTCTTCTACTACTACTCTTATGTTATAACCACCATTACATTTTCTTTCTCCCTCTAACTTGATATAATTTAAGCATTTAATTAATCATGTCAGTTTCCTTTATTATTCTAAGTCTCGATTGAATACGCTATAATTTTTCTAATTACCTAACCTACCCTTTTAACTAACATTATGCCTCCAGAAACTTACTGCATTTAAGTAGCATATGTATTTAAATATGAAAAAAGAAAAACTAAAGGCAAACATTATGTGTTTTATAAAAATCCTTACAAACAATTGCATTAATTAAAAATTTTCAATTTGAAAAGCTTAAAAGCAGCGCCAGGCAAGGCATCTTCTTCTACATACACATAAATTTGAATACCTACTATTAGATAGGAGCATGAATTATAAACAAACATAGAATATTGTTTGTTGTCGCGAAAACTTTTACCATATTTTCAAGCTTTTTCTAATTAAAAATATTTGCATATAATAAATAAAAAAAAAAGAACAAAACAGAGAAAACACAACCTTAAAACCGGGAAACTGTTCGCAAATGACAAAGGAAAAAAAATAAAACTATAAAACATTAACACAAACAATGTGTTAAAGCACCTAAAAATATGCTATAAATAATAAACGTGATTTTTAAACAATTCGTTGTTGTTTTTCAATTATTATATTGTTTGTGTTGCTTTTGAGTGTGAAAATTGAAACCAAATGGAAAGAAAAAAGTTTTTAAACGCATAAAATTTCCATGTTTGTGTAAAGTATAAAGTTTGTTTGCTGTGTTTGTTTGTCTGCAGTATCATAATGGTCGTAAGCAGGAGATAAAAATAGCTTGACCTTTTTGGGCGCGCAGAGTAATATCCAAAAAAGAATGCTTGCATTTGTTGTTGTTTGTTGGTTTTGTTGGCTTTCATTTGTAACTACGAGTACATTACTATTATTATCATTTAACTTTAGCTGTGTATTGGCATAGCACAGCACAGCACAGCGCAGCACAGCACAGTACAGTACAGCAGCGCAACGAAAGGATTCATTGTTGTAATAAAATGGTAGTTGTCTTTGTGCTTGTTGTTGTGCAGCAGTATCACCAGTTCTTGCTACGAATTTTGTGGCAATAAACTTGAACGGAAATATTCTTTCAGCTGCATGGCACGGCGCAGCACTTTATCCTTTCTCACAACAAATCCAACATTTATCCTGCTACATTACACGGAGTACTTAGTCGGTTCATACAGTTCTAGAAAGTGTTGTTTGTTTACATTTTTCGCCACCTCTGTCTCGCACTTACACTCACTCTCACCCTACTCGCTGCTCCCTACTCACCAACTGCTCTTTTCTCTCTTTACAGCGTAGTTGTTGTTACTTATCTTGAGTACCTCTATACGTACATTTCATATGCAATTTCACTTTTTTGCTGCTACTGTATGTTACTCTTCGCCATTGTCATTGTTATTGTTGTTTTTTTTTTTGTTTTTAGTTTTTTTAGTCCGACTGTTTTGAATGCAGTTTGCAACATTGTACAAAATGGCAAATTTATAGTCTGTAATTTTTTGTTGTTGTACTTTTACTACCAACAATCGCAATTGTTGTAAGCTTTTTCGTTTTGTGTGTTTTATTCTCTGTTGTTACTTTTCATGTATTGTTATTTTTGATTATTTTTGTCTTTTGCTTTATTGTGTCGTCTCGTCCATGTTTCGAGAAAGCAGCAGCAGCAGCAGCAGCACATTTTGCCAAAAAATTAAATTGTTTATGACTCTTGTAAGTATGCTTCGTTTTGTACGTGTTCACATTGTCAAAAAGAAATAAATAAAGGAAATCCATATGCGGCTGCCTGCTCTCTGTATGAGCACCTACTTGTGCTTGTTCTGTGTGCAATCTCCAAAAAAGGACATCGAAGCCAGTAAAAGAAGAAGAAGGTGCTTAAAAAATGTAAAGCGTGCATATAAAAAACTTAATAATGAAAAGAGACTGCGATTTATAAGCTTAAGCATGTAATTTATGGGGTTAAGCACCAACAAAAAAAAATTTATATAAATGAAATTTTTGATTTTGTTATTAAATTCTTTGTCGGAAATTTAGCTTTAATATTTTTTTTTCTTTTATGACTAGAATGAGTTTTTATTTAAGAAAATATACATACATCGCATGTTAAAGAAACATTGCCTCCCTAAAATTATGCAATGAGAATGAACACAATGTGTGTTGTTAAAGATTATAGAATTTGTATGGATTTCTTGAAGTTAATGTTGTAACAAATACTTAATGAATTAAGTGAAAATATTTCAGATCAGAGGTTCCATGACCCTCTTCTTTTGAAAATATAACTTCGTTGCTTTTGACTTTTGAAAGATATTGGCTATCATTTATAAATCATCGAATAATAAGTTTTGCAAGTCTGTCTCTGGTTAGAACAGGATTGTATGTTGCTAAAAATACTGACAACTCCCTTATGATCAACTTTTATGCATCTGTAATTCGAAACTAAGGTTCATGGAGATCCTAATCCTAGGCCAAGATTTTTGATTCATGTTGTGCGTGTTAGTTAAATTTGGGTACGAATATTAAATTCGCCATTTATTAGTTAATGCTGTACTACGCTATTAGTTGGTAAGATAAGTCATCTAAGCACACATAATTACCTTAATTCAGAAAGGCCCTAACTAACATTTTTTCGAGATCAGGTTTTAGGCAGATACAGAAGCCACTCAGTATAGTTCATTCGAATTTAATAAAATTTAGATTTTTGAATAATTTTAGTTCGATACATTCTGAATTAAGGTAACATACAAATATAGTAGCTCCAGTCCAACAAATCCGAGTTTGATTATCCAAATGGAAAAGGAACCATGTCAAGGCTCGATACTATTGAACTTTGTATTGATACTCACTTTTCCAGATGTTCGCAAGCTGCACGTAATAACTCCCTGATCCCAGAAATCTTAAACACGAAGGAGATATAATGTGCTTCATCAATTAAGATAAGGATGGCTTCAGAAATCATAGTTCCTAGAATGTGACACATCAGCATTGCGATATACTCAATCGCACAAGAAATATGCACCTGAGGCGCTACTGAGCATTTGCTTCCTATGTAATTATATATACCATAAAAGCTACCGCAGCCTCTAGCACGGTTAGATTTAGAGAAATAGGGTACTGGACTGCAGAGCTTAGCAGAATTTTATCAAAGGTACCTAACCAACAAAACACTGATTACCTAATACCCAAACTGAACTGCAAGAAAGTCTTCGACACTTGTTTTCAAAACAAGGGCAGACAAGAAAGGAAGCCATGCATGATAGATAGAAATAGAGAGATAGAGATAGAGCTCTACACTCACGGTTCTATAATGAACTGTCGATTGGTGCGGTAGGCTACTCAGAACATTTAAATTTTGCCGAATCTCTTAGACTCCCGGGCGAAGCCAATGTTTTCAAGGCTGAACTTCTGACGATCAGAGAAGCTTGTATAGCACTAGCCAAGGTTCAAAGCAGAGCTAAAGTAAAAGGTTTTGTATGTAAATACAGACGCACCCTACCATTTTTTTGATCTGGCATTCTCAAAATGCCATGGTGTAGTTCACGAACGTGGAACGTTTGGAAATTATTAAAAATTACTACCGAAATTCTGAATTCTCCAATTTTTAATCAGAATAATCGCCCCACCAGACACGCTGTGATGCTACAGTTGATAAGTTCGAGTCAAGCTATTCACAATCGAATCTTCCTGTGCCAGTAAGACAATGCATCGGTCGAATTACCGAAAATGTCGCAGCCGTAAGCGCTTCAGATTAAAATTAACCAAATCAGTCGTTTCTATGCCGTTTGCAGGAATTGGGAATCCTTCACTCTATATTGTGGCAACTATACCCTTACAAACTTCTTCAAAAGTTTGAAAAAAATCCTTAATTTCATAGAAAAATCATCATCAGCGATGCAGCTTTTTTTTAGGCGACTTATTGCCGTGGGATTTCTTTGTATCTCTTACGTCAAGTAGTTGGTTTATGCCAACAAGCCAACAATGTTAAACTAAAAACATGCTCGCGGTAGTCATATGTAACATGTGAACTACTTACTTCTTCTTTCTTTTAATGGCACAACAGCCCATGGAGGGCCTAGGCCGAGCTATTGGCATCCACTTATGTTGTGCGTGTTATATTTGTACATGAATAGAAGAGTCATACAGTTTTATTCCGAATCCGAACAGCGAAGTGGAAAACTTTTCATAGGCAATTTTTACTTTTGTAGGTTTGCCATTGCCTGCCAAGAGGTGTAGAAATAATATATTTTTTTGTTTTAGACTGGGCCGAGATTTGAAATCCGGACACTGCGTGGCTATAAACACTTTAGCTATCTTCACGATTAGCCAAGCGGCTTTCCAAGCTCTTGCCTCAGATTTAATTCTCTAAATTCGTTAAGTAATGCAGGAAGTCGATCGCCTTCTAAGACACAGGCTGGATATTAGCTTTTTCTGTTCTCTACGTCATAATAACATTGAAGGCAATTAAAGGACCGATGAATTAGGGATCAAGAATCAGTTTTTTGTTTTTTTTTATTGATACATTCAACACACAGGGTGTACCCCTATGAATGCAGAGCATTGTGTTGATTGGAAGGAAGATTGATAGGTGGGAGGAAGAAGGAGGGAGAATGAGAGAGGGAATGCAATCACAGCACACTGGTATACAGCTTTGAATACAACTTAATGCCAATCAGTACCGATTTTTCGGAACAAAAGTTTACATAAAGAAGGTATTCACACAAATTAATTTTAAATTTATCCTAATAAAAAATACAAAGCTTAATTTTAATTGGGATTGTGCTAAAATTTTGCTATATTTCATCCCAAATAATACGTTTTTTCTTAAATAAGTGGACTTTCAGGACCAGTTATTATAGGCAATCAAGGCCAATTATTGTCAATTTTCAATAACCTTTCATATTTTCCAAATATATTTATGTATATTTGGTATTTGGAAATATTTCATAAATGTAAGGATTTGTATATATGTAAGGATGTATACAGCTATGGCCTTTTGACAAAACAATCTGAAACATCGTATGTAGATTCATATTATTTTCTCAAAAAGACAAAGATTTAAAATTTCGGTTACGAATATTTCTTACCACAGATTAATTAAATAATGTTAATATATTCCAAGAAATCTTACCTGAAAATAAACATAAAAAACATATTGAGAAATTAATAAACATCAAATTAGTGTAGAAGTTGATAACTAGTTGATAACTAGATTTGAAATTGCAAGAAACAACAAACGTACCCCATATCGTATGAGTAATATTAAATATTAAATTTCCTTAATGGAAATTAAATTATAATGCGATGAATGCATGAAAATAAATAAAAACCAAAAAAAAAAGAAGATAATAATCAAAATGAAATTGTATGCTTTTTCCTGAGCTTTAAGGCTTTACCCGGGGAAAAAAAGAAAACAAACTACCTACCGACATAAGTATCAACATGTGTTTAATTTTTCGTTTGCTCTAACAGCGCAGGATTACAAGTAAATAAGTAAATACAACTATATCACGCATAGAATTCACGCACTGCACACACCCCTAAATGTATGCTACATTTACTCACGCATAAATGTCAACTTGAGGAAATTGTGGAGCTCGCTGCTGCATACAGTTGCAAACGAACAAACATACAAACAAATATTGTAAATAAATAAGTATAGCAAATAAGGATTGAAGAAGAATAAAATGAAATGAAATGAAATGCAAAGAAACATAAGTCGAAACGGAAATGAAGAAAAGTATAAGCACACATTTCATTTTGATGGATTTGTTTTATTTCGTTGTTATATTATCGTTGTAATCTCGTCAAGCCAGCATGAAAATAGAAAACCAATGAGAGTAGCGACAGGAAATGCTGATAACTGCTTTGACTACTACATACTTATATTGATTAGCATCAAAGGCTTTTGCAATGATTCTTTTGTTATGTGTAATACAGGGTGCGCCATTAAAAATAAGTAAGTAAGTAATACAGGGTGCGCCATCTTTTATGTCGGTATGTGAATATTAAATAACTTAAAAAACAAACAACCGATTTCCAGAGGCATTTTTATTTAATTTGGTCGTTACAATTTATTTGGACTAGTTTTTTAATACAACATCAATCAAGTTACCGCCGTTATTGACTAAAGAAAAATGTGCCCTTTTGACTGCGTTTTCCATCACTTTTTCGAGCATCTTGGGCGGAATAGCGATGATTTTGGCACGAATGTTTAGCTAGAGCTCGTCAATGGTCTGAGGCTTGCTGGTGTACGAGGTGTAATAAAAAAATAACCGTTATTTTCAAATTTCGTGAGTTTCGTATGTTCGATTTTCGCATTTTTTTTTTTTCTGTGATGTTGGTACACATGTCTGTTATATATGTTGGCAATACCAACCATTTTCGATTGTCAGTTTGTTTTTGACAGATAAAAAGGTTAGTCGTGTTTTGGTGTGCTCTTCGATTTTGTACTATTCGAAAAAATGGATCAAAGAAACTGTATTCAGTTTTGTGTAAAAAATGAAATTAAATGCGCAAGGACATTTGAAATGTTGACTGCGGCCTTTGGCGAGTCTACTATGAGCAGAACACAAGTTCAATTGTGGTATAACCGGTTTAAGGGAGGCCGAGAAGATGTCAATGACGATGCTCGTCCTGGTCGCCCGAGCACGTCAACAACCGATGAAAAAATTGACGCAGTGAAGAAAATGATTTTGGATAATCGTCGAATCACTATCAAAGAGATTGCTGATGATGTTGGCATATCGTTCGGCTCATGACAAGCAATTTTTACGGATGTTTTAGGCATGAAACGGGCGGCAGCGAAGATTGTTCTGGACTTGGTCCCCGCTGACTTTTTCCTCTTCCCAAAACTGAAGACACCGATGAAAGGAAAGCGTTTTGCTACGATTGAGGAGAAACAGGAGCTGTTGGCGATACCAAAAAGCGCGTTTCAGAAGTGTTTCGAGGATTGGAAAAAACGCTGGCATAAGTGTATTATATCTGAGAGGGATTACTTTGAAGGGGACAAGATAGTTGTTGATGAATAAATAAATACTTTTTGAAAAAATATATATATATATTATATAATATATAAAAATAACGGTTATTTTTTATCATACCTCGTACACTTTGCTTTTCAAATAACCCCACAAACAGAAGTCCGGAGGGGTCAAATCTGGCCAGTCAATGTCGTCATTTTTTAACACCACACGTGCAGGGAATTTTCTCTGAAGAAATTGCATATCAATGTACAGCGTCACTATGTGAAGCGATTCATGGTTAAAATTGTACTGAATTGGCATTTCAAAACACGTTTACTCAAGTGATTCGGTTGATAAATGTTAAAATTATTCAATGTTTACATAACGTCATAACAGATGGCGCACCCTGCATTTGTACTTATCTTTGGGGTGTTAATTCAATGCGTATGTATAAAGAGTGTTTGATAGAAAAACTAATAACATTAATGGGGTTTTTATTAACAGCATCACTACTCACATTGTTGCTAATATTTTCCATAGTATTAAAACTATAATTTACTCAATTCGAGTCGAAATAGAATATGGTCAGAATTCAAAGAGTAGGGCGCTATTTATAGTCCGTACTTAAACTCTAACTTTATGGACAAGCTAACATTGGTTTTATCGCTTTTGGTACCAATTATGTGAAATGAGTGTTGTGGTCCGGGGCTCAAATCTCCGCAAAGGCAACATCAAAAAGTAGAAAACAAAATTGTTTCTACACGCCACCACCTATCGGCAGGCAATGGCAAACCTACTACAAAAATAAAAATTGCTTATGAAAAGTTTTCCACTTTGCCGTTCAGAGTCGGCATAAACTGTTGGTCCAAAAAAACCGGGTTGATGCGAAAAACTCGACCTAGGCCCTCCATGGGCTGTGTGCCATTAAAAGAAGAAGAGAGTGTTCAATTTAAAAAATTTCCACCTACATTCCTACATTCATAGATTTTCTAAGTGAGTTTAATTTTTCTGATTAGAAATTTTTGTGTCGAGACTGAGTTTGAAAAGTGTTTTCATATCAAAGTTAAGTAAGCCCGAATGAAGTGACATCTAGTGCAGGAATAATGAAAATTATTGAAAAAAATTTCAACACTTTTAACACTTTCTAAGCGAACCTAGAACTTATCAGATAATACATTTTTTTGTAAATTTTTAAAATTTAAAATTGTTTAAGTTCAACCCCAGGAAAGTAATTTTTTACCCAAATTAAGAACAAAATTGCTTAGTAACTAACAAATCCCCTTTTAGAGTTCGAAGTCAAACTCCAAGGCAAAAACAGTAGTGCTATCAACTGGTTATTTGTTTAGTTTAAAAAATATGTATGAAATACAGAAATTGTGGGATGCAGGAAGTGTTTCATGCAAGATACAGCAGGGAGTGGAGCACAGTATTGGGTCAATCCGAGAAAAATGTGAAATAATCATGAGCGATAAAAGTTATTGTAAAAGCACAATTTACGGCAAGTCTGATTCAGATCGAACGGTATTGGGTGCAGGAATTTGTCGGATGCAAGACTGTCTCGGGTACAGGTGAGCATCGAGCATAGGACTACGAGTACATCGGCAGTATAGGATGCATGATTGCACATGAGGATACAGTTCTATTTCGGCTAGAGGACATTTTCGAGTTGATAGATTAATTGATAGATTGTAATGGGGTGACGTGTATTGCGTCCTAACGGATTATTGTACCCTCGTTAGTGTCTTGGTTACAAGCTGTCAGAGAAGCTAGTAAGATTAAGTAGAAAATATGACTTCAATGCTATGATTACCTAGTGTTACTGGGTGGCAAAGTCGCAAGTATATTTTTCTCCTGCGACTGAGAGATTTGCAGTGTTTTAAGGTGCAGTATCGAGTTTCCCCATTGCTTCAGCAGAACCGACAGGTGCCGTCCTTGCCTATATCTAGTTCTTTATGAGCTCCCCGAGTTTATAATGCTTTGAAAGGAAACCTTTGTCTATTCTGAGATGGTTTTTGCTAGTATGAGGCAAAGGGCAGCCCTTTTGGGGTAAATAATCCCAATTAGTTACTTGAGGGAAGTGCATCCAATAGGTCGACCTAATGTTCCTTTCCTTCTTCCTTAAAGTATCTGTTATGGTGTGATTCCTCATATTTATCAGGGGTTCTGAACCAATGTAGTTCTTGAACGCTGTGTTTGCCTTGCTATCTCACTTAAAAACAAAATATGGTGACAAAATATTTGTTTTGCCTAATATATTTAGAAGCTCCTATACAGAAGTTCCCATACTAATTTTGAGGATATCTTAATGGATAGCGGCTTGATTATCTGAGTACATTCCTATATATATATATATTTAATCACGTTCGAGCTTAAATTGATTTATAGGGCTTCTCATAGGCTCCAAGTGTTTGGTTTGATACTATATACCCCTTTATTTGCTCCTTTATCTGATCTTGAGCCGTCAGTAGTCAACTGTTATGGGTTAAGTTAAGAAACAACTCAATTTCCTACTCTCTTGTTGCTAAGTATAACTTTGAAGAGTTTGTCGAAGTTCGCTAGTGGAGGTGGCTAGGGATAGGTCAGTAGAGATGCTTTCCAGATCCTTTTTGCTAAGAATCTTTCCCCTGCCAGTTCCTTTCAGTAATATTCTCATAATTGTCCTGTTTGCAGCAGTCTCTATAATAATATGTATGACATAATATGTATTGTCATATCTATAAGAGCCTCCATGGCTGATATTGGGCGTGGTCTCATTGCTCCTGTGATACAAATTCAGGCCAACCTTTGGACTTCAGTGAGGGTGTTCCCCATTGCAGCTAACAATAGGTCTTTACTGGTAAGTTTCTAAACACCTTGAGTGATTTAATCTCCTTGTGGGCTTCATTTGCAGAAGTTTTTTCTTTCTGGTGCATGGTACTGAGGTCGTGTTACATGAAAATTATGTTGAAATCTACCGAATTGCTCGCTTTGACAGGAGTGCATCAACTACTAGGTTCCACAAGAGGGGGTGATAGCAACCTCCCTTATTTTATGGAGTCTTAGTGTGGTTGACCCCACTTGGATCTCGGCTGTCCTTGCCATTGAGCATTAAGCTTATCCAGCGATACAGTGTTGATTCTACCTTTTACATGTCCAAGACGTTCCAAGACGTTCTTAAACCTAAGAATCACAAATTAAAATATTTAATATGCTAAAAAGCATGTAATAAATCAAAGTGAAGCGAAATAAATAATATAATAATTCTTTAAAACGTCTTCGCCTCAGCTTACATTAACTTTCAGATTTTATAACCTTGAAGATTTTTTTGTTTATTTATTCGCTGAAAAGCTCGCACGCACACATGCACACACATTCCAAACCTCAAACCGATTACTTGCTGTTTGTAATAAATAAGTTCGTACAACACAATCTCTTACTTTTGCTCATGCACATGAAAGCAATTGTCAAAGGATTCAATTTCAGCAGCTGTTTGACTTTTCTTGTTCTCTCTCTTTCTCTCTTTCTCTGTCTCTCTGTCTCTCTGCATTTGTCTTTTTCTACACTCTGACTCCCTTCGAATACATACGCAGGCATCTTAGTGCCACACACAATTTCCACATGGATTATTTTATATGCTGTGCGTCGGTTGTTATGACAATTTTGAGACTTGTGTGCAAATGGGCAAAATGGCATTTCAACTTTGATTAGCTGCGAAATGGAAACGGAAACATGCGTTCGGTTTGCAGAGTCGTCTGAGGCAGATAAAATGTTATACATGTAAGTATCATATACATGCTGCAGACAGACATGAGTGTACGCTGCCATATGGCAGCTAATAGACACCTTATTTTGTGAGCACCACACTCCACGCAAAAATGATGAACTGAAGCGGCCAAACAGCAAAAACAGAACAAATATGTGCTAAAAATGTTTACGATTCCTTTTTTATTTTCGGTTTTTGCCCCGTTCAACACATTTTTTACGACCAGTGCGCCTAAAAGTATACTTTCAAATCATATTTTTTTTCTCCCATCCACTCATACTTGACTTAAGTGAGTCGATGCTGCTGGTTCGTATTACGAAAATGATTTTTATTGCGTATGTATTTTGCTTTTTTCATCACTTGCGTATTTTATGTGCAACCCAAAGTAGAAATCAAACAAATTACAAGCCTAAAAATATGCAATAAAAATTTGGTTTTCGGGATTTTTATTAGGCGGCGGGTGCGCATCACCTAATATTCTATCTTTTATTGTACAGCAGCATTTTGGGCATACGAGTGCAAAACAAAAACAAAAAGTTTTCGTTTCTAATTAAATAAAAATTACATGCCATGTTTTTTTTACTGTTGTTGTTTTTATATTTTCGCTTCTCCCTTCTCTATGCAGATGAAACCACACGAAATTTAATGATGTGGAAATTTACAAAGTTTTGTTTTGCATGTTTTTTGGTTCTTGTTTTTTTTGCGTTGGGTTTCACTGTTGCGTTTTATGTGCGTTTATAATAAAAGTTGCATAGCATAAACTCATACAATGTACTAAAGGAAAGGGCGGGGATTGGATTTGTTGGGTCATTTACTAGCAGCAGCGTAATGGAACTTTAATGAAAAATGCGTATTTGAAGGATGTTTTTATTACCGCTGAGCAACAACACAATTTCAATTTGAATGGAGCGGGCGGTATAAGAACTGAAAATATTGCACGTTTAACGGGGCGTATACGTAATGGCTTCGGCAGCATACACCAATGAGTGATGCAAATTAATTAAATAAATGCGTATACGTCTAGTCTCCCATAAGTAGCAGTATCATGTTTTTGTTTCTTTTTTCTTTGTAATTTTACATTTCTTGTCTATTTTCAATTCATTTCAATACTCATTATGTTGCGCTTGAGCTAATTATGTACAAAGCCCAGAGTGTGAAACTAACGAGTTAATCCGATTATGCAATTAATTATTTTGGTTATTTGCTTTGATGTCATTTGAAAATTTCATCCATTCATAAAAAAAAAACTCTTGCGAACTACTTGATTTAAATTCCCGCAGATTTTCTTTGTTTTCTTTTTCATTTGTTGTTCTTATTTTCACTAATGATATTTGTAATTAGCGCAAAAGCTTCTTTTTACATCAAACGCTGTTGCTTGCAACTTTTTGCAACTGCTCCTGCTTTGAAGCACGTTACTTCTAATGTGTATTAGTTTTTATTTTAAAGCATACTTTTATGCGCTCGCACAATTAAGTTAAACTTTCGGTGACAGAATTTTAATTAAGCGAAGTTATTTCACCGAGTTTATGATTAGGATTAAAAAGTAAAATGATATTGTACAAAAATGGGAGGAGTTTTTTACTAAGCCTTGTGCTATATTTTAGCTTTTATCAATTTGTTTTTGTAGTCAGTGCAATCTAAAATTAAAAATGATCAACGGATTTCTGGATGTTCATACATTTTAAATACTTGCAGTTATTCTTCACTGAACTTAATTTTTTATAGTATACTAGTGTTCGATTGTTGTTAGATGTTGGGTTGGGTCGCGAAAGAAAAACAAAAGGGGGGCAAAAATTTTAAAGATACAGAATGATTGATAATATGGTATACTTACTACTGTGGGTAAAAGTTAGAAAGACTTTGTTCATAATTTCAAATTTTTTTATTCATTCTTCCAAATCTATTTCGTCCCCTTCAAGGTAATCCCCCCCGGCCCCAATACACGTGTGCCAACGTTTTTTCCAATTCTCGAAAGAGTTGTTAAAGTCAATTTCCGGAATAGCCTTCAATGCGCTTAGCGATTCATGTTTAATGTCTTCAATTGACTCAAAACGGTGTCCACGAAGCGGTTTTTTGAGTTTAGAAAATAGCCAAAAGTCACACGGTGCTAAGTCAGGCGAATAGGGTGGTTGCGGAACGATATCAGTCGAATTTTTGGCAAAATGGTCTCGTAAAACCAATGCAGTGATTTTGGAACCAATCGTGCATTCACTCTTCTTAGGCCCAAATGGTGTTTTCAAATGGTTTTCACTGATCCTTCCGATATTCCAACGATGCCAGTAAGGTCTCTGACTGTTAATCGTCGATTCTCGAGCACCAATTCCTTAATTTTATTGACCAGACGTGTTGATCATCAGTTGATGTTGATGGCCGTCCTGGACGTGGTTCGTCGTCAACGCGTTCTCGACCATCTTTGAACAATTTGTACCAATCAAAAACACTTGCTCGCGACATACAATTATCACCGAAGGCCTTTTGCAACATTCTGAACGTTTCGGCACCAGAAATTTGATTCCGCACACAAAATTTAATGGAACTTCTTTGTTGAATAATTTCACTCATTGTGAAAATCGCCGAATGCACTTTTTGTACTTCAGAAAGACAAGCGTATACTAAACACTAATGATTATTTTGATGTGACATTTGGCACAGATGTCACCGACAGTCTGTCAGTCATACCAACCTTAAAAAAATAATATTTTGATGAATGGGTTTCCGCGCGAAATTTTAATTAAAAAGTCTTACTACTTTTTGCCCACAGTAGTAAAGCGGATTATATTTTAGCTTTTATTGATTTTCATTGCAAATGCAAGGAATCATTTTTTCAAAATTTCATTGTTTCAAAATAAAATGTAAAAGCAATGAAATCAATTGCCTTCAGTTTATATCAGTGAGATATAAACCTGTTTCCACAGCTCTACTGAGAATTCCTTTATATATTTTGGTGCGCCCCTCACTGTAAAAATGTCTCAATTTTGATTAGTTATTTAAAAAAAAAAATTATTAGTGACAATCTCAAAAAAAACTAAGTCGACATCTGCAAACGATTGGATTGGATTCAACGTCATTGATGAAGATAATATAAAGGAAGAGTGAGAAGAACAAGCTTTGCCGGGTTCCAGCAATTGTAGGATAATTTCCTGGTCCATCCAATCAATTGAAGCGATATCGTGATGGAATGGAAACCATTTTCGCTTAAGACGTTTTTCGCGGTTGTTTTAATTGCGGCTACATGTAAATTAAAACATGAATAGAATGCTTATATCAGAGCTGCAAAAACAAAACCGACCGAGCTGCAAAAAACAACAAGATAAAGTGAGCTAGGCTAATGTCATCATAGTTTATTGCATACGCCTTGAGTTACTGCTATAGCTAGTAATCCAACGAACAAATTATGGCCTCGTCATCAAATAGTTTTGACATTTGAATACTGTGAAAAACCCGGTCAAATGGTTAATAGTCGATATCTGAAGGATATTGATTTTAGTGAAATAAAAGAATTTGCCATTTTATTCTGAACAAAAACCTAGTTTTTTACGTTTTCTCCTTCAAAGAGCGTATAAGGAATTTCCATTCTACTTTTTTGGTGCCAGGTGTGTCTGTATTTCACCATAATAAAAATATTTCGTGCAGACCTTCAACAAATATGTATTGGTTCTACATGATTTTCGGTCGCTCATGGCAATCTGCTTTCTTGTTGCTCTCAATCAATTAGCATTCTTTTGATGTTGATTGTGTGGCTGGTTTCCTTAAAGCATTGTAGGGCAGTCACTTGCACGCGAACATAATGGTTTTTGAGCTTGCTTGTATGGCCTATGTCATAGGTCATAATAGTTCCATTTAACACTTAACGGAGCATAAGGCCGCTACAAAGCATTTCCAGCGTGTTCGGTTGACAGCTACTGCCTTCACTTCACTCCATATTTTGCTTGTATGTTCTCTATCCCTTAAAAGACTGCGTTTCCATGTGATCTTTGGGATTCGCCGCTTTTTGGAGCCTTGCGGTTGCCAGTCTAGAGTTTGGCCAATCCATTATAAATTTCTGTATTTTATGTATACGGAGATTGGGTCTACTTCGCATCTTTGGTACAGGTTTGACTTGCTGATTATGTTCGGACACCAAATGCATAGTATGCGGCCTAGGCAGCAATAGACAAAACAATGCAGTGTCTGAGTTAGGGCTTCGGTGGTAAGTCAAGTTTCGCATCCATATAGGCGCAATATTCGCCAACTTAAAATGTGCAACAAAAATTACCACACCCTGTACTGTTAACTCCGATGTCATTAGCAAATTCTTTATCTTTATCTCTGCTAGCAGTTTCTAGCGTAGCGTAGCGGTAGTGCATTGGACTGTTACGCAGAGTGCCAGGGGATCGAATCTCGGCACAGGCAAAATAATAAAATTAAAGACAAAAAGCAACAACAACAAAATTTATACACGGCCCCACCTCTTGGCAGGCAATGGCAAACCTACAAGGGTAAAAATTGCTCATGAAAAGCTTTTCACTTCGCCATTCATGTATACAAATAGAACACGCAGAAGGTGAGTGGATGCGAAAAGTTTGGCCTTTGGCGCTACATGCGGTCATAGTCGACACTGATAAACTAAAGTTCCTTGTGGTAAGAGCATAACACTTGCCACAATGGCTATCATCTCTTAATCGGTGTCCTGTGTGATTGCATTCCCTCTCTCATTCTCCCTCCTTCTTGCTCCCACCTATCAATCTTCCTTCCTTTCAACACAATGCTTTACATTCATAGGAGTACACCACGTGTGTTGAATGTATCAATAAAAAAATATAAAAAAACAAAGTAGTATGGATGGATGTGAAGAAGGCCGAGAACCTGACCTACGAGTGCAGGACAGTTCCTCAAGCACTCACGCTATGTAGCCCATTGTACTTAAGGCCTAGGAAAAGACGAAGGGGTGACAGCAAGTAAGGGGTTAGAGAAAAAGAGGGAAAAAGTTGAAAAAGGGGTTATATAGGGACTACGTTCTCTTCCGCAAATTTTCCGGAGTATTATATCAAGTGAATCTCCAGAACAATTACTTTTCAATGACGACAAACCCATTCATTTTGTTGCTGTTTGTGAGGATGACGTAGCTAAATGTGCGTTTAGGATTTCGTCCATTTCGTTGGAGTTGATGGTATTCCTATCAGGTTTATCAAAATAATTATTCATTATGTACTAGTTACAGTTTTTAACACATATTATAAATCATTGCTTTACTAGTTGCCTGCTCATTGAAAATTGCTGCCATTATCGCTAAAACATAATGGTTCGTGAAGCCAAGGACTTCAAACCAATTAGCTTATTACTTGTCTTGGTTACAGTTTGTTAACACCTAATTGCTGATCAAATTACTTCCTACGTACATAGCAGCAACTAGCTTCTCTCATGTAAAGGTATCGATGGCATACGTGTTCCGCTTGACCAAGAGAAGATAACCTTACTTTGCCTACTTGATTTTCATAAGTTGAAGCACTACTTTAATTTCAACAAAGGCGGTATCAATCTAATTGTTAGTTAACTGAGTAATCGATTACAGCAAGTCAGAGTTGGAGACGACATTTCCCCCCATAATCTCCGCTTCTTGCTGGCATCTTACAGGGGTCAATTTTCGGACCTCAACTAATGATATTTTAACTGTATGCAAGCATTATAAAGCGCATGCTTATGCTGACGATATTCAGGCATATAGTATATCTCCTGTGAGCCTGCATTCATTGATGGTATGACCCGTAAGCTGAATTCTGACATCCATGCTATGAAAGTTTGTGCTGAAAATATTAAATTGCGTATTAGCCCTTTGCAATGCGAAATCTTGCGTATTTCGAGGAAGACCTATTCCACCTATTTCTGTTGGGGACTCTCAAATTGAACTTGTTGATAGGGTCCTGAGCTTGGGGAAAATTGCCACTCGTTGACTTGTTCGAGAATGACTCTAAAACTATTAATTTGGTTTATGCAGGCTCTGTTTCCTCGAAATCCAACTTGCTGTTTCCTTAATGTCTTATCCAATGTTTTGTCACTGTGACAAAGAACTTGCGAGGGCTTTCGATGGAATTGACAGGAGCATTATACCTTTGGGATAATTTACAGTTTTTAGCAATTTTTATTAGGGTTGCCTGGAGCCAATCGCTGGGTAAGGACGCTTAATTCCAGATTGCTTCTTTTTTCAGATTCTCTTTTTAACTTGGCATCCTTATTTCCTTTACCGTTTGTGGACTTCTGCTGCGAAGTCTATGCCTTTGAGCTGATTGATTAGGCAGTTCTTTTGAAACATACGCTTACCATAAATTCATTCAAAGTAATTGCAAAGAGAAGGGGTGAAAGTGGACATTTCTGATTTTCTGTGATTCCACATACTAAGTATGTAATTTTACAATTATTATTTTAATGGTGTAATATTTTTGTTATTATATTAATTGAACTTAACGATTATAATATGAAGCCATATTAATATGCCATAAAGTTTGCAATAAATCAAAGTTAAGCCACTAAAGAACCTAATTAATAAAATGTGCTGTCGGTAGCAATTAAGCTTTAAATAAGTTTAAACAGTATTTGTGTTACACGCTTTTGACAAGCGTACAAATATGTGCTTTAGTAATTGTTAATAATGACTATATCGAACTGTCAACATGTAAGCATTTGATGCACTCTTCTTGAATGCTATTTTCCACAATAATTTTGTAATAAAAAGGGAACGCGTTCGGTAAATGCGCGCACGCCAATACATGTCAAATTAAATTTTATTTACTTAGCAGCGCTGCTATTTTCTCTCTTTTTGGTTTTGTAAAACAACTGTCAATTTGATATTTACACAAGCAGCAATTTGTCAAATACATGCACGCACACAGACACATGCTCCAATGCACTTTCACATCACAAATTTACTTCATCCTTGATGCGCGGCGCTTATGCTTCAAAGCAGATTCTGCTCTGTGAAATACGAAATGCTTTTGATGTACGATTTGGCTGTTGTAAAGCAAATTCACGGCAAGTAACTAGATTGCGTGTGTGTGAGTGAATGTGTATTTATTTAATTCCATTAAATAAAGAGCACAATTTAATAAATAATCAAGTTGTGAACAAATTTTCTGCACACTAACTCGTTTCTGCTTTGTTGCCACATTGCCATCGCGAATTGCATACTTTTTGGCGCAAGTGGGTTTCTTTCTAGAAAAAAAGACGAACTTTACAATGTAACTAAAACATATGTGTGAGTTTGTTTTACACGCTGTTTGTCTACTTTTGGAATTGGCGAAAAATGTGCAAGCAAGAAAAAGGGTGCCGACACAAATGTACAAGTAAATAGAGGGTGATTTTTATAAGAGTTTAGTTTCTGAAAATGAAAAAAAAAACCAGAAATTTTACAAAAGTGAATGAAATTTTTATTTGGATCCATAAATAAATTCCTGCCATTTACTTTTTAAAGATAATTTCACTTAAATGATGCCTGCGGCTACGCTTCAAGTGGTCCATTCTGAAGGTCCAATTTTGGCACATTTTTCACACATTTCGGCCGGATTCTCACAAATGACGCGTTCGATGTTGGCTTCCAAAGCAGTAGTCGTGTTTGCCTGATCCCTAGACAAGAGACTTAACATAGCCCCACAAAAAATAGTCTAACGGTAAAGGGGTCAAATCACACGATATTGGTGGCCAATTGACTACACCAAAACGTGAGATTAACTGCTCACCAAATTCGCCTCTCAATTGATGCATGGTTTCGTGTGCAGTATGGCATGTGTTTCGCGTGCAGTATGGCACGTCAGCCGAGTCCAATTCTAGCATTTTTGGCCAAAAAAAGTGTTATAATCGAACGGCACTTTTCTCCACTGACTATAACGTTGCAGCCTTCATCGTCTTTGAAGAAGTACGGCCCAATGATGCCGCCTGCCCATAAACCGAACCAAAAAGTGAATTTTTCGGGATGCATTGGTAGCTGCTGAATTGCCTCTGGCTAGTCTTCACTCCAAATATGGCAGTTCTGCTTATTCACGTATCCATTGAGCCAAAAATGAGCCTCGTCGCTAAATGGACATAGCTTGCCTAACGCTTTTAAACAGCGCATGAATTTTGATAATAAATTTCAATAATTTGCAAACATTGTTAAGTCTATTCATACTTACTTACTTAGCTGGCACTACAACCGATGATCGGTCTTGGCCGCCTCCACAGAGCTTCGCCAGTCACTTCTGCTATGCGCGCGCTGGCGCCAGTTGATAAGGCCAAGTGAAGTCAGGTTGCTCTGCACCTGGTCTTTCCAACGGAGATTAAGAAGTCCCTTTCTGCGTGTTCCTCCACCGTGGTTCGAATAAAACACCCTTCTAGCCGGAGCGCTTTCTTCCATTCGCTCAACATGACCCAGCTAGCGAAGCCGATGGTTTTTTATACGCTTGACTATGTCAGTGTCGGCGTACAGCTCATACAGCTCATCGTTCCATCTTATTCGACACACGTCGTCAACGCATACTGGACCGTAGATCTTGCGGAGTATCTTCCTCTCGAACGCTCCTAACAGCCTCTCATCATTGATTCATTGATGGTCAATGTCCACGTCTCTGCGCCATACATTAGGACGGGAAGGATGAGGGACTCTCGGTCGAGAGAGGGCTAAGTCTATTCATTATGGCTTAAGTCAATTCATTATGAAATGGCAAACCAGACTGAGCATAAATCAAGTGACAGCTGTCAAAAAGACCAACTCCGAAAAAAGTATTGCCAGATTGAAAACCACACTTCTAGAAAAAACACCCTTTATGTGTTACATATGTGCATATGAATGTACCCTGTAACCAATCGGCCTGGCCTTATACTAGTATTATACTAGTCCGCGGTGAAGCACAACTGGTTAAATGTCTAGTCCAAACATATGAGAACAGTCTTGTCATTGGACAGGACATGACCTGCACCGTCTTTATAAACTAGTCGAAAAACTAGTTACATTGGACCATTTCGTGACACAAGGAAAATAATAAAGACATTTTTTTTTACTTTTTAATTATTTTTATTTTTAAAAAAATTAATTACTTATTAAATTTTATGAAGTTTACTGGGCTCGAACCAGTGACTGTGGATTATGTAGCAAATGTTTTCAAAGTTTTAGTAGCATACTTTACTTTACTTTTAATGGCACAACAGGCCATGGAGGGCATAGGCCGAGCTTTTCGCATCCACTCATGTTGTGCGTGTTATATTTGTACATGAATGGAATGGACCTAGAGTTTAATGCCGAATCCGAACGGCGAAGTGAAAATCTTTTCATAGCTATTTTTATTCTTGTAGGTTTGCCATTGCCTGCCAAGAGGTGGTGCCGTGTAGAAAAATTATTTTTTCTACTTATTTGTTTTGCCTGTGTCGAGATTCGAAACCCGGACACTCTGCGTAGCATTACCACTACGCCACAGCGACCAGTAGCATAATCGTAGCATAATCGTTTGAAAAACAATATAACGTAAAATAACGAGCAAAGCAATTAAACAAAAAAAAACCTGCTGTTCACTGCTTTGCCATTTTTTCAACTGGTCAGTGGGAGAATACAGAATATACGACTTATAAAACCAGATTTCCATACATACGATATTAAATATAAACTATTCGGCAGCTAATTATTTGTGCTCCCCAAGTGCAATCAGATTTGTTTGGTATCAACAAGAACGATGTTGATTTCATCAAACTGGTCATGTCTAGCATTACATTGTACTAGTCTTTGTACTAGTATGTATGGACTAGGAATATTTTTACAGCCTTACATAATTTTGTAATGTACATTTTTTAAAGAAAACTTACATATGTCATGTCAGCTATCGTCTAGAAAAATCTTTCTTACAAAATTCCTTGCATATGTCAGTAAATTTGAAAGAACTTCAGTACCAGCTGGTAAGCAAAAAATCAAAATGGAAATAGAAGAAGCGGGTATTTTTTGTGCAATTTTGGCGCCAAAAAAAAGAAGAGAAATCATGGAACGGAGGAGAATTCTCATGTCATTGAGTGATAGTGGTAACCATTTTACAATGGCGGAAGCCATTTTCATTAAAAATTTCCTATTACCGAAAAATTTTTGTCAGAGGCTCATCAATCAATTAAAGATGTCCGATAGTCAGAAGACAACTTTTTCCTTTTGAAATCAGGTTTCTCAGCGTTCTGCGAATGGGTTGTATCAGCAGAGCAAAGGTAATAATTTTGTAGAACCAATTAGCTAATCATCAGTTTCTCGCTCTATTCGCGTAATATGCGAGCTAATAGTCCACAAATAGGGGCATACTGTTTGTTTTCCTGCGACACATGAAGATTTTACATCCTTAAAACTTGCGTTAGGAATGTTATGTATTTTAACTGCATTTAAATATTTATTTTGATTTCAGATTTTACAGAAAATTCAATATAACAGCTACGATTGCTGCCATCGATTTCACACACATCCCCTTCTTCAAAAGATAATACCAATCCACTTTATTTATACATGAACCGAAAAGGTTATTATACATAGTAGAAATGTCGAAGCCGTAAGTTTGCTTCAGCCACAAATGCATATATACCAATTCATTTTAATAGTACTATATATATTATCTTACTGATTCAGCAGATTTCTGACCACCTATTGAAATTTATATCAGTTAATGCAAAATATCCGGGATCTTGCGACAAATCTCCAATCGTGGCAATATCATCCGCTCGAGCAAAGCTAGTTAGAGAATATATACCAAACGTGGACATTTGGCTCATGGGAGACCAAGGGTACCACTTAGAGCCATGGCTTCTTGTTCCATTCGCTGAGGTTTTCGATGCCTCTCCAAAGATAATGTTCTCTACTATACTACTGTGGGCAAAAAGTAGTAAGACTTTTTAATTTAAATTTCGCGCGGAAACCCATTCATCAAAATATTATTTTCTTAAGGTTGGTATGACTGTCGGTGACATCTGTGCCAAATGTCACATCAAAATAATCATTAGTGTTTAGTATACGCTTGTCTTTCTGAAGTACAAAAAGTGCATTCGGCGATTTTCACAATGAGTGAAATTATTCAACAAAGAAGTTCCATTAAATTTTGTGTGCGGAATCAAATTTCTGGTGCCGAAACGTTCAGAATGTTGCAAAAGCCCTAAGGCCTTCGGTGATAATTGTATGTCGCGAGCAAGTGTTTTTGATTGGTACAAATTGTTCAAAGATGGTCGAGAACGCGTTGACGACGAACCACGTCCAGGACGGCCATCAACATCAACTGATGATCAACACGTCAATAAAATCAAGGAATTGGTGCTCGAGAATCGACGATTAACAGTCAGAGACCTTAATGGCATCGTTGGAATATCGGAAGGATCAGTGAAAACCATCATCCATCATAAAACATCATTTGGGCCTAAGAAGAGTGAATGCACGATTGGTTCCAAAATCACTGCATTGGTTTTACGAGACCATTTTGCCAAAAATTCGACTGATATCGTTCCGCAACCACCCTACCACCCTGTTCGCCTGACTTAGGCTATTCCGGAAATTGACTTTAACAACTGTTTCGAGAATTGGAAAAAACGTTGGCACAAGTGTATTGGGGCTGGGGGGGGGGGCGGGGATTACTTTGAAATAGATTTGGAAGAATGAATAAAAAAATTTGAAATTATGAACAAAGTCTTACTACTTTTTGCCCACAGTAGTATTCCTGAAAATATGACTTTATTTACTACGCATTATTTTGCTGGTAGATATTGATGCACCACAACCAGATGAACAAGAGAGACAACCTTGGTGAAGTGGAAAGAGGATCGTCCAGGAATGTCTCTTTTAACACCGTCAGAGAAGGTGTACGCAGCAGAAGTAGATATGCCTATTCATTGAAAATTTATTTTATTAAAAATATGTAATCTCAATAACGATGGTTAAATGTGCAAAGTGCCCTTTGTGTGAAAATGAGTTAACTGCAGTAGACGAGCGTTCAACGTATTACTTAGCTATCTAGTGTAGAGTTGTTGTAAATGACTAACCAATAAAAATTTATTTGTTGTATATTATTTACTTATTTATTTTATTTATTAAATATACCGATATATGCTTTCCTGTAAGTATTTTATTTTAACTTTTAGGGCAAGGTATTTATCATATGGAATGGAAAGGCCAGCTTTGCCCACAACTCGCCAACTAGCTTCGGCCAAGTGGTCATATAATGACACAGTTGCTCCAGCGTGGTGCGTTCGTATTTGATTCGCCAACCCCCCAATATTTTTAAATTCTCAGCCCTGCCAACAATTCACTGTTGCCAACTGTCCAAGCAAATAAGCTTGAGGAAAATGTTCAGAAAGCTTTTTGATGTCAGGTCAGAAGTAGATTTGGGGTTTCAAAAATTCACTAACATCAAACCTGACAAAATAGTAATACAAAATGATGTAACACTTTTACTAGAATTGAGCAAGCTGTTAGTCTCTTTGATTACAAACAACGCGAAGTGGTCTGCTGCTGTATGTTGCAGGGTAGTTACTACATTCATTTGAGACTAGCATGTGTAAAGTCTGCGTTGCTGCAATTGATGTACATAGTTGAAGACGCATACGAGTACAAACGTGAACGGATGAGTCTGCATATGTGTAGATATATTTTATACGCTTCATTCTTTTCGTTTTTCTTTCGTTTTTCTTTGGCTCCCTGTGTTTTTTAAACATGTGCTGCTACATTTCGTATTTCCTTTTCGATTCGTTTGCAGTTGATTCTATTTAATTTTCATTCAATTTGATTTTCCATTACTTCCTCTTGAGTTAATATTAAATTTGAGTATGCGCGTGTGTGTATGTGTGTGTGTGTATGTGTGTGTGTGTGTGTATATGTGTGTATATGTGAACGGGTTCAGGTAATTTCAAGGTTGATGTAATATACTGAGAAAATAAATTTGTTGTGAATTGAAGAGTTCATGTTCATGTATGGATTCGTTGAGTTAATAGAAAATTTAAATGTCAACAGCATTTAATTTGGATTTAATGTTCATTATAGGCGTTTTATTTTAATAAAATATTATCGAAAATACGGGAAATATACAAATTTTTTTATCACACGAGATTAAGTTAACACATCAAACTCAATTCTCAAATATACATGAGAACGAGGTGGCACCGCCCCTTTTTAACTTGGTACTCACACTTTTCACACCAGATTAATAACATATTTTAAGGTTACATAAATGCGAAAGCTCGGCCTTTTATGGGCTGTTGTGCCATTAAAAGAAAAAGAAGAAGGCTACTTAAATAATATAAAGTTCATTTACTGAGTTTAATGTATTAAACCAATAGAAAAATTTGAAGCTATGTCTTTGTTTTTTTTTTGGATGCTTGGAAGTTCTCGAGAGATTGAGAAACATTTGCTTTAAAATATTACTCAGAGGACAAATGATAACCGGTTTTTATTAACCTATGAATCAAATAAGAGTTTTCTTTATGTGCTCCTAATAGAAAGGCTCTCTCTGCGCTCTTTCAGCGCTTTCTATGACATGCAATGTGAAAATAATATGAGCTGTACTATAAAGAGGGAGTGCTTAGTGCTGACAGGGGAGCGCTTCAGTGTAGGTAAAGAAGCGCTTCCTTTCCCGTTGGGAAATTTCATTTACATACACTCTGATATGCTGACATATCTAATATACACATCTCGGAAAAATGTACTATGTAGTTGTCACAAAATTTGTATGAACCTCCTAAATACAGAAAAGGGCACAGATGTAAATTGTATGATGTTGAGAAACAGCGCTTCCTTGGTTAAATAAGTTAGATAAAACCGGTTTTTATTAACCGGTTCCTTGGTTAAATAAGTTAGATAAAACTTATTAATGATGTCAAAGGCGTTCCAAATAGATGGAAGGGAGGGAGGGCGTTGACTATAGGGACTTCAGCTTTTTTTAGTCTAATTTAGAGTTATGTGTGATTTACTGTAAAAAAATGGTAAATAAGTAAATAAGTTACAAACGGCAGTGCAAAAACGTAGCGAAGAAAGAATTATAAACAATTAAAAATCAGAGTGGAGATATTCACGATTTGTTTTTAAATGAAGCTAATTGAAATTATTGAGGGTCCTACTGTTTTGAATCAGGTATCGCCGCAGTGCTGCCAGGTGGGTTACGCACCTAACGGACTCTCCATCCACAATTATCCACATGGAACAATATTTCTCCCTAAACCAAAACAACAAAATTTCTCTTTAAACTGAAAAATTTGTTTACCATAATCAATCTAAAATGTATTGCGATGAACTTTTTCATTTAAAGTGTGTCAAAATTTTACCAGGTGATTTAGATTTTTGCAAATGCTTTAGCGTATGTGTGGCTGTGCTCCAAAGTTCGATTCGTTCCATTTCTTGCTAATCAATATAATGGTGTAAATGCTCTCCCTCTCTGGTTTCTTCATGTACACAACTGAAGCAGAATGTAAAGTGTCACATATTATCAACTGTGGAACAACAACTAAATAGATGTACCGGTTGAATCTCAGTAACAATCTAATGAATCTCTCAATAATAAAGAGCAAGAAATAACAGTAAAACAAATATTTAACGAAGTAATTAACTCTTAGATCTGAAAGCGTAAATTTCGCTCTCTTTGATAACATCTTCACAACTCGATAAAAATCTCTTAATTGAAAAAATAAACGATTTGAAACCAGAACTACTATCAAAGTTTAGTGACTGTGGATTATGGGCCAAAGCTTACTTTACGAGCAAAGCAAAAAACTTACGTAGTAGTTTCTGGGCTTTTATGGATATGAATTCTAATGATTTAATGCATGCAACTCCGTCAATGCATGCATAATCGTAAGTCTCCTGTTGTCTCACCGGAATCTTATGTGCCTAAATCTAATGTGTGTTCTTCTTCGAATGTTTCCATTCATTATTCTGCAGTCTGGTCTGGTGACGCTGTGGTTGCTCGTACTCTGTCCCCTATTACGGCTAAAACTATCTTGCCCAAACATTTGCCTATATCTAGTTCGCGCTCTCCAATGAATGCGAATCCTCCTAATCATTACACGCAAATGTTAGTCTACTAATGACACTGTGATATTTCGTGCTATGCCTGTCGCATACGCCACTGTTGCTACAAATATTTCTGAAGATTCTACTAGAGCTAACTGGATGGCAACACTGTCTGCTGCTCAAATGAATGCGAATCCTCCTCATGACGGCATTTTCTAACGTATAGTTGAAACCTGTCCACACAAGAAAGCCTAAATGACGAGACGTCGTTTTGGACGTTAATCAAAATTGTGATCTCGATGTAATGGCATCAGTGTCTGAAGAAAATATTATTTCCTATGTGATTAATAAGTAATGCGAATGTAGTGAGTTATCATTTAGTGTACTAAAGATATATGCCGACTTAAATAGTTTAAAAAGGATAAATTTTAAACTGGACATCACATCAATGAGCTGACGAAACCATTGCTTTGGCCCACTAATGTTAAGTTATGCTTTTTCGGTTTTTTCAACGAGTGGAGCTCCGGGCTTCAGTCTCATAAATAACATATCACCTTATTTTAAATCTGTGCAGCTTCATGTGCATAGAATTTTGTTTCATCAGGAAAATCTATCACTTCGTTGAAAATATATTTTACAAATATATCTGGAATGAGGAAAAATTTGTGCTATATTTTTTTTTTTTTCAATTCGAAATTTGATTACATTGTAATTGCGCTGGTTGAAATATGGCTGAGTCTTGACTTGACTTTTTCAACCAAGAGATTTGTGATCCTAACCTACTCATCGTGTATCATAAAGACAGGGAACCCGCTAAGACAGGTTGTCTTCGAGGAGGTGGGCTTCTTGTTGCAATTACACGCACATTGAGATCGCAACTTTTCGTGCTAAATAAAAACAACACATTGTTGGATCGATTGGTGTGCCTCAATCAAGAGTGTATCTGGTTTGCTATTCCGCTCTTTCTCATACATTCCGCCGCTAAGCTCAGATTAGTTGTATAAGTACTGCGCATGTAGATATTATTCTGCATCTTTATTCTAAAGTTGTTCTTGATAATCATTAACGCATATTGGGTGGGGTGACTTTAATTTTCCAACTAAGTATTACTTGGTCTTCAGTATGTAAAGACTTAATTCTTACACCTAATAATAATGTTAACAAGTCAAATGAAATGTAGCTTATTTGGTATTGAATTTATTTAGAATTTCTGATCCTATTTTCATAGGTAATAATATTCATTTCATTTTAACTGAATATTTTTTCTCCTATTTCTGAATCGAATACGCTGCATATTCTTCTGATTTTAGAAATTCAGTTCTATGATTTTCTTTCCATATCAACTGAAAATATTAATCGAGAGTTTAATTTTAGTTTATGTGATTTTGATCATTTACATAGAATATTTTAAAATATTGATTGGAAAACTTTTACCTTTGGTACACCAAAGTTCTAAAAAGATTGAAAATATTTAAAAAATAATACTTGATTCTCGGAAATATAAGTCCACAAACGATATAAAAGCTAAAACTAAATAGTTACTCCTACTAAGTATATGAATGAATTCAATTTCTTCATCAAATTTTTATATACATAAGCAATACATTTTGCATTGCGAAAGTAACATAAAGTTAAATCCAAAATCATTTTGAAGCTGTATTAGATCCAAAAAATATTGTTCATTTATTCGTGCTTCGATGTTCTTTAAACATTCAAAGTCAAACAATGCGTGGGATACTGCAAATCTTTTTCGTGATTTTTTCGTTTCAAATTTTGAACATGCTATAGAGTTTTTGATGTTAATCTTTTTGATGATATTTATTCTTTTCAATATTAAATAACTAGAAAATCTTTTTCATATCATTTCTAACTTAAACATTTCAATATTTTGTAAATAAATGCGGCAGGCTTAGGGTAATAGTTATGTAAAACAAAAACCAAATCTCTTTAGTACCTAAAACTATGCCATCAATTCACAATTGCCTTTTACATTAACAAGCATATAAATAATTTGTGTGACGGTGTGTGTAGCTTAGTATTTGTAGACTCCTGTATACTACTTTCTGCTCCTCCTACTTCTGCAATTTTTCACCTATATTTATTCTACATACTTTTCCCTAAACGCCTTTTCGTTGTTACCTAAAATGTAATATTTTCCAAGTCCAAAACAAAACAAAACACGAAAATATATATACAATAACCTAAACAAAAGCAAGCAGAAGCGCCAAAATGTATGCTATGTTATTATATTTTGTAGCACTTTTTTCTATTTTGTTGTTTTGTTCTAGACTATTCTACACGGCCAGCCAACGTTATCAATTTGTATCTAAGTATTTATGTATGTATGTGTAACTGTGAGTGTGTTAGTTTTTTATGTATTTGAATTGATTGGTATATTGGGAAGGTTGAGCGTGTACGATGATCATGCACAATGTAGTTGAGTTTCACAGAGATGCGCATATGTGTGCGTGTAAGCGTATGTGTCTCATAGATATAAAATGCAATAGGGTGATTATTGAACGATTTGTATCAATTTGAAATCACTTGCAAAAGATAAGTGTCTCTCACACTCGCACACTCTTTGCGCTGCTCTTTGCTTGTATATGAATGAGCTTTTGCGAGTATATGTACATACATACCAATGTTGCCCAACGCTATGTATTTTTCTCCCATTTTTGTTTCAGTCTTTTAGCTTGATTGTTGCTAAAATTTATGCTTATTTATTATTATTGTATTTTGCAATTTGTTTTTCGTGCAACAGAAAAAGGGGGAAAGCAAAATATGAACTCCTGTTTTTCTACTTATTTTTTCTACTACTTTCTACTACAACTAATACTAGAAATTTTCCTCTATGCCCTTTTCACTTTTTCTTGCCCTTATGCGCACATATTATTTCTATTGCCACGTAGTTATTTTATTACAAATGGGATTTATTATTGATATATTATGTGGCATGCTTGTGTATGCGCGCGTACACGCGAGTGTGCGTAACTGTATACAGTTCTACATCACATTCTCATTTCTTCTCTCATGGGATTTTTTTGGCCCCTGATATTGTAGCTGAATTCAATAGAACAAAGTGAAAGTGGCTGAGCTTCTTTGTAGTTTTCTCATCTTCTTCTACTTGCTCTTCTTTTCATGACTCGTAGTTGCCAAAAAGTTTTTCGAGTGTTTTCGAGTTTATTAAAGTGGCGTAAAAGTGTCGTCTACTTTTAATGGTGCATGATTAAGTCCGGAAAATTGGACATTTTGTTAGTATAATTGATTTTTTTTTTGGTTTTGTTTTGCTGCTTTTTCTGCGTGTCAAAGTGAATGTGTTTTATAAAAATTTCGAGCTGTAATGAATTGTTATAATCACTTAAATTTGTAAATTTGTAACATTTGCGTTGGAAATCATATAAATAAAGCTTGAGAGTTTTGCATAAAATATAATAATTAAAATTACAACTATTTTCAATTATTTAATACAAACTTATTTGTTTTCGTGAACATTAACTTGGGATGCTCTTAGCAAACACATTCCCAAGAATAAGCCACTTTGTCCTGCTAATTTTACCCCAATTTACTTATTTTGAAATTCCTTGCAGACAATATTTCAATATTTTCCAATAATTTTTTTTCTGTTGATCACAGTGACATATATCAAAGCGTGAAGCATTCTTGGTTGCTGTGGCGTAATGGTAATGCGTTAGACTGCGTCGACACAGCCATAATCAAAAAGTAGAAAAAATAATTTTTCTACACGGCACCACCTCTTTTCTGGCAATGGCAAACCTACAAGAGTAAAAATTGCTATGAAAAGCTTTTCCTTCGCCGTTCGGATTCGGCTTTAAACTGTAGGTCCCTCCCATTCATGTACAAATATAACACGCACAACATGAGTGGATGCGAAAAGCTCGGCCTAGGCCCTCCATGGGCTGTTGCGCCATTAAAAGTAAGAAAAAGATTCTAAAGAAATTAACTTCAAAAGGTACCAGGAATTGGTCAATAAAACTCAAAATATTTATTATTTATTCAAATTTATTGTAGCGCCTTTTGAACTCATTTTCCGGAATCGTCTTCAGAACTCGCCACGAATTCTCTTCTATCGACAGAAAATGGGTGTCTTGAAGTGATAATTTGAGTTATGGGCAGAAAAAAAATGTCAACCGGAGCCATATCAGGTGAATACGGTGGTTGTTGAATGTTATTTGTTGAGTTTTCGGCCTGAAATTCGTTCACAATTCTGAAGAAAATTCAGGTATGGTATTTCGGAATTAGTCAAGCGACGCGGATCATGGCCAAACAATCGTATAGAATGTTACGAATTGATTCGTCACACACAGAAAGTTTAGCGGTTACCTCTATCAAACTGAAATGGCGATTTTTCATCACCATTTCCTTCATTTTATTGATGGTAATTTCAGTTGAAGACGTTGAAGGCCGAGGCAAATATTCCACCACATCTCGACCGCTTTTGAATGTAATATGCACGGATTTTTTTATCAAGTGGCTTCACTGTAAGCCTTCTTCAGCGATTCAGCACACGAAGTTCCATTTGCCATCCAAAATTTAAACAATATTTTTATTCATTGTAAAAGTCGCAAAACACACTTGAGATGAACTGACAAAATCGAGCGCTGTAAAGAAACTAAATGACAGATCGCTCTCAAACTTCACGTCAGGATAGAGGACAATGGGTCAACTTAGCGATAGAAAATCCTCAGGTTAGGTGAATGCACTATTTGTTTTGAAGACATGGGAATGCAAATCTTATGGTTCCACAGTCATGAGCTCTTCGAAGTCACTTGGCGTCACTGGAAGTCAAATGAAGTCACTTGGAATTTAAACTCAATTGCATTCACTTGGATTCAATTAAAGTTTTGAAGTCAATTGGAATCATTTGAAGTCATTTGGAGTCAATTGAAGTCACTTAAATGCAAGTGGAATCATTTGTTTGAGAATTTAACTAGATATGGATATTAGTGTAGTGCTCCCATTCAAGTAGTCCCGTTCTTAGGAGCTATACAAGTTGATTTTCAGTTCAAGAGCTAGGGAATACCTCGTTAGCTCATACTTTATTAGTATTGGAAGTCATATACTTATTTCGCTGTAAGCTCTGGATTATATTTCAAGAAATCTGCTTAGATGTTATCATTTCCAGACGCTTTTCGATGAGAAAAATAGTTGAGGTGAATAAGACTCGGTAGCATCACATCGAAAATGGAATTTGAATTAATCTCACCAAATGCTCAGCTACATCTAAACTACAAAAATTGCCTTACTGTGATTATTTATGCTACTGCTCCCACTAATCTCACCAAATTCTGATCAATAAAAAGGGTCCCAAAAGAACTAGAGCACCTTAAAACTGACCCTATTGACCTGCAACAACAAAACAAAAACAATGTTGTTTAGTTGGAAGAAGGTTACTAGTAAAGAGACAGCTGTGGACATTTCAATATAGAAATCATTGTGTCAATTATAACAATCTCCAATCGAGTTACATAGATAAAAAAAAACGAATATAATAAAGCTACCATTGAAGAAATCACGTATTCTACATTCCAAAATTCCTTGATGTAAATATTTCTGATATCTTATTCATAAGTTCTTCTCAAAAATACTGAATTTAATATGCACCAGCCACAAAAAAAAGTATAAAACGTTAATGACTTTTCTAATCAACAAACAATTAACGCAAACAAGCTGTGACGAGGTAAAAGAGGGTAGCTGCTGCTGTTGCTACCCTCCACATTTGTATGAGAAGCTATATCTATGGACACAAACAACAAACAGCAGCTTGCTTTGAAAGCAAGCTGCAATGACAAACAACAAAAAAGGGTATTTTCTGAATGAAGAAAACAAGGACCTTTCTCCATCCTAGGGCAGCAGCCATTCCATGTTCACATATAAATCATTTCGAAAAAGAGGGTAGCTCTAGCACAAATAATTCTAATAATTCTAATGTACTTAAGCCGCAACAACCTTGAAAACATTTAAATGGAAAAATACTAAGGTTCCTTTCTTCCACGCACTCGAACAATAGAAAATTGTTAAAAATTTCATTCGCTTCGGCGGAGGAAGGAGTGGGAGAAGGAAGCTACACACAGAGATACAAACAACTTCATAGCGGCCCACGGGCGTTGTGTACTTTTTCTCTTAAGGGTAAAATAATTTATTTGATTTACACAATACAATTGCAATTTTCGAAACTGACTAGAAAGAAAAAATGTAACACAGCAAACATGAATGAAAAAGGAAGCTGCTTGTGGTGGGTCGTCGGTTAGTGGTGAGTGGGTGGGTTGCTTGGCTTCTTCTGGTGGTTGTTAGTTGGTTGCTTGGTTAGTTACCTTTTATGCCTACAGCATTTGGATATTTGGAAATTTCCAAAAATTAAAGATTTCATATTACATATATTTATATTTTTTTTCTGTGTAGCCTTTCGTTATTCTTCAACGAGGGTGCACAGAAATGTTGTATGGAATTGCGGTTTGTGTGGTGATTTGTTTTGTTGTTGTCTTTCGTTTTACAAAATAATTTTCCAATTTTCAAAGTATACTTTTTCGGGCATTTCCTAATGCCTCTCTTTCTCTAATCGTCGACTACTTGCTGACGATGACGATTACTTATGTAGGTATGTTTAAGAAGAAACGACAATACGAAATGAAGAATGAGCTTTGTTGTTGGTTGCTGTTTGTGGTCATGCCCACTTGATGGGTATTTAATTAACGTTAATTGAATTTGATTTATGAGCTACGCTAGAAAATATGCTTTGGTTGTCTTCTTCAATTTATTTTGAAAGTATGAAATGAAAGGAAATTCAATTTGGGAATCCCTCAAATTGTGTGCCTGTGTGTGTGTGTGTGTGTGAGTGTGTGTGTGTGTGTGTATATGAGAATAATTAAAGAGAATGAGTTGGAATTATTTTTGATGTTGTAATTGTAATTGAATTTTACATTGAATGTTTAGACTGCGTAATAACTATTATTAATAAGGAAATTAAGTCTTTTATTTTCTGCAATTCTTATACATAATGGGTATTAACATCACCTATTCACAAATGGAGCGGGAAAGTGTGAAGATATAATTTTGTAATTGAGACATTTATGTCGGTGAGATTTTAATTAAGGAAAGATTGCATGGTATTTAAACCACCCTAATAATAATACTCCTTTTCTTTTCTTTTCTTTTCTTTTCTTTTCTTTTCTTTTCTTTCCTTTTCTGTTCTATTTCTCTGTCCTTGTTTCCTTTTGTTTATTCCTTTCTTTCTATTTCTCTTTTTGGTTGTTCCCTCGAACTTCTTCACCCCGTTCGATTGGGCTCTTCAATATTAATTATATATTTAAAAGTTCGAATTTTCCTTTCAAAAAATCAATATTGTAAATATTAATCACGATTTCCTTCTGTGTTTTAATTCTAATCTTTCATTATAAATAATTCACCCCGGAGTTATTCATAGTCCTTCGAACTGTATTTATAAATAGCTCATTCTGGAGTTATTCATGGTCCTTCGAGCCGTATAATAAACACGATTTCCTTGTGTTTTAATTCCAATCTTGAAACTAAATTAATATTCACTCAGCCCGGAGTTAATCACATGGCAAGATTGTTTAAAACTTGTAGACTCACTTCAAAGCGTCTAATTACTAAAAATGACTTCCGAATTTATGTCGGTTCCTGATTCGATGCCCATGGAGTATTCGATACTTTTAATCTTATATTCATTGATATATCAATAACATTCAATTCATTTCTCATATTGATAATATCTTCAAACCTTCGTACAACTAGCTTAGCTACATCTACACTACAAAAACTGCCTTACTGTGATTACTTATGCTACTGTATTATCCCACTACATGTATACGTTCATTGGCTTAATCAAGAAAGGAATAAACAATTGTGTTGCATACATTTTTTTTTTCCAAATTGAATACAAATACGTGATGCCACACTTAACTGTGGGACGTGTTCCTTGCATACTCGTGGCACAAACAGGACCACAAAACACACAGTAGCAGAAATGGACGATAGTAATAAATGAGAAATATGATTTAGATATCAAATACGAAATAGTTGTCATTCTGCATGAATAAATTATTTAGATATGTATGTGCAATATGTAACAATGAAATGATCATAAATTAATGATGCCTAAAAGTATGCAATACTTTTTATATATGAATTTGTTGAGAAGACCATTGTGTTAAATTTTCAGGGTCCACTTAGTATTTCTGTTTGTATCCATTAAGAAATTGTACATATTTGCTCGCTCACGACTATGCCATCATATTTTACAGTACAATCGGTAAATATAAAAACTACGATTTTGTTTTTGGTTCTCTTTTTGTTTCCAATCCGCACATTTCAGTTCGTAAATTTTTGACAACAATGACTCTTGACATTTCCAATTTTGCATCGCTTAACACAAAATCGCGGGCGATCGAAGCTCAATCCATTAAATGAAAAATATAGAAGAAAAACATAAGCGCACATCGAAAAACAGACAAAAAAGTGAAGCATACTTTTAGTTGCTTTCACACAATGCATGTCATAACGTTTTAGTTATGAAATGTGTGTGTAACTTTTAGGGCCAGTGACACATGCAAAATGGTAGTGAAAAAGCGATGGAAAAATATGCAAACTCAGCTTAATTGTTTGCAACTTTTGAATAAATACGAGTGGATGCAAAAACAAACAGAAAACAAATGTGAAAACTATTTCATAAACTATGAAAAACTGACAGTTTGTGGAATATTTTCAGAGGGAATTTCTGAGATTTTTCTGCAATGGAAACAGATTTTAAGCAGTTGGAAAAGAAGTGAGTCAGATAAAATTAAAGACAGATGCAGGCAAATCAGATAAAGTGATGATTGAGGCAGTCACGTGGGTTTTAGTTCAACTGGATCTGGGAAAATAGTGTGTGCAGTCACTTAAAAAGCACAAATTTCTTTTTATTTGCATTGAAAGGATAGCAAGCTCTTCCCGATAGCACTAAGACTATGTTCAATACGCTCTCCTTGTGTTATTATTCAAACATTTCACTTGCTTTATAACTTCCGGCACATCTTTGTGTCTTGGCTTTAGCGTCAATTTCCGTTTAGCTAGCTTGCATAGACACTACTGGAGGGCGACCAACAGGAAAGAGAAAGGATATATGTGTGTGTGTGTGTGTCTGTGAGTGTGTGTCGAAACCGCAACAGCAGTTGCTTCCGCAAACTGAATAAACAAAACTGCATTGCCGTTACAAATGGACATAAGATGAAAAACACAGTCACACACACACACACACACACACACGCACACGCACATTTCCTTTCCCTCATATCATTCTTACGTAAATATTAGTAGTTAACTACTTGAGTTCAAGTGGTTGAATTTGTGGTTAACTGAAGTTGCAAAATATTTATATGGATGAAAGGCACCTACAAGTATGCAATGAAATTATGCGTTAAATGAAGGAATATACTGGTATTCAAATTAATTTCCGCTTTAATGATTAACACTGAATGGCATTCAAAAATACGCACGCAACCCAGTAGTTAAGTAGTATTTAAATCTTTATGATCTTTCAGCAGCAATGATTTCATTTGGTCATCTTACTATGGTTACTTTTTTTCACCTGTTATCTTCAGTGCTGCTGTTGTTGTTGTGGTTGCTGTTGTTGTTGTTGTAGTTGGCGTGGCAAAGTGAAAAAAATCTGAAATTTATTCCACATACGAAGCGCATGAATTTCAAATTACTGTGGGAGCGCCACCATCAAGGAAAAAAAACAGAAATGGATACTTTACAGTTGTTACACTTTCTTCCTGCCACTTCATTCACACACATATGAAGTAAACTAAGTCAGGCAGGCAACGAACGTGCAACACGTTTTTCTTTCTTTTTTTTCATGTTTTTCCTATTTCTTTTGGTTTTTGTTTTTTTTTCAAACTTCCGCAATCCTCAGCATCGGTCTGTCCGCCCGTAGTTAATACTCATTCCTTCCCCCCCCTTAGTCAACATATTGAGATGCTGATTTGAAATTCATGTGGCTACTCATAGGGTGCATAAAGCAATCAAATCAACCACAAACATACTCACACGAAATTTTGCTCTTCATTCGTTTGTGTAAATAATAAATAAGCGAACGGAAGAAAAGAAACGTCGAGATAAAATTGGTATGGTATGGAAAAGTAGGCAAGAGATGAAGAAGAAAAAGCAGCAGTAGAAGAGTAGAAGTGTTTGTGAAAATAAACGTCAGGAATTTATGTGGCAATGATTTTTTATATCGATTTAACACTTCGTAATTTAAAATGTTGATGTCTTAAAGATTTTCGTATTCTTTTTCGGAAAGAGGTTAAAACTAGTCTCAGAAGAGGCCAAGTTTTCGATGAAAGGCTGTCATACATATATGCAGTTTAGACCCAAATAAACACAAGTCTCAGCTGATTTTAAGTTATAGATACTATTTAGCTTTAGATGACGTTACAATAACTGCCAGAGTATGTTAAGTCCAAGATGAGTTAACATACTGAAGTCAAGTCTTATACGAAGTAAAGTGTTGGATATAATCGGGCCAAGTCGATTCTCAGTTGAAGTTGTGTCTTGGTTGAAGTCGCGAATCAGATTGCTGAAATCAGGCTAGAGATGAATTTGGGTCTCATATGAATTTAAGCCCCTAATGATATTATTTCTCAGATGAAGTCAAATCTGAGATGAAGTTAAGATTATGGTGAAGTCAAGTCTAAATTACAGATATTCTTAGAAAAGGTTGAGTTTTATGTAAAAAAAAGTATTAAATAAACCTGATCTCAGATGACGTCAAGTTTTGTATGAAGTCGTTCTTCAGATAAATGAAGTCAAGGCGCTTTGTAAGCCATGTTTTAGATGAAATTAAGGCTTAAATAAACTTGGGTCTCAATGTTGAGTTTAATGCGAAATCGAGCTTTATATGAGGGGCTCAAATTAAGTTTTGCATGAAAGTGAGCTGAAATGAAGGTCAATCTGAGAAAAAGTCTAGACTCGGATGATGGAGAGTTTCAGATGAAATCAAGTTTCAGATGAATTTAAGATCCTGATGAATTTGGGCCTTAGATGACTTCAAGTTTGATATGAAGTGGAGTGTTATATGAGGTTGAGTCTCAAAGGGGATTGAACATAAAATAAAGTCAAGCCAAAGGTGAAATCGTGTTTGATTTGAAGTTAGTTCTCAAATGAAATCAAGTTTCAGGTGATGTAGTTAAGTTTCAGATGATGAAGTCAAGTCACCTGATTGTCAAGTTGTATGCGAAGTCTTATCTCAGATCAACGGGAAGTTTTGACATGAAGTCATTTCCGAGATGAAGTGAAATCAATATATCGATAGGTCCCAGATGAAATTAAGCCTCAGATAAAATTAGGTCTGACATTAATGAAGTCTTAAATAAAGCATGTCTTAGATAAATAAAGTTTAAGATCCATCAATTCTCAGATGAATTAATTTCCGACAGTAACGGAGTTTTAGATAAATCAAGTCTGAATTAATTCGCAGATAAAGATAGGTTCCCGATAAAGTCGAAAACCTTGAAGTTAGTTCTCAAGTTAGTTCTTTGAAGTTAGTTCTCAAATGAAATCAAGTTTCAGGTGATGTAGTTAAGTTTCAGATGATGAAGTCAAGTCACCTGATTGTCAAGTTGTATGCGAAGTCGTATCTCAGATCAACGGGAAGTTTTGACATGAAGTCATTTCCAAGATGAAGTGAAATCACAATATCGATAGGTCCCAGATGAAATTAAGCCTCAGATAAAATTAGGTCTGACATTAATGAAGTCTTAAATAAAGCATGTCTTAGATAAATAAAGTTTAAGATCCATCAATTCACAGATGAATTTATTTCCGACAGTAACGAAGTTTTAGATAAATCAAGTCTGAAGTGAATTAATTCTAAGATGAATTTAAGTCGCAGATAAAGATAGGTTCCCGATAAAGTCGAAAACCTTGGATGAAGCTAAGTTTCAGATGAAGTTAATTCCGAGGTATGTTATGTTCCAGATGAAGTTAAATCTTATATAACAGATAATTTTAAAATCAGTCTGAGCAATCAAAGCTCTGAAGAATATATTTCCAATGAATTTCAGTTAGTATTTCCACTGTGGCTACATATTACATACAACTTAGAATTTACGACGAGTAAGCAATTTAAAAAGTATCGTAGCCTAAAATTATGCCACATTTTGCTGCTTTGATCTTTAAATGAACTTACGCACACGTTTCACTTTTACAGCGCGACCTCTCAAGACACTCACTCGCATGCACGCATATTTTTCGCTTCCATTAACCCACCTTCGGCAAATCCCCTATCCTTTCCTTCGATTGGTCACGTGCCATTTCTGATTACATTGTATCAATTACAAAATACATTGCCACATGATAAATTCGTTTAAAATTTGATTCTTTCATGGATTTTTTTTTAACCTTTTTACGATTTGTCTTTAATTTCCATCGTAAATAAATTTTGAAAAATGGCGACTACCTGAAGATACTTTTACTATGGTTTGGTAATTGTTCGCTTTAACGTACGTGAAATTAATGTGCCTGAAATAATTAAGTTGAAAGCATGGTTTATGGCAAACGCACCATTTAAGGTAAAACAATAGAAAAAATCATCAAATAAATAAAAATTTTGTAAAAAATAAACCGCTCAATTTGGCAATCTCCGAGTTTGAAGTGTCTTGTATTCAGAACTGCTAAGTATTTCATTTTATTCTGTTTGATATTGGAAATGTTTTTCACTTAAATTTATTTTGCATTTTCATGACGAAATATTTAATGGTAAAAGTAAATGCATACTTTTAGGAAACTTCTCGAATTCCCATTATTTTTATTCATATGTATGTATAACATTTTTGCAAGCATTTGCCAGCATCTTACTGTAAGCGAATAATTTGATATTCTCTTTTTTATTATCGATTTTTAAAATACGCACACTGCAGCTATTTACCTAGTGTTGCCAACCTTCTTGTTATCCATTCATTCATTCATTTTAAATGTGCCTCAGCAAATCTCAATGTCGTTCGTTGCTTTCTTCTGCCTTCAATTGTTAATGTTACACACAGAAAATTTCGTAGATTTGTTTGTTTATTTTGTTGTTGTTTTTGCCAATGCTGCTGAAATTGTCAGGACTTAAAAATCTGTTGTCAAAATCAGGCAAAACGTATAAATAAATGTTTAAGAAGAGGAGTGTCGATAAACATTTTGCCAACAATATAGAAAAGAGAAATAACTTTTGAAATTTGTGTTGTGTTGTGTTGTGTTGTGTTGCGGTGATGAGTACGTAGAAATTAGGGGAGGAACAGAATGGGTTAAATTGTACTACCCACTTTTGTTGTTCTTGTTGTTCCTACCATGAAGAGATTTTTTTTGTTTTTTTCTCTCTTTGTTTTTTTGTAAATGAGGTTTATATGGCAATAGCACTGCGTATTTATGTTTGCCATTGTGTATGTGTTACAGTGTGTGTATTTGTATATACGTTAGGCAAACTTAAGATAAGAAGAAAAAAAATGTCAAGGAAGAACAATAAAAATGAAATCAAAATGCGACACAAAATCTAATTTATGATTGTCATTTATTGATTTTTGTGTATGCAGTAAAAAAAGTATAGTATACATTTAGGCGTTTAATTTATTTGTCGGGAGAAATTCTATATGTTACACGCATATATTTATATTAGGGATTGGTTATGCAATTGAAATAAGTATTCCTGAAGAGCATAAAGAGAAGGAAATATTTTTACCCCCAAAAGCTTTCGGAAGGGGGGAAAAACAAGAATCAATAATGAATAATTTATTTCTAGAGCTGAGAGCCCTGTTGCTGGAATTTGATTTAACAGAAGAAGTGCACAATAAACAACAAAATAAAATATAAGTGGCATAGAATTTCGGATTGAAAAAATCTAGAATGATATCAAAATGTTAAATATCTTCTTATTCTTCTTAAGCTGTAGAGAAAGAGGAAGTCAAGCTAAGTTCTAAGAAATCAATTCCCTGGAACTGTGCAAGTGAAACTACATTCCTAATTATTTACTGTGAAGAAAAAAGAGGATTTCCATTTGTGAAAATAAATTTCTGAACTTGTACAAAAAAATTCCATTACTAGAAATCTACTTGCTAAAACTCTAGGAAGGAAAGGAGATTAGGCAAAATTCCTCAAACTGTTGAATTGAAAAGAGAATTCCTTGGTTAAGAATTTACTACTTGAAAATTAAGAATAGGGGAACTCCATTGCTAGAAATTTACTTCCGGTGGCAGGTAGGGCTTAGGAATCCAATTCTTGAAACTGTAGAAGCAAAACAGAATTCCACCGCTTTGATAAAATTTTAATGAAACGGTTACTTTTTTAAAACTGTGGAAGAGAAGGGAGAATTTGAAAAAGGCTTGAAACAGTTGGAGGCAAAATTCATCACATCACACAAAAAGAATTACCTCTTATCGTCATCCATTTGAGTATTTTCCTAAGCTTTCTCGATCAAAAAAACTTTAGGTGCAATTACAAGTGAATATTACGCGTTTCCACTCACAACAAAACAAATCAGGCTGTACTCCTAAAAGTATGTTCTAATTTCTTAATGGAAAAATAAATTCTCATACACACACACACACACACAAGCACACGCACTCACACATGTATTCAGCGCTCACAAGGAATATACTATGATGGCAAATGCATTCAGCAGTAATGAAAAAACAAAAATACGACCCTTACACTTCACATAAAAAATAGGAGCAAACAAAATTGTTTATGTTGTTGACACAAGCATCCCAGACTCAGGACTCAGGTGCGCTAATGTCAGTAATGACATTTTTATTTCGCTAGATAAAAGGAAAAGCATAAAAATTGACCTTTTAACTTTGAATGTTATTTTTCCAAGTGGTAAAAATGTTTTTCCGTAGCAAAAATGTCAAAACAAAAACCAGTCAAATTTAAATTTAACATTTTCATGTGTATAAACATGTTGCAAGAATAATATGGCATACTTGCAGGCGCACATAATATAGATACTAAATCATTTTTAGTTTTCCCACAAAGTTTTTACTGAAAGCAACCTAACAATTTTTTAAATTCTATCAATATCGAAAGAAAACACGAAACTTTCAGTTTGCAACTAAATTATTGATTTCAATTTCATTTGTTCAATTTACTGCAAGTTCTTCTCTCTGTCTCCTTCATATATCCTTAACAGTTTATTGACTTTGTCTTGCATGGTCTTTCACTGAAATTCTCTTGCACTCGTATTCTCATATCCCCACAGGTTTTCCGCTGCCCTGTGCTGCTTTCTATGCGTGTTTTGGTTGCTTTCCCTATATCTCAGACATCTTCAAAAGTTTAAAAGTTCTTCCACCAGCACACGCACACTAACGCCCGCATACACACTTACAAATTCACTACTTAGAACACAAGTGTACTTTAAACTTTTGTGTATTGGACAGCTGAAAGCCAAAAGTGAATTTCTGAACTACTGCTGCTCTCCTTTTCCTGTTACTGAATATTGGCAAAACAGCAAATTCGGTTCAAACATTTCAATTAATTTTGTTTTATTTCATTTGTTTTTTTTTCCTTAAATATATTTTTTTCTTTTCTATCTTTCTGGTTTTTTTTGTTCGCTGCTATGGGAAATCAATTTTTTTGGTTTTTCTTTATTTTTTAATTTTGGCTTAAGAGTTTGAAATTGATGCAGCAAAAATGTTGAGTATAAGTGGAACTAATTAATTAACACAAGTTTATGTAGCTTTTTTGTATTGCATACTTGTAGGAGTTTGTTCTAACTAAGTAGTTGTTGTAGAGTTTCCATCATTTATAAACTGTAGTTAATAAAAGTTTAACGGCGACGGCACTGAGTTTACGCAGTTAAGCTAGATTAAAATTAATTAATTGTAAAGTCAAGTACACAGAACAAAGTGTATGTAATGCAGCATGTTTCTAGGAGCTTTCACTGGAAATACCTAAAACTGAAAGTTTTAATTGTTTTTCAATTATTCTCAAGAACGCCAGTAGGTAGTAGGTACTAAATAATTGATTACACAAGACTACAGCAGCGTTTTCGCATAACAGTTTTAAATGGTTTCATATTTTATTTGCTTTATTGTAAAATAATGAAATAGTTAATGGATCCGCTTTACATGGATGGATCCCTCACCAGAATTAGCAGCTTCTATAACAAAAAAAAAAAAAAAATTCGCACTTCTATCAGCAAAATAATGCGTAATTGATTTTATCCCACCTTGGACAGCTACGAAGATCGATTGAATATTTTTCCTTTATAATGGAAAATAAGTATAAACATTTTTAAATTGCATACTTTTAGGTGTTATTGTGAAATGTGCATTGCACACGTTTAAGCTGTAGTATTGCAGTACAAATATTTTTGCAATGTCATGCAGATCCATCTTATTTTTTTTGTGAAATTGATTTGAAATGATGTTCGTAACTTAGCTAAATGGAAAGTAAATAAAGCAAACGCCATGGAGTAAACAGTATGCTGCATGAAAGTATTAAACATACTACTTAAGTTTAAAAGCGGAATTAAGATTAGTGGAAAAATTGAAAAGGAAGCAGTTGAAAGCATTTGTAGATCTAAGATGTTGTAGTGATAACTTTCACATCGTTGCTTGCCATTAACCCGAAACTCCCTGAAATTTCTTTTCCAATATCAAATCAATTTTATAGAAGTAAACTCATTTCAGATCAGAAATTTCAACTACAATTAACAATTAATTTAAAAAATGTAGTCTCATCACTTTACAATAAGCGCTAGTCTTATAATTAGAAACGTGCTTACATCCCAACAATTACAGTAAGAGAAGAAACAATTTTCGTTCAGCACAAGCTTTCGATTTAAATAAGTTAACGAGCAATTCTGATCGTTGCTCATGAATGAACAAGGAGAAACGAAAAGAAAAAAATTAAATTAGTCATCACCTCGGCAATTGCTATGCTTGGAGTAAATAAATTATGCCTTAAAGTATGCAACATATAAAACAAAGTAAACACTTAAAGCTACATCATGTAACTTTTGTTTTGATTATGTATCAATTTACCAAAGTGTAAACAACATAAACTTATGACGCTAGAAACATGTCAGCATACATGCCAAATAAACACCATTTGCGGTAAGTTTTGCTTTCAACTCTTTAACTCGAAAGGAATTACTGCTTAAAATCATCAATTGCTGTTGGAAGTGTACGGTAAACATTGACATGAAAGACTAGAAACGCCCTGGCCAAGTGAAAAACTTGGATGATGAAGAATTGCAGACGTTACTCGACGAAGACTTGTTGCAAATGCAAGAGGAACTTGCAATAACATTTGGTGTTACTCAAGCAGCAATTTCCAAGCGCTATTTTCCAAAAAATCATGGGGGCTCATTCAAAAGGAAAGAAATTGGGTGTCATACGACTTGAAGCCGAGAGACGACGAAAGGTGATTTTGCATGTCTGAAATGCTGCAAACACTTAAAGCTCGAGTACAAACCAGAACTAAAGGGAGACGTTTTTGGATTTTCATATCTCAAAATAAACTGTTCAAGATAAGATTAAAGATAATTGACCACTAAGGTTTTTTATTTCTCTGCAACTAAGTATTCTCCACGCCATATTAAAACTTTAAATTCAACAATTGTTATTCTTTCTTCCAACTTAAAAATTTATTTTAAACTTGCGCTCCAAGTTTAAAAGTGCACACAAAAAATATATACTTGCTACTTCCTTGCTCAACGAAAATAAAAGTATTTGTAATTTCATTTTAAAAATGCATACAGAGTCCACAGTCCCTTTTTTCTGACACTAAACACACACAAATACCCAAAGTAGGTAAATGATAAAAATGTGCAGAAAAAAGGAACGAAAAGTCAAAAGCCACATTTGGGACTTATCTTTTACTACATACATTCACACGAGTACCTAAATCCCGTAGAAAGAGCAGAGACTGAATTTGTCAGCTTGTAGCATTAAGCTAAAAAATTAAAGGGATTTGGTGAAAGGCAACAAAACATAAAAAAAAAACAATTACATGTGAAACTTTTTTGTGCATTGTTGGTTGAAAGGAGAGCCTGTGTTTGTTTTGTGCACCTAATTAATAAATTAGGAAATGTAAACAAGTAGGCCGCCTAAAAGTATGCCTGAAATAAGTGTGATAAATTTAATGATAATTTAAGAGGAAATCTAGAGAATTGGAGGAAATGTAAACATTATATCTACACATTTAGCAGAAACCACGATTGCCTCGTTCAGAGTTTTTTGTATCTGGACGCTTCAGAGTTTAAAGTCAACAAGAACAATCTGGAAATGTACTCTGGACATAGTAAAGTGATGTACACAATGGTTGCCAGTCACAAACAATTAAACTAGCCACAATTAGGAACATTCTCACAAGCACAAAGATAAGCCTGTGATTGCTTTACAGAAGCGATGAGAAAACTTTCCGCGACGATGGAAGCCTTCTTAGTTTTACGGGTGATGCCAGATCTAGATCTCGTAATAGAAACGTTAGCCAAAAGGACACTATTGGGATTAACTATTACAATTATTACTGACGGGAAGCCATCTCTGCTTTAATACTCCTAATCAGACTGCGTAGAGATGATATGAATAAGAATTACAAGTATGTGAAATACTTCAAAATAACTAATTTTACAAAGCTCTTTCAGAGCTCAAATACCTATACATACCATATTAAAGTGTTGCGCAGACGACTCGCAAACAGAGTAAGGAATGGGTCCAGATTGATTAGCTTTGAGATATCTTCAAAGCTAATCTAAAAATGCCAAGTGTAAGAGGTAAAGCATATTTTTTGTTTCTGGATATACAGAAATATATGAACACAAGGGAAATCAGCAGCCTTGAATCACATTACTCTCCAAGTTTTTCTAGATATAAGAATTAACTCTATAACAGATGACCTAAGAGTGGGGAAAGGATCAGTATGTTAGCAAACTGCGCTTAAATTCCTAAGCTTAACCTTATTGTCACATGTGTTCATTATTTACTTACTTAGCTGGCACTACAATCGATGATTGGTCTTGGCCGCCTCTATGAAGCTTCGCCAGTCACCTCTGCTATGCGAGCGCTGGCGCCAGTTGATAAGTACAAGTGCAATCAGGTTGCCCTGCACCTGGTCTTTCCAACGGAGATTAGGACGTCCCCTTCTGCGTGTTCCTCCACCGTGTTTCGAATAAAACACCCTTCTAGCCTGAGCGTATTCTTCCATTCGCTCAACATGACCCAGCCAGCGAAGCCGCTGGAGTTTTATACGCTTGACTATGTCAGTGTCGGCGTACAGCTCATACAGCTCATCGTTCCATCTTATTCGATACACGTAGTCCACGCATACTGGACCTTACGGTAGATCTTACGGAGTATCTTCCTCTCGAACGCTCCTAACAGCCTCTCATCATTGATGGTCAATGTCCACGTCTCTGCGCCATACATTAAGACGGGAACGATGAGGGACTTATAGAGCGTTATTTTCGTCGGTCGAGAGAGGGCTCTACTTCTCAATTGCCTACTGAGCCCGTAGTAACACCTGTTGGCAAGAGTTTTTCTCCGCTTGATCTCAAGGCTGACATTGCTGTTGGTGTTTATGCTGGATCCTAGATATACGAAATCCTTGACGACTTCAAAAGTATAGTTGTCAACAGTGACATTTTGTCCAAGACGCCGTGACTCGTGACTCTTTGTTTGTTGACACAAGGTATTGCGTTTTGTCCTCGTTCAACACTAGTCCCTCACGACGAGACTCCCTTTCCAGGTTCGAGAATGCTGCACTGACTGCTCGAGCAATTTTGCCAAAGATGTCAAGATCATCAGCGTATGCTAGCAGCATGACACTCTTGTAGAAAATAGTTCCAGAGATGGCGATGTTCGCAGCTCGTATTATTTTCTCCAGTATAAGGTTAAAGAAGTCGCACGATAGAGAGTCATCTTATCTGAAGCCTCTTTTGGTATCAAATGGTGCGGAGAGGTCTGTACCAATTTTCACTGCGCTGGTGGTGTTGGTCAGTGTCATTTTGCAAAGACGAATGAGCTTTGCAGGGATACCAAAATCAGACATTGCGGCGTACAAGTGATCCCTAATCGTGCTGTCGAAGGCGGCTTTATAATCGACAAATAGATGATGGGTGTCGATCTGTTTTTCTCGGGTCTTTTCCAGGATTTGGCGTAGTGTGAATATCTGGTCGATGGTGGATTTACCAGGCCTGAAGCCACACTGATAAGGTCCAATCAGTTTGTTGACGATGGGCTTCAGTCTTTCGCACAGTACGCTCGATAGAACCTTATATGCAATATTAAGAAGGCTGATCCCACGGTAGTTGGCGCAGATCGTGGAATCACCCTTCTTATGGATTGGGCAGAGTACGCTGAGATTCCAATCACTTGGCATGCTTTCATCTGACCATATTCTGCATAGAAGCTCATGCATGCGTTTTTTGAGCTCTTCGCATCCGATCCTAAACAACTCAGCAGGCAGGCCATCTGCACTTGCAGCCTTATTGTTTTTCAGCCGAGCAATGGCTGTTAAGACCTCCTCATAGTCAGGCGGCGGTACTTCAACGCCGTCAGTGATTGGGGTTTCCGGAGTGGGTTCCGCAGTGGCGGGATTATTGCCGTCATCGCCATTAAGCAGCTGTGAAAAGTGCTCCCTCCATAATCTCATTATGCCCTTGACATCTGTCACAAGATTTCCGTCTTCATCCTTGCAGGAAGAGGCACATGGGTTCATTGGGAGCTCAAAAACGGACGTTCTCTGTCTAAAGGACTAGTTTCCTTATAGGGCATTGCAAACTGCGGAAACATATAAGAAACACAGGTATAGAATAGGATACCGCCTGCCGCTTTGCTAAACAAAAAGAGACGACGGGAAAAATCATACTGTACTGCGAGACACTCACTCGCACTATGAAAAGATATCTAAAGTACCCGTAACCAGATATGTTGGAGATCGCAAATTTTGAAACGATTAGCCAATCTGATAGCTTATAATTAAGCACTTACTTATGTTGAAAAGACGCAAGGGGTCATGGTGCACTGCTCTATATAATATGTGTGTAAAAATATATAAATCTAAATAGAAGAAGAACTAAAAGCAGGATGGAGTTGTATGATTGTGAAAAGTAACACGAATTAAGTATTATAGTATCATGCTGTCGAAATATTTGAATATTTCAAAACAAAACTTACTAAACTATGAATTTTTCGGTATAGGATGGGTCGAGGGAAATAGACAAAGATACAAACCAGCGAGCCAGGAATCTTATATATCTGTATTTATAAAAAATTTCATTGATATATTACTTATTGCGTGTATAACTTCAAATATACTGTACTGAAAGTACTTTCATGTTTTAGCTACGTCATGTAACTTTTGTTTTGATTATGTATCAATTTACCAAAGTGTAAACAACATAAACTTTTGACGCTAGAAACATGTCAGTATATATGCCAAATAAACACCATTTGCGGTAAGTTTTGCTTTTAACTCTTTAACTCGAAATAAATTACTGCTTAAAATCATCAATTGCTGTTGGAAGTATACGGTAAACATGCTTAATTGATTAAAAAAATGCGAATTCTTATTACCATTTGACATGAAAGACAAGAAACGCTTTGGCCAAGTGAAAAACTTGGATGATGAAGAATTGTAGACGTTACTCGACGAAGACTCGTTGCAAATGCAAGAGGACCTTGCAATAATATTTGGTGTTACTCAAGCAGCAATTTTGATGCGCTATTTTCCAAAAACTCATGGGGGCTCATTGAAAAGGAAAGAAATTGCGTGCCATACGACTTGAAGCAGAGAGACGTCGAAAGGTGATTTTGCATGTCTGAAATGCTGCTTCAGCGATATAAAAATAAGTCGTTTTGTATCTAATTATGCATTCGAAGCGCAAGAAGTCGTGCATGAAGCTCGGCCAACCAGGAACATCAACGCCGAACTAGAATATTCATGGCGCCAAAGTAATGCTCTGTATTTGGTGGGATTAGAAGAGTGTCATCTATTATGAGCTGCTAAAACCTGGTGAAACTATTACGGCGGAGCTGTATCGAAATCAATTGATTCCTTTGAAGAGAGCAATGGCCGAAAAACGACCAGAATATGCGACCTGCCACGAGACCGTAATTTTCCAGCATTACAAGACACGGCCTCATGTTGCTAGACCGGTTCAAAATTATTTGGAAAGTAGTGGATGGTAAATGTTGTATTCCCTCTAATTACTTATCAATTATTTTGATTGATGCAGAATTTCATTTCATTTCATATTTCAGTTGAAAGTATCAAAAATTGAATTGATTCGTTCATAGCCTCAAAAGATGTCCTATTTTTTTTTTTGACAAAAGAATTTGAATAAATTGCCTGAAAGGTGACAAAATGTCATAGCGTCCGATGGACATTACGTTGAATAATGCATTCATTCGTTTTGTTATTGAAATAAAGCTATATTTTTGTAAGCAAAATCCCTTGCTTTAGTCAAAAAGAAGATGAAGTCGAAAAAGAAGCTCACAACAAACCTTTTCGATTTAAGAGGGCTACAGTGGCTAGGAATATATATATATGAAAATCCATAATTCTGATCTCAAAAACAAACTTAAACAATAAAATCTTTAAAATCACAACAAAAATAAATTTTTCACATTTTCCTAAAATAAATAATAATAATAAAGATACACACGATAAAATAAACATCCGCTTTTGAAGCAGTCTTTAGTGGTTGCATATTTGTGCCATATGCACTTACTACAAATATAAAATTATAAAAATAAAATTTACAAACCACAAAAAAAAAATATATATATATATAATATTGAAAAGTCATAAAAAGAAAAGTAAAAGCTTTAACTTGTCGAAATCTCATAAAATTCATAAAGGGCGTATCTATGTATGTATGCATGTATGTATGTATGTAAATATGAATTCAATAGCAAATATGTGTACAAAGCAAACGCCAATATGCCTGAAATGGCACACATACGCACACAACCACATTCTCATACATATTTACAAATTTACAGCAGCAGTAATTTTTACCATAAAGGAAGTAAGGAAAACAAGTAAAAACTGACGCCAAAACTTTATCACATTTATGTACTTAAGTTATTTTTGCGCTTATCAGTTATAGCATATACTTAGGCGTTTGTGCGCGCAAGTAAGCAAAACTTTTCATAGTAAAATAATTTTTTGCAAATATTTTCGATTACAAAAGGTTGCATTTTGAAAAATTGCATATAAAAACTATTTTGAGAATACGTAGAATTAAAAAAATTTATATTTATGTTTATAATTTGGAAGATTATTTTCTGAATTTGGTAAGCTCGTATTATTATTAATGTATATCTAGTGTATTAGACAAACTTAATGAACGGTAGGCCTGCCATAGAGAGAATAACAACATTGTATAGAGAACAGGCCGATCAGGCGATCGTTTCGGATCTAGCCATGGTCCCTCATCAGTGACGTTAGCGGTAGTTAGTAAGCGGTAGAAAAAGTTTATGATTAAAAAATAAAATTATTTAAAGCATACTTTTCGGTTAAGTTTTTTATATGAAGATTACAATTTCCCATTGTTTTGTTAAAATACAAATATACAATTATCAACAATAAATACTCAATTATCGGTAATTTACGCAGTAGACTCCCCAGACACATGCAAACACAATCAAACACATACATGCATGCATGCATTTATGTGCTATATAGCATATGTATAGGCGGCGATTGGTGGCTGCCTTGATGATGGTGATGATGATGTCGTCTCACATTCCACAGTGACTACTTTCAGTGTCAATATTGTTGAACTTATGGTGCTTAACAATAATAACTGCGACTACGACCAAGTGACGACGCTCCGCTTTACTTGCTGTTGCTCCTGCTACATGCCGCCGCCATATTGATATTGTTGTCATCACTGTTGCTGTTGTTATTGTCATCATTGTTGTTTTCTGTTTGTTTATAATCTTGTTGTTGTGCATACATATATATATATATGTACATAACAACACAAACTCATATGCAAATATGTTTGTCTGTCTAGGTCTGTCTTCCTTCCTGACTGCTCCTCTGTTGTTAGTAAGTATAGTAGTATATCGTATGTATGTACATATTCTTGTTAATGATAATCATGAATATTATGTAAGTTTATACATACATATATAAGCTTCTCATCGTTACCGACATTGGTCTTGTTGTTGTTGATGTTTTTTTTCGCCGTTTTTTGCTCACTATTGCTATTGTCGTTAACAAAGTCGCTCGCCGCTGCCGCCGTCGTCACATTACATACTCGTCCCCCTCGTCGTTGTCGTTGTCGTTGTCGTTGTCGTCGTCATCGTCGCCGTCATCGTACTCATATTCCCTTAAGGTTAAGCGCAATGTTAATGCCACCATATGACGCCACTAACAAGTTGTTAAAGGAAAAAAAAGCAAATCCCATACCGGAAATTTAACATTTTGAACTTCCAGCGCAGAAAAGTCAATGGTATACATTATTTTTTTTTATCATTATATTTATTTATAATTTAAAGACAAAAGTATTTAGTTTGAACTTGTGTCAAGTACACGTGTACTTAGGTATGTACAATGTACTCGTATGTAGAAGCCGTCATGGCTTACAAGAGCTTATATACTAACTTTAGCACTATAATTAGCGACATCTAGGGGTCGTGTTGAAAGTGGGTTAGGCTTTAATGCATGCTCGGCCAAAAACTACTATATATGAGGTTGCCGCTATTTATGTTAAAAGCTGTTGGTTTGCAACTGAAATCGTTTACTAAAGTTTACCTTGAAAAACTATTGCAGATCGTAGAGTAAGCGTTCCATGTTTTCCTGATAAACGATGCTCTTCTTAGTATTTCTTATTACATCCACACCTATTATTACTTACACCTATGTAGTAAGTATTTCAAGAGAGAAAACATTTTCTTTTTATAGATTTGCAACCTTGCTCTCTTTAGGATATCGGTTAGCCTTTAGTGTAGTGATTAGTCGGTGATGATGACTCGTGATGACCATGGGCAGGAAGAAAAAGGAACCCTGAAGAGAAAAAAGCCGAAGCATAATGAAAGAAACAGTAAACGAAGTGTACGCCAGGGTAGTACTTCGAAGTAAAGGAAATAGAAGAGGCGCAGAAGACGTAAAAAAGGAGAAGGCGTTACAAAAGGTGTTTCTTTTTTAGAAGTGTGATTTTCAATCTGGCAATATTTATTTCGGAGTTGGTCTTTTTCACAGCTGTCACTTGATTTATGCTCAGTTTGGTTTGCCATTTCATAACGAATAGACTTACTCCTGAACAACGTTTGCGAATCGTGCAAATTTATTACCAAATAATGGTTCGGTTCGCCGCGTCCAATACTCGGTCAACATAATCGCCCAGCAGAGTCGGTAATTCGAGCAACCATGGATCGGTTTCGCACCATGTTTATTCTAGTGGATAATGCGCATCCTCAGAGACGCCGTACAGTGCGCACCGAAGACGCTATTGCTTCTATGGAGCGGAGTATCGAAGAAGACCCGAATGAGTCCATCCGCCATCGCGCGCAACAATTGGTGCTGTGCCCATCCACTTTATGGAAGATTTTTCGGAAGGATCTTGGTTTGCGATCTTACAAAATCCAACTCGTGCAAGAATTGAAGCAGAACGACCATCAAGCGCGTCGCATGTTCGGTGAATGGGTCCAAAACAAGATGGCCACCGATTCCGATTTTCACAAGAAAAATTTTGTTCAGCGATGAAGCTCACTTTTGGTTGAATGGGTTAATAAGACGTTAATAAGCAAAATTGTCGCATTTGGAGTGATCATAATCCACAAGCCATTGTTGAGAAGCCGTTACTTTTACTTTACTTTTAATGGCAGAACAGCCCATGGAGGGCCTAGGCCGAGCTTTTCGAATCCACTCATGTTGTGCGTGTTATATTTGTACATGAATGGAAGGGACCTACAGTTTAATGCCGAATCCGAACGGCGAAGTGAAAAGGTTTTCATAGGCAATTTTTACTCTTGTAGGTTTGCCATTGCCTGCCAAGAGGTGACCTGTAGAAATTATTTTTTTTACTTTTTTTTTTTTGATTTTGCCTGGGCCGAGATTCGAACCCCGGACACTCTGCGTAGCAGTCCAACGCATTACCATTACGCCACAGCGACCATGTTGAGAGACGCCGTTACATCCTCAAAAGGTCATTCTTTGGTGTGCTCTATGGGCAGAGGGAATCATTGGTCCATATTTCTTCAAAGATATAGCCGGTTATAATGTTACAGTCAATGGGGAAAGCCATAGAGCCATGATTAATAACTTTTTCGTGCCGGAATTGGAGGATGTTGATGTGGACGACCTCTGATTCCAACAAGAATATTCCAATAATAAATTTATTGAAGGAAACTTTTGGTGAGCGCATTATCTCGCGCCGTGGGCCTGTGGCGTGGTTTCCAAGATCGTGCGATTTAACACCGCTGGACTATTTTTTGTGGGGTTATGTAAAGTCGCTTGTCTACGCAGATAAGCCCGAGACGATTGACGCCTTGGAAGAGAATATTCGGCGCATTATTATTGACATACGGCCCCAATTGCTGCAAAAAGTGGTCGAAAATTGGGCCTCTCGGCTGGAATTTATTCGAACTAGGCGCGGCGGCCACTTGCCCGAAATCGTTTTTAAAACATTTTAAAACATAATAAAATCAGAATTTGCAAAATGATAACAAATTGCCACCGCACCATCCGGAACTGGCGATAAACTGCAGGTCTAACCATGTGGCCTAAGTGTGTCTATGGGCAACTAAACTAAGGGATGTATTTTCCCCCGGGCCTGTATTTACTCACGACTGCCCTGCGTATTCATATCAGTGCATAGGGAAATATAGTTTGTCAGATAGAAGGGAGGAATTGAATATTCGAGAATAATATTACATATCTGTACGCAGAAATGTATAAAACTAAGTATGCTGGGCGAACAGACAGCTGCAACATTTCAATAAGCCCCAAAGGAAGAAAATCGGCAAAACGAGAATTCATACGACCCGGACATTGGTGTTTCAAAATTTCCATCGTTGTGCCATTTTTGCTGCGTTTTACATCACTTTTTCGAGAATCTCGGGCGATATAGCGTTGATTTGCGCACGAATGCCACGACAAAGAGTGCGGAGTGGTCAAATCTGGAGATCTGGGAGGCCTGTCAATGTCGCCAATTTTGATACCACACGGCCATGGAATTTTCGTTGCAGAAACTGCATTGTTTGATTTGTATTGTGGCATGGCGCACCGTATTGTTGCAACTATCAACCGTCCAGACCGTTGTCACACATTTGTTGATAGATATAGATATAAGCCAACATCCACCGATATCGATTCCCATCAACTGCTTTGCCTTCTCTGAAGAAAAATTGAGCAATGATAGTTTCGGCGCAAAAGCAGTCACTTTTTGGTCATGGATCTCATGCGGATTCTCCATCAAAATTTCCTTCCAAAAATCTGATTCAGTGTCAACCATTCGAGCGACTGTCGTATTCCAAGCGGCGTGGACGGTCTGTCGGTAATATTCTTTGAGTCAATTGCACTTTATACAGAAACAAATGCAAATCATGCTTCAAAATGCTCTGCAAGATGGTTCCACTGATGCCAAAATGCTGAGCCCGGTGACGAGAAGAAACATGTGGGTTCTCGGCAATACTCTCTCTTACCGCTTCATCCAATTCATTGGAATGTCTTGGACGTTGATGAGCGGCTTGTCGACGATCTCCCACTCTCCCGTGCTCAACAAAATTCGACACCAATGCGATGAATAGTGTTGTCAGATGGTGCGTGTTGGCCACGATATTTTCGACGATATGCAAGTTTCAAAAACATGTTTACTCAAGTCTATCGGTTGATAAATGTTAAAACTATTCAATGTTTACTAACCGACATAAAAGATGGCGCACCCTGTGCATATGTATAGAAAATTAAATCAATGAAATGCTAAAATAGCAATTGGGGAAATCGTATTGTGGTCGTTATTTGATATTTACCTATGTTCGACATGTACGTATGTATGTAATTTGAGTACATACGAGTACATTAGTATAAATTTGTACATATGTACATACATATGAATATAATATTTAATATTTATGTTAATATTAATTAACATAAACGTGACATTTTCAATAAATAAATAACAAACATACACACCCGCCGCACGCAAAAGCTCTCTTTGGAGTTACAAGTGTGAGGTATTTATTTTGATGCCAACCATGTGTGAGATGCATCATCAGTAACTGAATGACTGACTGACTGAATTAAAGCAGCACAAAGTAATTTGTCGGTAAAATGTTTTGGCACGTAGAAACTCAAACATGAACGTGTGCACACATACATTCTTACTTACATACATGTACGAGCGATATTCATGAAATAATTACAAATATGTGTGTGTGCTTTTAGGCGCAGTTGAATAACTTTACATTTCAATTACAATTGAATTGCTTCATTTTGCGTAAAATTCAATGAGAAATTTTTACAATTACCTTTTATAAAATATTATATGTTTTTGTTTGTTTTGCTGACATTATACAATAATAACAATTGAAAGAATTGCAAACAATGTATAAACTACAAAAATTGATTTAAATGAGAATATACTTATACATCGTATTATGTTCTTTAAATTTGAAAAATTACAACTACATCCAATTTGATTTAAAAATAAATGAATTAAATAAAATCATCATCAAATACACGTGCAAGTAATTTATAATTTATTAACAAATTTTTCATTTAATTTAATTTGTAAATAACAAAATAATGTTAGAGCACAGAAGCAGAAGCTTTGAAAGCATTTTATCCAATTATTAATTACATCGAATTTAAGTTAACTGATTTGGAAATTGCTTCAAAAAATCATTACTTCAATAAATTTAATATATAATTGAGGCAAAGTTCATTGGTCTATTGTTATGAGAAAATTTGGAAAAACCATTTCCTATGAATAAACAAATGGAACTTGTTGCTGTTTTGTAGTCATTGTAGCTGGCTACGGGGTCACTGACATTCAGATAAATTCTTGTCAGCTTCTTTTAGTCATTTACAACTCTACTTCCATTGCTATGCAACGCTGGGATTCTTACCTAGCGGTACTCACTCTCGAAATCCGATTCATTTATTTAATACCTAATGGAACAAACAAAAATGTATCTACGTATGTACAGGGTGTTTTTATAGAAGTGTGGTTTTCAAGAAGAAATAAAATGAATATAAATTAATGTTATGGCCAAGAATTTAGCTTTATATAAAGATAAGGATTTACCATTATGTTTTAAAAACGATTTCGGGCAAGTGGCCGCCGCGACTGGTTCAAATAAATTCCAGCCGAGAGGCCCAATTTTCGACCACTTTTTGCAGCAATTGGCCGTATGGCGGTATGTCAGTAATAACGCGCCGAATATTATCTTCCAAGGCGTCAATCATTTCGGGCTTATCTGCGTAGACAAGCTACTTCACATAACCCCACAAAAAATAGTCCAGCGGTGTTGAATCGCACGATCTTGGAGGCCTCGTCACAGGCCCACGACGCGAGATAATGCGCTCACCAAAAGTTTCTTCCAATAAATTGATTGTTTCGTTAGCTGTATGGCATGTATCGCCGTCTTGTTGGAACCAAAGGTCGCCCACATCAACATCCTCCAAGTCAGGCTCGAAAAAGTCATTAATCATGGCCCTATAGCGTTCCCCATTGACTGTAACATTATGACTGGCTTCATCTTTGAAGAAATATGGACCAATGATTCCCTCTGCCCATAGAGCACACCAAACAGTGACTTTTTGAGGATGTAACGGCGTCTCAACATGGTCGCTGTTGCATAGTGGTAATGCGTTGGACTGCTACGCAGAGTGTCCGGGGTTCGAATCTCGGCACAGGCAAAATCAAAATTTAGAAAAAATAATTTCTACACGTCAAACCTACAAGAGTAAAAATTTCCTTTGAAAAGCTTTTCATTTCGCCGTTCGGATTCGGCATTAAACTGTATTTCCCTCCCATTCATGTACAAATATAACACGCACAACATGAGTGGATGCGAAAAGCTCGGCCTAGGCTGAGCATAAATGAAGTGACAGCTGTCAAAAAGACCAACTCGGAAAAAAGTATTTTCAGATTGAAAACCACACTTCTAAAAAACAAACACCCTTTACATATCTGCAAACGGTACGGTAATTTGCATTTGCAGAGATACCCAAACTTGTCCTCATACATGGATAAATATGTATTTGCAATCTATACGCAAACTTTTTGCCACATTTAATCTATTTTATTTGCTTAATCTTTTTATACATTTTATCGATAATAATATACTATAATAATGAGATGCGTTTACCCGAATTGCACACTCAATAATGAATTCGAGCGCCAGGTGTCCTGCTGGCTTTGTGATGGTCTCGCTCATATATTAAATGTGCTAGTCTTTCCGGTAGAACCGAAGACATTATATATGACGGGAGAGGTCCACACTGCTCTTGTTTAAAGTGTATGTTGATCGAAGTAGAAATAAGTAAGATGTTCAATACAAGTTATGGTAGGAACGGTTTTAGTGAGACTGGCAAGAAGTTTTCGGTGCTTGTAGAGAAATTCAAAACGAACAACTTTTTACGAGTTTAAGTGTCTCGAAGATGTTCGTATTGTAGAATTCCCAATTGAAAATCGATACAATTTGCGCGCTTATTTCAACCCTTGGGGTAAGAGAGCTATGTAATCTCTTACCACGGCTAGTGTCATCGATGGATATTTCTCCAACATTATTTCCTTCTCCTTTGGCTATGAATCAATCGCCCATAGTTATCAATGAATCTCAAGCTGTTGCCACTATTTCGACTTCAACTGAAAATCAAATCACTAAATGTGATATGCCATATGTTGGTATATAGTATAGGAACTCGTTCATACATAATTTGACGTTTTTTGCTGCACTGCTGTCTAAAAGCACACATGTGATTTAAGTAATTTGTTAACTCCCCAAAGTATGTACATACACGCTTACATACCTTCTAGCATCTGCTGCTATTTGTACACATTCATTCAATACACGCACACATGCAAATTTTTATAGATAAAAAAAAGGATAAATTCAGAAAGAAAGAGAGATAAAAATTTTAAGAACTTGTTTCATTTTGCGCGCCTCTTTGCAAAAAAATGTTAAAACAGTTTTTTCATCGATTCGCACCTTAAAGTATGCAACGAAAACCATGTACATGGGTGTAAATTATAAAAAAAAAATTATGTCAATGACATTACAAAAAGAGGAAACGCATAAAGATAAGCGTTGACATGCTTTTTCTGCTACGTTTCGTTGTATTTTCTTCTTTCTACTCTTTTTGTTTCCATTTATTTATTTAAATTCTTTCTTTTTAAAATTTTATCCATTTTTAGCTTTACTTTGATGTATTTGTTGTATTAGGGACGCATGTGCCTGTGTTGATGGTAACGCGTGAGATGTGTGTTGATGCGTGTTTAAAGTGTTTTCTTTAAGAATGTCGAAAAAATAAGCAAGCGACCGATGTGCGCGAAGAATGTCAAAACAAAGTCACACTTTGTGATCGTTGCATAAAAATCAAATAACTGCTTTGTATAGTATATGTCAGTGGCGTAGATAGGATTTTGGTATGGGAAAGAAAGGATATTTTTTGGGATGCCATACAATGACTCGAAAAAGTTAACCTCTTTGACTTCTTGCCTCTATTCCCTACGCCACTGATATAAAAGATTTTTTTTTTTAAAGTGTGCTTTTCAATCTGGCAATACTTTTTTCGGAGTTGATCTTTTTGACAGCTGTTACTTGGTTTTTTATGCTCAGTTTGGTTTGCCATTTCATAATGAATAGACTTACTCCTGAACAACGTTTGCAAATCGTGCAAATTTATTACCAAAATAATGACCACCGATCCAAATTTTCACAAGAAAATTTGCTTCGGCGATGAAGCTCACTTTTGGTTGAATGGGTACGACGTTAATAAGCAAAATTGTCGCATTTGGAGTGATCATAATCCACAAGCCATTGGTGAGACGCCGTTACTTTTACTTTACTTTTAATGGCACAACAGCCCATGGAGGGCCTAGGCCCAGCTTTTCGCTTTTCGCATCCACTTATGTTGTGCGTGTTATATTTGTACATGAATGGAAGGGACCTACAGTTTAATGCCGAATCCGAACGGCGAAGTGAAAAGCTTTTCAAAGGCAATTTTTACTCTTGTAGGTTTGACGTGTAGAAATTATTTTTTCTGCTTTTTGATTTTGCCTGTGCCGAGATTCGAACCCCGGACACTCTTCGTAGCAGTCCAACGCATTACCACTACGCCACAGCGACCATGTTGAGACGCCGTTACATCCTCAAAAAATCACTGTTTGGCTCTATGGGCAGAGGGAATCATTGGTCCATATTTCTTCAAAGATGAAGCCGGTCATAATGTTACAGTCAATGGGGAAAGCCATAGAGCCATGATTAATAACTTTTTCGTGCCGGAATTGGAGGATGTTGATGTGGGCGACCTTTGATTCCAACAAGAATATTCCAACAATAAATTTATTGAAGGAAACTTTTGGTGAGCGCATTATCTCACGTCGTGGGCCTGTGGCGTGGTCTCCAAAATCGTGCGACTTAACACCGCTGGACTATTTTTTGTGGGGTTATGTGAAGTCGCTTGTCTACGCAGATAAGCCCGAGACGATTGACGCCTTGGAAGAGAATATTCGGCGCGTTATTACTGACATACGGCATCAATTGCTGCAACAAGTGGTAGAATATTGGGCCTCTCGGCTGGAATTTATTCGAACCAGCCGTGGCGGCCACTTGCCGAAAATCGTTTTTAAAACATAATAACAAATCCTTATCTATATAATAAAGCTAAATTCTTGGCCATAACATTAAATTATATGCGTTTTATTTCTTCTTGAAAACCAAACTTTTAAAATAGCATCATATACATATACATATGTATTGTAGGTACTACTGTGGGCAAAAGTTAGTAAGACTTTGTTCATAATTTCAAATTTTTTTATTCATTCTTCCAAATCTATTTCGTCCCCTTCAAAGTAATCCCCCCCGGCCACAATACACTTGTGCCAACGTTTTTTCCAATTCTCGAAACAGTTGTTAAAGTCAATTTCCGGAATAGCCTTCAACGCGCTTAGCGATTCATGTTTAATGTCTTCAATTGACTCAAAACGGTAACGGTGTCCACGAAGCGGTTTTTTGAGTTTAGAAAATAGCCAAAAGTCACACGGTGCTAAGTCAGGCGAATAGGGTGGTAGGGTGGTTACGGAACGATATCAGTCGAATTTTTACCAAAATGGTCTCGTAAAACGAATGCAGTGATTTTGGAATCAATCGTGCATTCACTCTTCTTAGGCCCAAATTATGTTTTAAAATGGTTTTCACTGATCCTTCCGATATTCCAACGATGCCAGTAAGGTCTCTGACTATTAATCGTCGATTCTCGAGCACCAATTCCTTGATTTTATTGACGTGTTGATGATCAGTTGATGTTGATGGCCGTCCTGGACTTGGTTCGTCGTCAACGCGTTCTCGACCATCTTTGAACAGATTGTACCAATCAAAAATACTTGCTCGCGACATACAATTATCACCGAAGGCCTTTTGCAACATTCTGAACGTTTCGGCACCAGAAATTTGATTCCGCACTCAAAATTTAATGGAACTTCTTTGTTGAATAATTTCACTCATTTTGAAAATCGCCGAATGCACTTTTTGTACTTCAGACAGACAAGCGTATACTAAACACTAATGATTATTTGGATGTGACATTTGGCACAGATGTAGAGTAGTATATGTAAGATGAGAGTGCACAAGCAGCTGCAACGGTAAATATTGAATAGAAGAGAGTAAAGATTGAGTAAAAGACAACGGAATTCGTTCTCATTGGCAAAGTTTCGTTAAAATAATATTTGTGTATATCAGAATGTACATATAGTATACAAAATATGAAAAATATGAAAAAATAAATAATTTAGTTAATTAAAGTTATTTTAATAAAATGAACTATTACCACTCAGATGTTTTCCGTTTAAATTAGATAAATTCACATATAAAATTATTAAATTCCAAAGCAAAGTTAAAAACGAAGAAAATATTTGTTAAAGTATTAAAGTAAAGCACAATGAAAATAAACATGTCTTTCCTCCAGAATTCCTCTTAAAAATACTTTTGAGTCATGAATTTAAAATAATGATTTTTTCTGAAAAATAAATAAAAAGTTTGAATAAATTCCTTTTTTTTTAATCTAATTAAAGCTTAATTTTTTTATAGATACATAACTATCGTATTATTGCTGTTGATATTATACACATTTTCCTGTATTATTATTATTTATTTATTGTTTTCATAACCAACGGAAATCCTTTTCTACAAACGACACGTGATTTCGCTTCAATTTATTGAGCATGTACATTTACTATAAATACTTACTTAGTATGAGCGTTCGTTCTATTGTTTTGTTGTTGTTAGTATTTGTCTCATCGTAAATTAAATAATAATAATAAAATATACACAAATAGCGTACCATCATAACCACCAACAATATCAACAACAACAACAACAACAGCAGCTTCAATATGTTGTACGTGTGTGCAGAAAACCGAGAGTACTCGTACTTTGCTTTTAGTCTCGTGACGAAAATTTATCGATAGTGATTATCAAATGATGCATGCAAAGCGATAACATTAATTAGCTATGGGACGACAAAATTGTTGTTTGTTCGTTCGTTCGTTTGTTTTATTTAATTTGCTGTCGGTTTTGCTGGTGTTTACGTTTACGTTCGTGTATATGACATATACTAAGAAGAGAGGAGGGCATTAAATTGATAGGGATAAAACACCACGAACGCCACCTTCACCCTGCCTGCCTCCGAAAAAGAGTAGGAGGCTACTATCATTTAATTGATGTGAGTAGCGAGCATGAGATGGGTGTTCTTCTAACCTAAGTATAGTAAAATGGTTGCGGTTGAGAATTTACTATAATTTCCGATGCCTTTTCTTTAATGAACTAAACAATATGAATAGTAAAGACTAGGGAAATGGAGAGGATGGTTTTTGAAATAAGTAAATGCTATAATTGACATAATATGGCTTGACAGTGTCACATGATTATTATTCATTAGAAGAAACACAAGTAGATATAACAGTGAACACAAAAATTGCAGTGAATTGTTATTATCTGCATACTTTTAGGAAGAGCTAAGTGTTTTTAGGAAACAGCTGAAAATTCAAAATGCCGTCGTGGAAAGAGATTACTTCTTAAGTAAGTCATTGCCTGTTGTGTGTTTTGTAGTTTGGAGAATTTACTGACCAGCTGAAAAATGAGCGCCATTGCTGAAATAAATCAACAATTATTGAGAAATACTTATTCGTGGTTGAAGAGTCTATTGAAAGAAAGTGTGGGGTTTTATCCAATTCACACATCAGGAGTGAGATCGAAAAAATCGGATAACTTTGAAAGACAGCTGCTTTGAAACTATTCATCTGAATGAAAAAATTCAAACAGTAGGCTTTGCGTTGGAGAAATTCTGATGAAATACAATCACATGTTTTTTGACTTGTGAACTTTCAGTTGAGTATTGGCATCGGAAGTGGAAAGACGCGATTTAGTTGTTGAATTATTTCGAGAAAATCCGCAGTGCAGCCAGAAAACTATTGCAAATATGGCGAAAGTTGCACAAAACACTGTCTCGATGATTCTTAAAAAATTTAATATATTTAATACAGACTTAACAGTTGCTAGAAAATATGGTTCTGGAAGGAAATGCGGTTACGTGTCTCCACAAAAGGCGAAGAAAGTCGTTGCTCTCTTAGAGAAGAATCCAGCGTTGTCTAATCGAAAATTGGAGTTGCGGAGAAAAGCGAGTTGCAGTGAGTTTTTAGTTCGTAAAATTAAAAAAGATGCGGGCCTTAAAACATACAAAGTGTAGTCGGTACCCGACAGGAATGCTACTAAGAACTTGGTAGCCCAGAGCCGAGCTAAAAAGTTGAAGACAGATTTTTTCTAAAAATTCGATTGCTGTGTTATGGACGATGAAACATACGTGTTGGTTAAATTTTCTCAATTGCCTGGTCAAGAGTTTTACACCGCAAAGGAACGAGGAGGAGTTGAGGAAAGATTAAGGATAAAACAAAAGTCCAAGTTCCTGAAGAAGTTTCTGGTATGGCAAGCGATTTGTAGTTGTGGGCTAAGGAGTAAAATGTTCGTAACAAGTGGCACTGTTAACGCCGAAATTTATGTGAAGGAGTGCTTCCAGAAGAGATTGCTACTCTTCATTCTTTTGGCCTGATCTAGCCTCCTGCCACTACAGTAAAGTATCCCTTAAATGGTTCGAAGACCAAAACATCAAATTGGTACCAAAAAAATCGCCCAGAACTTCGGCCTATCGAGAGATATTGGGCTCTAGTGAAAAGAACATTAAAGGCAACAAACAAAGAAGCTAAATCCATGGAAGATTTTAGAAATAAGTGGAGTGCTGCCGCCAAGAGAGTCTCAGAAATGTCAGTAAAGGCGATAATGGCAGGCATACCGGAAAAGCTGTCCGAATTCTGTAAACAACAACAAACAAATTAGTTTTATTAATCATTTTATCAGAAATTAAATTTTATTTTCAAAACTGTTTACATTTTTTTATTTGCATAAGTGATTTCAATGCTACGACAATTTAAAGTTATCCGATTTTTTCAATCTCACTCCTTAGGCCTGAATTTTTGTAAAAGTAAGTCGAAATTTAAAAGGTTTATTATAAGTAACCAAATTAACAATAAAATATTTCAGAAGTGCTTTTAATTTTCAATTGAAGTTACTACTTTAAGACTTTTGAAATTTCAGTATCCTACTTTATGTTGTATGAAACTAAACATCTTCTTTGTTTTTCGTCCTTAAATACAAGAATCGAATAGTCAGCCAAAAAATTACGCCTAAAATCTTCCAAAATAGCACACATTTTGTGCATAGCCTTAATCATTTGCCTCTCATATTCGTACCAAAAAATATCATAGCAAGGAAAAACCTTTGGAAATAATGTCACTTTTGGCCGGAAGCAAACATAATTGCTAACTACCATCAGAAAGGGGGGGGGGGGGGGAAAGAAGCCAAACTCGAAAATAGCATCTGCTCTGCCTGAAATGCTGCTGTGATTTTATGCTTGCACAGCAACAACGACAACTATTGTGTATTTATGGCGTAACAAAGATTTATGTTGTCTCCACAATTACCAAAATACGAGAGAAATTGTTTTTCATAGAATAACAATAGCACAGTATTAGCTACGAAACACCAAAGAGCCAAAGCATGAATACGATAAGTTTCGCCTAAAAATATGCTACACAAATTTATTTGAAGGAGTTTTACGTGTTTATCTGAAGCCACAGTGAAAGTATTATCGCAGTAAAAGTTTCCACAAAACTTTTTGTTGTTGTTGTTGTGTATTAGTGAGTGTGCGTGTCGTAGAGGTAGGCGTGAATATTGTAGGTACATACATATGTAGTAGTGTGGTGTAGAATGAAACTATGATATAGGGTGAGAAAACTTTTGCTTCTCGCTTGTTATTCAGCTTTAAGTGGTAATGATTACATTTTTAGTTATGCCAGCAGTATTTCAACCAGCCAACGATAATTCTGGAAAGTTATGCTCTCACGGAAATATAATAAATGGAAGGAAGGTTAGTGACGAGCACAACTACGTGGATGTAAGCAACTATGAATAATATTATTAATTTTGGTGCCTTTTATTGATGGCGCAAGTTAATTAAGTTCAATTGGATTAAAATAATACAATAATAAAAAATTTAAGAGCATATCATGTGAGCGTAACTATGGAAAACTTTATGGGATTTTGAAGTGTTATATTATCTTCCAATTATATTTTTTAATTCAAGTATTTATTTAAGTTATAAAGTTGCAACTATTTTAACCTTTTCAACCTTCACGCTATTGATGTAAAAAATGTTGAAATGCTTTTTTAAATGTTATAAAAAAAAAAAAAAAGTCCAAACAAATTTATATGCAAAATTCAAATCTTTCAAATGATTTTAAATCCTAAAAATATGTAATAAATTTTATTTTTGTTTATCTTTCATCCGCAGAACCAGTAAAAATATCATTAAAGAAATGCCCCTCAACAAGTCCATCCGTTTTAGTAACGAAACTTCATGGAGACACTATCCAAAAAATTTGAGGGGTAAGTGGCATCGCTCCGAGGTCAAAGTTCAGAAAAGAGCAAGGAAAATAGCGAAATTACTCCACCGTTGGCCAGGAGTAGCACCTAAAGCGTTAAAATATGAAACCAACTTCTATTAATTTTCAAATCGTTCACATCCAATCATTAAGGGTCTTTCTTACTTCTTTTCATGGCACAACAGCCCATGGAGGGCCTAGGCCGAGCTTTTCGCATTCACTCATGTTGTGCGTGTTATATTTGAACATGAGTTTTATACCGAATCCGGATGGCGAAGTGAAACGTTTTTCATAGGCAATTTTTACTCCTGTAGGTTTGCCATTGCCTGCCAAGAGGTGGTGCCGTGTATAAAAATGGTCTTTTCTACTTTTTGATGTGCCGAAATTTGAACCCCGGACACTCTGCTTAGCAAGCAAACAATTTCTCAGAAGGTACTTACCCCTCGTCACCAACTTTTACTTTACTTAACTTTTAATGGCACAACAGCCAATGGAGTGCCTAGGCCGAGCTTTTCGCATCCACTGATGTTGTGCGTGTTATATATGTACATGAATGGAAGGGACCTACAGTTTAATGCCGAATCCGAACGGCGAAGTGAAAACTTTTCATAGCAATTTTTACTCTTGTAGTTTTGCCATTGCCTGCCAAGAAGTGGTGCAGTGTAAAAAAAAATTTTGTTCTACTTTTTTTTTTTGATTTTGTCTGTGCCGAGATTCGAACCCCGGACAATCTGCGTAACAGTCCAACGCATTACCACTACGCCACAGCAACCACCTCGTCACCAACCCTCCCATATAAAGTTAATTTTTTTCAATGGACTCCCTCCACTCCCAAGGTGATCTTGGAGGGATAAAATGTAAGATCGACCCCCATTACATTCAAAAGTTTCTCTGAAAGTACTTAACCCCATCTACAACCCTTAAGTGGGCTCCCACACAAAAAGAAAGTAAAAACCACCTGAAAACTAATTTCATTTAATTCCATGATTTCTAAGCATAGCTGTCATGTAAATGTAACCCGCCCTCTTACGGCGTGTGATATTAAAAAAAAACGATGAATTAAAATGTGAACCTCAATGATATAAAAGTCTGATTAATTTTTCCCAATCCAGAAAATTCCAGCTAGGGTAGAGACCCTGCACCCGTTTCATTCTACATATAGTTGAAATTTGTCGCATAGTGTTAAAAGTTGTGATAATTACTTACTATACGATGCAATACAATCTCTTTTAATAATTTGCAATGCACTTTAATTTTCTTTTGAATAATGCTTTGTAACTACAATATTTACATATACTTATGCATCGGTTTTTTTTTAATTAGCATTTTTTTTTGAGCTAATTTTAAAACACTCCCACATCTTCCTAACTTTTCCTTCATTTGCTCATAAATTTTCCACAAGAACTGTCAAACAATTTTTGTATTCATTCGCTCCTTTTTCACTCATTTGGCTACCAAAATAAAATGCTGCGCAAGAACCTAAAAAATTTACTTTGCTCTTCGCATCACACAAAAAACTTTTGACTGCTCAAGCAGCAAATCATTTTCGCCTAAAATATTGCTCAGCTAAAAACAAAATGAATGAAAAACAAAACAAAAACTTTGTCAACAAAGCTGAATAATTAAAATGCTCTCTTGCTGTTACTGTTGCTGCTGCTGCTGCTGCATCAAAAATCAACATCGTCATCATACTGAAAGCAACAATAGCAAAGAGCGACGACGACAACAGTGTCGTGCCAAAGCTCATCAACAATTCTCAATTGCTATTATAATTTCTGAAGACACAACTTTCAAGCGGCAACATAGTATACGTACTAGTACATTCACATTCACAGTTGTATGCATGTAAGTATGAATATGAAAGTGTACCTATTGTCAAAATATAAGATGAGATTGTTCCCTTAAAGCGTGTGCAATGCGATGCGAGCGACAACAAGCACCTGATACAAATTGCTGCTCTGTGAGTTACTGCTGTCGAAAAATTCATCATCAACAACTTTGTTGCATAATATTTCAATAAAACTGTAAAATATTTCGGAAAAGTGTCATAAAATTATAGCATACTTTGTGACGACATCGGTGACGTCGACGTCGACGTCGACTTCACCATTATTATTTTCTCCAATAGTTCACCAGGGAATATTTTTGTGACTATGCACAAAATTATGCAATACAATTTTATGTGTTTTGCTTACATAGTTGAGAATTTATTAAGATTCTCGAACGAACCAAAGGGAAGAAAAAAAAGGTTATAGAGTTATGAAGCATACTTTCAGGCTTTTGTTGTACTGCTGCAAATTTTAATAGTTAATTAAGTTGAACTGTCGCAGCGGAATTTTGATTATTTCCCTGGTTTATGTGCAAAGAGACTTTCATTTAATTTTATATAGTGAATGCATTTATGTCTCGATTGAATTAAGTTTAAATTGAATGAATTTCCGAATATATGAAGGCCTTTTTCTTTTTTTCAACCAGTACGCAGTTTTTATAGTTTAAAATTTGTTGTTACATATTGTTGTACTCTTCCTTATAAAGACGAAATGTCGATATAACGATGTATCGCTGTGAATTGAATGTGAGCAAAGGCTTTACAGTAAACACAGAAATCAGGTCAAGGGCCAGACGAAACCTTGGAAATGGATGTTTTGCATGCACTTTTCATACTAAATTGTTAAATTTTTCCAATTTTGTTTTTATATTTCCATGCCTGGAATCAACTACTTATATTTTAAATTAACGCAATCAACAATTTGGATAACTTTTTTAATTTTTGAACAAGCCTAAAAGTACTTTGCACATTTTGTTTATCAACCCTTTAAATGTAAACCATTGCATTGATTTAGAAGGCATGCGATCGCTGTGAATCGAATGTGCAGTCTGAAAATTTGTTGGAGTTTTCAAAAACCGGAAAGAATGCACTATGTTTCACATATGTAATTTTAAAACCCCAAGTTATGAAAGGTAATCCTCCTATGTATTTTCAGTATAGAAAACAGGTTTAAGTATCACTCGCGAACTTAACGTGGTACTGATTCTTATGGATACATACCTTTGCGTAAAAGTTTTAGAGGCTAGCAGTGCAGTTTGACAAAAAATTCAAGCTGTTGAAGCACTAAATGGCATCACCAAACCAACATAAACAATTGCCTAACAAAAGGTTTGGTACCTCAAATTGACTCAAATTCATTTATTAAAAGCTAAATTCTCAAAGATATTATTCCAACAGGAATGAACTGATTCAAGTCTGGTTCTACAGGAATAAAATGCTCAGTATATTCCTTTATATAAATATACATTCAGTCTGACGTAAGTTTTTTAAACGATGCATACTCGAACATACCTTACAGTTGCCGTTGGTCACTCTTGTGTGTATTCATTGGTCAGATGAATGGATACACTACAGGACGCTTCTTTAATGCGTTCGATTTAGTACTGAATATTTCGTATAATACTTAACTTGTGCCATAAAAAAAGAAACTCTGATGCTTTCATGTTAGGTTGTCCGGCTCTAGCAAGAGCTAGATTCAAAATCATTTCCCGATGGAAAAGGAGGAGGTCTCTAACGTCAAACATAATACTTTACTGAAGTTTTGTGATGGTTTTGAACACCTGGGATATTGAAAATTAACGTCGTAAAATTGGACATTGGTATCAGACGCTCTTTGGTTCGTACACTCTTGCCATATTTACCCTCCAAGAACTACAAGCTACCGCTATATAAAATGTTATTAATGTGATTCTTTCTTTTAATAACCAAGGATTTATTTATGTAGATGAGATATATTTATGTTTCAGTGTAAAAAGCTTAAAATCACCTAGGAAAATATTTCAACCAACGTACGACACGACGTATGAGTGATATTATTTGACAAATGTGGTATCATACTATATACAATTTACCTTCTACTTTTATGTTAGTTTTTATAAACTTCGCTTTTTTGTCTATCTATTTCGAGTTGGTAACTCCACACTCCAAAAAAATTTTAAGAATTATTGCTAAAATATAATATATATATTATATATTGCTATATAATAGGATGCATCACTTTTTCACATTTAAGCAGCATGCATTTCTTTTATGATACTATTCAGAGTAAAAGAAGAAAAACTTGAAATCTGTCAAACATCGACAGTAAAAAGTTTCATCATCCAAATAAAAACTGAGGTTCATTTTCTATATGTACTTACTGATGAATTTCCCATAAGCAACCGGCAAAAAAAGTGTAAATCAAATCAGTGAAAATCATTATTTCCTCATTGAAGGCGGCAAAGCGCACATTACGACAAAGAAATAGTAAAAGATGCAGTAGAAGTTCATCTACCAGGGGTTTAAAAGAGTGTACTTAGTCTCTCGAGCTCCAAAAAAAAAAGCAAACTCACAATGTTTGAACGTGGTATGTAAACAAAAGAAAGGAAATGTACCCACTATTGACTTTGTGGCATACAAAAATCAAAAAGGCAAAAGCCAAAAGGCGAAAGGCGTTCAACAATACGTTATAATATACTCGTGAATACATACTTAATATCACATACACACGCACACACACTCAGGCACTCATATGAAGCTGAGTACATTTCACAGTACTGAAAATAAAGGAAGAAGAGGGAGAAGAAAATTTGCTAACGGCATTCAATTTTGTGTTTACACTATCACAAAATTAAAACGCATTTTTCCTTGTTCGCTTACGTATGTGTGTATGTATGTACTTTCATACATATGTATGTACATGTTTATGTACATTAAAAGTAAGTGGAGTGCAAAGAGTAAAAATAGGAAATCATAACCATGACAAACAAAGAGATAGACAAAAAACAAAGAAAGAACAAATATTATAGTGTGTGCTTGCATACATTTAGGCGCTTATACAAGTACACATCCACTTACAGCACAGTGGACATTGTATGTTTGAGAGGAACTGCACTGAACTTTTTACGCGCCTTAACAAATTTTGTTTGCATTTGCACAGGCACAGGCGAAATATTTTGGGCGTGCCAAAGTTGCAAGTGTGTGTAAAATTTACAACGCCGTTGTTTACAATTGGTGGCAACGCTGCCTATCTAATATTAGCTACCCACACAGCAATGTAAAGAAAATTTCAGTTGAATAGTTTGTCTTTTCGTTCTTGATTCTGTTGTTGTGGTTTCTTTCCTGTCTTCATATGTATGCAATTTGAAAAGTGTTTGCACTTGGCAACACTAACTATGTAGCATGAAATGTACGTAAGTACTTATATATTGTAGACGGAAGTTGTGTTTACACTTTGTTTTATTAATTGAAGTAGAAAAAGTTAAAGACGACCGTGTATGTATGTACATAAGTATAATGTTATATAATTTTTATAGCATATTAAGTGAATTTTATATATTTCTGCATTTTTTAAGCATTATAAGTTCAGTTAAAACTGATCATGAATATTTCATAATAGATTCATTATTATTCTTACTTTACTTTTAATGGCACAACAGCCCATGGAGGGCCTACGCCCAGCTTTTCGCTTTTCGCATCCACTCATGTTGTGCATGTTATATTTGTACATGAATGGAAGGGACCTACAGTTTAATGTCGAATCCGAACGGCGAAGTGAAAACTTTTCATAGCAATTTTTACTCTTGTAGGTTTGCCATTGCCTGCCAAGAGGTGGTGCCGTGTAGAAAAATTATTTTCTCTACTTTTTTTTTTTGATTTTGCCTGTGCCGAGATTCGAACCCTGGACACTCTGCGTAGCAGTCCAACGCACTACCACTACGCCACAGCGACCAATTATTCAGTAGATATATTTGAAGTAAAGTGTAGTTTTAATGCATATTTTTACGCTCGCACAATTCATTTGTTTAAATTTTGTTGAGCTTTAATAGCTTGATATTTTTTTTATAATATAATATATTCATTAAATTATTATGATATAATATAATATGAATGGAATATAAACAGTAAAGGTTTTTTAGTGCATATTTTTAGGATTACATAAATTTTGTATTTGAATTTTGTTGAACTTTAATAGATCGTTGTTTTTTTATAATAAATATATTCATGAAATTATTATTTTCGCTATTGTCATTGATATTATTATTTGAATGTTATTAGAAATATTTCAGCAGAAATGTTTTTGTTGCATACTTTAGGGATTCAAAAATAGTAAATTGCCATATTTTCTGTTATAATTTTATTGAATTATTAACAAACTAACTTTTCATTTTTGAACAATGTTTTATTTATATTGTTAGCGCACATTTTTCTGCTACATTAATTATAATTTTTTGGGGGATTAATTTTTTTATTGTATTATCCAACAAAGCTTTTTGCCTTCCCACGCATTATCCATGATATACATATTTATACACCAATCAAAGGGCCTTATTTAGTTAGTTGCCATATTATATTTACCATTTACTTATATTAAATATTTTTATGTACTTGTGACTTAAAGCTTCTTAAATTATAGATTGTAAATCTCGTAGCCTAAGGACTTTTTCATATATCAAATAAACAAAAATAAATACACTAAACAATCCAGAGTTGAATAAGTGTTTATATTTGAGTTGTTGTCTATTCGTGGTGGTGTAGTGGTAGTGCGCTGGACTACTACGCAGAGTGTCCGGGGTTCGAATCTCGGCACAGGCAAAATCAAAAAGTAGAAAAAATTATTTTTCTACACGGCACCACCTCTTGGCAGGCAATGGCAAACCTACAAGAGTAAAATTTGCTATGAAACGCTTTTCACTTCGCCGTTCGGATTCGGCATTAAACTGAAGGTCTCTTCCATCCGTGTACAAAAATAGCACGCACAACATGAGTGGATGCGAAAAGCGAAAAGCTCGGCCTTGGCCCTCCATGGGCTGTTGTAAATTTTCATTTACTTTACAATATTTCTATTTAAGTAAGGGTATTTTTGAAATAATGGATCTATCACAAAAATTACTGATTAGGAACTGTGGCGGGTTCTGAAACGTTCGTATGATCTGCCTGTTCTATGAACGTGGTTGTTCCTTCGCATTAATTTTCATTTAAGCCTATCAACTTCAACCAAATGGTATGTGAATTAAAAACTTTTAAATTTGGATAAAAGTAAAAACAACAGGTTTGTAATTTTTTCCGAATTATAAGTTTTTACATATGTTGTACATATTTACCAGATTTTTTCGATATGATTTTGTTGATTTTTCACTTACCTGAAAGAAAAGAAGGAAATCAATAAAATAAATTAGTATGTGAAATTATTAGGATTGCAAATAAGTATATACACTTTTTTACATATTAATTTTTGTTTTTTTATTTACCTATATATTCCCATGATCCCAGAATTAATTTATTGTTTAGATTTAAGATACTAAGAATATACTTAAAATATATTTCATGATAGAAATTTTGAATTACCAGTTCAGAAATGAATCTAAAAACCCCTAAATGAAGCAATATCTACAAGGAGAGTGGGTTAGTCTGTAAATCTATTCTGACAGCTTATAATAAGGGGTTAAACAATACCACAACAACCATGAACAACTTCCTGCAGCAACGAAATCCCAAAAATCAAAGTAAAGCCAGCTTTGAAAATGTCAGATCAGCAACGAAATCCCAAAAATCAAAGTAAAATCAGCTTTGAAAATGTCAGATCAGCAACGAAATCCCAAAAATCAAAGTAAAAGCCAGATCATTATATTGTTGGAAAACGAACTGCGAGCTATAAGATTTATCGTGGCCCTACATGGATCTGTAATACTTCCATAAGTCGAACAACCGGTAGAACTTTTGATTATTTTGCCACTGGTATCTTAATGGTTAAGTTCAAGGCTCTTCTTTTAAGAGCTACCAACCTCCGTGTTATGTGAAGTTTTCCTACTTTTTGTTGTTGTAGAATCTGGCGATCAGTATCGTTCAGTCGGCCACTTGACTTGCAGTCTTTTTAGTAAGTAACCCTACCGAGAGGGGGTTGACCGGTCGATTCACCCGGGTCCTTTTTTTTGTGCTTATATGTGACCGAAATCAATGTAAGGAAATTTTTAAAACTAACTTTTATTGAAATGTGCCTCTTTTTCATATGCCTTTTAAAAGTTTGGTCAGCTGTAGCCTCAAAAAACCCAGGGGTACCTGTGAAGTTATTATTACTGCATCATGTTTGTTATTTTATCGAAATGAATTTTCAGTTTTAAAACCAAAATATTAAGTATTAGTAAAACATTAGTAATTTTACAACTTTGTGTTGGTTTTGCAAATATCTTAATAACCTACCTAGTATGTCTGTTTACAAGGGCTTTAAAAGAGAGGAGACTGATTAATTTCAAATTATTTAAATGCAATTTGAAAGCCAGAATATGTAGAAACATTAAACAGTTTTCACTATTGGAAAAAGAAAATGTATTTTTGATAAATTTTCAGAACGGCTGGCTGCGTGTTCGACAAATGTTAACCGGACCACAATGGGTTAAAAGGTATAAAGTCTGAAAACTAAGACCGATTGATTTGTATGGAGGATTTTTGAAATTGAAATGGTCATTAATTTTTTGGCAGATTTGTATCGTTTATTTCATTTGTGTTACTTATTTTGGCAGTTGCGCTATTTTCGTAATTTGCGATTATGCATGAATTCATTCAAAACGCAAACTTTTTTGGTAGTTAAATTTAAATTTCATAGGTGTTTCCGTAAAAGGGTTATATAATTCAGTTGCATTGCAAATATATCATAAGATTGGCAACAGTTTTGGTTTATATGAAACATAAATTTTTAAAGCGAAATGTCTCCAGAATTCACCATCTGACCACTATTTTGAATAGGGAACCAAATTCAAACAATCGGAGTCTATGTAATATAAAGTCAGTAAATTCAACTGGGAGATATTTTGTGTTGTAATCCAACTTTGTACTATATTTTCATTCAGCATTCATAGTATTGAGGTATAACACCAAATCAGTAGGTTCCAAATCATGGAGTCAAACATGGAGGAAATCTAAATTTATGTAAGTAATCGGAGCAGATTTAGTATTTGGGAAATTCATGCTGTAGGAGTCTTTAATGAGATCAGTGGTCAAATTCAGGGGAATTATGAGGAATTAAAGTTTGTATTTGATGTTCTGGCAGTTTAATACTACAACCATATCAGTGGATTTCAAATTGTAGGTTTAAATATGACGAAATTATTTATCTACTAGCTGAACTTCGCCCTGGACCTGACAAAGTTTGACAAATACGAAAATTAGGACAAAAAAACTGATGACCACAGAAACTGAAGACCATTTCAGTAAGAAATTCTCCGATCTAATTCGTATTATTTTAATTTGTATGTGTATTTCGGCATCCCAGTTAATACTACTAAAACCCCGTCTAAACACAGCAACAACCTTGATCACTTTCTTGCCAGACTTTGGTGAGTCAAGTATATTGTTTGTGTGGGAGTTCCACGCCCCAAAAAAACTGCCCAATAATTACTACTGACATAGCGTCTTCGTATTCAAACTGTCATTGTCTTCTTTACAATGCTTCCTCAGTTACGAGACTTTACATACCACATATTCTGTTGTATTGGAGGCAGTGGTGTAGGTAAGGTGGAGAGGGCTAAAGAGAATAAAAGAATTATGGAAAAAAAGTTTGTATGCTACCCAAAGTAAGCAAACGTTATACGATGGCTACGAAGCAGCAAAAGCTTCTGGGTTTAATAAGGGTTAATATAATAAATCTTATGATAGAAGATTTCTTCTTTGAAAGAAAAGTAAGGATGGAAGGGTATTTTAACAATATTTCAAAATATGCCTGCAAGAAATTTGACAAATAAGACCTTAGTTGGGTAAAGTCATCGATTGATGTTCGAAATTTACGGTGAATACCCTCCACCGACTAAAACATGCGAATTCTGGCTTCGACGAAACGCCCTCGTGAATAAAGACTAAGAAGAAGGAGTATTTAAGTAAGTTCTGGTTCATCTCTTGTTCATCACTTACAACTTAGAAAAATAAGAAAGAAAAAGTTTAATTTTTAGAAGTGTGGTTTTCAATCTGGCAATACTTTTTTCGGAGTTGGTCTTTTAGACAGCTGTCACTTGATTTATTCTCAGTTTAGTTTTCCATTTCAAGAATTGAAGCCGAACGACCATCAAGCGAGTCGCACGTTTGGTTATGAATCAATCCACCCTAAAGTACACGCAAAAGCATTTCATCAAAAATAAATGCTTCAAGTGCGGGGGGTGCAATCACCTGGCGAAAAACTGCAAAGAGAAGGTAGATCGTAGCAAGGAATTGCGGAGAAGAAGGCCATTTGGCAGCTGTGTGTATCAGCAAGCGTAAATGTGTACTTTGCGAAGGTGCGGCTGCTAACTCCCGTTGCCAAGCCTATCAAAACGCAATGAAGAGAGGTAGACGATGAAAATCGTCCAACTACAATCTTATCCACTGCACTGTATCACAGTTTATGTCAATGTTGCTCTCTTGTGCGAACAGCACCACAACGTAACCAGCTGTGAGCGGACAAGCGATGCATACAATAAAGCTGCAATATGAACACTTGAGCTGGTTGCAGAGACCAGAGATAAGATACCAGTAGTTATTGCTAGCGAATTTAATGCTTGTGGTCGACAACAGCGCGAATCGCCGGGGCAGGCTTTTCATGGATTGTCTTGCAACATTGGATGTAGAAATATTGAAAGATAGCCAGCACATCTTCGAGGCTGGTAAAAAGCGATCAGCGGTGCCCCTTACCTTCGCACATATGAAATGCCACATGGTGAGTGGGAGACTCCTACACGCAAAGCGACCACTGTACCACTGTAATTGCGCTTAGGGAGGCCAAAAGGTTGGAAACAACGATAATTTAAGCAACCTGTATGGCAACAAGTGTCAGAAAGCGACTGGGCACAACAAGTGACGCAGCAATGCCAAAAAGGACAGGTAAACCAATCAGGAAACTAGTTTACTGGTGGAATGAGGACGTTGACAAATGTAGAAGGCGTTGCCACCAGATGCGTAGAAAAGCGCAGCGGGCGCAAAATCTTCCAACGAGGCGAACGTTTTACACACTGAATACAAATCAAAAAATGGATATGTGGTGGCTATACTGTTCCCTCGAAAGGCTGAACGAGTGCTCTGCTCCCTACCGTCACACCTGCAGAGCTGTTGATGACGCTGCGGGAAATGGCTGACAACGAAGCACCTGGACTGGACGTCATTCCCAATCTGGCGCTGAAGACTGCCATCCGAACAAACACCGTGACTTTTGCAAAGATTTACGCTACCTGCCTAAAAGAAGGAGTGCTCTGTCATTTCTGGGAGTACCAAAAGTTGGTGCTGTTACTCAAGCCAGGAAAAACCCCCGACCAACCATCGGCGTATCGGCCGCCCTGCATGCTCGACTCGCTGGATAAAGTACACAATGTCATTAAATTTACAGTGGGGGAGCACGAAATTATCTCTCCACCGTACCTGCGCTATCTTACAAGGATACAAGGATCATTTATTGGCAGTCAATGGTGTACTTTCCTGGATAATGTAAAATATTGGAGGGCCACGATCCAGCAAACGACAACTGCCGACACGAGTTACAAGCTCGATAAAGCTATATACTGCGCCAGTATGGGCTGATGCAATGCAAACTGTGTCGTATATTGCCGGGATCCGGGCGACCTATCGCTGCTGCGCACTAAGAGTTGAAAGTGCATTTCGCAAAGTGGTGGATGAAGCAATCGGTGTGATCTCAGGTATGATACCGATAGCCATACCGGCATGTGAATGCCCGAACATTTATGCAGCAGGCCCAAATGCATCAGAGGCAGATGAGCAACAATGAAACTTGAATTTGGATGGAAATTTTCGCTCATCCCAGATATTGAAAGCTGGATAACACATCAACATACAGAAACAGATTGTTACATTACGCAGCTACTTAGCGGACATGTTTGCTTCAAATATTATCTGTACCGATTCAAATATTCTTCCTCATATTCTGGTTCTGCCAGATCTGACCGAGCGATATTGAGGAGGACGCAAGGTATATTCTCTTTCGTTTCGACTCCCAATTAGCCGAGATAATGGAAACCTTTGGAGACGCCCCCACATTGGCTAAAACTATTCAACTCATGTGCCACACACTGCATAGGTGGCAAGCAGGTCAGACAGCGGTAGCAAGAAAAAATGTCTGCACTCTGCCGCATTGAACGTGGTTGAAATATGAAGATCCTAAGATACACTTCTAGGCTTGTAGTTAAGTATGCAATAGTAAGGTGCGAAGTTTAAGACTGGCAAGCTTGTCACAGTGGTACAGGATGTGCTCTGATGTTTCCTTGTCTTCGCCACAAAATCTACAGATTTCGTCCCAAGTTATTCCCCTGTTAGCAAGATGTTTCCTAACTGGGCAGTGTCCACTAAGAAATCTTGTGACAGCTCGGATTCCGTTTATGTTTAACATCAAGAGTAGTTTTGTTCGTAACTTCGATACACTTGGCATGAATGATTTTGCTTATCTGTTGCCTGAGGTGTCGTCCCAAGCATCCTGGACCTTTCTGTTCAGCCATGTGTTAAGATTGCACTTTACAAAACTCCATGGTGAGCGGCAGAAAGGTGTTGGTCCAAACATGGGTTCGGATGCACCTTTTCTGGCTAGCTCCTCAGCCATTTCATTGCCCTCAATACTACTATGTCCAGGCACACAAATTAAATGGACTCTATTTTAAGATGCTAGTTTGATCAGTAGTTGACACTCCCATATAAGTTTGAAGGAGTTCAAAGCCAGTAGTGCAGCCTTACTGCCCGAGAGAATATAGACGTTTCGTTTACACGGCGGCCTTTCTTCATGTTCTCTAAGACATAATTCAATTGCGTGTACTTCCACCTGAAAAACTGAGTTTCCTTGGTTCATACTAACAATAATATCCTTTCTCGGCTTAACTCCATAAACTCCCTTCCCAACTACTTCGTTTGTAGTCTCCACCAAAGCGAGGACATTCCTTTTCTCAAGTATCTCCACTAGGGAATGTAACTTGAAAGTTGTGTTGGAATCATTTTTTAATTTTATTTTTTTTAAATATAATTAACACACAGGGAGTAACCCTATAAATGCAGAGCATTGTGTTGATTGGAAGGAAGATTGATAGGTTGGAGGAAAAAGGAGGGAGAAGTGTTTATGAACGTTTGCATTAAACTTGTAAGGGTCATGGGTCATAATAATTGGGAAAAATTGTTGTAGGGAACTTTCTCTGTAATGCGTAGTGCGTTGGAACACCGTGTCTACGTGGAAGGCATGAGTTCCGCTTGCTGACCGTGTAGTTCTGCTGAACACACGAACTGGCGGCATCAGCTTCCGCATCTCAGAAGAACATCTACCGTTAAAGTAACGGTAGAACAGTGAGACGCAAGCCACGTTTCGACGGTGTTCCAAGGATGGAAAGAGCTGGAAACTCTACTGTCTCCTATTAGCTTTATCGCTCGATGTTGGATACGGTCCAGGAGCTCCAGTTGCGTTGTGAAGCTCCAGCCCATAGGTGCGAATTAAACTCCAATTTAGGACGTATATAGGTGGTGTAGATCATGCGGAGATCAGTCGAAGTAAAATATTTTTTACACCGCCTAAGAAAGCCGAGACACTTGGCTGCTTCTTTCGACATGTCAAAAATGTGTTTATTCCAACGAACATCACATTGGATGGACATGTCCAGAACATCAAGAGTCACTGTCTCAGCAATACCTACCCCACTCATATCTAGGGGGTTAACGGGGGGTTGGGAAACTTGTTTGTGAGATAACAGAAAACATTGGGTCTAACGCGCATTGAACTCAACTCTATTCGTAAGATCCCACTCGGAGATTGACTGGAGCTCTCTATTGAGTGAGTCATTCATAACGTGGCTTTCACTCTCAATCTCCAAAGAGTTAGGGCGTTTTGAACAGGTATATGAATGAGAAATGGTGCTGTCGTCTGCAAACGAGTAAATAGGATTTTTCGTTAATGACAAAAGGTCATTGATGAAGATAAGGAAAAGTGTAGGGGAGAGGACCGAACAATGCGGCACTCCAGCATTAATAGCACGATCTTCCGAAAGAATACCATCTGTCACAACACGGATAGAGCGGCCGCTTAGAAACTTCGTGATCCATCTTGTGAAGTTACTCCCAACCCCATGCGCAATTAGTTTTGACACTAGTGCTTTATACCACACTCTTTCAAACGCCTTTGAAATATCCAGAGCAACCGCCTTGCTCTCACCGAAGCCATGGACACTATGGTATCAGGGCTTAGTGAGGACCGCCATGAGATCGCCCATAGAGCGATTTCGACGGAAACCGTATTGGCGGTCATTAAGCAAATCGTTTTGCTCAAGATATTTCACGAAGTACAAGTTAACTACACTTTCCATGACTTTGGATAGCGTAGAACAGATTGCGATAGTCTTGCCCTTTTTAGGAACTGGTTGGACATTGGCAACTTTCCAACAAGACTGAAATACACCAGTTGTATATGAAATGTGGAAAGGATTGCGAAACGGTCGCGCCAGCGTTGTCGCACAAGCTCGCAATACGTGGGCTGGATGGCCATCGGGTCCCGAAGCCTTGTTTATGTTCAGATTTGCAAGAACTCTTTTAACTACTCGAGTTCGAAAATGTATCTCAGGCATAGCACAAGATACAGATTCGATAACGGGAAGTTTTCGCTAGATTCGATAACGGGTTGATCGCTAGCTGGCAGAGAAGAATTCTCTGCGAAAATGTTAGCTAAAAGGTTCGCTTTATCAACCGAGCTAGTGACGAAGCGATCACCCGTAAAAAGAGTTGGAATTGACGAAGTCGTTTGGTTCTTTACTCTCTTTACAAATGACCTAAAATTCTTACCAACCCTATGGAATTGTAAGACTTTGTGTCTAAAGCGTATCCCTCAAGATGTGTTATGTTAACGTTTTGTTCCTTAGTCAATTTTTTTCCAAACGCAGAATTTTTGACTTTTCTCTCAGTACCTTTGTCTTGCAACATGAGCTTAGTAGTGAACTTCCATGCCTCTTGTTTGATCAATAAGAGTAATGATGGCAGGCTCAATGCAAATTCTAATGCTGCTGTTGGTGTGGTTCTCATGACTCCTTTTACTGAGACGCAGGCAAGCCTCTGAATTTTGTACATAACTAACTTACTTGGCTTACCAAGAACTGACGCTTGAGCAGTAATGATCTGACAGCCTCCCGACGATATACTAAACGTTGGTTCCGTGAGAACCCACTGTCCGGACATGTGAAGAAGTTTTAGTGGGTTGGAGTCTCACATTGACTGAAGGTGTCACAAAAAAAACCATAATGTTAAAACATTAAAAAATACATGGCCCGTAAGTTGAAGATCCTCTTTTTCCCTGGGCCCGCATTTCTCTCCACGGCCCGTTAGTTTATTGAGAGGATTGTTAATTTTTAGCTGTATTCTACTTTTTCTTTCTTTCTTAATTTTTCCATGTAAGCAAGTTCATTCGATACATATTCTTCCCTAATAACAGCACTAAACTCTAATTCCCAAACTAAAATTATCAAATTACAGTTTTTAAATCAATGAAAAACTTTATATTTAATGCAGAAATAAAATGCCGAAACTTTACTGCAACTGCACAAAATTTCAATGACTTCAACTACATTAAAATTCAAATACTTTTACATAATTTCCAGCATCCTTTTGTGCAATGTTTGATATGAAGAAGGTACCATGTCTGTGAATAAGTTGCTCTCTGCACAACAACACCGCCGAGACTAACTGAAGTATTTATAACTCCTCCGGAAATTGTGTTGATGTTGCTGCTGCTGCTGCTGCTGCTTTCATTCAAATCACTTCATCTCGTTTAGCTTTCAGACAATTTTAAACGTTTCCCCTTTTACGCTACCACATTTACATAATGAATTCATATGTTTTTTCCCCAAACAAAAATACAAAAAAAAACAAAAAAATGGTATGTAAAGTTGTGGGCTTCATTGAAATCCAAACCAATCTCGGCACAATACAGAACGACACAATGTGTTTAGAAGGAAAGCTAGACCGCTTGCAGCCAAATTAAAATCACATTAAATTTGCATATATTTTCTGCATGTAGCACACACACAACCACACACACACACACTCAAACGCATACAAAATACAAGTACTCGAAAAAAGTGTTTATGAATTCTTGATTCAATTTTTACTTTGTTCAGTGTAAAATTGTGCACTCAACGCATGGAGCCTGAGAAGAATGAGAAGAATGAGCTTTTGAAGTGGTCTCTTCGTAGTGCGGAACGGAATACCGGAGCTGAGGGAGAAAATGAAACAACAAAGGCATTGGCCCTTAGTAATAGAGCAAATAAATCCGATTTTAAATTTAATAGTTAACTTTTGACACAATTTAATATGGAAAAAACGTAAAAAAACTACCTTATTACTAAGGACCACTGAGTTTAGAATGTGCTGGGTAATGCAACAATATTATTTACATTTACATACGAACAATAAAGTTAGTTGTTGCATGCTATTAGGAATAGAAAGCTGAACACAATTTTTTTTCTATTATAGAAATGCAAAATTAGAACTTTGTTGCAAAACGTTCAATAATGAATACGAAAATTGCTGCAGCATTACACTGACTGCTTTCAATACTTCATGCCAGAATAGCCAACTTATGTTAGTATTTACAAAAGTTAACAGTTTTCATTGTAATTTATTATTTCAATATTTTCACCGTGCTAGGACTTCTCTACAATTCATAAAAATTACAGTAAATATTGTAACATACTTTTAACAATGCAACGCTCCAAAAACTATGCAGCAGCAATCATACGCAATCAAATAAATGTCAGATTTGTTACAAAAAACAACCAACCACACAACATAAAATAATTATAGCTAGTATTTCGAGAATACGTATTATTGCTGCTCCCAAAAACCGAATTCAAAAAATCCATAGCTTATACTTATGGTGCATAATTATTATGCCCGCATAACAGAGAAAATAATAATAAAACAAATGCCAGTTACTAACAACGTTGTATTGCAGGTAGTTAGGTTAGCTTGCAGACTACCTCGCTGCCTGGCTGTATGTGTGCGTTGAATCACCTGTTTATAGGCAATAAATCTCTAAGCCCGACATACACACACACACACACACACACACACACATACTCATACACATATTTATTGTGCGCTGCACATATTTCTGTAGGTTCATGCACTGCACAATGGCACGAGTAAGTGAGGGCTAAGGAATGTTAGAAATTAACAAAATGTAAATACCATTACCTACTTTTAGTTAAATCCTATACATCACATGTGTACATTGCTTGTACCCAAATGCCTCTTCCTCCTCTAACTCCTCCTTCATTGGCTTTTTGCTACCTTTGTGGTATGCATGTGTAGAAGTTATTTTATTAGCGTTATCGATGGAATTTTTATCACTTGTATGAAACTATTCATTTTTCTATTTTTCCTAAAAGTATGCTACACAAAATTATATAGCAGCTAGATAGCAATGCATGTGAATATATACGTATGCATTGTATTTGTAGGAATTTATTTTTGTTTTTATTTGTGTGTTCGTCGTGTTCATTGAATGCCCAAAGTGCTCGTTAGAATTGCTATATATAAAATGTCAATTGTTCTGCTGTCACAACATCTACGCACATACAGACGCAAATGTATGTCCGTGAATGTATGTGCATGGTTGTGGCGATTATGTGTTTGTAAAGCAATGGTCATTATTTAAGGAGCCATGTGCTACGCCGGCAGTCGCATGGTTTGCAGCTGACTGCTTCCTTTCCGTCCTTTAATATTGCTTCCTTGTTTAACAGACACAAAAAACAAATGAAATTAATGTTTTTATAAGACACTATTTTACGAAAGAGACAGCTAGTTGGAAACGAGGGAGAGAGGTGTGTGTGCAATCATTATTAGATTTTTCTTTCTGCCTGTACTTTGAATGACAACTGGTTTTATTGGCATCATTAAAGCATGTAATTCGCTAAAGATCACAAAGATTTGCGAAAACAAATAACCGTTTTGCGCCTAAAACTATGACATATTTTTGGCATTGTATTGCTTTAACAAAAGATTAACAGATTTAAAGAAGTTTCCAAGGGTTAAATAAGTTACAACTTTGTAAGTGAGCAAACACTTAATTCATGAAGTGAAACATCAACATTCAATTTTAAAATGGAAAGGCTTTGTGTGATCGATAGTGGACAGATATTTGTTACGGACTTAAACTTGGTTTAACGAAAAACGAAGAACACAACGAACACAAGAGAAAAACTGTTCGAACTGTTTGAAATCAATGTAAATATTTTAGACAATACCGAATTATTGCAAATGTATATTGATGGTTATACATTTTTGAAAACTGGAGCTATGTTACCGGAATCTTGAAGTCAGTGACATACCATAGAGACTTGCCTTTCAATTCCTAAAGTTAAAGTCTTTAAGTCGGAGTCCTGAAGTCGGGGTCTTGAATTTCGAGTCTTGAAGTAGAGTGGTTGTAGTGGTAGTGTGTTGGACTGCTACGCAGAGTGTCCGGGGTTCGAATCTCGGCACAGGCAAAGTCAAAAAGTAGAAAAATAATTTTTCTACACGGCACCACCTCTTGGCAGGTAATAGCAAACCTACAAGAGTAAAAATTACTATGAAAAGCTTTTCACTTCGCCATTCGGATTCGGCATTAAACTGTAGGTCCCTTCCATTCATGTACAAATATAACACGCACAACATGAGTGGTTGCGAAAAGCTCGGTCTAGGCCCTCCATGGGCTGTTGTGCCATTAAAAGTAAAGTAAAAGAAGTCGAGTTCATGAATGAATTCACAATTTCAATTAAAGAGCCATAAAGTTGGAATCATAAAGTCAGAAACTTGAAGTCGGAGTTCGTAATTCAGTGGCTTCGAGTCGGAATCAGCGCATCAGAGTCTTAAAGACAGATTTAAAAGTTGGAGCTTCAGAATTTGGAAGTCGAAGCCTTAATGCGTTAGTCTGTTTTTTATTGATAAATTCAACACACAGTTTGTACCCCTATGGATGCAGAGCATTGTGTTGAAAGGAAAGAAGATTCATAGGTGGGAGGAAGAAGGAGGGTAAATGAGAGAGGGAATGCAATCACACAATAAGGGAATGCATTCTAGTTTATTATCTACACTGAACATTTTGCTTTTTCTAAATTCATATTTACTAAATAAGCAATATCTTTCAAAGATCATATAAGCATGCTACACAGGACACCGATAAAGAGATAGACAGCTATTGTTGCATGTTATGCGTTTACCACAATGAACTTCAGTTTTAGCAGTGTCGACTATGACCGCAAGTAGCACCAAAGGCCAAACTTTTCGCATCCACTCATGTTGTGCGTGTTAGATTTGTACATGAATGGAAGGGACCTAGAGTTTTATGCCGAATCCGAACGGAGCAGTGAAAAGCTTTTAATAGGCAATTTTTACTCTTGTATCGCAGGCAATGGCAAACCTTTTTTTTATTTCTTTGTGAAACCGGTTTCTTGAATTATAAAATCGAATTTGGGGTCTTGAGGTAAATATTCTGCAGTCAGGGTCTTTATATCAGAAGATGTAGGTTGAGTTTTGAAATCGCTTAAAGGCAGTGTCTTCAATCATTACATCAGAACCTTGAAGTCAGAGTTATACTAGTCTTAACATTCTTCATTTAGTGTCACTGTTTGTTATGCGTGGTATATTTGTACACAAATAGAGGAGACCTAAAGTTTTATGTCGAATCTGCACGGCGATGTGAAAGGCTTTTTTTACTCTTGGAGACTTGTCATTGCCTGCCTAGAAGTGATGCCATGAAAAATTTTTTTTTTATAATATTTCTTCTTTAATTTTTGCCTCTGCTGCGTTTTGAACCCGGACACCTTGCGTATCAGTCCAGCACACTAGACTCAGAATCTTAGAGTCAGAGCCTCAAAGTCATAGCTTCAAAGTCTGTATCATGATTTCGGGTTTTTGAGGTTAGGTTCTTAAAGTTAAAAGTTCAAGGAGCTAAAGATTAAGGTAGTCAAGATCAGAGTCATGAAGTCGATGTATTGCAGGCGGTGTTTTGAAGTCGGTATCTTGAATTGAGAATCATAAGCCACAGCTGTTAAATCAGAATCTTGAAGGTTTTGTTATGAAGTCAAAGTTTTACCTGCAAGATATATTCTTCAAATTGACAGTTTTTGGGTCAATTCCCTTCATGTACTACATTTTTCGAGTTCTAAAACCAAAAGCGTAAAGTGGAAAAGGTGGCGGCCTTTTAAAATTAAACCCTACATACTAAATATTCTGCGTTCCAACTAAAGCACACGCATTCACAAAGAAGCATATTTGCATGTTTTCCGCCTATAAATCGTAGCCAAATCAGAAAAACAAAACAACAAAAATGTAACAAAATGAGTCTACCTCAAATCTACAAACAAAAATTGCGCCATTTATGCGCGAGACTCCAAGCTGTCTAGCAGCGTAACAACACAAACAAACAACAATAGCCTGCAACACTAACAACAAATAATAGTATTAAACGCGCCCTAAAAGTAGCCACCCAACCGAACAACAGCAACGTCTACCATATGTATTGAGAACTACAAATCTAGGGAAAGGGAGACAGTAAGAGCGAGAGCGAGAGTTGGCTGACTGGTTCTCCTCGCATTTTATTAGCGATAATGAACACGACACGGTCAATATATAGACCGCGCATACATACGACTACAAATATACAAACATACGTATAACTACCACTTATACACTGGTCGTAGGTAGTTGAAGGTAGGTAAAGCTACACGTGCAACAAAAACTACCTCTACCATGTAGTGATAGGTATGTTGGTGTAGCATATTTTACGGCGCTTACAAAAAACAAAAACCAGAGTTCAGAAAAAAGTACAATGCTTTGTACCTGCATTGCTGCTGCTGCTGCTGTGGCTGCGGCTGGCTGTTAGTTGCTACGCATACACTGCTATTGTGTTGCAACGATTTTTCGGCGAGAGTGTGAGTTTTTACCGCATTGTGCATTTGTGGTTAAAATAATGAATGAAGTAAGAAGGTATGTGAGCTAAGCAACAACAAGCACACGGATATTTTATTGTATATGTATACATTAATATGCACATTGTAGCATACTTTTAGGATGTTATTTGTTATTTAGGTTTCTGTTTGTTCGGAAAGAAGAAATTTGAATTATTAACTTGTAATTTTAATGGCGGCTCACGTTGCATGCACTATGCAGCAACCAGCAGCACTAGCGTACGATGAATATAAATTTTATTAAAAATGCAGTGCGATAATTTAGCATTCCATTTTTATCATGAACAAATATTGTTTTTGCTGTAGTTGACCAACATTCTGACACGCATTTCATATAGCATAATTTTGGGCATTTAACATAAAGCAAAAGGAATCCACAAAATCGATTTAAATCAAGCGAAAGATTAAATGCTTTGGCTATTCCTCGCATTATTACACATAATTCAAACTGTTTCAGTTACTGCTACTTTTCTGCTGCCTGCCCTCTAGTGACTTGGTACTTGTTAACTACAATCCAATTTAACTACAATCCAAAAAAGAAACATTGAAAATTCTGATATATTTTCTACAATATTGTGGCAATTGCGAGAAGTTTGCTGAGAGGCGGGGGAAAGGAGAGCGGTAAACGTTTGAACGATAACAATTTTAAATGCTTTTTGAATTTCAAACAAAACAGCAAAAAACAAAAGGCCGTTTCATACAAATAAAACATTATAAATAAATCACAACGGAAATGAAAAGTTTAAAATGTTCCTTTGCTCTTTCTTCGCGCCTCCATCATTTTGCGCCTCCAGCTGACAATTCCTTTTGCATGTATGTATGCATTACGGTTGTTGTATATATATTTCATTGTGTGTATAAGTGTGAGTGTGTTGGCAGGTGGCAGGTGGCAGGTGGCGGCATTTTCACCTAGATGTATACCGAGAATAAATAAAACATTTACACTTTCGCTGGCGTCGCGATTTCGCCAGTGTCAGCCACAAACATTCAACCAGCCATCGAGCTATTCAGCGTGCCTGAAAGTCATAAATCTTAGGTCGTCGCACGGGTGGTCGATTTCGAAAGAAAGAAAGAAAGCAGAGATGCTCCACTCTTCATAGCAAAAGGATAAACTTTTCTCAATGGACTTTTTTTTCATCGTGTTGGTTTTTCTGTTGTTGTTTTTTTTTCTTTTCTGTTTTTGACTTGGTATTTGTGAAAAAATTTACATTTTGATTTTACAATTTTTAAGTTTTGCTGAAAAATCCCTACACAGCGATTTATCAAACTTTTGCGCTTACTTTCTCCAGGCATGAAGTACTCGTAAGTACACAGTGCGTGCGTACCTTTGTTCAGGGTTTCATTGCATACTTTTTGGGCTGGCTATTGTTCGAAAGTGTTCGTACACCCGTTGCATGAAATAGCGCAAGGTTAGTGTGTAAATTTTCGGTACATGTATTCATAAATTTGTATTTTTTTTCCATTTTTTTTTTTTTGGCACAACCACTACACAACAAAATGCTATGGAGACTGCTTGTCGCCGTCGTCGTTACGTTCAAGTTGTTCCTACTGCTTACGTTCGTTTCATTTTACATATTCCCAAATGTATTTTCAATGTAAGGCGATTATTTTCTTCTTTCTATGCGAGTGTTGGTGTGTGTATGTTTAAAGCAGCATTGAAGTGTACTTTTCGTAAAGCCGCCAACAGGAAGAGAGATCTGTAGCATACGTTTTGGCGCACAAATACTAAGAATTATAATTGAGTGTGTTTTTTCTTTTCAATTTTATTTAAATGTTAAATCACGCATTGGAGGAGTTTTTATTTAGTGTATAAATTTCTAGTAACAACTTTAATTCTAGTGCTTAAAAGTTTTGCGAAGAGTGTAAGAATCCATGTCGCCGGAAACTCTTTATCGTTGTCTTGAGTGGTTGCATTCCCTTTCTCCTTCTTCCTCCCACCTACTAACCTTCCTTCCATTCAACACAATGCTCTGCATTCTGCATGTATCATGTAAAAAAAAGAAAAAAAAAGAAAATCTTGAAAGTTAAGTTCCGAAAATTACGTTTTTAAGTCAGATTAGTGAACTGGCTTTTATAATCTTATAGTGAATGTATGAACTCAAAGTCTTAAAATCTGAGTAGAGAGGTGAGAATTTTTAAGTCAGAGTCTGGAAATATGAATCCTGAAATTGATGTCTTCAAACTGGAGCATTATAGATCTGACTTCAAAAGACTTGAATTTTGATTCTAAAAATCAGCTTCTTAAAGTCGGCTAGAGTCAAATTCAAGACTGATCATGACTTGAAGTTAGGGACAAAATCAGAGTCTTGAAATTGGATTCTTGAAACTCAGGTTAATGAAATATATTATAATAAAGGCTAATTCTTCTTCTTTTCTTTTAATGGACTAGGCCGAGCTTTTCGCATCCACTCATGTCGTGCGTGTTATTTTTGTACATGAATGGAATGACCTACAGTTTTATGCTGAATACGAACGGCGAAGTGAAAAGCTTTTCATAGCAATTTTTACTCTTGTAGGTTTGCCATTGCCTGCCAAGAGGTGGTACCGTGTATTTTTTCTACTTTTTGATTTTACCGAGATTCGTGCCGAGATTCGAACCCTGGACACCCTGCCTAGCAGTCCTACGCACTACCACTACGCCACAGCGACCACTTAAAGGTAAATAAAGGCTAATTGAAGTTAAACTCTTGTTCAAAACAGGCTTAGGAAAAATATCGTTATTACTCAATTTCTGGATCCACTAGTGCTTCTGTCAAATCAAGCTACCTGTCAGATAAAATCCCCTTTTATGGCGTTGAAAGTATAGTCTTTCTGCCTTACTTTACTTTTAATGACAAGACAGCCCATGGAGGGCCTAGGCCGAGCTTTTCCCATCCACTCATGTTGTGCGTTTTATATTTGTACATGAATGGAATGCCCAATCCGAACGGCGAAGTGAAAAACTTTCCATAGGCAATTTTTACTCTTGTAGGTTTGCCATTGCCTGCCAAGAGGTGGTGCCGTGTAAAAAAATTTTTTTTCTACTTTTTTTTAGTTTGCCTGTGCCGAGATTCGAACCCCGGACACTCTGCCTAGCAGTCCAACGCACTACCACTACGTCACAGCGACCACTATGTCTTTCTGCCTATGTTACTTAACAACTCGTAGTACTTACTACTTTAGCACTTCATACTTCGTAGTTATATTGAAGTTCTGAATCAAAGCTGCACCACATTTAGCGCAGTCGTTCACACAAGCTTTCTAGAATGTCTCCGTTTCGGATCACTTTCCAACTGTACCTAATTTTAAAAACACTCTTGGAAAAAAATTTCTGTGGAGGGAGGAAGTGACTTTAGTAAGCGATTATATCGGTTTGTCTTCACGAGAAAGATGTGCTGCTAGCTCTGCGCTTAGGTACCAAGGTTTCCTTCTAACGGTCTTCGTTGCCACCCTATGAATTCTACAAAGAATAAAGAGTAACTTGCGACGAACTACTTACTTGCTGAAGATGTACAACATCCTGCCTCGTTGATTGTTGACTTACTGAAACTAGTGTCAGCCCTGAAATATTGGCGATGGAAGTTTAAAACTCGATCTTCATGAGTAAGGCAAGGAATTCTAGCCAAATGCATATTTTACTGGGTATCTCAAAAGATAAGCGATTAAGTTATCTTTACATGTTATTAATATTCCTTTAAAATGGAATTCAATCTTTAGTATATATTTTTGCATATTTTACAATAAATGCATGTTTTTGCATATTTTCGGAAAATTGCTTGCTTATAAAATTTTTGATTTGCATACCTATGTCCATTTTTTTTTAGTTATTTTGAAAACTTTTTATAATCCATTTAAAAAAGTAAAATTTATAGCTTGCAACCATTTTAGAATTAAAAAAATGAAATTGTTCTATTACGAACAACTATTTTACAAATGAATTGTGAGCTTTAAATATGCGAATTACTTTCGTCCTTTGTTTGTTAATGCATCTGCATGCCATATCTATTGTTTTTTCCAGATAATAAACTATTTAAAATTTATGGAATAAATTTTGATGACCGACGAGGCTCATTTAACGCTCTCTGGCGTTGTTAACAAGCAAAAATTGGACTGTTACTGGTTTCAACAAGACGCCATGCCAAATTCCAAATCAAACAAGGCAGTTTCTGAAACGAAAAATAAAATGGACGCCAGCAAACCTCAGATCAGTGCTCAAGGCAAACATTCGTGCTCATCGCTATGCCGCCCGAGATGCTCGAAAAAGTAACAGCAGCCACTTGATTGATGTTGTATTCTTAAACTAGTCTTAATAAATTGTAAAGGACATAACTAAATAAAAATATCTCATATGTGAAATAAAATCGGTTGTTTTTTGTTTTCTAGTTTGAGTTCAATATTCACCCTGTGCATGGAAATTTCCCCCATTTTATAGCATACTTTCAGGCTACTCTTTAAAAGCGATTGAATAAATTTGGATCATTCATAATTGGAACAATTCAATTGTGATCTTTTTATGCAACTTCCGATTAGATTACAATTTAGAGATATTCCTACTGCCACTTTAAGTACTTCACAGCTAACAAGTTAAAGGATTTTCCTCGCTGCCTTTATTTTACTCTCCTTTTACTTTATTTTAAGCAAATTGCCAATTAAGTTTAAAATTTGTACGTATTCATTTTCGCATGTATAAGTAGAAGTTATTTTAACAATATCACTTTAGATGTGTCTTTATACAGATAGAAAGAAGGAAAAGCGAAAGAAACTTTTTCAAAGCAATTGACTTTAAGTTGGCAACCTAATCTCATGCAATTTTCATCACCAAACAACCAGAATGGCGAATATTGTAACCAAAACTGAAACTATTGCTACTATCCATTTTAACATTCACGCACACATACAAAACAGAAGAGCGTAGCCGAGCAGCCTCTGCCACAACATGTTGGCAGTTGGCAATCAATGTCTCAAAAGCGTTTTAAGCGAAACAAAAAAAAAAACAAAAACACTGAAAGCAGCATCGACGAAAAAATCAGTAGCACACCGAAAAATCAAACGAAACGAAGAATTCAAAAACATAAAATACCAAACTAACGAACTACGAAAAAAGGGTTTTATTTAGTCCATCAAGGGATTTCCCTTCAATTAGGATTAGTTCTCAAGATACCAAAAATAGAAAAAGGCAAAGGCAAAAAGAAACAGACAGAAAAAAAAGAAAACAAGGCAGAAAAATGGGGAAAAAAATATCAGTACTGAAATATCAGTAGAAATATTAACTAGGGTAATGTGTTACATGTGTAGGGTGTAAAAAACAAAACACACAACATCGAATAGTGATGAGTGGAAGCGAGTAGTTTGTATTCGTAGCAATATTCATAAATCCACTCCAGAAATTTTACGTTACACTACTTGTCTTTCATGATTAGGCAATTTCTGAATAGGCAAAATTTTTTTTCAGTTTATTCAAGTTCTTTTACTTTACTTTTAATGGCACAACAGCCCATGGAGGGTCTAGGCCGAGCTTTTCGCTTAGCTATTTTATTGAAGTTCATTTCTTTGGAATCATGTTTATAGTTACGAGGGGTTAAAAGATGATTCTGGCAAAACAATATTTGTTACGAAAATGAAAGGCAGCGCCCTCTATCATCAAGTATGAAAAAATGAGGATGCATATGTATTTACACATAAATGATGAGCAGCACATATGCATTCACTATGCCCCCTCTATCAATCGATAGCGGGATAGTTGGCGCTGATTCGCGTATGATTCGGATTCGATTGATAGAAGTTAGAAGTTTCTAGAGCTGAAAGCATGAGCGAGTATAGACTGAGAAAAATAAACGCGAGGCACAAGCAAATGACGATTGTATTACGATAAAATCGTACGAGAATGTAGAGTTCGTCGCAAAATGGAGGCCCAACCAAATTCATATTCTGCTATCATAGAAAAAACCCTAAAACCAACACCGATAGATCGCGAAAGTGTAGACTCACAAGCAACTTGAGGCACAACAGAATTCGAATTTCATTGAAAAACAACTCGCAAAGACTAAGGCGGAGAGACAGCATTTCATTAGAGCATCAACACTCATATCATTGAGGCCTGACGAAGGTCCTCAGGTTATAAAACACCGGGCAGCCATTGACGTGGCCGAATTTCCAGTTGGTGAATGAAAAAGAGAAGGGTAGAAGATTTACTTGAATATTTGACTGAAAATCTTTCCTCCGTGGAAGGAAAACAATTCGCATCAGCACAACAAAACATAGACGAGATTTGCCAAGCTCCTAGTCAACCTCATAACAGACCGGCAAGAGGGGAATCTTTTTTTTTTTCTCACCTATTTACACTTAAGATAGATATTTTCCAGCAATCTGTATCGATGCATCTCTGGATTCGAATAAAGACTGATACGAAGAAAATCTGGAAATTTCAAATTGAAATAAAGATTAGGTTAACTTTCATAACAGCTCTCTAGACTACCTCTAGAACTACTTCCACTTTGAAATTTAGTATTTAGGGGAAATTTTTTAAATGTAAGCTACCTCGGTGGTCTAATGAATGTCTGCCAGATTGGAGTTCCAGTAGGCTCAGGAGCAATCCTAAAACAGTAAAATACGCAAGGCGTACACTAGTTAGGTCATTTTGGCAAAGAAAATAAAAACTGCAGTGAGTTCCTTCTACACTAGTTACCTGATGTGATAATGACAGTTTGATAAATTCACTTTTTACGTCCAAGATACGAGGAGGTATGATCAAAAAATAACTGTTATTTTCAAAAAGTATTTATTTATTCATCAACAACTATCTTGCCCCCTTCAAAGTAATCCCCCTCAGATATAATACATTTATGCCAGCGTTTCTTCCAATCCTCGAAACACTTCTGAAACGCGCTTTTTGGTATCGCCAACAGCTCCTGTTTCGATTTTTCTTTTATCTTCTCAATCGTAGCAAAACGCTTTCTTTTCATCGGTGTCTTCAGTTTTGGGAAGAGGAAAAAGTCAGCCAAGTCGGGGGCCAAGTCCGGTGAATACGGTGGTTGAGGCATGATAACGGTTTTGTTTTTGGCCAAAAACTTACGCACAAGCGTAAATCCGTTTACATCCGTACAAATTGCTTGGCATGAGCCGAACGATATGCCAACATCATCAGCAACCTAACCTCTCTGATAGTGATTCGACGATTATCCAAAATCATTTTCTTCACTGCGTCAATGTTTTCATCGGTTGTTGACGTGCTCGGGCGACCAGGACGAGCATCGTCATTGACATTGACATCTTCTCGGCCTTCCTTAAACCGGTTATACCACAATTGAACTTGTGTTCTGCTCATAGTGGACTCGCCAAAGGCCGCAGTCAACATTTCAAATGTCCTTGCGCATTTAATTTCATTTTTTACACAAAACTGAATACAGTTTCTTTGATCCATTTTTTCGAATAGTAAAAAATCGAAGAGCACACCAAAACACGACTAACCTTTTTATCTGTTAAAAACAAACTGACAATCCAAAATGGTTGGTATTGCCAACATATATAACAGACATGTGTACCAACATAACAGAAAAAAAATGCGAAAATCGAACATATAGTACGTAACTCACGAAATTTGAAAATAACGGTTATTTTTGATCACACCTCGTATATAGGTAGTTTACATTGCCAAATTGCTTGCAACGTCGAATATTGCGTATAAAAATATTACTTAAGTACTATGTATGGTAGATAAACGAGCTTTTCTGAACATGCTAATGCACTAACTTTAAAGAAGTGTTCATGATGCGACATTGACAAATAAAATATCAATAAATAAATTTCGAAAATATTTTAAGCAACGACGGATATTTAAAATTTTTGGACATTCATGCTCGAAATAATGACCTTAAATTTTACACATTATATTCAGTGGTTCAGTTCATATTACTTTCCAGTGTACACCGAGTACATTAAGGTACCTACCTACCTTGTACTACTCATCACAAATATCCACAAATTTGTATACGTCACTAGAGTGTGTGTGTGTGTGGGTGTGTGTGTGTGTGTGTGTGGAACTTTCTATAAATGTATCCAGCGATAAAGTAACAGAACAAGAAAAGTGACTTTTGCGAAAATTGCACACAATTGCGGCATTATTAGTATAAAGTAGTTTTACATTTTATGCTTCTGTTTTCTGTTTCTTCTTCTGGTAATTTTTGTTTTTTTTTTTTTTTGTTGTCCTTCAAAAAGACCACTTTTTTGGCATATATTTTTGTTTCTGGTGTTTTACTTTTTGTTTTCGTTTTCGTTTTTGTTTCTTTTCAGTTTAGGTTTTTAGGTTTAAATTGCTAGAAAGTGCGATTTATCACAATTGGCACAAAGGTCACATTCACATCCGTAACCATTGCCATCGCAGTCCAAGCACTCTCTGTCAAAATTGCTTTTCGTTTATATTTGCTGGCTGCTGTGGCAAGGCAAACTTTTGTATATACAAATTATATTAAGTATTTTGAGTTTTTTTTTATTTTTTTTATTTAACTTGAGATTGGGTCATTTAAACTTTGCTTCGTCCTGTTTGTGGATGATTTTTATTCTGATTTGTTTGAATTTGTAAAAAAAAGTTTTCTGCTTTGTATACAATTTATTGGAGTTTAGCTGAATATTGTATAAATAATTGTTTGGCTTCTTCTCTACTCAAAGTTTTGAGGCAAATTAAATTTATTGTGAATTAAATTTAGTTTGAAATTTAATAGGAAAATGGAAGAGATATCACATTCGATTATATGATTAAAAAGAGGATGCAAGGATCATCAGGGAAACGAAAAACCAATTAAAATTTTTAACTTCTTCGTTTCATCCTACTCTATGAAATCGAATTTTTTTTTTTAATCAATGCTGACATCTTTTCGACTGTCTTGCAGAATGCAATGGTAGCAACGAGCTTGAAATCAGAAGCTTATTAGAAAGTACCATAAGTAAAGCAATGCTGACGATTTACTATCTCACAAACTCATTTACAAACACACCTAAAACTATGCTTCTTTTCAGTTCACAATTCTCTAAATGAATGCTTCAGCAATACAAACTATCAAATGCAATTATAAATAAACATCAAAGATTTGTCAGCATCACACAACAATAACAAAAACTTTGAATAAACTTTTACCAATACATACTCACACACACACACACACACACACACACACACACACACACACACACACATACACACATACACACATACACACACACACGCAAACCACTGAAAACCAAAACGAAATAGTCGTTAAGATCTGTTCATACATACTCGAACATAGCATGTAGTGAAAAGTTTTTCTCTAAGAGGGTGAGGTGAGCACTTATCTTGGAAAGTTTTTGCTAAGATTCCTACCAAGTTTATGAATGTCTTCGATTGCTTTGAATTTTCGCCCACATTTTAGAGAGAAGAATTCACAAAAACTTTCAAAATCAACGACACGTTATTTAAAGCAGCCGAAACTGTTTATTGCATACTTTTGAGAGTAGAAAATATATCGACATGAATACAAAATAATGCCTAAAGCAAGAATGTTTTATTTTCAGAGCTATTTCAAACGCGTAAGCCGCCCCCATTATAAAAAAAATTAATATTAAAATTAAATTATGAATATTAAAGTTTTTCTTGAACACAATCATTAAATCCCAAAAGTATACTATACCTTTCGTAGCATATCATCCAACGATTCCATATCTAAGCCTGCATAATTATTATTAAACTGACTCGAACAATTCGACGAGGTGCTCGTATAACGTTTACGGCGACCCAATGCTGGTGAATTCACCAAGGAACTGGGACCACTCGAGCCGTAACAGTGTGTGCCCATCAAAGGGTAGAGCGTGTGATGGAGAGGTGGCGTAGCGGCACCACTAATGCAACCACTGTTGCAGCAGACACCACCTGAACATTGTTGCTGTTGCTGTTGCTGCTGTTGTTTCAAATTGACAATTGTCGGATGTGGATGATGTTGAAGCGTATGATGATGTAGATGATGATTGTGATGATGCTGTACGCTGTGCTGTTGATGATAGCCCGCCAACATTTTTGATGGCGACGAAGTGCCCGACGAACAGTTCGATGTTGAGCCAACGCTACAACCCATTGCCGGTGATGATGATGTATGCATATGCAACTTGTGATTATTGCTACTATTGCCACCACCACCACTACCACCCCCACCATTATTACCCAATGTAGCTGATGTTGACATAACTACATCCGTTTGGTCCTGCATATCTTGATTGGACGATGTTGTTGCCGTTGCTGTGGCTGCTATTGGCGGTGACATACTATTTTTCCGTAAATGTTTTTGCTGCACTTCGCGTTGCAACGTTGCCGTCGTTGCATTCGCATGATCAACAAGCATAATTGTTGCATCCATATTTTGCAGCTACCGAAAGTTCAGATTTAACTTGTCACAAAATTACTTTAGTAATTGAAGTTGAAATTCAAGTAAGTGCATAGTTTTAGGAGACACATATTTGTGTTTCATGTGTTTTTGTTTTAATATTTCCGTTTATTTTATACATAATTTGGATTCAGTTTCTTTTGCAGTCACAATTCTTTAGTTTTCTTAAGTATTCTGTGTATTTATGTAATTACTATTTGAGATGTGGGAGACATTAGTTCTTGTTAATGAAGGGCATACATTAAGGTGCTATTTAAATGCTTGAGTAACTCTTGGTAAGAAAGTAACCAGAATTTCGGGTTTTTTCTTAATTTGTTGTATAGTTTATCGCAAAAGAACTGCATACTTTCCGACCGACAATTTATATTTCGATTACACATTTGTTGAATTTTTCCTTTACACTTTTTTATCACTTTCTTTCCAAGTTCTGTGTGTACGTTTAATTGCATTAAAAAACACTTCTTTATTTTAGACCATCATTCACTTTTTCGCGAAAATTTTGATGTCTACAAAAGATTTAAACTTTTTTTTTTGTTTCTTTAATTTGCTTTCATTGCTAGACTATACAAGAACAAAATATTTTTTTTTTTATAATATAAAGTAATTGAGTGTTTTTAAGTTTTAAAGTGCTGCCACTAACAGTAAAACCAAAATATAAAATAACCAAACATATTATGTAAAAAACTAAACTGTATTCATGTACATGCATGGTAAATTTTCACTTTGAGTGATTTAAAACAAAAAACAGCATACTTTTGAGTGAGATTTCACAAAAACAAATGCTTTCCATCTTAATTTTTATTAATTTTTATTGAGGTTGAAGTCATACATACTACCATATATCGAAAGTTAAAAGCCACTATTCAAAAATAAATCTAAAGCATAGCATACTTTTAAGTTAAATTAGACTAATCAATATGTGAAATCTTCAAAAAGACCATCCCAAGTATTTATGTTCGATGCGATGACAAAATATTTTCTAATCTTGGAATCATTTAGTTGAGTCAAATGCAATGAAGAAATATTCTTGTATGTATAAATTTGAATTTAAAGTTAATCGGAGAGCTAAACCTCATATAAAGTTGTAATTACTTATCAAAATTATGACGACCAATTTATTTAACCTATTTTTTGGGTCTATTATTTCATGCATAAATTTTTACTGCGAGACGAGAAATTCTTTACGTAATTCAATTTTCCTTTAATTCAAATTAATTTTAATTATTTTAATCAATTTTAAGGGTTTATTTTAACCCAAAACATGTTCATCTTTACTTCGTACTTATGTAAGTTAAAATTGCATTTTTAAAGCATCCCTTCAGGCAATAAAATTATTAACAATTTAAGGCAGAATGCTATATTTTTCAGCTTACTTACTTTACTTTTAATGGCACAACAGCCCATGGAGGGCCTAGGGCGAGCTTTTCGCAACCACTCATGTTGTGCGTGTTATATTTGTACATGAATGGAAGGGACCTACAGTTTAATTCCGAATCCAAACGGCGAAGTGAAAAGCTTTTCATAGCAATTTTTACTCTTGTAGGTTTGCCATTGCCTGCCAAGAGGTGGCGCCGTGTAGAAAAATGATTTTTTCTACTTTTTGATTTTGCCTATGCCAAGATTCGAACCCTGGACACTCTGCGTAGCAGTCCAACGCACTACCAGTACGCCACAGCGGCCACACTAATTCTAAATGAAAGTTTCACTCCTCACATGACTACGCTCATTAAAGTACGCTTCAAATCAGAAACTTCTGATTGCATAAAAACTTAAACTTGAGTTCTTGCAAAATATTTCAGATTGTATTCAATTTGCTACGTAACATTCAGTCCCCTCATAATCACATTATGAAGTATGCTTTCAGGCTAATTAAGTAATGCATGAATTATTTGTGTTATTAAAAACACATCAAAGGAGCCACCCAATTATAAGAAGCAAAGAATTTCTTTGATATTTTGTGATTATATTGTGATAATAATTGTGATACCAAAATATTAGAGAAAATGCTTCATCGATGATTTCATCATTTTACATGCGACCGACCATAATCCTAAAAGTATGTTGAGCTTTAACCATGAGCATGACTGTGTTTGTCTGTCTGCCAGCTGTCTACATTCGTTCTTTCTTTTGATTTCATTTTTGCTGGATTTTTTTGCGTACACAATCAATTCAACGCCATTTCATAAGTAACTCAATTTTTTCGTTAAACCTTAACCAAAACACAAATAAAAATATATACACAAATACGCTGTATATATTATATTTATAGAATTCGATTATAAAGCACAACAGAACACACACAACTGCATGACTATCTAGGGCATGATTTAAAAAATAGTATATTATGTATGTTGGATGAGTGGGCGGTAAGATGCGGGTTCATGTGTCCAGTCCAGCCTTTATCTATCAGATGCTTGCCTGCTCCTAGCTACTGCTAACTACAGATAAACACACGTACTCGTCCTCTTTCATTCCACTGTCTGTCTATAAGCATATTTAGTATACGATCTACGGTACAGGCTCATGTGCATATGTATATGCTGGCTGACGAAACAATCTCTGGAATCTATGGGCAAACCATAATTCACAAGAGATAATATACGGTTGTCTGTCTATCTGATTGTCTGTATTTTTCTATACCATACGTACCAGTACATATGTATATAAATAAAATCATTTTTATCCTTTTGCTCAATGATAGTGGTAGTGGTAGTGGTAGTGCTAGTAGTAGTAGTAGTAGTAGTAGCCCGCATTGCTGGTATAACAAATGCAACAACACTAGAAAAGCAACATCAGCTTTTAACTACCAACAACAAAAGCAAAATATTATACATATAAAAAAATGTGTGGTTATCTATGTAGAATGTTTTTTAATGCTGTTATTAATCATTTTGTTGGGTTGACAGTTTTGTAATTAAAACATTGGAGACCGCTGCTTCAAGCAAAAAATGTGTACGATGATTTAGGATTTAAATATTTTGAATTATTGTCAATAAAAAAAAAGAGTAAAAAACAAATATTTGCATGTTTCTAGGTGTCAATTAAAATTATACTTTTAAATAATAAAATATTTGCGTAATTATTTATTGATAGTTTTTTCAGTAAGGCATCAAGTGACACTGCAACATTATGTGAAAATAAAAATGATTAAAATTTCCAATTTTTGAAAAACTTACTATGTAAAATGTTTGCATATTTTCTAATGGAAATGTTAATAATATTCGTGTATCATAATCATATTCATACATAAATAATACGAACAAAGAAGAATCAAAACGAATTTTATAGTTCAATAGTGTAAAAACTAAGTATGCCTTAAAAATTGTTTCCAAATTTTCAGAAGCTCGATTAGAAAAAGTGGAAAGGCAGAATTACTATCAATTCAATATTTAAATAATATTTGCATACTTCCACGTCGCCATCTATGTGTTCTATTTATTAAGCTCAAACTCAGTCTTGGTTCAAATAGAATTCTATTCAAATATTTGCATATTTTTATGCGAAAAATAATAAAACTTTTCTGAAACATTTTCACATTGTGTTAATTAAGTAAAAATCTTTATGCAGTTAAAACGGTAAGAGAATTGACGCAAATTTCTTGTTTTTATACAGAAGCAATTATTTGTGTCTAACAACATATTTATAAATGTGCCTAGAAATGTGCAGCAAAATCTACCATTTTCACGTTTCCATTCATTAATTAACAGATAAGAATTCTTTGCTCAAACAAAAATGGAATAATCAAAGAACATTTGCAGAAGGAATGTGTATGCAAATATTTGCGTTAAAAATGTATTTAGAAATACGCCTAACAATATGCTAGACAAATCTAATATTTTCACATTTTTACACTGCAAAACGGCAATCTACCTTGACGTTCTACGTTGAATTTAGCATTTGCGACAAAAAGTATGCTATGTTATGCCTTCTTTGAGAAACGAACGAATAGCATACAAGCCAAAACGAAACTCTCAGCAAAGAAAGAAAACCGACAGAAAACAAAAGAAAAATTGTGCTTGCTTGCTTGTGTTTGGTTCGTGCTCTAACAAGTAAAACCCACATTTCCGTCTTTGTTTATTTTAAATTTAAAATTCTATGCATAAATTACAGAAACCCGGAAGCATACACACACACACACACACACACACACACACACACACACACACACAAATATACAAGCAAACATTTACACAAACACAAATACACCACAACAACAGCAGACACGAGTGCGACACGGTAAACGCACTTCAACGACCAAGCAAAAAAAAAAAAAAAGAACCGAAAATATCAAACACAAACGCTTAAAATTAACAAGAACAAAAATGCAGCACTTTAATAGCGATAATTTAATATTTCTTCTGCTTGAAAGAAGGAAACTATTTTTTTTTTTTTGTTTAATTCTAGTTACTTTTTCTGATTCAATTTCATGTTTTATGTTTTGTTTTATTTTTTGTATTTACGCACACTTTCTCACTTGGCACAAAGTTGCACAAGAAAAACTCTTCAACTTTCAACTTGTATAAATCACGATTATACACGCGCCTAAAAGTACGCAACGCATTGGTTTCGCAGCAAAAATTCAACTGAATTCAATGCATTGTGCGTTGGTTGTGATTTACCGTGCTAACGTGTGCTGCGACGAGCATAACTTTCGTTTTGTTTTTCCATTTCGTTTGTGTCTGGTAAATTTTCATGCGCAGCAAACAGTGGGAAATTTTCCGTACGCTCAGCTCAAAAGTATGCAATGAAAATACTGCTCAATTCCACCCGAGAGAGAGAATTTGTTTGTTGTTTCTACTTCTTGCAATGCTTTTGCTCTGTTTGTGTATTTTTACTTTTGGTAAGACGAGCAAGATGAAGCGTAGTCATTTCGAAAGTTGACATGAAATAGTTTGTTTGTTTTTTGTTGTGACCACAGAATTCCTTTGCATACTTTTTTGTTGCTCGTACGGGTGCTTGGTCATCGTTCTACGATGGGTGAGCATGTGGAACTGTTTGCAAGTAAAACCATATGCAGGAATTGATGTCAACGACCAGGAGCACACAGTCACAAACGGGAAATGTAGTTGATTGAAGAAGGCGGAAGAATGAAATTCAAGTTCAATATTGTTAGTAAAAATATTGAAGACTAGTCGTAGGTTGAAAAGGACAATGAATAGCGCGAGGAAGAAAGTGGTGGTGAAGTAAAAAATAAAAGAGAATGACGAATAGTTTGAGAAATGAAAAATCGTTATTATTAACTTCTAAAGCTATGGACGATTCATGTATGGTATGTTTGTTAAGGGCATTTATTGTTAGTCTCAGTTCCATTTCAGATACTTAAATATAACCACTCAATACGTAAAATAAGAAGAAATTAACTGATAATTATTCTGTTTTGGATAGATTTTAGCTGTGAGCAAGCTTAAAATTATAAAATTATACTTTAAGTAATCTTAGTTTATTACAATATTGAGAAAGCATCAGCATTTTTGGCATTTTGATTACTAATTGAATAGTATTATGTATAAGTAGTAATCAGTTTTGAGAATGAAACAAGTTTTCAGCAAAGAGTGTTTGCTTTAGGCTAGTTAAAGTACATATTAAGCAAGAAATATCCATTGGCATATTTTTGTTTGTAGAGAAAACTTTCTGCAGCTAGTGAATTTGCTAACTTGATACCAGAAAACAAGTTTGTTTGTCTCTAAAGGAGGGCTACTTCAATTGCCTGACACTTCATATATTTTTCAGAAACCTGAGGAAATGCAAATATAAAACCAATAGTTAAGTCTCACTTTACGTAGCGCTCAAAGTAAATTTAAATTATTTATTCATAACTATTGAAATAAATATTTCAAACCATTATGTCTCAGCTAACTTCCTTGGATTTCATTATTCACCGCCATTTACATATGCAACTCCAAAAAAAATTCTGTTTTCCTTTTTAATTGATGTATTTAAATTTCTGCACTCACTCACTCTCTGTCATATTTGATTTACATCTCGGCATTTCTTTCTTTGATTCTAACTCCCCCTAATGCTCTCTCAGAAGAAATTTCCCATTATTAAAATGTTCTCTCTCTGTCACCAATTTAGAAAACATATATGTACCAGTGAAAGGACAAAAACAAATACTTATATATTTAATAAATTTCAACAGCAAAATATGAAAATAAAAAAGGAAAACAAACGCACACACAACAGCTGTAGCATAGTTTTAGGCACTGTGAGGAGTTGATTGCTTATTAACAAAAATCAAAAAATCGTCGACGTTTGTTTAATGGAAGAATTAAAACCAAATCATTTTCTTTTTGGAAAGCCGAAAAGTGTGCAAAACAAATTTGGTCATAATTTAATATAAATTGAATATGACTAGTTATAGTTTTCAATATGTAATTTATGTGCATTTTCAATTCCCACAAAAGAAAGACAAATTTTGGGAGTTTTATATTTTTGATAAGAAAATGACGAAAATTATTTTACAGCTTTGCACAAAAAAATTCTGCAAAAACGGAAAGGCAGATTTTCGCAAGGCCTGCAGATAGCAAATGACTTTAAGAAGTAAAGTGGGGCCCTTGACAAATTACGAATAGCTTAGTAAGTAATAAGTCAGGATGATGTCGATATTGACTACTGGTGGTTTTTTTTAAAAAATAAAAAGATTTTCTGTTTCAACTACATACATATGTACATATACAGTGTTGGACAATCAAATAACAACACCTTGCACTATAAAAATTCCATTGATTTTTTTTTATCGGATTGCTTATGGCAAACAATTTTTATAGAGAATTACATTTAATTATTTTTTGGGAATTCCCAGACAAAAAAGTTGAAGCGAAGTATTCGAAAGCGGACAATTCAATTAGAAAAGCAGACGAAAAAATATATATTTTAAAAAGAAAACTTAAATTGTTTATAATTTGTACTGGTAAGCAATTAAATGGTAACATTGGGGGTAATTCAACAAATTAAATGTAAACTATTTCGTAATGTCACAGCAACATGAGTCGAGCAAAGCACTGCAGCAAGGAGGAGCGTGATTTGGTGAAAAAACTGCGAAATGAGGGACAAAGCATCCGCCAAATAGCTAAAACTATTAGCAGATCCTCGACATTTGTCTACCAATCTTTATTACCTCAAAAATTTCATTGCAAGAGAGGTAGGCCCCGCAAAACTACAAGTGCAGATGACAATCGCATAAAAATTTTGATTTTGGCGGCACGCGATCCGTTTAAGGCAACTGTCGCAATTAGAGAGGAGACAGGGGTTCAAATTTGTGCTCGATCACTAAGGAGACGTTTGGTGGAAAAAAAATGTATGGGAGAACAGCACGAAAAGTACCAATGTTGACACAAAGATATCGAAAGTGTCCCATAGAGTTCGCTAAAGCGCACATTGAGTGGGATGGTTCAATTAATGCCAAAAAATGGCCTAACGTATTATGGACAGACGAAAGCAAGGTGAATCTTGTTGAAAGTGATAGCTCACGTTGGATTAGACGCCCGAAAAATGCAGAATTGAGCCCAAAATATACTAGGAAGACGTTTAAGCACGGAGGTGGAAGCATCATGGTACATGGGGATGCTTCTCTTGGTATGGTGTGGGCTCTCTGTATTGGATAAAAGAAACGATGGACAGATTTCTTTACGTAAACATCCTTCAGGAGGTGATGCTTCCTTATGCTGAATGGGAAATGCAACAGGATAACGACCCAAAGCACACCTCAATCCTTGCGCGAGATTGGTTTTCCCATAATGGATTTCCTGTTATGACCTGGCCTGCACAATCTTCTGACCTTAATCCAATCGATAACTTGTGGTATATGGTCAAAGAGAAGATTGGCAATAACACAGCTAAAAACAAAGACGAATTGTGGCAAAGCATTCAAAGAGCGTGGTATTCCATACCCCAGGCTACTTGCGCGTCTCTGGTGGAATCAATGCCTAGAAGGTGTAAGGCAGTTTTAATTAACAAAGGCTATTCCACAAAATATTAGCATTAGTGAACAATTTGAGTAAATATTTTATAAATTTTTTTTTTTTAATTTAACTGTTTTTAATTTTTTTTTTTTTGTCCTTTTGAAATGTGATTTTATGTTTAAATTTCTTTTTTTACACTGAATTCATTTTGTTTTTGTTTTAAGAAGTTTAATTAACTTATGGAATAAATGAATAAAAGTAAATAACTTTAAAATATATCATAAGCCTAGAAAAATATTTTTTTAAGGTTTTTGGTTTCAGAACAAGGTGTTCTTATTTGATTGTCCGACACTGTACATATTTCAAAAATGCTTTATATTAATCCTTTTTTAAATAACCTACTTTGAACGGGAAGGCATCGTTAAATTTTTAAAGTTTCTATAGCAACTTAGAATATAATTTGTTTTAAAAAGTTTATTACTTTTGGCCAACGCCGAGGAAATGAGGTGTAGCAAAAAATTAATAGTTAGTCATATGAAACATCATAGTAGGAAAGATATGGTAAAGGTAGCAAAACATGGAAAATATACAGTGCTCTCGCGGTAACGTGAACACCGTCTAACGTGAACACCGGCTAACGTGAACACACTTTTTTTTACATTGACTACTCTGTAACGTGAAAAAAACTTAGAAAGCTCAGTAACGTGAACAAAATTTTTGTTCACTACACTTTTTTTTTAACATATGGACAACATATCTAATGTTAAATTTTATTCGCAATTTAATAGGTATGTTCATACCCATGAATATTTGTTTTGATCTCGTTTTGTTTTTTTATGAATTTTAATTAAAAAAAGATTATATCTTACATGGCAATAATAATGGCAATAATAAGATACTTTTACGTTTGAGCGTGTAAAAATCGTGAATTTAGCCATTTGAAGTTATTTTGCGTCTTCAAATTCGACAATGGCTAACGCGAACATTTTCACTAACGTGAACTCCCTTAGTTTTAATTAGTTCACGTTACCGCGAGTGCACTGTATATATGAAATTTGACAATTTTCCCATATGATTCTTTAACAAAAGTTTGATCAGTAATCTCTGAAAAATATATGGGGATATGTGCTTTCAGAATTTCAATAGTCAATATTGTTAATTTATTTAGATGAGTTTTCTTTCTTAATTTATTTTCATAACCGATTTCTAAAAAAAATTAAGTATACAAATGTAGGCACTTCTTTCTTTTAATAGCACCACAGTCCACGGAGGGCCTAGGCAGAGCATTTCGCATGCCTATGTACTTACTAGCAAGACTTTGATCATAATTTCAAATTTTTTTATTCATTCTTCCAAATCTATTTCGTCCGCTTCAAAGTAATCCCCCCCGGCCCCAATACACTTGTGCCAACGTTTTTTCCAATTCACGAAACAGTTGTTAAAGTCAATTTCCGGAATAGCCTTCAATGAGCTTAGCGATTCATGTTTAATGTCTTCAATTGACTCAAAACGGTCAAACGGTCCACGAAGCGGTTTTTTGAGTTTAGAAAATAGCCAAAAGTCACACGGTGCTAAGTCAGGCGAATAGGGTGGTAGGGTGGTTACGGAACGATATCAGTCGAATTTTTAAATGATGTTTTAAAATGGTTTTCACTGACCATCCTTCCGATATTCCAACGATGCCAGTAAGGTCTCTGACTGTTAATCGTCGATTCTCGAGCACCAATACCTTGATTTTATTGACGTGTTGATCATCAGTTGATGTTGATGGCCGTCCTGGACGTGGTTCGTCGTCAACGCGTTCTCGACCATCTTTGAACAATTTGTACCAATCAAAAACACTTGCTCGCGACATACAATTATCACCGAAGGCCTTTTGCAACATTCTGAACGTTTCGGCACCAGAAATTTGATTCCGCACACAAAATTTAATGGAACTTCTTTGTTGAATAATTTCACTCATTGTGAAAATCGCCGAATGCACTTTTTGTACTTCAGAAAGACAAGCGTATACTAAACACTAATGATTTTTTTGATGTGACATTTGGCACAGATGTCACTGACAGTCATACCAACCTTTAAAAAATAATATTTTGATGAATGGGTTTCCGCGCGAAATTTAAATTAAAAAGTCTTACTACTTTTGGCCCACAATAGTAAATGCAGTTTTAAAGCTAGCCTATTGAGAAATATTAAACATGTTGAAGGTGTATTATTGACGATTTTTCAAAATTGTTGTACGACAAATCAAATGAATTAACTAACTAAAAGGTTTCAGCAAATTCCCAATTTAATGAGAATATGCCTAAAATTATGTTAAACATTACTTTTGAAACGAATTACATATACTTTTGTGTGTACATTTGTTGTTGCTTACTTCTTCGTTTCCATATTCCAGTATTTAAATACAACGACCACATGGCTGCTAAATATGTTAACATGATAACTTCGTATTGTGTATGTGTGTGTAAGACGAGGAAGGAGGGCAAATATACAATAGTCTGATATTTACATTTATTAGGAACACGTTTCAAATGTTAAAAAAAAAAAATTTGTGTTTTCTGTATTACAACATGAAATGTACAATACTTTATGAAAGTCCCCATCTTCCTTATGGCAGAGTAAGTAAAAGATACAAATCATTAAAAACATTTATCACGAATTCAAATAAATAAGATTTAATTAATAAATATATTAATTCTTGATTTTTTGAAAAGAAAACTTAGAAATTTTGACTATGAAAATAAAATAACATTTATAAATATTTTATGTAAACAATAAAACAAAATTTAACTAATAAATAAGTATTAGAATTGTTGAATTAAAAAATTAAATTCTTGGGTGTGTCAGTGGGACAGAAGCTTACTTCTACAGAACGTTTGCGTTTTGAATTTTGAGTTTTCAGGTTAAATTTCGCTTGCTTGTAAGAGTCTATCGCAGACATTAGAGGCGTGGCCGAAGAAATTTTTAACTAAAACGTTTTGATATTGTTTATGTGCTCAATTATGCAAACGATAAGCCTTCTATAGTTCAGTTTGTTGATTCTCTGATCCCAGGTGTGTTACATCTCGATTAAATTCAGTTCGTTTGCATCGTTTCCATTTCCAATGCACGTAACATCCTCTGCAAAATCATCATCTCTATCAAAATATTCATACTCAAAGCATGCGAATTTATTTGCTACACCATTACATAATTATCATTATTATAATCTTCCATCATCATCATTATTATCATCATTATAATAATCATTATCATCATCATAAAAATATACAGCTTGTATGATCTCAATAGGTCGAAAATATGCCACTTGCCTGTCTGAGAACTCGTGAATTTTATGAGGTTGATTAGAAACTTGGCAAATGTTTTGTTGTGCTAGTGCGAGTTGTTTTCTTTCTACGGAGGAAAGATTTTCAGGCAAATGTTCAAGTAAATCTTCTGCCCTTCTCTTTGGTTGAGAAGCTGGGAATTCGGTCACCTGCTCGGTGCTGTATAATCTGAGGACCTTCGTCGGGACTCAATGAGATGAGTGTTTTTGCAATTATTGGCTCTAATGAACTCATTTGCCTTTGCTGACTCTCCGCCTTAGTCTTTGCGAGTCGTTTTTCAATGAAATTCGAATTCTGTTGTGCCTCAAGTGGCTTGGGTTACAATCTCGCGATCTCTCAGTATAGACTCTCATTCTTTCACCTCTCCTTAGATATTTCTAAATGTGTTTGTTTAAAATGTAAACTTTTTGATTGAAATTTAAAATTGTCCGAGAAACTGATGGGAGCTATCTAACAATTGAGTATGCAAATTTGACGACAAACTGATAAGCAGCGCCCTCTATCAATCAAGTTTTTTTCATACTCAATTTATAAAGGGCGCTTGACATAATTTCCGTGGCAATTTACGTTGCAGCGATCATCTTTTATCCCCGGCGTAAATTTAAAAAACAATTCTAAAAAAGTATACTTCAAAAACTTTGAACTTTGACGTTGAAAATAATCTGGCATTTACAAATATTTTATGTCACTATAAATACCCAAATTAGGTCAGCGAGAGTCACATCACATTTGATAAAGTCAGTATGTAGATAACTTTTTGTAACGACTATAAACAACAACACTTTCATTTAAACCAAACAACCAACAACCACAATAAAATGACGAGTTAATTAGTGTCTAAATTGTATAAAACTGTTACATATAAAATTCCGTTTCCTTTCATACTTCATTGGTGGCGGCAAAGAGTTTCAACGGGCATGAGCTTTTAATACCCTTTTTACTATCCTTTCCCTGTCTAGCTTTCAGTCTATGTATGTACTATTTCCTTTGCCAATCTGCCTGTCTTTCTGTCAACATCTGGAATATGGGTACTACTGTGGCAATACAGATGTCAAAGTTTTTGTGGTAGCCACAACACACGATGAATATCGCAATGTAGGCGGAAGTTAACGTCATCGCAGGCAAATCAAAATTGCGGAGATGAGGTTAAAAAACACAAAAAGGGCACATTTCATAAAAGTCTTTATTTTGCTCCAAAAAAATATGCTATGTGTTTGTTATGTGCTATGTGTCATATATATATACGCCATTGTCAAATAGCGTATATATTTCAGTAGGTAAGGGATGCAAGATGGAAGAGAGGCATTTAAAAAGGGGGATCATGAACACGCAACAGTGGCATGAAGCTGGTGGTTGGTAGCGGGAGAAAGAAGTTTGCACACATTATAAACTCATTTTTGACACAGATACATGCTTACATCTTTATAGGCATATGTATATAAGTAGATATAGATATCATATGTATATATGTATGTTGTGTGAGTTGCCAAGGCCTAAGATGCAAGTGAAAGTGTCTGTGTATTGGCGGTGCTGGGACAGATGAAATTATGGTTGTGCTGTTACTGCTGGTGTTGGTAAATATATTTGTTCTTTCTTTAGGAAATATTTATATGCTATACATATTTTTTTTTATACATGGCACATGTCTAAAAACAAATAAACAAAAATGCACTCTAGTGGAAATAAAGTAGAAAACTCCTTTTCTGTTTAAGCCTGCATTTACTGTCTGAAGAAAATACCATGAAAGCATGCACGAATTAGCAACATAATTGGGTAGAAATCAAACATAAATAAACCATTTAAATATAAGAGGTGTGATAAAAAAATAACCGTTATATTCAAATTTCGTGAGTTACGTATGTTCGATTTTTCTGTTATGTTGGTACACATGTCTGTTAGATATGTTGGCAATACCAACCATTTTAGATTGTCAGTTTGTTTTTGACAGATAAAAAGGTTAGTCGTGTTTTGGTGTGGTCTTCGATTTTTTACTATTCGACAAAATGGATCAAAGAAACTTTATTCAGTTTTGTGTAAAAAATGAAATTAAATGCGCAAGGACATTTGAAATGTTGACTGTGGCCTTTGGCGAGTCTACTATGAGCAGAACACAAGTTCAATTGTGGTATAACCGGTATAAGGAAGGCCGAGAAGATGTCAATGACGATGCTCGTCCTGGTCGCCCGAGCACGTCAACAACCGATGAAAACATTGACGCAGTGAAGACAATGATTTTGGATTATCGTCGAATCACTATCAGAGAGGTTGCTGATGATGTTGGCACATCGTTCGGCTCATGCCAAGCAATTTTTACGGATGTTTTAGGCATGAAACGTGCGGCAGCGAAGATTGTTCCAAAATTGCTAAATTTTGAGCAAAAACAACGTCGCTTGTGCGTAAGTTTTTGGCCAAAAACAAAACCGTTATCATACCTCAACCACCGTATTCACCGGACTTGGCCCCCGACTTGGCTGACTTTTTCCTCTTCAAAAAACTGAAGACACCGATGAAAGGAAAGCGTTTTGCTACGACTGAGGAGATAAAAGAAAAATCGAAACAGGAGCTGTTGGCGATATCAAAAAGGGCGTTTCAGAAGTGTTTCGAGGATTGGAAAAAACGCTGGCATAAGTGTATTATATCTGAGGGGGATTACTTTGAAGGAGAGAAGATAGTTGTTAATGAATAAATAAATACTTTTTGAAAAAAATTTTGAAAATAACTGTTATTTTTTTATCATACCTCGTACATACTTACTTATGTATATAAATATGTAGATATGTTAGTATTTATGGGCATATGTTCTACATTGATAGTACCCGTCAATGATCATAGATACAATTGAGCTGTATGTGCTATTGAAGATCAAGGAAATTATGTATTTTTAGGAACTAAGGAATTTTCTTAGTCTTAATCCACCTAAAAGTTCAAAACGAAACAAGATTTCTATGCTATTCTATGCAATAAGAAGAACAAATTAGGTAATCTAAGTAAGTTGGTAGGGTAAAAGAAGAAGCCAATCCGGAGATTGACGTACAGAAATACGTCTAGTAAGCAAGAGATATCAGTTTTCTTCACAGCCCTCAAATTACAATTTTATAACTATATAACCTAAGCTACCAGAGTAAATTCTATGACGGAAAAGATCGACTTATCTTAGGTTCTTAGGCAAGTTAGGTCAGTTTTAATACCATACGGGATGTTTCCACAGCTACGCTAATATTTATTAGAACCCTGATGTCACAAGACTTAACTGAAGAAGAGTTGAATACTTTTGTAGTTTTTCTGTAACTTTTCAAAATCTAACCTAATGTCAGCAGATTCGAGGTAAGCTAGGTTGCTGAAAAAGAGTTGACCTGCAAAAAAGGTAGAAAGTAAAGTAGTTTCCTCCTCCTCCTCATCGGGGCACCTTATTCTGCAGCAAAAGTCGTTACTGGGCAGTCCTAATCTATTGGCATACCTTCCAATCAGGCAATGCCCAATGATTATTGCTACAATAATGCTAATATATGATCTATTTAGAGAGGCAAGAGAGCCTGGCCTCCTTGAGTTGTAGTATGACCCGAATTGTTTTGTGTGGGAGCACGTGTATGTGTCTTCAACATGCTGTTGGCTATGGTAATCATTTGGGTATGTATGTTAAGATTGAAAGTTGACATAGGCATACCTTGGTTTTGGGCTTCGTGAGGTGTAGGGAATGTTGTGGCTAGCCATGCGGAATTTCCTTAATAGGCGGCATTAGAAGACAACTTGAAGGTAATTATTACACTGTTAAGTGACTTATCGACTACTAGGCTATCAGTAAAGATATAAATATCATAAGGTGAAAGGTCACTGCACTTTAGCTAGTCACCTGCTTTTTTAATCACCGATACCTCTGCAGTGAAATACGCTGCAGTGGTACAGGAATCGATTGCTATTTGAATGTCCAGTTATAGGTCACTGCACTTTAGCTAGTCACCTGCCTTTTTAATCACCGATACCTCTACCTGAAATACGCTGCAGTAGTCCATAAGGCGGGTGATATTTGAATGTCCAGACTATTTTCAAGGATGTCTACTCCCGCCTTTCAAAATAGGTTTTAGCTAGAGTCAATATCTGTGGGAGATAAGGTACTCGTATCTAGTATCGCCCTAGAATGTCCATAGCTAGGACTCTATTTAACCTTTTGGCCAAATTCCTTAGCCAAATTTCAGCATTGGATCTACTTTTCGAGAGATGACCACTAAACCATTACAGCGTAAGGGAGTATAGGTTAGACTACAGTTCTGCAAAGCCAGACAACCACTTTAGGTGGTTTCTTATTAAAATAATAAAGCATGGATGTTTTGTTTCCACTTTAGTTTCTTGCCTAGTAAGTAAGCCTAAGTATTTAGCGTGCTCTACAGATAACGAAGTAGCCACCTCTGTGGTGGTTGCTCAAAGGAGACAACCTTAAGCTTTCTTGTAAAGAGGACAGATTCCGATGTTTTATTCAGCTTGATGCTAGCTAAAACGTCTCTAAATGAAGTACAGAAAGAAACAACTTAATCTCCAGAAAACTTTATATAAAAGATAAGGAATATAAATTAATCACAGAGAGGCTGGTAAGAGGGATAAATTACAAAAAGAGTTGCACTATAAATTTTAAATATCGTCAGCATGCTTCACTTCAGCAATCATTTAATTACAAATTAAAACATTAAAACATAAGCTCAGACACTTTCCCAGCACATGTTCTCCTTGTCAAGTTAAATACTGACAATAATTTGCCACAAAATGTTCTAACTCAATTTCAGTTCGAAACACACAATTTAAAGTTGTCCTTAGTATGAAGTAAAAAAAAAAGGGGGGGGCCTGGGCGTAGGACACAAGGTAAAATTTGTGACAGTCGCAGGTGCGTCCATGGTCGATCCTTGCGCTTCTACGTTTCAAGTCGACACACAGCCTCCTCGTGGCGTCCCCTGGATAGCGACCTGACAACCGTCAGTGAGTTAACTAATGTGTGCGGCGGGCTTCTCCGTGGCCTTGAATGAATGGTTGTGCGTCGGGCTTGGAACCCACCACGTCAAAATATTTCACCAATAAATCCGCAAACGAAGCAAACAGATCGACACCCATCATCTATTCGTCGATTATAAAGCCGCCTTCGACAGCACGATTAGGGATCACTTATACGCCGCAATGTCTGATTTTGGTATCCCTGCAAAGCTCATTCGTCTTTGCAAAATGACACTGACCAACACCACCAGCGCAGTGAAAATTGGGACAGACCTCTCCGCACCATTTGATACCAAAAGAGGTTTCAGACAAGGTGACTCCCTATCGTGCGACTTCTTTAACCTATTGCTGGAGAAAACAATTCGAGCTGCGAACATCGACATCTCTGACACTATCTTCTACAAGAGTGTCATGCTGCTAGCATACGCTGATGATATTGACATCATTGGCAAAAACGCTCGAGCAGTCAGTGCAGCATTCTTCAACCTGGAAAGGGAGTCTCGTCGAGTGGGTCTAGTGGTGAACGAGGACAAAACGAAATACCTTGTGTCAACAAACAAAGAGTCACGAAGTCTTGGACAATATGTCACTGTTGACATGTTGGCAACTATACTTTTGAAGTCGTCAAGGATTTCGTATATCTAGGATCCAGCATAAACACCAACAATAATGTCAGCCTTGAGATCAAGCGGAGACTAACTCTTGCCAACAGGTGTTACTACGGGCTCAGTAGGCAATTGAGAAGTAGAGCCCTCTCTCGACCGACGAAAATAACGCTCTATAAGTCCCTCATCCTTCCCGTACTAATGCATGGCGCAGAGACGTGGACATTGACCATCAATGATGAGAGGCTGTTAGGAGCGTTCGAGAGGAAGATACTCCGTAAGATCTACGGTCCAGTATGCGTGGACGACGTGTATCAAATAAAATGGAACGATGAGCTGTATGAGCTATACGCCGACACTGACATAGTTAAGCGTATAAAACTCCAGCGGCTTCGCTGGCTGGGTCATGTTGAGCGAATGAAAGAAAGCGTTCCGGCAGAAAGGGTGTATTATTCGAACCACGGTGGAGGAACTCGACACGCAGAAGGGGACGTCCTAATCTCCGTTGGAAAGACCAGGTGCAGGGCAACCTGACTGCACTTGGCGTTATCAACTGGCGCCAACACGCGCAAAGCAAAGGCGACTGGCGAAGCTTTGTAGAGGCGGCCAAGACCGGTCATCGGTTGTAGTGCCAGTTAAGTAAGTAGTAAAAAAAAAAAATTTTAAAGAAAATTGTAACACAATTTTATGTCAGCATAGGAGAACCTGTGGCGTAGTGGTAATGCGTTGGACTGCTACGCAGAGTGTCCGGGGTTCGAATCTCGGCACAAAATAAAAAATAAAAAAAAAGTAGAACAAAAAATTTTTCTACACGGCACCACCTCTTGGCAGGCAATGGCAAACCTACACGATTAAAAATAGCTATGAAAAGCTTTTCACTTCGCCGTTCGGATTCGGCATTAAACTGTAGGTCCCTTCCATTCATATACAAATATAACACGCACAACATGAGTGGATGAGAAAAGCTCGGCCTAGGCCCTCCATGGGCTGTTGTGCCATTAAAAGTAAGTAAAGTAATAGGAGAAACCACATATTTATTTACCAGTTGTCTACATTTCGGTGTAGACAAAACGGAAACTATGTCAACAATTGGGATTATTCGTACGTCGTTACACATTGTTTGGTGCACTTTTTTCAATTTTCGTGTTGGGATTTGCAGTGGTTGACTTTCAAGCTTCTTATATCTTCTACGAATTTTCTACACCAATAAAACAAGCCAACTTTAACAAAAACAAATAAATATAAGTCCTAGAGGTGAATTTTTTCATATAAATATCGCAGTCAGGAGAAAGCATTTGGAAGCAAGGAAAAATATAACTGTGAGAGTTGTCATCTGACTGACTCTTCTTCGTCTTTTGATGAGAGGGCGTAGGACGAACTTTTCATATCCATTCATGTTGTGCGTGTTATATTTGTACATGAATGGAAGGGACCTACAGTTTTATGCCAAATACAAACGGCGAAGTGAAAAGCTTTTCACAGGCAATTTTTACTCTTCTATTGTAGGTTTGCCATTGCCTGCCGAGTGGAGGTGCTGTGTAGAAAAATTGTGTTTTCTCCTTTTTTGAATTTGCCTGTGTCGAGATTTGAACCAGCGACACTCTGCTTACCAAGCCAACGCTCTACCAACTGCATCACAGCGAACAGTGACTGCCTCACCTATTTTTATTCCTCCATGGTCATGGTATGCACAAAGATAGATAATTTGCTTGTAGAAAATTCCGAGTGTGGTTTCACCCACTGATACCGTGATTATCTAAATTCAGTACACCCTGTGTGGTACATATGATGTAGATTACTTCACCCAACACTGTCATAGTGAAATATAAATTGTTGTATACTTGCATGCGCAACTCACACACACACAGACACGGTAAAGCGACCGTAGCAGTGACGTCCATAACACGTTTAATGATGAACGCCAGGGGTTCTAAACAAAGCAGCAGGAAACTTCTTGCCACTGCATACAGGAAACTTCACTGCACTGTATGCAGCACCAATATGGGTCGAAACAACGCACTTCAGTCCCTACTTCATCAGAGGAATAAAATCTACGTATCGATGCACCCGACAATCCGTTCTGCACCCTTTGTTTTTTTTATTGATACATTCAAAACACCGGGTGTACCCCTATGAATGCAAATCATTGTGTTGAATGGTAGGAAGATTGTTAGGTGAGAGGAAGAATGAGAGAGGGAATGCAATCACACTGCGTAGCGCTGAGCAACAGATCTTCATGTATCGGACACTGTAAAATACGCAGAACACGTACTCTTTGTCTGTCCGCGACAAAGGGAACAGTTAAACACTAGGGTTGGGAGTCCACTAATAGCTGATAATATAGTGGAAATTATGTTTGGCTTAAACGAGAATTGGGCTGCTATCAGTAACGTGTCCCTATCACCAATCATTGTCTTAATAGCATCTTACTTACTTACTTGTTGCAGTTTTAAGATAATGTTCCACTTTCGTCAGTACTTAACATACCGCATACTTTTGTTTGTCCGTTTCCGGAAAGCTTCTTGGGCTTTGTTCTTTGCACCTTACCGTGTCGTTTTCCGGATGGTTTAGATTTAGTCTTCGCGTTTGCCTCTTCAGGCTTAGCGGTTGATGCTTGGGTAGTAGATTTACGTATCTTCTTTATTTATCTTCTTAATTAGCATCACTCATTTCAATGTTTTCTGGTGGCTGTGAAGGCCCTGGTATTCTTCTTCACCAGCTTCTCCACTTGTATTATCATCAGTATCGGGATAAACTAATCTCCCACTGTTTTTATTCTGGTACAATCGGTAATTCGGATCTGTGTTACTTATATAATCATCCTCCGAAAAATATTCATCATCTTTACATTCAAACCAGGCATAATCAAAAAAATAATAATAATAATGATAACACTGCATAGCGCTGAGGAACAGCGTAGATCTTCATGAAGAGGCAAAAGGCCGCTCTCCCTCCGTGAAGTAATGCTTCACGGCAGTGCCACGAAAGGAGGGAAATGGAGCTGGGGTGCGATGAGCTGAAAAGCAAGTCCCACAAATTTCAACTATCAATGTTTTATGCCACCCTCTATAAAAAAAATAAACAACAAAAAAGCACAGATACATTTATGTAGAACCTCAAAATTAATGCCGAGGGAAAGGGAGACGTGAAGGTTTCAGTTTCGGGCTGTTGGCCTACATTGACAACATCATCATTTCTCTTTTACTTTTTGCCTTGTCTTCTGCAGGACTTAATCTGAATAGAGAAGAAATATTTTCAGCCTTAAAAATAACTTATTGTCGCTTGTATTTTACATTTTTTCTTGTAATTGTCATTGTTGAAATTGTAGTTGTTACTAGCATATACTTTTTAGGTTATGAAACATATTCAAGAGGGAAAGGGAGGAAGGAGAAGTAGAGATATTGTGTATGTATTTTCTTTGTCATCAAATGGTAAATGGAATTTTTTCCTACTTTATTTTTCTTTTTGCATAAACTCCAAATGAAAATAATAACAAAAGGCATTTTCTTTTTGGGTCGCATTTTGTGTTCGTTCATGCTTTCGCTTCCTCTGCCCTCTGCCGTCTCCCCTCCTCTGCCATCGTTATTTCGACACATATTTAACATACCTTATGTATGGTACATATTTATGTATGTACATGAAATGCTGACGAACTTGCCAAGAAAGTATCCTTGAATTATTTTCAACTTTATTTGAATCACTTGTTGTTAGTGCTGCTTTTCGTTGTTATTTTCATGTGATGCGGCAATGCGATGCGTTTCCATTTCAAAGCATAAAGTATAATATAACAAGATTGTATTGATGTCGATGATATTAAAAAACTAGATTTAGTATTCATTTAAATAAATGAATATGTTTTCTTTGAACTTGTATTTTTACATTCTTCGAAATTGTTGCCTGATCATTAAGGGATGACAAGGCACCAAGGCGACGAAGTAAAAATATTACATTTTAATTATTCACTAGTGTGAAATTCGAATCCAAAGCAAACTGAATTTTCACCTTTGTTAAAATAAAAAGAGAAACTTCTGTTACGTAATGCGACTCCTAAACAAAATGAAATGAAATTAGTTTTCAGTTGACTTTTACTTCATTTTTGTATGGGAGTCCCCTTAAGGCCCTTAAAGGTTGGAGATGAGAGCAAGTAGGTTCAAGAAAGATGTTGAAGGAGGAAAAAAATGGGTTTCGCTCGTACATTTTATCCCTCTAAGATCACCTTGGAAGTGGAGACTGCCCAGTCCGGGGTTCGAATCTCGACACAGGCAAAATCAAAAAGTAAACAAAAAAAAACAATGACAAACGCTTTTCACTTCGCCGGCATAAAATTGTAGGTCCCTTCCATTCATGTACACAAAATATGAGTGGATGCGAACAGGTCGGCCTGGACCCACCATGGGCTGCTGTGCCATTAAAAGAAGAAAGAAGCAACCAGCTGTTAGGTGACTGGTCGGTTTTCATAAAACTTCAACTTAGTATGGGAAACCCTTAAGGGTTGGAAATGGGGGGTAAATATATAAGTGAAAAATGTTTTAGAGTGAATATTAATGGAGGTCGGTCTAATATTTCGACCCTCTAGGATCACCATGGAAGCACGGGGAACCTATTTTAATAAAAATTAAATATCTATGGCGCCCCTTTTAAGGTTTGGAGATGGAAGAAAAGTATGTTGGGGAAAAATATTGCCCATTGACAATTAATGACGGTTGGTCTTGCTTTTTAACTCACTACGAGTGTCTCCTGACCAGCAGTGGAGTAAGCTCTCGATGTTCCTCACATTATTTTCAACCTTAATCGTGATGCGACGTTACTTACCGTCGTTACCCCACCGCTATAAATTTTTGCCTCACTCATTTTTTCATCAAACGTCACACATTTAAATGATCCAGCCTATCAAAATCTAATTTTTAAGAATCATCTTTACTTTTACTTTTAATGCCACAACAGCCCATGGAGGGCCTAGGCCGAGCTTTTCGCATCCACTCATGTTGTGCGTGTTATATTTGTACATGAATGGAAGGGACCTACAGTTTAATGCCAAATCCGAACGGCGAAGTGAAAAGCTTTTCATAGGCAATTTTTACTCTTGTAGGTTTGCCATTGCCTGCCAAGAGGTGGTGCCGTGTAGAAAATTATTATTTCTACATTTTGATTTTGCCTGTGCCGAGATTCGAACCCCGGACACTCTACGTAGCAGTCCAACGCACTACCACTACACCACAGCGACCAGAATCACCGTACAACACTATTCCATAGCTAATGTACAGCCACTCATCGCTCAAGTACGTTTTGACTCTAGACTTATGGTTAACTGTCAACGAAGCTTGCCACTTCTGCCTGGAGAGTTGAGTGTTAATAATACCAATAGTTTTATGGTAAATTGAAAAACATAATTAAATAAAATTACATAAATATTTAAATAAACTCACGAAAACTGTTCTCAAATTTCACTTTCATACTCTTTGAAATTGAAAATGATTGAAAGACTAACGCCAATATTTACTCCAAGAGTCTATGTCGATGGGCAAGGCGTTACACCATATTAGTTATTTTAAATAAATATTTTCCGAAATTTTATATTGGGATCTTGTACTACTGCCAATTTGCTATGTTTTCCAGAATAAAGTATTCCTGTTTGGTTGTTTCAAGAGTCACTTTCTGATTTTGCCGGAACAAACTCTACAGCATCTTCACTCATTGATCCATTTTGGAACACACATAAGGTACCATTTAAATAGTTTTTGTTGGGACGTTATTAAATTTGGCTTTGTGATCACTTATTATGTGAGAAAAGTTAAATGGAGTTCCCAGGACCTTTCAATGCCTTGTTCTGTTGCTGATAATTTCCTGATCTCATTGCAGCATAGCAATCTTCTTTCAAACATAATCGTGTTGGCCTTGATTCGAATATGCTTACCAAAGACATTTGAATATAATATTTGAAATCGGATAAGGCCTTAAACTAATTTATAAACGAATTTACAGTTTGGTACTCTTAGAATTTCCTCGTTTCGAAATTTGACAAAGAATCTTACATTTTTTGTATTATAGCACTTAAGGGAGACTTTAACTGTTCATTTCCATTTTCATTAGAATTCAACTGGTTAGATCGGTCCACTCCATAATGCATACATACATAAATCTTTATAGAAATGAGTAATATTCAATTAAAAACAATTAACTATACTTCAGAGGATTAATTGAATTCTTGTGCTTCGTTGTGCTTCGTGTGGTTGCATTAATTTAATTTTTAATATAAATAAAGAAAAGTTCTTTTCATTTTTAGCACGCACTTCCAAAAACACTAGGGGTGAAGAACTTAAAAATTTTCTATATAAATATGTTTAATTAATATGCTCAGTTTATCGTACACATCGTACATAGACACGTTTCAAGTAATTTGTTCAAACGTATTTCACATTCCTCCCGCACTCTGCTCTCCATCACTACTACGAGCACTTACACACTTTTCAAACTAACTTCTATACACTTTACTTTACTTTAAAATTTCTACCCTTAAGAGTTTCGTCCAAAAAGCATAATGAAAAAGAATGAAGAAAAGTAAGGAATCGTCTTCAACATAATTCCCACATGTAACGAGAGGTTGGACGACACATACATAAACGCCTCATACACTCAAATACACACCAGTCGTATGTGTCTGTGTGTTTGTGTACATTCCTGTGCATTTGTGTGAATGCGTGTGTGGTTATGCTTTTGGATCTGTCTAATTTGCGTGTAATTAGTGTTGAAAACCTTTATGTTCTTTCTCACCATTACCCCACGATCGAATTTTCTTTGCATACTTTTAGGCAAGTTAAGGAAATGTATTTTAAGCCTTTATCTCCACCTCTGAATCTGCATACAAAGTAAAACGTGAAAAAAAGACAACTTTATGATTTTGAGAAGCATATTTTCATGTACATTGTCGTTTCGTTTAGGTTTGCGGTGTGGTTGTGACAAGTTTTTAATATGCCTTTGATGAAGATTAAAATGTCCTTGATATGCTCGAATGCATATGGAAAATTAATGGCAGCCAGCCGCATAATAAATGAAGCTGAATATACTCGAATATGCTTATATATTGTATGTATGTTTATGTATGCATGTGTGTGTGAGTGTACAGATGCTGTATGTGAATATGTGTTAAGTTGCAGTAGCTTGTCAAAAATATATGTACATATTTCGCCATTTGGATTTTTATTTTTGGCTATAATTTTGGCTATTTGGGTGTGATGGTAAGAACAAATATATGTAGGTACGTGTGTGTGTGTGTGTGTGTGTGTGTGTGTTTGTATGTTTCTGTGTATTTTTCTGTGCATGTGGAAGCAACATTTTATGTATGCAACACATATTGGTCGAGCCGGTTCATTCATTTGATTTATTCCCAAAGGAGCATTTAATTTTAATTATGCGTGACAGTGTTCGTCTTTCATGTTTTTTTTTTCAGTGTGTTTGGTCCTTCCATCGTTGGTATTTTCTTCTTATTTTATTTGTGTGACTGTTTTGCATACTCGAACAGAATGAGAAGAGGTATTCGTATTCAGATTAATGCATTGTGTTAATTATAATTAACGCGGTCAGACGACGCTTTGTATGTGTGTGAGTGTGCGCACTCAGCATGACCCTTTTAAATAAAGTGACTATTTAAAATTTATTAATAATCGTCTTTACCTTCAGATTTTTTCGTTTTTGCTTGTGTTTTCCCAAAAAATTAAATTTAAAAAATTTATATTTAAGTACAGGTAGCTTTTGTGATTCAACCGAAATTAGAGAAAATCTTATAAATAAATTATAAGGCAAACCACCGTGATGGTCTGAAACACAGGATTACGAATGACATGCACTGAGGAATTGTCGTTATACAAACAAGAAGAAGCATCTGGCGTTAACGTACAAGGAAAGATTACCCCAAGTATGGATAAGGAATACGGCTAAGAAAAAGTGGATAGTGAAGAAGAAGCTTTGGAATGGAGAACAGTTCTAGCTTGGTAATTTTTACTCTCCTAATTTTATTCTCAAAGAAAAACTAATTTAGAAGCGAACAAGTTTTACTTTAATTCAAAGATTTGATAATTTAATATTTGCGGATACCACAGTCCAACAGTATTTTTGCAACAGATTAATCGGGGTATGTTGCTTTGAACATTTTCACTGAAGATAGATATATTCCATCACGACCTGTTTTTTTTAACAGCGTTTTAAGTTGAGAGTTGTAATATCAAAGTTTTCAATGGGTAAACATATATACGAGGTATGATTAAAAAATAACCGTTATTTTCAGATATAATACACTTATGCCAGCGTTTTTTCCAATCCTCGAAACACTTCTGAAACGCGCTTTTTGGTATCGCCAACAGCTCCTGTTTCGATTTTTCTTTTATCTCCTCAATCGTAGCAAAACGCTTTCCTTTCATCGGTGTCTTCAGTTTTGAGAAGAGGAAAAAGTCAGCGGGGGCCAAGTCCGGTGAACACGGTGGTTGAGGCATGATAACGGTTTTGTTTTTGGCCAAAAACTTACGCACAACCGACGTTGTTTTTGCTCAAAATTTAGCAATTTTGGAACAATCTTCGCTGCCCCACTTTTCATGCCTAAAACATCCGTAAAAATTGCTTGGCATGAGCCGAACGATATGCCAACATCATCAGCAATCTCTCTGATAGTGATTCGACGATTATCCAAAATCATTTTCTTCACTGCGTCAATGTTTTCATGGGGTGTTGACGTGCTCGGGCGACCAGGATGAGCATCGTCATTGACATTGACATCTTCTCGGCCTTCCTTAAACCGGTTATACCACAATTGAACTTGTGTTCTGCTCATAGTGGACTCGCCAAAGGCCACAGTCAACATTTCAAATGTCCTTGCGCATTTAATTTCATTTTTTACATAAAACTGAATACAGTTTCTTTGATCCATTTTTTCGAATAGTTGAAAATCGAAGAGCACACCAAAACACGACTAACCTTTTTATCTGTCAAAAACAAACTGACAATCCAAAATGGTTGGTATTGCCAACATATGTAACAGACATGTGTACCAACATAGTAGAAAATCGAACATACGTAACTCACGAAATTTGAAAATAACGGTTATTTTTTTATCACACCTCGTACGTAGTTTAAGAACTTGAAATTCGATGTCTTAGACAAAGATATTCCTGATAAAAAGATAAACACTTTTGTTTTCACATCAACACTCGACCTACTCTAATTACACCATATTCAGGAAGTTTTAGTAAATTTTGCAGAAAAATAAATTCTCAGTACTTTATGTAAAATTTACTAAAACCATCAAAACCATGGTTGGAAAATGGCTGGAAAACAAACAAGTTTTACTTTTTCATTAGGCACAACTTTGTCTCAGACAACAATTCTCTAGCTCTTGAGGTTTATAAACTTACCCATTAATCATCGAACACCCATTAAAATGCGAGCAAAAAGAGAAACCAGAAAACCAAAAAGAAAAACCAGACTATAGCTTTCTTCAGGAAAGAACAAACTCTGTTACACAAAAAAAGTTTTAATTTGCTGGAAAATATTAAAATCAAAGTAAATTCTCTTTGAACTGAAATACATATTTGTTTGACGAGAAATCATATACTATAATACATATTAACTTCAATTTTACGTAGCTTTTTTTTTTTTTAAATTATATTTTCATTCTACATATAAGTTTAGCGTATGTGAGATATGCTCTATCAGTAAGTAAGTATTAGAACCAGTCTTGACAGTGGTGCTTTGCACTTTGGTACGTTTGTGTTCGTGGAATAGTACGAAATTAGCCAAAAAGGTACGAAATAAACGAAATGGCGCTAAATAATGTAAAAATATTTTGAATTTACTAATATCACCTCGGTCATGATTTCTGCTACTAATAACTTACCGGTCAACATCACCTCGGACAGTTCTTCATGCTTTAGTTGCTTAATTCTTAATAAGTTTTCGGCCGCTATTATATCGGCCAATGGCCCAGTTTGCTGTGTCTACAAAGCTTTTATTATTACTTAATTTTACAAGTTACCAGTTATCATTTTTGGCTCCTAGTTATTGATGAATAGAATGTTCCCACCAGCTCTTTGGTCTCCCATGTTTATCTGTTTCCTAGTGGGTTCCACTCAAGTCACATTCTCCTGATTGAGTTGTTACTGGATGTTCAGTCCAAAGTTTATCAGTGGGCGTCTTATCAGTTTGGTCAGAATATTTTGTTGAGTCAAATTAACCACATTTCACTTCCATATTTTCATATGTGAGGGTTGACTTTACAGATGCGTTGAATATTCGGATTTTCTTTCTTTTATAATGTTTGCCTATAATCGTCCAAACGCAACTCAGACTTTCTTCAGTTTGTTGTTGACATCCACCTCTGCGTCACCATCTGTGGTTAGCACAATTTTTCGAAGAAATCAACAGACTGGAAAAATTCGATTGTTAAGTGGTCAGTGCTGACGATGTGGCTTAACGTGCTTCTCTCATTAAATGATCAGTTTTCATTTGTTTTTCACTAAGCTAGTGTGAAAAGTTCAAATTCTCAAGTTAACGATCATACGTTTACCATAACTTCGTCCAAGACGATTACAGAGAGGGATTGAAAATAAACATCCTCGTTTGAGTCCTATGTTGATGATGACGGGCTAGCTGAGTTTTCCACTAATAGTTCTGAATTCTTGTGCATCGCATAGTTGCCAATTTTCCGGAAAAGCTGGCCAAAAATCGAAGTTATTGTTTAATTCTAGCGAAACTCGATACAATGGGGTTTTTGAGGTTGCTGATTACGAATATAAAATCAATTTTTTTTAAAACAAAATGGCGGATACAAACAAATTTTGGAACCGTCTGAAAATGTGTATTCTGGAACGTTCCAGGTCTTTAATTACAGGGTGACAATTAATAAATGCATACAACTTTCTTCGCGCTGTACAAAAAGTATTGTAATTTTTCTACAATTTTCTTCACTCTAGTATTAAGTATTTTCCCTAATCTTGAGTACTTCTAATTTAGTTTTTGTGTGATCTAGATTTCATTTAGTTATTTATTTTACATTGTCAAATATTCAGTCAGCTATTAAAATTTAACGAGCTGGGTCTAGAAGGTGGTCGTCCAGGAAGACTTGAAAATCCCCCATATACTTCCAGGTATCACAAAATCGTTTCTAAAGCGGGTGCAGCATAATTCAACGGTTTCCATGAGAAAAGCTGCTCACGAAACCGGCATCAATCGTGAATCAATTCGGCTTATAGCAAAAAACGAACTAGGACCCAATGCCTACAAGCTCCAAAAAGGTCAGTTACTTACGGACGAAAACAAGCGCGAAAGACTTCATAGATGTTGTCTAGTTCAATGTCGGGCCGCAGGAAGTGGATGGGAGAAAATCGTTTTCACAGATGAAAAACTATTTACTATTGAACAAGCGCATAATTGTCAAAATGACAGGAGCTTCTGGAGGATCATTCGTTATTCAACATCGCCAAAATCCGCATTGCCTCATAGTATGGGATGGGATTTGCGTAAATGGCAAGATAACCTTGATTTTTTGCGGAACAAGGTGTCAAAGTCAACCAAGAAGTGTACTGCCGTGAAATTTTGGAGGTTGTGCAACTTCCCTGGGCCCGACAGCACTTTGACGATAATGATTCCAGCAAGACTCTGCACCAGCTCCCAGAGCCAAAACCATATAAGAATATTGCAGAAATAATTTTCCTGATTTTATCACATCTGGAAAATGGCCACCATATTCGCGGGATATCCGATGGTCCATTTTAAAGGCCAAGGTCTCTGCTAAACGTCATAAAAATTTTAATTTTTTTGAACAGTCGTTGCGTTGTGAATGGGATCGAATAACGATGGAGGAGCTGCAGCCCATAAAATACAATTTTTACAAGCGTTTGAAGCTGTGTATTCATGCCAAGGATGGCCAATTTGAATATTCATAATGTTATCTTTTTCTCCGATCTGTTTTTCGTCTTGTTTTTGTTGACAAGTTTTTTTTTTAAATATGATGCTGAGATGGACATAGCTTACAACAATTGGTATTCATGTTGGCATGATGAGTACCAACGTTTGGAAACCGTGTAGTCAAAAAGTCAACGAAATCGACCCATTTCGGTTTGAGGTTTTTGACCAGTGTCCATTGCTTTAATCATTCTTATGACCTTTTTTCCTTTTTCTGTGACTCAATTCGTTGATAGAGATCTCCAAATTGCTCTATACTTTATAGAATCGAAGGCTTCTTAAAGTCAAGTCAAATCGATCAATGCAAGTATGGCAAGCAATAGCTCGGCTAATGTTTGTTCATCGGCAAGCACTTGTTCCGGTTGAACGTTAATATTTTCATGCCGCTTTACTCAACTTAAATATATTGCTCTCTTGATATCTTTACTATCAGTAACGATTCTCAGTAAATTGGAAGCTGAACTGCCTTCCTCGTTGCCATTTAAGTTATCATTTTATCTGGTATTTGTGATGTTACTTTTTTCCCGAAAGTGCTTCCTCCATCTACGAGTGCTTCTGTGGTCGTAAGTAAGATGATTCCTAGTTGGACGAAATATTATTTGATTCAGTTTTAATATATTATTTTCATCTGCAGCTTTTACTGCGTCTCTAAGTAAGGCTCTCTATAATTTCAGTTCAATTATTTTTTAACTTCATGAGTGTGACGACTTCAACATCAGAATTGTGTCAACGATATGGTAGCTTAATTAGTTACAAAGGTTGCAGTGTTTGCTGCTTCCTGGCATTTACCTCTGATGCAATTGTTGTTCGCTACTGCATAATTGCCATGTCGTGCATATTCAGCAAGAACATTACCTCTTATTACATATGTGCTGTTCACTTTATGATTAAATTCAAGCCTTAAATGCTACTGCTTTTTTTTCATTTTACATTAAGCTCATCGATCACATTTTAAGCCACTCCCTATAACTGTCAATAAACTCAACTTTGCATTTATGACTTTGACCAGAAAAAATAACAGCTGCTTTTAAAGGAACAACAGTGTTGCCACGATAACATATTAAACAATCAAATAACTCAACTGCAACAAAATCAAAAAGTTTTTAATATTGCGCACAAATATTTATTTTATTTTTGTTTCTATTTTCTTTTTTTTAGGTTTTCATTTTATGGTGCACTTTTTGGTAATAAACTGGATTTTATTACCTTACAAGAATGTTGCAATAAGTTTTTGTGTTTTTTATTTATTTTATTGTTACCGTCTCTCTCCCTTTCTCTCTTTTGTTTTCTCTCTTTCTCTCTCTCTCTCTCTCTCTCTCTCTCTCTGTCTCTCTCTTTGTGGTGGTCTCATACTCTTCACTTGCCGGCAAATTGCCAATTGTCTTCATTGTTTGACATTTTACTGCATTTTTGTCGAAAACAATGTTGCCAACATTTTTAGTGTTGTGAACGCGCTAAAAACGAACAACATTGTTGCTGTTGTATATTGCTGCTTTTCAAATATGCTTTTTTATTTATACTTTTTACGTTTTGCTTTTGTGTTTTTGGCGATTAAGTGGTGATATTATTATTGACAGTTTTATGGTATTTTTGTTTGTCTTTTGTATTTTGATGGTGGGAATAAATAGGTGAGGCAGTGCAGTAGGAGTACGATTTGTATGGCCACGATTTTGGGCCATAAAAATTACAGCTAGGCCAAAATCATTTAAAAAGAGAGCTGGGACATTTTGGATTGCTTAGGCCCAAGCAACTATTTTACACGGAAAGTTTTAATAACAATTCGATAGATGTCAAACTATTCTAAATGCTTTCCAAATTGATTTTCTGGGTAATTTAAGTTATTATATAATTAAATATACAGGGTGCGCTATCTTTTATGACGGTATGTGAACCGAACCGATTTCCATATATGAGGTATTTGTATTTAATATGGTGCTTTACAATTTATTTGGATTAGTTTTTGAATACAACATCAATCAAGTGGCCGCCGCTATTGTCCAAAGCAAAATATGCCACTTTTGTGGTGTTTTTCATCACTTTTTCGAGGATCTTGGGCGGTATAGCGATGATTTCGGCACGAATGTTTGTCTTGAACTCGTCAATGGTCTGAGGCTTGCTGGCGTACAGTTTGCCTTTCAAATAACCTCACAAAAAGTAGCCCAGAGGAGGCAAATCTGGAGATCTGGGTGGCTAGTCAATGTCGCCATTTTTCGACACCACACGTCCAGGAAATTTTCATTGCAGAAACCAGTAACCGTCCAGACATTTTTCACACATTTGTGGGCAGGCATAATGAGCCAACATCCACCGATATTGATTCTCATTGACTGTTTCGCCTTCTCTGAAGAAAAATGGCCCAATTATGGTTTTGGCGCAAACGCCGCCGGTCCTTCCAAAACTCAGTATGGCCGTATTCCAAGCGACGTGGACGGTCTGTTGGCAATATTCTTTGAGTCAATTAGCACTTTATAAGGTGTTTCCACTGAAGCCAAAATGCTGTGCGCGGTGAAGATACGACACATGTGGGTTTTCGACAACACTCTCCCTTATCGCTTCAACCAGTTCATTGGAACGTCGTGGGCGTTGATGAACGGCTTCTCGACGATCCCCTACTGTCCCGTGATAGATGGTGCTTGTTGACCACGATGTTTTCGACGATATGCACGTTGACTTAATACTAACTGAACGACTATTTTCAATGTACAGCGTCACTATAGAGCGGGCTTTTACGGTGTGAAGCGATTCATGGTTAAGACTGTACTGAATTTACGTGTCAAAAACATGTATACTCAAGTCAATCGGTTGATAATTGTTACAATTATTTAATGTTTACCTACCGACATAAAAGATGGCGCACCCTGTATGTATACCAGCGCATCTAGCTTTCGAACAACAATACCCCACAGTGGACTAGAGATCTTCGAGTTTAAAGTTTGACATTAAAATGTTCCTACACTATTACAATTGGAAAACACGTGAGAAATATCAGTTGTGATACTAGGATATAAAGGTTTTTGTTGTTTTTGAGACACACTTAGGCCACATTATGATGACCACATGGTTGAATCTACAGTTTAAGGAGTGAGATAGAAAAAATCGGATAACTTTAAATTGCCCTAGCATTGAAATCCCTTATGCAAATAAAAAAATGTAAACAGTTTTGAAAAGAAAATTTAATTTAATTGATAAAATGATCAATAAAACTAATTTGTTTGTTGTTTTTTACAGAATTAAAACAACTTTTCCCGTATGCCTGCCATTAGCGCCTTTACTGACATTTCTGAGACTCTATTGACGGCAGCATTCCACTTATTTCTAAAATCTTCCATGGATTTAGCTTCTTTATTGGTTGCCTTTAATGTTCTTTTCACTAGAGCCCAATATCTCTCGATAGGCTGAAGTTCTGGGCAATTTGGTGGGTTGGCGATTTTTGGTACCAATTTGATGTTTTGGTCTTCGAACCATTTAAGGGTTACTTTACTGTAGTGGCAGGAGGCTAGATAAGGCCAAAAGCAAGTAGAAACATTGTGCTGCTTTCTAATGAAGGGCAGCAATCTCTTCTGGAGGTACTCCTTCACATAAATTTCGGCGTTAACAGTGTCACTTGTTACGAAACTTTTACTCCTTAGTCCACAACTACAAATCGCTTGCCGTACCAGAAACTTCATCGGGAACTTGGACTTTTGTTTTGTCCTAAATCTTTCCTCAACTCCTCCTCGTTCCTTTGCGGTGTAAAACTCTTGACCAGGCAATTGAGAAAATTTAAACAACACGTATATTCGTCCATAACACAGCAATCGAATTTTTGGTAAAAATCTTTCTTCAACTTTTTAGCTCGGCTCTGGGCTACCAAGTTCTTAGTAGCGTTCCTGTCGGGTACTGACTTCACTTTGTATGTTTTAAGGCCCGCATATTTTTTAATTTGACGAACTAAAAACTCACTGCAACTCGCTTTTTCCGCCAATTTTTGATTAGACAACCCTTGATTCTTCTCTAAGAGAGCAACGACTTTCTTCGCCTTTTGTGGAGACACGAACCCGCATTTCCTTCCAGAACCATATTTTCTAGCAACTGTTAAGTCTGTATTAAATGTATTAAATTTTTTAAGAATCAACAACTAAATCGCGTCTTTCCACTTCCGATGCCACGACTCAACAGAAAGCTCACAAGTCATAAAATATGTGATTGTATTTCATCAGAATTTCACCAACGCAAAGCCTACTGTTTGAATTTTTTCATTCAGATGAAGAGTTTCAAAGCAGTGGTCTTTCAAAGTTATCCAATTTATTATCACCTGCTTATTTTCTTTTGAGCACAGCGTGCGATTTTCGAATGTCCTCGGTTCCAAATGTTCAGCCACCAAATTCAATATAACTCAGGAGGCATCGCATATTGAGAAAAATTAATGAAAATAGGTTTTTCTTCACGGCCACAAACTTCTCATTTTTCAGAAGAATTTCGTTTTTTTTTTGATGAGAACGAATAGTGTAACGTAAGGTTTTAGAGTTTAGGGCAAATTAAAAAAAAATAATAATTTACGTAAAAATCTCTTGAAACCATTGCAAGAGGACAATGGCGGCCACTTGTCGACTATATCCACCAATTACCGTAAAAATAAAGTAGAATTGGAGAAAAAACAAACACAAATAAAGTTGCCTGAAATGAAGTGCATCAGAAATAAATCTTCTTTTATTGGCACAACAGCCCACGAAGGGCCTAGGCCGAGCTTTTCGCATCCACTCATGTCGTGCGTGTTATATTTGTACATGAATTACCGAATTCGAACGGCGATGTGCCGTGATTCTAGCCCCGGACACTTTGCGACAACAACAGAAATAAATCAGTGAAATAAAAAGCGATACTTAGTAAGTAAATAATACGTTTTTTAAATCTTCCGTAGTTACTACATAGGTACATACTTTACTCGCTTGCTTTCTTTTTCACTATTTCTGCTTTTTATGATTTTTTATTCTTTATTGTTGTTGTTGTTGCTTTAAGTGTTCGAATGTGTACGTTTGTATGAAGTTTCCATAAATTTCATACTTTCCACCGCAATCCGCTTATTATCATTTCATGGAATTATTGTAGTTATGCTCGAATGACATACAAACACACACACACACGCACACACACACACACACACACACACACACACACACACACACACACACACACACACACACACACACACACACACACACATATATACTATAACTGACAATGAGGGCTCGAGCTTTAGCTTCCAGTTCGAACTTGAGTTGAAGTGTACATACACTCACACAAAATAATACTGCGTATATAAAAGGATTAAATATGGAAAATCCTCTTAAGTGAAGTTGGATGCGGTATTCGCTTTATGTTTCTCTTGCTTCTGCTGCTGTTGTAGTTGAGATAATGATGATGTTGTTAAATGGCGAAGGCAACTCTGTCGTTGTGTTACATAAGTTCAAACAACAATGAGAAGTTATTAATGTTCGTGTGGCCGTTCGAATTTCGAAGTGACAGTGACAATTCCTTGTGGATTTCTTTCTCCCTCTTTCTCTTTTCCTTTCTCCTTTTGGCTGAGTTTTATAAGTATGTATTTTAAGTGAAATGGAAGATGAAGGAAAAATGTTTCGTTAGATATTAATACTAATAAAGCTGTGACAAAAGCTTAATGTAAAGCTTAGAATTAGTTCTCAGTTCGCTTGCCGCAAAGGCCTTCCGTTCTTTGTGGAACGAGAGGATTTGTGAGGGCGTGCTGTTACTGCGAACCTTGTTATCTTTATTCTTACTTCCATCCCTTTAAAGTGATCCCTAAATCCCGGATTAATCTAAATGAAGGGAGTATTTAGCTCAGTAGGGCTTAAACCTTCAGCTTCGAACCTTCTTACTGAGCTATAATTACCAAATCATGAGTGTGATTATCGCAGGAAGCTCAGTCTACAGCCCATACGCCGGATTTGCAGGCACAAAACTCACGTTCACATCAAAATAGTTTATCTACAAATTAAACCACTACCTGTCAATCAAAATTTCCAGTTAATGTCATGACATTTTAGTGCAATACCACAGAAATCTCAAAGTAATCCAAAACCAAAGATCTTTGGATTAGAAAATTTTGATTGATTAGAAATTGTTCTTAGATTCTGGGAAAAGTTTTCTTCTTTAAAACTTTAAAACCGGCTTCATCAAGCCAGTTGAGAGAGTTCTTGTTGTGAGTTTTTGAAAAATTTTTCCAATTTAGCAATATTTATAGTTTTTTTTTAATTATTAAACTCCAATAATTATTTAAGAACTTTCAATATTTTGGGATTTATAATGAAGAATATGCAATCAGTTTTTATTTTTCCTAACTCGAGTTTAGCTATTATTTCTTGTGGCCACAGAAATGTGGACCTATGATCACTGTTCGATCAGTGCAATTCTTCAAATAATCTTCAATCTGTTAATAGCGACTCTAAAAAGAACAAATTTGTGCAATACCAAAAGCTGAAAAGTGAAAATGAAAAATACTTATAACCAAATTTAAGTTTTAGTACAAATAGAACGACAAATCGAGCTAAATGCCCACCTACCCAGCAACGCATTTGCAGCAATACAAAATGATGCCAAAAATAAAAAACAATAAAACAAAAAACAAGGATGCAATTGTAGGCAGTCAAAATGAGCAAGAAAAGAAAGCAAGAGTTCAAAACAAACAATTCAAGAGAGGATATTGCATAGGAAATTGTACAAACATTCTATATTGTTGTTGGGGGCGAGGAGTAAGGACGTAAGGAATGAAGTATTTGTAAGTAAAAAACAAAAAACACCCAAACTAGGCAAATGAAATCAACGAGAGGAGGAGATCGAGTTCGATAACTATGTAGAAATGTAGAGATATTGTTTGGTAAAAGTAAAATTATTTTTTTCTAACAACATATTGCAAGTACATGTACAACATTTGCTGCTGCCGTTGCTGCTATAAAAGTAATTTATGGGTTTAAGGTTACAAGGCATAGGAATGCTGCATGAGTATGAGGGCCGTTTCTAGTATGTATTTGCTGGTGTTGCTGCGGTTGTTGTTGTTGGTGTTGCTGTTGGTGTTGGTGTTACTTCCTGAAATGTGCACTCACTCGTACAAGATATTGCAACAGCAGCAATTGCATTCATGCATATTGCTGCTATTGCCACCTCCTGCAATTTATTGAATATTTCTTTCTTTTTGTCATATGAACTTAAGAGGATTATACCAAAGGAATTTAATTTTAAATAGGAAATTTACAATATTTACAAATGCTATATTCTCGTGAAGGTATACCAACTTGTACTGCATGTAATTGTCCGGATAAAGTATAGAATTATATTCATACTTGCAATGAATGTTTTACATATTGAAACTTACTTCTCTATATCTTGCAGTTCAGAGAGCATTTAGTCGATGGCTGGGAGCTAAAAGCAGTGGCATTTCCAAATGTTTTAATATTCCAGTGGCATAAAAGATGGAAGATGGTTGTAGGTGCCGGATGAAGCCATCTACAAATCTCTTTCTCCTCCACCACTTTATAAGTTGACATTCTGTTTTAGAACCATACACTAGACATTCATACTTATGTACTTAGGTACAAGCTGATACAATTTTAACAAAAAGAAGTCTGAATACTATCATGAGACTTTTTCAAAGACCATATCAATTTCTCGAGAACATACTATATGTGGATGACATTGATATTGTAGTGTTTGCCCAGCCTTTGTAGAGCCCGCCTCAAAATCAATGAAAACAATAAAAATTATGTTATGCAGCAGGGAAAACATGAAACATCATTGACATGGCCAAAACATCACTATTCAGATGTTAACGACAGCGTCCATTTAGATTTTCTCTCTGCTTAATTTTAAATGGCACAACAGTTCATGTTGGGCCTATGCTGAGCTTTTCGCATCCATTCAAGTTGTGTGTGTTATAATTTTTACCCTTCGAGGTTCGCCATTGCCTGTCAAGAGCTGGTGTCGTGTTTGATATGTTTATTTTCTACTTATTGATTTTTAACTGTGCCGAGTTTTGAACCCGGGCACTCTGCGTAACAGTCAAGCACCACTGCCAACTGCGCCATGGCGACTACGGAGTTGTCTCAATAGAACCAAAAATAGCACTACAGTACAGTCAATTCTAATGTTTTCAGTAGCGCAGTATTGTAGTGAAATTTTTTAACCACGCCTACCTATCTTATAAGTGAAATCTTCAAAATCTTGATACAAATACAAAACAAAATAAATTATTGGCTCTTTTAACCTGACACGCAGAACTGAGTGAACTTAATTCATATTATAATAAACGGACACTACTATTTCTGGAAGCCTCTAAAATGGAACTTAGTGTCACCTAAACAGTTTATTTGATACTACTTATGTTGTCAAAATTTGTTGTTTTTGCACACATAATATAGGGAGTCCCAAAAAGAGCGAACGATTTTAATTTTATGCCATTTTCTATCTGTGCAAGTGGCAGCTTCGAAATTTAACAGCTGTCGTCTACGATTGTCCCGATTATTAAAACTACAAAAGAAAAATTCGTTATAGTTGTGAAAATGAGGCCAGAAATGCAGCGACTGTGAATAGCATTCGATATAGGAACACGATAATGAAGTTTTTGTGGCCTCAACTGGACGACATGTGGTTTCAGCCGAACTGCGACACCTGCCACACCGCGCATTAAAACAATCGATTTATTGTAACAACGATTTCCAGACCGAAATCAAATGGCCGTCACGATCATGCGATTTCTTTCTTGGGATTTTGTGACACACCAGGTCTATGCGAGTAAACTAGAAACAATTCCTGAGCTCTAGGCCGAGATTCCATGCGCCATCGGTGAGATAGAGCCACGTCTCTCTCCAAATGTCATTCAAGGATCTGTGATCAGAGCCATTGTCGGAAATATTGTCACTCGTTTTATATTTAAATCGTGAACTCTTATTGGGACACCCATTATATATGTACAAGGCAAGTTTTAAACATTCACGACAACCACCGTCTTTCTTCTCTGTCTAATTGTAATTAGTTTCTTCAATAAAATATTTTACGCATTCACGCATCAATGTTTTGTTATCTTTTTTATTACTATGTATGCTTTTACACATACGAGTACATATATGATATTCTCTTTGCGGCGCCACTAATTTGGCAACTACAGTATACACTATTAGTGCAATACAAAAGTATTACTAAGTAATACGCCGGGGAGTCCATTATTAGTAAATGAGTTAATAAGTACGACACTCACACACGTACAAAAGTAGATAGTTTTATACAGACCCTGCAACCAACAGCCGACCACTTTGCGCATTATTCTAGTCAAACAGCCTAAAAACAATCCTTGTCCATGCATACCATAGTGGTCGCTGTGGCGTAGTGGTAGTGCGTTGGACTGCTACGCAGAGTGTCCGGGGTTCGAATCGCGGCACAGGCAAAATCAAAAAGTAGAAAAAATTATTTTTCTACACGGCACCACCTCTTGGCAGGCAATGGCAAACCTACAAGAGTACAAATTGCCTATGAAAAGCTTTTTTCACTTCGCCGTTCGCATTCGGCATTAAATTGTAGGTCCCTTCCATTCATGTACAAATATAACATTCACAACATGAGTGGATACGGAAAGCTCGGCCTAGGTCCTCCATGGGCTGTTGTGCCATTAAAAGTCCATGCATACGAACTAGTACAAAGACTAGTACAATGTAATGTTAGGCATGACCAGTTTGATGTATTAAACGTCGTTCTTGTAAAAGTTCGTTTTATCGCTAAGTTGGCACCACTGTCCTCTATCCTGACCTGTAGTTTGAGCGATACCTGTTATTTAGTTTGTTTACAGTGTTCGATTTTGTCAGTTCACATCAAGTGTGTTTTGCGATTTTTACAAAGAATAAAAAATAATATCGAACAAAAATTTGTCTAAAATTTTGTATTGCAAATGGATTTTTGTGTTTCGAATCGCTGGAAATGTTACAGAGAACGCTTTTACAGTAAATCGACTTAATCGAAACCACGTGTAAATGAGTGGTACTGTGCATTCACAAGCGGTCGGAAAAACCACGTCAAAGTCGATCAAAAGTCAAAATAATGTTGACTGTTTTTTTTGATTATCACGGTGTTGGGTCTTGTGCACTCTGGACTATTACCAAAAGATCAGGCGATAAGTAAAGAATATTATCTGGGCGTCATGCGTATGAGAGAGCAAATTTGTCGAAAAATTCCATGTTATCATTGTCAATGAATTTCTGGCCAAAAATTCAACAAATATCATCGAATATCCAACGTATGCACCTGCTGACTTTTTTCTCTTTCTTACTTACTAAGCTTTTTCTCTTTCTACAACTCAAATAACCACTTCGAGGAACCCGTCGATAGAAAATAGAACAGAGAACTCACAGCGAAAACTGATTTTGTTCGTATAAGTGAATTATTTCGCAAGGGGACTACTTTTAAGGCGACACAATAAATATGAATCAATAATAAATATATTTTTTAGATTTTTAGATTTTAAGGCGACACAATAAATATGAATCAATAATAAATATATTTTTTAGATTCTTAGATTTTTGACCGAATGTATATTCTTTTTGGAAAAAAAATTATAATTAATAACACGGCCACAAAAAATTTAACATACTACTCGATTGATGTGATTGACATACCAGCGTAAGCACAACCAATAGTTGAAGCAGCGAACAGAAGTTTAGCTTTTCTCGCTACTTTACACTACATATTGCTTTTAAAACGATCGTACGAGCAATGCTCATGTACATAGATCGCATAATACTTAAGACTTTTGCTCTATAATACAAGGTCACTGGTTCGAGCCCAGTAAACTTCCCAAAATTTAATATGAAATTTATTTATTGAAAAAAAAAAAAGAAATAAATAAAAAACAAAATAACTAAATAAAACATTTGTAGTGTTTTCTTGTGATCCCCGCGGTCTAGTATAAAACTAGTTTAAGACCAGACCGGTTGGTTACAGGTATGAGATTGACACATACACAAGCAAACTCACACTAATTACACATGGCTGTATGTACATATGTACATATATATTAATGATGATATATGTATGCTTTTCTTTTTACATAATAGTGACAGACGTAAACGACAATGCCTAAAATTAAGAAACTAATGCACTCGTCGTGCATAAGTAGATTGATTTTCTTTTCACTTTTACTTCTGGTCGTTTTTATTTTTGTTTGCCCAAAAACAACTGCCATCAAAAAATAATTAGCAAAAATTAAATATTCATATCTCAGATAATGAATGATGATGAGATTTCAGTTGTAACAGCGTGTTGTACTACTGTGGGCAAAAAGTAGTAAGACTTTGTTCGTCCCCTTCGTCCCCTTCAAAGTAATCCCCCCCGGCCCCAATACACTTGTGCCAACGTTTTTTCCAATTCTCGAAACAGTTGTTAAAGTCAATTTCCGGAATAGCCTTCAATGCGCTTAGCGATTCATGTTTAATGTCTTCAATTGACTCAAAACGGTGTCCACGAAGCGGTTTTTTGAGTTTAGAAAATAGCCAAAAGTCACACGGTGCTAAGTCAGGCGAATAGGGTGGTAGGGTGGTTGCGGAACGATATCAGTCGAATTTTTGGCAAAATGGTCTCGTAAAACCAATGCAGTGATTTTGGAACCAATCGTGCATTCACTCTTCTTAGGCCCAAATGATGTTTTAAAATGGTTTTCACTGACCATCCTTCCGATATTCCAACAATGCCAGTAAGGTAGGTCTCTGACTGTTAATCGTCGATTCTCGAGCACCAATTCCTTGATTTTATTTACGTGTTGATCATCAGTTGATGTTGATGGCCGTCCTGGACGTGGTTCGTCGTCAACGCGTTCTCGACCATCTTTGAACAATTTGTACCAATCAAAAACACTTGCTCGCGACATACAATCATCACCGAAGGCCTTTTGCAACATTCTGAACGTTTCGGCACCAGAAATTTGTTTCCACACACAAAATTTAATGGAACTTCTTTGTTGAATAATTTCACTCATTGTGAAAATCGCCGAATACATTTTTTGTACTTCAAAAAGACAAGCGTATACTAAACACTAATGATTATTTTGATGTGACATTTGGCACAGATATCACCGACACAGATACCAACCTTAAAAAAATAATATTTTGATGAATGGGTTTCCGCGCGAAGTTTAAATTAAAAAGTCTTACTAACTTTTGCCCACAGTAGTATGTGAAAATGTTGCACATGTTGTGTGGAGCACGATGATAAATATTTTCTTTATGCTTTTTCTTTTAATTTAAATATGACATACATATGATCCTTTATTATTATGTATTTCCTCTAGGAGCTATGAAAAACTAGTAAAAAATGTTTATGCCATTAAAATTCAGAAGTAAACGCTCCATGAAAGGTACTCAGAAAGTGTTAGCTTGTGTATACGCATACTTCAAAACGGCTCAAAAACTTACCGTATCGGTTTATGGTTCACAGACCTTTGTACGCCTATTTAGCTTCTAATTTTATTTGGTTCACATTCGGTTTCAATCTGTGATTCAAAATACATTTTTGCAATATTAAAGGAGCATCCTACAACAGTATGCAACATAAATTCATTTCATTTCGTTTATTAACCTCTTCTTTTCGACAAGCTTTCAACTCTTACGTATAGGCGAAACAAGTACTTTAACAAATCCTCTCAGTAAATATATATGTACTCGTACGTATCCTTTAATGTACATTTTTTGTACTTGTATATATGCCATATTGTGTGGAATTGTAATTTCCGCTACTCGTTCATAACTTAGATTCACATGCGCCTATATGTATGCTTTACATATGAATGTGTGAAAATATTCGTCTGCCTGTAATATCTTTTTTGTTGAATTGAAATAGTATATGGCATATGTAGGTAGAAAAGTATGTAAAATAACATATCTATGCTGTCAACTTTACACACAAACACATATACTTGTATACTTATACAGTCCAGCCCAGCGAGGATATGCATATGCGTGGTATGTATGGTATATGTACTCTCACATCGAACTTCCTAACTTCTTCTTTTTACGTATGTCTAATAATACATACCTTGTTTCTATCGAATACAGGAAATCATACTTAACAATTTTGCCAGAGGCTTAGATTTCTCTCTCAAGCTTTCTTCTTCTACCTAGGCTTTTGCTATTTTGCAGGTTTCATTCAAGAGACGATCTACAGATCTCAATTGGCTATTATTAGAAAAGATATAGAGCACTGCTAACCTAGATGATCTTTCGTGCAGCCAGATAGGGACAGAAGAAGGGTTCAGAGATTGTGTAGAGCACTTACTTACTTACTTACATAACTGGCAGTACAACCGATAATCGGTCTTGGCCGCCTCTATAAAGCTTCGCCAGTTGCCTCTGCTATGCGCGCGCTGGCGTCAGTTGATAAGGCCAAGTGCAGTCAGGTTGCCCTACACCTGGTCTTTCCAACGGAGATTAGGACGTCCCCTTCTGCGTGTCGTGTTCCTCCACCGTGGTTCGAATAAAACACCCTTCTAGCCGGAGCCTTTTCTTCCATTCGCTCAACATGACACAGCCAGTGAAGCCGCTGGAGTTTTATACGCTTAACTATGTCAGCGTCGGAGTACAGCTCATACATCTCATCGTTCCATCTTATTCGATACACGTCATCCACGCATACTGGACCGTAGATCTTACGGAGTATCTTCCTCTCGAACGCTCCTAACAGTCTCTCATCATTGATGGTCAATGTCCACGTCTCTGCGCCATACATTAGGACGGGAAGGATGAGGGCCTTATAGAGCGTTATTTTCGTCGGTCGAGAGAGGACTCTACTTCTCAATTGCCTACTGAGCCCGTAGTAACACCTGTTGGCAAGAGTTAGTCTCCGCTTGATCTTAAGGCTGACATGTCATGTTAGTAGAGCAACGAGGTCATAAACTTACAGTTTAACAGCGGTTCTGAACAGCGGCGTGTACTTCTACAATTTCTTATAATTCTCATTCACTTTAAATTGGTAGAAATAATTATAGAAAGTTTATGGGAATAACCACCAAAACCTTGAGGAAAATCGAACTGCCAACCTTCCCGATGAAAGTCTACCGAGGTTTGTCATCTGTCTTTGTTAATTAATCATTTACAATTCATTTCCATTCGATAATTTAGTTGGTGCTTACTTGCCAGTAGTTCATAGTAAGTCTCTTTACGCTTAGTTAATGAACACTTGCAGTTTGTGATTCATTCTTCAACCAAGTTTCTCAATTGTGCAACAAACATATTAAAGTTGTACTTTTTAACTAATGTAGTCTATCAAGCCTTCATTGAAACTTCTTTGAAGAACTTTCATTATTTAACATATATTGTTAGAATATTTTCGGGATGACGATTGATTTATTTAAGTCTGTTCGCAATTTAAACCAAAGCAGGCCAAAGTAATTTTCCCCGATTTCATATTCACATTCAATGTAAATTCAGAACCGAACTCAATTGATAAAAATATTATTATGATATCTTTTAAAAAAAATCCGCCCCATGCAAAAACTTACAGATGAATAGAGAATGTGTTGCATACTTTCCAGCTTATTCTAAACAAGTTTCATAATACATTTACAAATTTCAAATTCAGTGATTAACTTATTAGGTTTAAATAATATTTATTTTAAAACATTTTTCAACAATATGTGTACTCGTAGAGTATCGTCAAGATAACTCACGCTTTATTTATATCCCAGTGGGTGTACAGGCATATGCTGGCTGGTTTTTGTTAACAAGTTGAACTGTCATTTTACAGGAAACTCATATACAAATATTCATATATAGTGCATGCATACATATGCGTGCATGTATGTATGCATGTACGAAGCATAAAAGAATTGAATATAATTGTATGCACACTTTCATGCATATACATACATATCATGTACATGCATCAGTAGTCTTCTTTATTTGCATTCAAATAAATATAACTCGTACCTAAAAGTATACTATACTGGCAAACAAATAATATTGGCCGTATAAAACTTTGTATGCTTATTAGAGTGGATCGCTTTTGCAGTTCTACAGTGTACATGGATTTTTAAAAATATGGATGGATGATGGATGGATGAGAAGAAGGCCGAGAACCTGACTTACGAGTGCAGGACAGTTCCTCAAGCACTCAGGCTATGTAGTCCATTGTACTTAAGGCCTAGGAAAAGAAGAAGGGGTGACGGCAAGTAAGTGGTTAGAGAAAAAAAGGGAAAAAGTTGAAAAGGGGGTTATAGGGGGACTACGTTATCTTCCGCAAATTTTCCGGATTCTCTCACAAATCTCAGAAGATCGCAGAAGGGGAAGGAGTGAACTTTGTCCATTCCTGTTACATCGAAACAAACAATGGGCCATCTCGTTTTGGCAAAGCCGGGACATGTGCAGAGAAAATGCTCTATGCTGTCTACATCCTAAAGACAAGATGTGCAGGTTGGGTCCTCAGTGATGTCGATTGTGGTCATATGTTGGCCCCATGGATTATGTCCTGTGATGAGTTCCACCTCCCGGCGCAGGTCCTTCCTTCCTAATTTAAGAAGGAATTCGCTGCCTTCCTGTTTGGACAAATCACAAAACACTTATCCGTTTTACAGATGTCCAGATGGACTAATTAAAAGAAATTTGGCATAATCTTAAATTCCACTCCCTCTTCCATTCCAGTTATAAAAATTTTTTAAAATATTATTAGCTTTTTCGACATATATTCATTGTTGTTATTCTGTCTATGGCAAACCTAATGTTCATTACTTTACTTACTTTTCATGGCACAACAGCCCATGGAGGGCCTAGGCCGAACTTTTCGCATTCACTCATGTTGTGCGTGTTATATTTGTACATGAATGGAAGGGACCTACAGTTTAATGCCGAATCCGAACGGCGAAGTGAAAAGCTTTTCATAGCAATTTTTACTCTTGTAAGTTTGCCATTGCCTGCCAAGAGGTGGTGCTGTGTAGAAAAATTATTTTTTCTACTTTTTGATTTTGCCTGTGCCGAGATTCGAACCCCGGACACTCTCCGCAGTATTCCAACACACTACCACTACACCACAGCGACCACCATGTTCATTAAACCTGTTTAAAAAACGGGGTTACTTTGTGTTTGTAGAATACTTTTAGGCGTATATTTATTTATTTTATTTTGTATTCATCTATTTATTCTCTGCTGAATTGACGTCAACGTCTAAGCTCAGCGCTATGGATGGGGAAATTACCGATGTTTATCGATAGTTTTGCAAAAGCATCGATAGTTGTTTACCGATTTTACCCAGCTCTAATAAATAGATGAAAAAACATAAAATAATACTGATTACCAACTATTTCACAGAGAAGAATAGTATAAGTTCTTTTTTGTAATACAATGTGTTTGTGGTAATTTGAAATTCGAACACAGAACTATCAACACTGACTGCTTCAGATCTACCTGAAAGACGGGATCTGACTATTTTTATTACATTAAGTACATAAAGTATGGTCAACCGTGTCAAAAGCCTTTGAGTGGTCAAAAAGAATAAGAGTAGAGTTACGTGATTACTATCAAGTCGAGAGCAAATGTCTTTGGTAACATCTAGTAAGGCAGTGGTGCAACTTCTGTTGATTAGATCTAAAGCCAGATTGCCGTTCAGATATCAGCTAATGCATATGCATTCTATGTTCCACGATTTTACATAGATTCAAAAAAATAACTATAGGTCTGAGATCATCATTATACATACATATTTGTGTACCGGCAACATTTGGGCGGCTTTTCAACAGTGAGCGAAAACAGAAGTAGTAGTTAAGAACATGTAGTAGGTACGGAAGGATTTTCGATAGCAAGCAATTGCAAAACCAGATTTGATTTTGATCTTTGATATGTATCCAGGTTTGCTTAGAAACAACGACTTTACTTGAACTTTGTTCATACTAACTAGTTTCGTAGTTTCTGATGCAGTTGGTAGTACAACTCCTGAGCGCTTTAAAATTGTATAATTTGTTGAATAATATCGTCATTGATCCAAAGACTACTTTTGTTACTCGTACTTGACGGTTCAAATTAAGCGGTACAAATTGACTAAATGGTATATTATTTTTATTTTGGATAAAGTTAGTTGGTTTATTGATACTAAACTAGTAGGTTCTACGTAGTAGCTTTGTTAAGTAAGTTCAAATTAATTCTTTTAAAATCATGGTACAAAAAATATTGAACAATTAGAACGAGCTGAAAATCTTATATAAGATAAATTACAGATTAGTAGAAAAGTATATTGGTCGCTGTGGCGTAGTGGTAGTGCGTTGGACTGCTACGCAGATTGTCCGGGGTTCGAATCTCGGCACAGGCAAAATCAAAAAATCAAAAAGTAGAAAAAATAATTTTTCTACACGGCACCACCTCTTGGCAGGCAATGGCAAACCTACAAGAGTAAAAATTGCTATGAAAAGCTTTTCACTTCGCCGTTCGGATTCGGCATTAAACTGTAGGTCCCTTCCATTCATGTACAAATATAACACGCACAACATGAGTGGATGCGAAAAGCTCGGCCTAGGCCCTCCATGGGCTGTTGTGCCATTAAAAGTAAAGTAAAGAAAAGTATTTTATGTGCATAATTTACAACAAAAAAAACAATCTTATTACACATTATTTTCCAAAGAATTCTGTTAAAAACACAAATTTAAAATTTTCAATTGCTCCTTCTTTAAACTTGAGCTTAGTTAAAACGTCATTCCAGCGTTTGTCATAAATTTTTACCAATATGCGAGGCATTACTTCTCATACAAAAACTTGAAAAATTTTGGTTAAACTGGAAAAGAATCGGAGGGAAAAGCTTGGTAAAAATAGGGTGATGCTCAAGTAATTGTTTGTAGTTAACCATCCCTTTTCGAAGAACCATGAACACAGTGTGGATAATAAGTTTCCTTGTAAAGTATTCCACTCTAATGTATACATATAACGCGCTTATTTAAGTGGAACAAGCACAGATAAATTCATAGAAAAGAGTATACGGAAAGTGTATATGGTATATGTGTGCATATGTAAAACAAAAGACTGTTGCATATGCATAGGCGCATCGGATGACGACGGCATTTTATTGTAAGCAGCAACAAAGCAACAAAGTAGGCTGAAAGGAAATTGAAATGTAGCATGTAAAATATGAAAGGAAAAAAGTAGAAGAAATAAGTTCAGTAGTGTCAAATTTTGTTTGAAAATTCCAAATGAAAAGAAGCATCAGCTACAAGATACTATCATATATACATACATACATACATATATAAAATACATGTAATTATAATTTGTTATACATATGTGCTAATATGATAGCATTTGAAATCATTTTTGCTTTCTCGTTACTTTTTACATGGTGCATAGATATTTCATTGAATATGTATGTACATAAAATTTTTAACTTGAGTTGCATTCAGCATTGAGTGCATTGGAGTTTATTATCTGATGCGCAGTCAATATTTGATGACAGTTCGTCGTTCATTCTAATGAATGAAATCATGTCAACAATATAACAATTATATATGCACTAGTAAGCATATTTCAAGTTGCATTTACGTACAGTGAAACGGAAATGAAAGTCTAAAACAGAAACAAACGAACAAAAAAAATAAGTTATTTACATAAACAAAATGAAGCGGAAATATTATTTAGTTAGTAAAACAATACAATAGTAATATACGGAAAGAGAAGCATTCATTTACCACTTTGTTATGTATGGAAATGCGCCTTAAAGTATGCAATTGAAAATTGCAGAAAGAGAAATAAATAATGAAACTTTAGTAGTCACGTTGAAAAGGAAAAGCATACTTCTGCTCGATTTTACACATAGTCAAGAGAAGCTCGATTAAAAGTTTCTCTACAGTATTAGCTTCGGTACAAATAGACAATAAAAATGGGACTTACAACCGAAAAAAAATTACTTGAAGGTATGTGTTAAAAAACTCAGATATTCATATAATATTTCAGTAGAATAAAGCACCCAATTGATATGGTACTGATATTACTATTTCTATTTTGTTAAGTATAAAATCTAAGATCTTGCAAACTAACCTTTTCACGCAGCATATCGCGTATACGGCCAGCTTGATTTTTTGATCGATGCAATTCCAATTGTAGCTCCAGACAGCGTTCTTGCCAGTTAATCTGAAACGAAATTATACACAAAAAACGGTATTATAAATCCGGCAAGCTGGAAGCTTACAGCTTTTCAGCTGTATCGCGATTATATGGTAAACGTGTTAAAAGTTTTTCTCAAACTCACCTCCGGTACTGCCTGTGCATAGTTATTGACTTGATGTACATCCAAATGATCGGTGAGCGTGGAAAAATGTGGCCACGGCGCATCTGTATCGAGAGCAGCTAACACCGGATTGATAACGGTAGCACTGCTAGAAACCGCAGTCGCGCCTTTTGTTTTCTCAGCAGCAGCAGCAGCTGTAACAGTGGTAGCAATTGCATTGGAAGAAGTTGTGGCTCCTGTTCCAACCGCAGCCGCAATCAGTAAAGTCACATTAGGTTTCGCAGGTATGGGAGGTGGGCGCTGAGTGCGGCGTGGCATTAAGCGTGGACTATTTGGAGTTGATTGCGATGACGTGGAAGCAGCAGCAGCAGCAGCAGCAGCAGTGGCAGCGGCAGCCACATGAGAACGCATGTGTGCCGCCATATTTTCACCGGCATGTGAGCGTGTCAGCGGTATGTTGCCGCTGAATGAAGTGGCACGTTTGGTAAGTAGCGGCGAAGCATTCAGCGATTGTGAGGCATACATATGTGGTAAGGATTGTTGTTGTTGGTGCGATAAACAATATTGCTGCTGCTGCTGTTGTTGTTGTTGTTGTTGTTGCTGCTGCTGCTGATAGTAATGCTGCTGCTGCAAGTGATGCTGTTGAGTATGGAAAAGATGATGATGATGATGATACGATTGCGCTGATGTTTGCGACGATGCCGATGGAAATGTGTGTAGATAGGTGGTGCCACCATCTTGAGGCCGTAAAAAATAGTTATGTCCATGATTCCAATGATGTTGTTGTTGATAAAATTGTTGCGCTGATGTTGCTGTTGCCGCTGCAGTGGCGGAGGTGCTGCTATTGCTACTGCCACCACCACCGCCGCCACCACCACCTCCACTTGAGGCTGGTGTAGCACGCCCTGAGTTAACTGGTGATGGTGATGATGATGCGGAACGCCTTTGTTGCTGTTGTTGCTGTAAATTTGTTAGCGTATCGAATATTTGCGATAAGCGTCCCGAAGGCACTTCGTCGGACATTGAGGAGTTTGTGTTTACAGTCAAAATTTTATGTTAAGGTATTTTTAGCTGAAAGGTCAAATTAAACAATAATTTAAAATTTAACAAAAAAAAATTAAATTTAGAATATGTGTGTACATAAATAATTCATTAAAGTTCTTTGCTTAAATAACATGAATATGTGTATTCAGATGTCATCAGAGTAAAATTTTCTCACGATGCAAGTGGACAAGTGAGTGATGTAGCTCGCTTCAAAGGAGTTGATTGAAGAGAATATAAAAATTGTATCTCATAAAATACTCTAGTTGGTAGTTTCTTTATGTTTTATTAAATTAAAAAGCCTGCTGCCTTAAGGCATAATTATGCATACGTAACGTAACATTTTTGCCACCTGTCACGTATCGTTCAAGTGATTAACGGAATCGTAACGCAGCGTAGAGTTCTATCTTCTTCTGCTTACGTCGCTCTACGTTGCTTGGAGCCTTTATTGTTTTAAATTAAATTTTGATCACATTAACAGGTACATCCTCTCAATATGCGCAGAACAGTAAGAGGCAGCGTATGTAATATATATAGTACATACATACATACATATGCCACCTTCCACCGTAATGCTTAACGATAGTTTCGGAAGGGATAATCGTATGGACTGACTACGGTCTTCAATGCTTTCCATCTCATTGAATTCAAGAAAAGTCAAGAAGCTCAAAAACCTTAATCTGACATCGCTGATACAAATGCCACAACGATAGAAATTACTTTCATATGAACATAGGTCCCTAATATTTATTCTTCGATTGTAACCCGAAAAAAATGAATATCTCTTTAGGTTCGCTAATGAACCACACAACATACGCATAAAATTTAATGGTTTTCCAACTACTTACTACTACTACTACTACTACGTTTTCTTGCATATTCATTTTGGCATTATGCACAAGTCTGCCACATGCCACTTGCTATGCATGCAGCGTCACTGATACTGTACGCTTCTGAGCTACCCATTATTACTGTGCTACCTATGTGTAATATGCGATTTGATATATCCGGTGGATTGCATGCATGTTGTGCATACGCAAATCTCATGTCGTAGTTATGTATGAGCAAAAAGAGTAGAGGAACTTCGGGTATTGTGGTATTGAAGGATAATGCGGTAAAGGGTCCTATCTCTGGTTGCAATAAGTTCGTGCCGATGCCATGTATCACAAATGCACAAGGTATTTGAGAAATCCAGGATTGTGCTTCACCCAAAACTCGTGACTTGTAAATTATTGTAATTTTTAAAAGTAAAAGTCGGTTTTTGCATAGTTTTGCTTTGAATGCGGAAAAAATTAAAGTACAATTTTACAGAATAAGTGATAAATTGTGTAAATCTTCAATATTCGCCATTTTTTATGTTTTTGGTCCGAGTGAAACAAATCGGCTTTTGTGCTACACTTGGTATAAAGTGGTATTAAGTATATCACCAATACCAATATTTATGAGTCTTCAGGATTTGAATAAAGGCATATTTTGAAAGAAAGCTGATAAATAAGAATGTAATATTACAATAATGAACTAAAAATCATTATAAAATGAATTTAAAAAATTTCTGTATGTATTTTTTGTTTGTATTCTGGAAATTAATCAAAGTTCACGAAAGTGTTTATTTCTTGTGTTGGTTAATCCAACAATTTGTTTTCTGCACGAGAAACACATTTTTGACTATGAGGAACCATATCTTATTCCGAAATGATCGTCTGATCAGCCTCTTCTTTATACCTTGTACTTATTCTCTCTATGGCAAACCTACCGATCATTAAGCCTGTCTAATATACTAGATATACAGAAAGAAGTTGAACAAATTCCTATTTCTGAGTGGGGGAAACGAAAAACATTTTCGGATACAATCAAAGCCATGCCGATCATTGATCAAATCTTTTGGTGCCATATTTAACTACGGTTCTGTACCCCATTATCCTTGCTTTTGTAAGGTTTTTTGGGTTTTGTAAGATTTTTTCTTCGCCAATCAACTCGCACTCCTCCTATCACAAAACATACCTCAACTTGATGATATATGCGCGCAATAGATGCACATTTCCCGCTCTATGCGTACGGTAAAGTGCTAGGCTACCACCGTCGGCGGAGAAATATGTGGTAGCGAGCTGCTAATGAGCGATACAGCGAGTTGAGGAAGAAGGAGAAACGTCTCTATAGGCGCAATAAAAGAGAAGCAGAAAGACTTGAGTTTAATAATATCGAAATGTTACGGGCCAGACCCGAAAATTCTTCGAAAGAATAAGACACCTGACCAATGGTTTGAAGCCCAAGGCCTCTTCCTGCAAGGACGAAGACGGAAATGAGACGGTATTATGAGATTATGCAGGGAGCACTTTTCACACCTGCTTAATGACGATAACGGTAGTAATCCAGCCACTGGGGAATCTGCTCCGGTAACGCCAATCGCTGACGGAATTGGTGTATCGCCGCTCGACTATGAGGAGGTCTTAAAAGCAATCGCTCGGCTTAAAAACAATAAGGCGAAGAGCTCACAAAACGCATGCACGAGCTTCTATGCTGAATATAGTCAGATGGAAGCATGCCAAGTGATTGGAACATCAGCGTACTCTGCCCAATCTATAAGAAAGGTGATTCCACGATCTGCGCCAATAACCGTGGGATAAGCCTTCTTAATATCGTATATAAGGTTCCAATGAGCGTGCTATGCGAAAGACTGAAGCCCATCGTCAACAAACTGATTGGACGTTATCAGTGTGGCTTTAGGCCTGGTAAATCCACCATCGACCGAGAAAAACAGATCGAGTGTCATGCTGCTAGCATACGCTGATTATATTGACATCATTGGTACCAACGTAAGAGCAGTCAGTGCTGCAATCTCCAACCTGGAAAAGGAGTCTCGTCTAGTGATGAACGAGTACAAAACGAAATACCTTGTGTCAATAAACAAGAAAGGTACGGCATCTTAAGCAAATGTCCGCTTAAGATCAAGCAGAGATTAACTCTTGCCAGCAGGAGTTACTACGGGTTCAGTAGGCAATTGAGAAGCATAGCCCTCCCTCGATCGACGAAAATAAATTCTATAAATTTCATTCCGTCCTAATGTTTGGCACTGAGACCAATGATGAGAGGCTGTTAGGAGCGTTCGAGAGGAAGATGCTTACTTTACTTTACTTTTAATGGCACAACAGCCCATGGAGGGCCTAGGCCGAGCTTTTCGCATCCACTCATGTTGTGCGTGTTATATTTGTACATGAATGGAAGGGACCTACAGTTTAATGCCAAATCCGAACGGCGAAGTGAAAAGCTTTTCATAGCAATTTTTACTCTTGTAGGTTTGCCATTTCCTGCCAAAAAGTGGTGCTGTGTAGAAAAAATATTTTTTCAACTTTTTTTTTTTTTTTGATTTTGCCTGTGCCGAGTTTTGAACCCCGGACACTCTGCATAGCAGTCCAACGCATTACCACTACGCCACAGTGACCACCGAGAGGAAGATGCTCCGTAAGATATATCGTGTATCGAATAAGATTGCAGAATCAACTGTATGAGAGCTGTACGCCGACACTTAGTCAAGCATATACAAATTCACAGGCTTCGCTGGCTGGGTCATGTTGAACGAATGGAAGAAGGCGCTTCAGCGAGAAAGGTGTTATATTAGAGCCACAGTGGAGGAACACGCAGAAGAGGTCGTCCTAATCTCCGTTGCAAAGTATCCTGTAGCCAATGCTTCACCAATGAAAAATAACAATGACAGCAATAAACTCAAAAATAAAAACACTATACCACAATACCCGAAGTTCGTCTACTCGTACTTAGAGTATGTGTAGTAAATCGAATTTAATAGAGAAACTCACTTGAAGCTTATGGAAAAGTCGGGAAAAATAATTACGCTATCAATATTCAATGTAAGTAACTATTTGTTTATAAAAAATTTAATAGATTTTAAAAGAAAATTAAAATATGTCTGTCATGTGTTTTCGCAGTGAAGCGAATCACGATAATAACTAATCGGTCATTAGTAGAAACTACTTGCAAATTTTATCAATCATTAAATTATTCTAATTCAAAAAACTGACAATGGACACATTCTATGTACCTATATTAAAACATAATGAAAATATGAAGTCAATAAAATTTAAAAACACAATATTATAACCATGAACTCTGATCAATTGTCACGCTCTCATCCACACATATAAACTACAATAACAACAACAGCAACAACAACCACTGCTCGGTAACTAAATTGACATTCCCATTCAAAGAAAATCATGCATAAATATTGTAGCTCTGAATAAATAATACAACTAACTTGTATGAAAGTACTCGTAAGTAGAGGATTTTGTGTACCCAGCGGGAAAAAAAACATTCCTGTGGGGCATTTTGAATGGTTATACATAAGTTTTAAAAATCATTCTACATCGTAGGTATATTATATAAACTTGGGTTAGGTAAGGTAGGAGCCACGCATAGACCTCTTAGGACCTTAGCGATACCAGGCAAAAGTACCATAGGAATTTAGTACTTTTAGGGAAGGTACACATCATTGTAAATGCGAACGTAGTTAGGGAACCTTAGAACAGAATTAACGCCCAGTTTAGCGACCTCATACAGATGTTCCAACTGTGGAACAACAAAGTATCTTAATCGGGGCCAGCGAACGTGGAACAGAAACAAAAGTTATGCTCCAGAGTTTCCTTTGCATCCTATTACATACGCTTTCTGCACCCTTCAGTATTATAGATAATTTTAAGTACCTGATAACCGTGTGTTGTCAATGTACAGAGGCCAAATAGTACGCCAACCATTGTTCCGCAGTCCTCACTATTAAACGATATAAAAGATATTGTGTAGCTCATGCTGAAAGGGTCACACATGACATTAGCTATTTTGCTAATCTATATATAATTTTCCACTTAGCTTTCACCTTCGTCCAGAAGTGTGTTTCCCGGTGTTACTATTAACTAAAGAGGCATCAATGATTTAGTCCCCCGGCAGCTTGGTCCCCTTTTTTTCGCGATTGTGTCTACAGTCTCTTTTCTCTCTATACTTTTGTGACCTGGTACCCATCAGATACATATTGTACGCTTGGTAGCCAGTTTTTTCTTTGCTGCCCTGCACTGAATAATATATTCGTTTGATGACCAATGTTATATTAACGCCTTTATAGCTGCTTGACTATCTAGTAATTATGTAGATATTTATTATATAGTTGATCGTGTCATTAATACATGCAACCTAGCGACAAATACTTCTGTCGGAAATATCCAGCAACAATCAGGAAGCCAGAAGAACCTTCTGATATTTAAATCAGCACATTAGATGCCACCACCTAGCCCCACAACAATTTTTGAGTCATCCGTCAAGATGTTGAAGTATTTGGGTTATACTTAGTTCCATGCGTTTGGGCCAGCTTTAAATGCCTTTGCCAACAGGAAGGTAGCTTTCCATGCCTATTTTATCTTTTTTTCAGACCTCACCAACGGGATCGCATAGTCCGAACCGAATGTGTTGCGACTAATTCAATTATGTCCGAAGGATCTATGGTATGGCATAGTTGATCTGTGACTCATAACCTAACGCAGATTTTGCTGCCCGATTTTCTGCGAAGATATCAATTTAAGGCTGAATATAGATATACACTTGGACTATATTAGGGTTTTTGGTTTTCGTGCGCTGTTTTGTTGTTTAAAGATCATAAAATCTGCTTTTCTTATTTTTGGTTTGATTTCCAATCTGAATTTTGGGCTCAATTTTATTCTAAGAGGGTCCGAATTTTAATTATATTTTTTGTCTTATTCAGTCTGAATTTGAGTTTCTTTTAGTATGTGTGTTTTTGATCATAATTTTGAACTGAATTTATGTAGTCGCCCTTGATTGCAATCTATATTCCGGTTTGATGTTTTGTCTGGAATCGGTGTAAATATTGATTTGATTTTTTATCTGTGTTTGTTTCGCATTCTGATCTGAAATTTGGTGTGTCTTTTGGTTTATTAGTACATATATGATTTGTGGTGTAAATATTAAACTGATTTTTGAACCGGTTTTTTGAAAATTTAATCGAAACCAAAAATAAATTACAAATCTTCTTCGCATACCGATTCTTTTAAAAATGCCTAAGCGTCTTATAGACTTATTGAAAATAATCTGTAAACTAGCACTAAGATGATGATTTACTCACTTTTCTATTTCATTAAAATTATTAAATGCCCACTTTCTCTAACGTTCTTCACGCTGGGGTATGAAATTAAACGGGTGTACATTTATGTCACGTCTAGCGCACAATGTATTAATATAGTGTCACAAACACACTCACACTCACTCATACTCGTACACTCGCAAAACTGCAATAATTGACGATAGTGCGTTTTCTGTACGAGTCGCGTGAGTGTGCGACTGTACATAATTCGCGAGTAGTGTCATATAGATAAAGAAAAGATATTCTAATTAAAATGCACAGCACATGTTCATATGTATGTATATAAAGGGTGATTTTTAAGAGCTTGATTTTTGAAAATCAAAAAACTCAGAAATTTTACAAAAATGAATGAAATTTTGAATGAACAATGGTCCAATTTTGGTACACTTTTTCACAAATTTCGGCCGGAATCTCACCAATGACGCGTTCAATGTTGGCTTCCAAAGCAGCAATCGTGTTTGGCAAGAGACTTAAACATAGCCAACGAGACTTAAATAGGCAACGGGGTCAAATCACACGATCTTGGTGGCCAATTGACTGCACCAAAACGTGAGATTACTTAATTGCTCACAAAATTCGCCTCTCAATTGATGCACGGTTTCGCGTGCAGTGTGCCATGTGGCACCGTCCTGTTGGCACCACATGTCGGCCAAGTCCAATTCTTGCATTTTCGTTAAAAAAAAAGCGTGTTATCAGCGAACGGTATCTTTGTCCACTGACCGTAACGTTGCGGCCTTCATCGTCTATGAAGAAGTACAGCCCAATGATGCCGCTTGCCCATAAACCACACCAAATAGTGCATTTTTCGGGATGCATTGGTAGCTGCTGAATTGCCTCTGGCTGGTCTTCACTCCAAATACGGCAATTCTGCTTATTCACGTATCCATTGAGCCTCGTCGCTAAAGACAATTTTGCTTGCAAAACACATTTTTCACAGAGCACGCATTTTGATAATAAATTTCAATTATTTTCAAACGTTGTTCAGGCGTGTTTATGATGAAATGGCAAACCAAACTGAGCATTTTTTACTTTGACGCATGTCAAAAATCATGCGTAAACTGTACGAAATATTAACGTCGAAAACTAAGTATCAAAAAAATCACCCTTTATATTTTACAAGAATACAAAAATATCAAAAACATAAAAATTTATGGAGAATAAAAACACCACAGGAAGACAAGAAGAAGAATACAAATAACGAAAACAACAAAATGAGTAGAAAAAAAAACACAACCTAAAGTGTAAAAAAGTCGCGCGCGATTTAGAATTCGACTAATACGCGATGCGACACGGCTTTCAAGTCATTTGAAATACACATAGTAAAGTACGAGCAGAGGGTAGAGTATAAAGTGTAGGGAGGAAATTGCTGTCGGTTTTAGTATCTTTCATATTACAATATAAAGCCAGTGTGATGCTGTTGTTGTAGTATTCTTGTATTGTTGCTGACGTTGTGAAAGTGTAAAAAAAAAGAAAAGCGTCACATGCAAAATTAAATTATTGACATTTTGCATGTTTATCATAATGTAGATATATTTGTGTGTATATTTACATATATACATGCATTAATACATATACACTCATATAGGTCTGAGTTAATAATAAGGTCTTTGCACTCTGTTTGCTGTTCCTCATATGAGAAAGAAAGTGTAAAATTGATGTGGGGAGCATATATTAGAAATCTATATAAAAGTGATAAGCATATATTTTGAATCAGAAGGATAAAATATGCATACTTATGACTATCTTTGTAACTGATACCTTATTTGTCCTTTCAACTTTAAAGCAATGCAGTTCCTTTATTAATTCATCTCATGAATTAAAATTAAGTAATGCAAAAAACAATAAGTAACTTCAATTTTCCTGGCATCTGTAACGACGCAAACTTTATGGCTGGAGTATGTTCAGCGGTTTCCCGAGTTCGTCACAAACACAGTAGTCTTCCTTGTCTAAGTCGTTGATCATTCTTTGTTGTATACATAAAAACAAAAAATATTCTTCTTTTTCTTTAATGGCACAACAGCTCATGAACGGCCAAGGCAAAACTTTTCGCATCAATTCATGTTGTGTGTGTTATAAAGAGTGATATTTTAAGAGCTTGGTTTTTGATTTAATGTTTATTTGGATTGATAAATCAATTCCTGCCATTTACATTTTAAAGATAATTTCACTTAAATGTTACCCGCGGCTACGCTTCAAGTGGTCCATTCTGAAGGTCCAAATTTTGCACAGTTTTTCACAAATTTCGGCCGGAATCTCAGCAATGACGCGTTCAATGTTGGCTTCCAAAGCAGCAATCGTGTTTGGCTTGTCCCAATAGACTTAACATAGCCCCACAAAAAATAGGCAACGGGGTCAAATCACACGATCTTGGTGGCCAATTGACTGCACCAAAACGTGAGATTACTTAATTGCTCACAAAATTCGCCTCTCAATTGATGCATAGTTTCGCGTGCAGTGTGCCATGTGCCATGTGGCATGTGGCACCGTCCTGTTGGAAACATATGTCGCCCAAGTCCAATTTTTGCATTTTCGTCAAAAAAAAAGCGTGTCATCAGCGAACGGTATCTTTCTCCACTGACCGTAACGTTGCGGCCTTCATCGTCTTTGATGAAGTACGGCCCAATGATGCCGCTTGCCCATAAACCGCACCAAACAGTGAATTTTTCGGGATGCATTGGTAGCTGCTGAATTGCCTCTGGCTAGTCTTCACTTCAAATACGGCAATTCTGCTTATTCACGTATCCCTTGAGCCAAAAATGAGCCTCGTCGCTAAAGACAATTTTGCGTGCAAAACACATTTTTAACAGAGCACGAATTTTGATAGTAAATTTCAATAATTTGCCAACGTTGTTTAGGCGTAAATCTATTCATGACAAACTGAGCATCTTTTACTTTGACACATGCCAAGAATCACGCGTCTACTGTCAGAAAAATAAACTTCAAAAACTAAATAGCAAAAAAATCACCCTTTATTTGTACAATGGAATGAATGGAAGGGACCTACAGTTTTATGCCGCATCCGAACGGAGAAATGAATTTTTGCTCTTGTAGGTTTGCCATTCCCTGCCAAATGCCGTTTAGAAAAATTGAGTTTCTACTTTTTGTTGTTTGTCTGTGCCGAGATTTGAACCCTTGCTTGACTGCGTAGCAGTCTACTACAACTACACCACGGCGACCACAAAAATATACATTTATTACAATTACTTAGTGCGATGTAGTTCCGATGCTGGCCAATGATAGTTGGGATGTTGTACCGATGTAGGCTGATGCTGGCCGTGGATGTTGTGCCAATGCCGGCTGATGACGTATCGATATCGGCCATGGATGTGGTACACATGTGGGTTGTTGATGTGCCGATGTCGATTGTGGATATATGTACTTAGTATCGTTGCGGTCAGGTTGTTGATGCGGATGTGGATATGATACCGATGTGAGCTTTGGATGATCCGATTTCGGCCGTAGATGTAATACAGATGCGGGTTTTGATGTACCGATGTCGATTGTAGATATTGTACCAATGCAGGTTGTTGATGTGCCAATGGTGAACGTATTTCTTATAATGCTAGCTCAGAGAGACACTTCTCCACGATGGCCGGAGATTTGGTTACGTTCTGCTCAGCCGTTCGAACAACCACGGGACCACGTAGACCGGACTGAACGACAGCAAGGAAGCCCGTCCGAGGCTAAGATTTCAACCCTCGTTCACGAGTCTTGTCCAAGTGGAAATACTTATAGCCACTGGCCACAAATACCTGGTATAGTGCCCTGAATATCTGCACTTGAAACTTATTGGCGCTACTTACATATAACAGTGGACAAGTGGTGAAGACAAGAAGCTCATAAAAGTCACAAGGCTAAGAATCCTCCCTCGTACAAAACCTTCGCGTAAACCAAAATAAATAAAAGAAAGGTAAAATTCCTATTGAGACACAGGAAGAAAACTAAATCGTTATGAATTTGTGATATATGTTGATAGTCGTAGAAACTAAGACCGAAAACAGAAGAAATCCTTCTGTGGGATTGGAAGCAATACGAGAACTAACAAGCCAAACTGATGCTTTCCTTCACTTTGGTGTGGCCACGCGTAATTTCATCATGTCAAAACAAACAAAAACCTTATTCAATGAAGATTAAAGAGTAGTTCCTTTACGGAAATAGTATGAGCCTTAGACTTAAAAAGAATTAAAACTGCTTTAGAGACGTTAGTTGGGTGTATGATGATAGTAAAGAAGACGGCGATGTTACATGTATTGTGCGTTAAACCCTATTAGATAACCGGGCGAAGCTTGAGGCTGAACAATTTCTTTGGCAACCGAAAAGGTTCCTTCCCTTTGCTCTAGTTTTAATAACTTTATTATTAAATTGTATACAACATCTTAAAGGATTTGCCTGTATGGATTATTTAAATCATTATTATAGTATGTATGTATAAAACTTAAGTATGCAGCAAACCGATCTGAAGGCATATTACCAAATAGTTAAATAATCCTTTTTATTGGGAAAATTAATTGGATATTTTACATGCAAAATCAATTAAAATTTAAACAAAATACTTTCTTAATGCACTTACACGAAAGCAAGTATCTCCTTGAATATAAATCTTACCTGCCTACTCCAGGAAAATCTGTTTACTTATGGTATATAAAGTCATCTACATACGATGTATAGTAGAAATGTATGCATTTACGCATATACTAATTTCATGCTGCTTGATTACATATCCTTAAGGACTTGAATTCTGTTGTGTGCTGCACTCTAATAAATTTAATTATCCTAACAATACATCAAACATCGCCATGCCAAAGTTTGAATATCTTCGAAATGCAATGGAAAATACAAAATATGCTTAAGTTGCTTCAGCTGCATAGATATTACATAAGTACCGAAATAAAATTTCTTTTCATTAACTTTTCATATTCTCTGTACGGATGAATGGAATTTTGGGTGCGTATGTTGTAATATCCTTTCTTTGGCGTTTTGACATGACACAATATCCTCTTACGTCTATGCACATCCTTTATCTCAAGGAAAGATTGATCAAATTTGTATGCACAAGTAGAAAATATCAAAGGAAATCTGTTAAATTACAAAATGCAGACGTTCACACACATTCAAACTGTATATGCTCATAAGTTTGCATACTTTATGCATTTATTTATTGTATATGTATAGGTGTGCGTTTAAGTGTTTGTTTTAGTCTTTGGAAAAATATTTTTGTGGTGTTGGTTCTGATGATAACACAAAAGTAATTTCCACAAAATTTGATGCTTGTCAATATTTTTGTATTTGAAAAATTTATGACAGTAAAAGCTTAAATATCACAGTTTATAAATCTTGAAAATGTTTATGGACAAAACACACACACACACACATACACAGACATAAATGCACTTGAATTATTTAACTGTTTACTTGAATTTGTGAATGTGTCGAAAGTTTCTTTTCCAAAAAACGTATCGGTTGTCTAGTATTCTCAAGAGATTATCAATAAATATAATCAATATAATCAATAAATGTGGAACCATATACATACAGAGAGGGCATCTTAGCTTTCACTTGGTGAAATATCTTGAGCAAAATGACTTGTTTATTGACCGCCAATACGGTTTCCGTCGAAATCGCTCATCGGCCGATCTCATGGCGATCCTCACCGAGTAATGGTACCATAGTGTCCATGGCTAAGGTGAGAACAAGGCGGTTGCTCTGGATATTTCAAAGGCGTTTGAAAGAGTGTGGCATAAAGCACTACTGTCAAAACTAATTGCGCATGGGGTTGGGAGTAACTTCACAAGATGGATCACGAACTTTCTAAGCGGCCACTCTATCCGTGTTGTGATGGACGGCATTATTTCGGAAGATCTTGCCATTTATGCTGGAGTGCCAAACGGTTCGGTCCTCTCTCTTACCCTTTTTCTTGCCTTCATTAATGACCTTCTGTCATTAACGAAAAATCCCATTAACTCATTTGCAGATGACAGCACCATTTATCATTCATATAACTGTTCAAAACGCCTAAACTCTTTAAAGATTGAGACGAAAAGGCATGTTATGAGTGGCTCACCCAAAAAATATCTCCAGTCAATCTCCGAAATATTACCTATTACCTAGACTACCTAATTCGTCATAGCTTGGAGTTTAATTCGTTCCTATGGGCTGGAGCTTCAAGAACGCAACTGGAGCTCCTAGACCGTATCCAATATCGAGCGATAAAGCTAATAGGAGACAGTAGAGTTTCCAGCTCTATTGACTCCTCGGAACGTCGTCGAAACGTGGCTTGTGTCTCTCTTTTTTATCGTTACTTTCACGGTAGAGGCGCAAGATGCCGCCAGTTCGTGAGTTCACCAGAACTACACGAATAGCAAACGGAACTGACGCCTTCCACGTAAACACGGTGTTCCACCGCTCTACGCCATACAGGGAAAGTTCTTTTTTTTCTGTCGTACCGCGTATTTGGAATAAGGTCCCTTCAAATATTTTCCACGATTATTATGACCGTTTAATATTTCTCCCTTCTTCTGTCTCCCACCTACCAATCTTCCATCCAATCAACACAATGCTCTCCTTCATAGAAAGGTTTTGAACGTATCAAAAAAAAAAAATTTATGTACATATTTTTTTTCTTATTAGGTACCGCAAAACTTGAAATCCAGTGCATATTCCTATCGACTAAAACTACCAACTCTAACTGCGTTTTATTCGCCTCTTTTTCTTATTTGGAAAACAGCAACGAAAGCTACGAAGATAATGCGCATAGTAGCTGTTATGTACAGCTAGCATGTTATTTATCATCTCTGATTCCCATAAAAATCCAACTGTGAACTGTCAATAATGAAGGAAGAGAACAGTGTGGCGAAAAATTATTGTAATATATTTTCTGGTGAGTTCACACATACATGAGTTCATCCAACTGCCAGTGCTATAGAAATGTTTAATTGTGATTAATAATACAACGAAGAAGTGATATATTAAAGCTTGATCGTTTTATTCGCACATGGTTAACTGGTCGCTGTGGTGTAGTGGTAGTGTTTTGGACTGCCACGCAGAGTGTCCGGGGTTCGAATCTCGGTACAGGCAAAATCAAAAAGTAGAAAAAATAATTTGTCTACACGGCACCACCTCTTGGCAGGCAAGAATCCGTTCGGATTCGGCATTAAACTGTAGGTCCCTTCCATTCATGTACAAATATATCACGCACAACATGAGTGGATGCGAAAATCTCGGCCTAGGCCCTCCATGGGCTGTTGTGCCATTAAAAGTAAGTAAGTGGCAGCTTAAAAGGCAGCTTTCCTTTTGCAACCATTCTCCCTGTGGGTCTACCATTAGGTATTACTTCGCGGAGCTGGTTTCACATACTAAGCTTGTTTGGAACCGATACCGTTCTGGCATCAGATAACGAATTTTGATAAGCCATTCTTATTGCAATATTTCGTAACGAACGTTTGTTTCGCGCACGCATTCCGCAATGTAATCGTTTAATTTTTCGCCAGGTTCTCTATAGATTCTCACAAATTCATCTTGTTCTTTCAATGGCCCAATAGTTCATGTAGGGTCTAGGTCAAGCTTTTCTCCGTTATCAGAGTTATATTTGTGTTTGAATGGAAAGAACCAACTGTTTTTTGTTAATTCGAGAAGGCTTGCCATTACCTGTCAGCAATAATAATCTATGAATAATGCCAAGCTTCCTCAAGACTTTCGAAAAACTGATCTTAGCACAAATGATGAAGTATATAAATGAAGTATAAATAATTTACTCACAGAAAATCAATCTGGATTTCGTCCGGGCCACAGTTGTTCAACTGCTATGATGAAAATTATGCGAGATATACTTAAGACCATTCTTTGATGACGGAGAGCTCACACTCCTTACTTTGATAGATTTTTCTAAAACCTTTGATACTGTTAGCCACAATATTCTTCTCCAAAAGCCTAATAAGTACTTTGATTTTAGCAGTAATGCAGTAAAATTCTTTTAGAGCTGTGTAACAAACCGATGGCAGAAAGTTGTTTCAAGAGATAACTATCTTATAATTAATCTGTTCTAAAAATGGTAACTCCATGTGTGCCGTAGGGGTCCATCCTTGGCCCAGTTTTATTTAGTATTTATGTAAATGATATGGTTCAGTGTTGTCAAAATGTCTCGATTCTATCTCGCAAATATATCTTCCTGCACCTATAGCATTCGCGGAAGATTTAGTATCACGAGTTAATGAAGATTTGAGCTCAATTTTCTCATGATCGAAATGTAGCAACCTTAATTTAAATGCGCATACTTAAGACTTAAGCAATTGATATATCTCATTACCCTTTTGATTTGGAAATTGTATCTCCCATTACATTAAATTGTCACTATTAATAAATATGAGAAGTTTGTTAGTTGTCTTGGATTTAAGTTGAACTCAACACTGGATTGTATGTATCATGTTAATTACTCAATCAGTAAGATGTATAATGCGCTTAGGCAGCTTTAAAAAAAACCGCTGCTTTTAGTCCGATCAAATCCAAAATGAAGAAAAATATACAATATTGTTCATTCCGCCTTGGCTAAGTAGCTAAATTCTAGAACAGTGTGTATATGCTGACGATTATCAGTAATTTTTGGTTTTCATTAGTAAAAAGCTTATCGATACTTAAAATATCGTTACATTTCATACTTTTACACAAAAAATAAATAGGGCAATATGTATGTGTGTACCATATATGACTTTGTATGCAGTAAAAGATTGATTCTCTATTAAATTTATCGCATGCAATAAATACTTAGTGCATACAGAAGCCAAGTTGAATTTTCAGCCCAAGCATTGTACAAATAAATAGATATAAACTAAATTAGTTATATAATTTAATCATAAATGTAACTCTGTGTATGTTTGTAGTGGTATATATGGTTTGTAGTAAATATACAATCTACAATCTACATAGTTTTATTAATTTATACGAATAAGTTCAAACGACGCGACGGCACTGCGTGGGATATTTTTATTATTTAATTTTTATTGCCGTAATTGGCTTAAGTATTGCCTTGCTGGTTTGTTGCACTTGTTGGCTATCAGTCTATTTGTTTGTTGGTTGTAAGTGTGGTCGCTGTGGCGTAGTGGTAGTGCGTTGGACTGCTACGCAGAGTGTCCGGGGTTCGAATCTCGGCACAGGCAAAATAAAAATAAAATAACAAAATAGAAAAAAATAATTTTTCTACACGGCACCACCTCTTGGCAGGCAATGGCAAACCTACAAGAGTAAAAATTGCTATGAAAAGCTTTTCACTTCGCCGTTCGGATTCGGCATTAAACTGTAGATCCCTTCCATTCATGTACAAATATAACACGCACAACATGAGTGGATGCGAAAAGCTCGGCCTAGGCCCTCAATGGGCTGTTGTGCCATTAAAAGTAAAGTAAAGTAAGTGTAAATAAATTGAGTTAATTGACGGTTGGATGCCACTGATGCCATCAATGATCATGATGACGAATTTTAAAGATGACGAGACTTTTGAGTAGTATGTATTTTTAAAATATGGTTACTAAGTAATATTTCAATTATTCAAACTAATAATAATGATTAATGATTTCTTTTCTGTGGTCATTATTCTTAGTACTCATATTACATGCAATTAGTTTTGATATTTGCATTTAAAAATATTTCAGTTGAAAAAACTTGCAAACGCGAATAAGGTCAATAGATAGATGAACATATTTAAGACACGATATGAACGACAGTAATGACGATAGCGAAAAAGCGAGCGCACAACACATACACGTACACATACACATACACATACACATAGACATAGACATACTCATGCACACCATAACGACATCAACAGTAGCACGGCACAACGACAACGCCAAGAATTTCAATTGCGCAAATATTGAAATTAACCAACAACAATATATCATCATCCCCTTGCATTATGTCCCGCCACAGCCTCATTCGCCCTTCTTTGAGTGTGTGTGTGTGTGTGTCACGTGACAATGCAATTGCAAATAAATCCTTACAAATATGTCGCACCGCTTCACAGTCACAGCGGTGACGGTTGGTGCTCGCTGCTGCTTCTGCTATTTGTGGTGCAACAATTTTTCCTTTGCATCCTGCAGTAATTTGCATAATGCAAAATGCAGCAAACAGCCACAACAACAGCGTCAGCGACGTTGATCGCAATCCACATTGCATTGCATTGGGGTTAAGGTAAACGGCTTTGCCAAGTATTGAAATATAGTATTACGTGGATGAGGTGGTGCGACATGCGAAGTCGAGATGAAGCATTAATGCAGCAGTAGAACGGAAATGGGCGATTGTGCTCGTGCAGAGGAATAGAATGACAACAAAGGACCCTTTTTTGTAGGGCAATTTGCGTGCAAATAAATTGAATTTTATTATTACCACGATGCCATTAAATGCCATTAATTTGTTGCTTCAGCAGAAAACTTTTTAAGTTCTTTAAGTTATGTTTTCATTTTCAGTTTTACTTAGTTGGAGAAAATTAGCAATCAGGAAATTTGGAAATTTGTTACTGCCTAATCCTCCTATACTTTCAAATTACTTCTAAAATCATACCCATTAGTGAAAAAAACAACTGCTTCTAAATTTTTCACGAGATTACAGCGATTTTGTTAATTAATTTCAGTGGGAATTTAGTATTTCTTTTGGGAAATCTACAATGTCAAAAACAGACAAACTCCACAAGGTGCTATTTCTTAGGATCTTAGGAAATAAAAGAATGCCAGAGAAAATGCGGATAAGAAATACTCACAAATGACCTGAGGGTAGTCTGTTAATTATGTTAATCTGTGGCTTTTTAATCCTTTTCAAAACTTTATTTTACTTCGATTCTCATATAATGGGATATAATTTATTTTTAGACCATATGTACACCAACTGTCCCTTCCAATAATGAACAAATATAACACGCACAACATGATTGGATGCGAAAAGCTCGGCCTGGGCCCTCCATGGGCTGTTGTGCCATTAAAAGTAATAAAAGTACACCAACAGATAGCAAAAAGACTGAAACTGTGATATCAACTACACTCGAGCTTTGAATTTCCGACCTGTGTACAGAAGTACATTGTGATTCGACACGGAGCTGATTGAAACCGTAAAAAGTACATTAAAAATGCTTAAGTGACCAATATCGCCTCTTAGCAAGTTGAACAATTATAGCCTAAATGGTAAGCGTTGAGAAAGCATTTATAGCTTATTGGAGTTTAATCAATCTATCATTGAATGTATAAAATTAGAAAAACATTTGAAACATTTTAGGTCCTATGGGACCTAATGGCATTCATGAGATAGGATTTTATGCAGGTATGCCAACTACTTAAGTTCTTTGTCTAGCGAAATACCCACGTACAGTGGTTCAAACGATTGACCCGGACCGCACTGACAGCAACTTTTAGATGCAACCTAAAGAAGAAATACAATACTTTAACTAAAAAAATTTTCCAGATTTGTTAATAATTTCATAAACTTTTAGTAAATACAAAATAAATTTGTTCAGCAATAATTTAAAGAAATTCTCTTTTGAAAGGCAACAGTATAGCCGATATGTCAATATTTTGTTGTGAAACCTTCTGCATCGATTACTGATTGCAAAAAATTTTTCATGGATTTTACTAAGTTTCTGCAAACATATGTTTCGGTTACTATTGTTGTAGAGCCTTTTACCGACTTCATTCCATAAATTTGCAATTACGTTGATGTCAGGTTCGCAATAATTTGTGGCAGTTATGTACCAGCCATAATTTCGCCGCAGCAAAAGAGTGTTGCGGGTCATTATTTTGGTAGAATGCAAAATGTTCCAATATACTAAGTTTTTCGGCGGCTTGCTTAACGTTATGTTTTAAAATATTAAGATAGACGTATTTATCCATTATATGTACAATCAATGAAGACGAAATTTCCGCCACCTGCACTGGGCATACAGCCTCAAACCATTACAGAACCAAGCTCATGTTTCACTGTAGCACGTGTATTTCTGCTGCTAAATTCGGTGTTTGATTGTCACCACAAATAATCTCTGGCATTTGAACCGTGCAAGTTAAATTTACTTTCGTCAGTAAATAAGACCCAAAGTAGCACATTCCATTTAAAATTTGTTTAATTTTTTACATATAACATACATTCACTTACCGTGTCCCAAAATGCTGAATTTTCAAGCAAGTACGCAAGTATGCGGACGACGTCTGTGCACTCACATCTGGTAAATCCTTGCGGATGGTCTGTATTAAAATGCAGAAAATCCTGGACAAAATTGATGAGTGGTACACTGGCCAGGGTCTTTATGTCAATCCTAGCAAAACAACTCTTGTTCTATTTACTAGGAAGCGGAAGCTGGAGTGTTTACAACTGCCAGTACTGAAAGGTGTGACCCTCAGTCTTGCCATGTAAGTGAAATATCTGGGTGTAACCCTAGATCGGAAACTAACATGGAAGACGCACGTCTTAACGAAGCTAGATCGCGCATTGAAGGTTTTCCACCAATGTCGACGAGCCTTTGGTAGGACCTTGGGCCTGAGACCTACTGTGGTCCTTCGGATATACACAGCAATTATCAGACCGTAATCAAATATGCTTCGGTGGTTTGGTGGCACCAAACTATGACTAAATCCTCAGTCTTGGCGCTGAACAGGCTACAAAGAAGCGTATGCATTAGCATAACGGGCGCCATGAGTACCACCTTTGGTGACACCATGCTTGACTTGCTCCCACTGGACATACAGATCCAACAAGAAGAGATGAAGGCGACATGTCGGCTATACTCTTATGGGTATTGGTTCGATAACAGAAAACCTTGGAGAAATCTTCAAAAGGTTGTCAAGATTACCTCCTACCCGTGGTTACTTTCGGAAGAAAATATAAAGTTAGCTTCCCGAAGCGTGAACAATGGAGCACTCCAGAGGTCATGCTAGAGAATCTGACGGATATCTTCTTCACTGACAGATCCAAGACCGATGAAGGTACTGCAGCTCGATGGCACTTAAACGAAGGTGTCAGTTGCTACTATTCCTTGGGTGGGTTGGCAACTGTCTTCCAGACTGAAGGATAATTATAAGAAAATGCCGCGGGAAACGTCTAGGTGTCTGTACTGACAGTCAGGCTGCACTTAAGGCTCTGGAGAACGCGAGAATTACTTCAAAGATTGTCCAAGAGTATAAGAGGAAACTTAGATCAGTCGCAAGACTGAATCAGCTCCATCTTATCTGGGTTCCTGGGCACTGTGGAGTTCCTGGGAATGAGAAAGCTGACGAGTTGGCCAAACCGTGGATCGGGACCAATTTGGCAGGTGCCATGCATAAAATCTTATGCTAATGATTTACATAAGAGACGCTGGTCCAATCTGGACATCTGTAAAACGGCTAAGTGTTATGTGATTTGTCCAACCAGAAAGGCAGCAGAATTCCTTCTTAAATTAGAAAGGAAGGACCTTCGCCGGATGGTGAGACTCATCACAGGACATAATCCATGGGGCCAACATATGGCCACCATCAGCATCACCGAGGACCCGACCTGCACATCTTGTCTGGAGGAGGTGGACAGCAGAGAGCATTTTCTCTGCACATGTCCCGCCTTTGCCATAACGAGATGGCGCATTTTGGGTTTCGATGTCACAGGAATGGACAAAGTTCACTTCTTCCCCTTCTGCGATCTTCTGAGATTTGTGAGAGAATCCGGAAAATTTGCGGGAGAGAACGTAAGTAGTCCCCCTATAACCCCTTTTTCAACTTTTCCCCTCTTTTTCTCTAACCCCTTACTTGCTGTCATCCCTTCTTCTTTTCCTAGGCCTTAAGTACAATGGGCTACATAGCCTGAGTGCTTGAGGAACTGATTTAAAACCATACTTCTAAAAAAAACACCCTTTATAAGTAGTTAATATAAATCAGTAACTTATACTTCACAAGCTCAACATAAAAATCAAAACTTGATTATAGCAAATCGAATTTTATAATAAATGCCCGAAGCTTTGTCGCTTTTAAATCAAACTAATTACAGGGTGACAATTAATAAGGGTATACAACTTTCTTTGCGCTTTAGAAAAAGTATTGTAATTTTAGTACAGCAATTTTTTTAATTCTAGAATTATTCTACGTAATCGAGAGTTCACCTGTATTAATTTTTGTGTGGTCTAGATTTCATTTAGTTATTTATTTTACGATGTTAAATAATCGCAGGCAAATGCAATTGTGGGATAGCGCGGCAGCTTTGCATTGCTCCAGGAATCGCAAAATCATTCAAAAGGCAATGCAGCGAAATTCAACGATTTCCATGAGAAAAATTGCTCACGAAACCAGCATCAATCGTGAATCAGTTCGACCCATAGCAAAAAACGAGCTAGGACTCAATGATTATAAGCTTCAAAAGGTCAGATACTTACGAATGGAGCGTACGACTCCAAAGATGTTGCCTACTTCAATGTCGGCCCCATTCTTAACAAATGAAAAACTGTTTACTATTAAAAAAGCACATAGCCGTCAAAATGACAGAAGCTGGTCTACAGAGGCTTCTAGGCCATCATTTAGCATCGCAAATATCCGCATTGCGTCATAGTATGGGGGTGATTTGCGTAAATGGCGTAAATGGAACAAGGAGTCAAAATCAACTACGAAGTGTACCGCTATTAAGTTTTAGAGGCTGTGGTACTCCCCTACGCCCGACAGCTTTTTGGCGATAAAGATAGAACGTTCCAGCAAGTCTTTAAGCCAGCTCACAGAGCCAAAACCACATAAAAATGGTGCAGGGATAATTTTCATAATTTTATCACATCTCAAGAACGGCAACCATTTTCTCCGGATCTCAAACCGATAGATGTCTGTGCCAAACGTCATAAAAATTTGCAGTTCCTGTAACAGTCGTTGCGTTGCGAATGGGACCGAATAACGGTAGAGGAGCTGTGATCCATAGCCAAACATTTTTTCAAGCGTTTGAAGCTGTGTATTGGGGCCAAGGGTAGCCACTTAGAAACAGGCTGAATACTATCTGTATCTTCGGTTTGTTTATATTTACAATAATTTTTTGACCAAAACTGTTGTATACCATTATTAATTGTCACCCTGTATATATGAACACCTTCAAATTAGCTGCTTTAACTAATGCTAACTACATACGTTTACTTGCACAGTCAACGATCGATAACGTAAACACCCAAAGACCTGTGCCGAAATAGTGACAGCAACAAAAAAATTATGGCTTGTAAAAAACTTAACTTTTTAACTTTTTAAATTTAATAATTTCTTATTTAAAATAAAGTTTAAATACAGTAGAATCGCGATAATCGCGACAGCAACAAAAAAAATAAAAAACTAAACTTTTTAAATTTAATAATTTCTTATTTAAAATAAAGTTTAAATACAGTAGAATCGCGATAATTCATACCCCGTTAATCCGAAAATATCAATAATTCGATGAAAAAATTCGCTTTAATTGCAAAAATTCCATACATTCTGAACGCCTCGCTAATTCGTATTTTTTTTTTTTTGTAACAATACATTGTATTTTTACCTCTTAAAAATCATAATTGGTAGGAAGCCGGCTTTGAGGTTATCTCCGCATAAAAATGTTAATAAACAGTTTGTTTTAATTTATTTGTGTTGTGGAAACGACTTTAATTTTTTCTCTTTGCCTTAAGTCACTAAGATAATTCTGCAAGAGTGAAACAAATGATAATCCGAAGGTGCAAGGTCTGGGCTGTATGGCTGATGCATTAAAACTTCCCAGCCAAGCTCTCTAAGTTTTTGGCGGATCACCAAAGAAGTATGTATGTGGTCTAGCGTTGTCGTGATTAAAGACGACGCCCTTTCTGTTCACAAATTCCGGACGTTTTTGATTGAATGCTTCATTCAGTCTTGTTAATTGTTGACAGAACAGTTCCGAATTAATCGTTTGGCCACACGGAAGTAGCTAATAGTACACAGGGCCCTTGCAATCCCACCAAATACTAAGCAAAACCTTCGTTGGCGTCAGTTCCGGCTTTACGATGGATTGGGCAGGCTCACCTCGTTTTGACCATGATCTTTTTCCCACATTATTATCATACGTTATCCATTCTTCATCACCAGTAACTAATCTGTGTAAAAATGGTTCAAGATCATTCCGTTTCCGAAGAGATTCACATACTGAAATGCGGTCAAATAAGATTTTTTTCATTCAGATTATGTGACACCCAAATATCCAGCCAATGAATAGCCAGCAATTTTCAATAGATCAAAACCGTTTATTGAGCAATGCCAAGATCCGTAGCGATATCGCGACTGCCTAAGTTTCGGTCTTCTTCCACCTTTTCAAGTATTTCGTCCACTTTTTCGGTGCATGGTCGAACAGATTTATGTAGATAGGGGCGTTTTTAACATAAAAAAATTTCCAGAGCGGAATCAATCATACCATGAACAGATTTAGGTGCGTCTCTTATATCAATATTTCCAGAGCGGAATCAATCATACTATTTTCCAACAGTCCTTTCCGATAAAGTACCTTCTCCATAATGAGCACAAATTTTTCTGTGAGCCTTAGCGGCCGTATAGTGCTTTTCGAAGAAATAAAGTAAAATGTTACGAATTTTTTCCGATTCTGCACTCATTTTAGTGACGTTAAAACAGTTGAATAATGAAGAAATGTCAATGGGTTTATGCTTCTCAGAGATGTCAACTACTTTTAGCAACAACGAATTGCCAGATCGGACCAGTACTTACAGAGTTATCGTACTTTAAACTTTGCTATTTCACCTTTCTGCACTTTCTTTTTAGCCTTTAAAAATAAATGTGTCAGCACAAACTTTCGACCGATTTGGCCGACATGTTTTAGCAATTAGTTGCACCAGTGGACGAATAACAATTTCGCCAACTTCAGTGCAATCAAAAAAAATTGTGTTGCAATCGTATTGCGTTAGTGAACGAACGGCCTTAAACGTAAACAAAATTTCTCAGAGATTTTGTATTAAATCTCATCATGTGAGTAATATTGGGAATCCCTTAGAAATGTTTACTCCTTCTGTAGTAAGATTATGAATTTTCGGTTATTTTTTCAACAATCGCAAACGTGGTTTTTTTAGATTAGATCACTGTTTTGAGCAGTTAGTGCAGTTAGTATTTTACGGTTTCGAGCATTAACTGTATTTAAATTTAAACATTTTTATTACTTGCGTTTGTACTAAATAATGTTTGCGCTAACTATTCATTACATACATACGTATACCATACTTTAGCAATTCATAAACATTTCATTCATTCAGTTTCACTTTATTGTCGCAGTCGTTATCGTTGCGGTGACGATTCTACATACACGATATTGATAATAATACTGATACCTGATTCCAATGAAAACTTGACGAATGTGTGCGTGTGTGTGTATGTCTTTATTTACGTTTTGAATTCATTGACCCTCTTTTTGTGTTAAATATTTATAAATAAGCTTGCTACTGCCAATCATTGGGCGAGCTAAACAGGTGTTTGTGCGCTCGAATTGCTTGTTGCTGCTGCTGCTGTTGTTGTTGTTGTTGTTGTTGTTGTTGTTGTTGTTGTTGTTTTTGTTGTTGGTGCTTATGTTGCTGTCATTGTTATTGCATGCACATACATATGTACTCTTACATTCAAACACCTGTTGGATGATATTTCTGTGATTGAGTTTGACTGAAAGTGTTGAACTACATTCATATGAATGAAGGTAGTAGGTACTTATGAATAAATGTGCACCCTATCTTTTAGATGGAGAATTAAATATAATATTTATGCCCATACATACTTTTTATTAACTGGAAAAAAAAAACGAAATACTTGCTACTTTTCATCGAATAATGGTAATAATAATGGTGATTAATGGTAGAAAATTTTTGGCATCCGATAGACATTCTTTCTCCAATGCTTCGTTAGTAGTTTATGAAAGTGAGAGATGAAGCAATTAACTAGACTAGTCTCAATGGCATAACTAGCTAGAACATGCCATTCAAAAGCACAAGATTCTGGACCTGAATACTAGTTATCACGCCAACAAAATAACTATAATATTCACAGTCTACGTAATAAAGATTCTCCGACAACATTTAGCGAAAGCTGAATGTTTCCAGACTACGGATTAATTATTCATAAAAGAGGAAAAGTTCACTGATTATATACCTTCCTATTCTAAGACTCTAGTGATTTTGTTTTTCAACTAATGTATGAACAATTTTCGATTGGTACTGATAATATGAATCAATACCGATAACATTGTTTTTAACCGTACTGAAATAAAATAAATGATTGACTATCGATAAAATAGCTCGAATATTAATGGGTAGAACCGAAAAGCAAAATATGGCAGCATGGTATGTATTGGAAAATAAGGTTTCTGCTGTTTATGTATTTCAGCATGTGAAAGAAAGAGTCAAATGCTGATTACAAAGCAAAGTGTGCTTTGTTGTTGTTTTCAACGAAAGGTTTTTCTCTTTTTTCAGAAAAATGTGTGGAAAGTGTGAAGACCAAACACAGTTTTTTTTTTACCATCCTTCTTCTTAAGCTCCTTCATACAATTTGACATAATGGGGAGTAACATTATGTCAAAATTGTATGACAAATGGTTATTTATCTTATTATAATTAAAAAAAGGTCTTAAAAAACATATCAGAGAGGGAAAATGTGTAAAAGAAAAGGAGACGGCGGAGGAGAGTCTCCTTAACCACTTTTTTCAGGCATCAAGATCATAAATAAAAAATTCATAAGACACTATCTTTGTTTGACCTTTCCTTATTGGAGGAAAATGGACCACAGATTCAATAGACCCAAAGTATATAATCTCCTTGATCCAAAGCATATAATCTTTCTTCCATTCTTAAATTTCTTATTATTCAGTATTGAACTCATCAAACACAGTATAATTAAAACTAAGGTACTCGTATATTAAATCGTATATAATAAAAATTAAGATCTTAATTACAGTGTTGTTGTTCAATCGTTTAAATTCTATACTTACAAAGCTGAACGTTAAAATGTTTTGACCTTAAGCCATCCGATTTCGATTAGGAATGTTTAATTTATAAGATTTGCAGCTAAGAAATATTTAGGGACCAATAAATGATTATACAGAAAATCTGAGTAGGTACTTGGTTGAAATCTTTACTTACTTTACTTTTAATGGCACAACAGCCCATGGAGGGCCTAGGCCGAGCCTTTCGCATCCACTCATGTTGTGCGTGTTATATTTGAAAATGAATGGAAGGGACCTACAGTTTAATGCCGAATCCGAACGGCGAAGTGAAAAGTTTTTCATAGCAATTTTTACTCTTGTAGGTTTGCCATTGCCTGCCAAGAAGTGGTGCTGTGTAGAAAAATTTTGTTTTCTACTTTTTGATTTTGCCAGTGCCGAGATTCGAACCCCGGACACTCTGCGCAGCAGTCCAACGCACTACCACTACGCCACAGCGACCACTTGGTTGGAATCAATAAACCCTAAATGCACTTTAAAAATATATAAGTATATTGGATTTTAGAGTTGTCAAACTGCCACCTGCCACCCCTAATACTGAAGCCTTTGCATAGAATTATCTCAGAACTTTAACCCAAATGAAGGTGTTTTTCTGAACAACACAAAAAACTTAAGTTAGGCATGGTCGATTAATCAAAATATTTTGAACTTTTCTATCGATATCAAAAATATTGCATTTGTAGAATGTCATTCGAAATATTATACCTAAAACTTCACCATACTATATATCGAATTCATTTTATTTAACCCATTTTGAATATCTGCAGATACGATATTTCGTACAGGAAATTTGAAAATACGTCAAAAATACATTTATAAACATTTTGGAAAAGTAATCGGTTTAATATTTCAATATTTTCTGACTAAAAGGCCAGGTATTTTTTCGAATATGGTTTTGTAAATTCATAACAAATAGTAAACTTAATTTTTCATTTGAAATACGAAATTCATCTAGATGAACCATTAGACTTGACCTAAAAATTATAACTTCAAAGGTTTTTTTCCATTTTTATTATCGAATCTTCCTGGTGTTGGAATTAACAATATGTATTCAAATCTTAATCTATATCTATGTAACATATATTCGTTGCGAATATAAATACCAGGGAGCGCCAGTGATGATGCGAAAGATTATAGATTGTGATCGTTGCAATAGGTCGATGTTGGAAATTCACGCTGATCACCAGAGTTATATACTTCGGTGGAAATGTAAGAAGGTTTTGAATGAGAATTAACCTCCGGAATCGAATCCAAACTTCCTAGGTAGAGGGTGAAAATACGTTGATCTTAAAGTGGCTACATATTCCACTGATATAACTACATAGTTATATAGCGACTCAGCTTGTTGAGCTCAGTAATCAAGTCTTCAAACTACTGAAGTATAAATATGATGATATATTAACTTCAATATTAACATGTATAACTAGAAAATATTTTTTCAAATCATATTTATGTACTCGTACATCCTACCTACGCAACTAACTAAAGCTTCACACAAAAAATATTAGTAGCAACTTTGATGAGCTCCATCTTACGAGTATGTCATTTACCACAATTTTGTATAGCATGTACACAGTTTAATTAAATTGATATGTCTGTCATGCCAAATATCATGAAAGTGATGGAATGTCTAAAGCATATGTGAAGAAAAAACAAAAAGAAAATGAAATGGCAACACGAAATAGCAAAAAATCGTGTATATACAAAATTGGGCACGTCATTAAATGTTTTGTTATGAACAAATCCTTATACTCACATACATTGTACTCTTAAATTAACCAAAATTATGAAATCTCTCTTATTCATTCAGTCGCTATGCTCTTGTTCTCTTTCATCGCTATCACGCGTCACTAACATCAGCTGTTTTTTGCAAATGAAAAAATTTTTCGTCTCATATTTTATTCTCTCCATATGACAGTAACTGACTCTCTTTTATCTACCTAAAACAAATACAAAGAAGTATCTCTCCATACCAATATGAATACTCTTCTTAGTACTGTAAGAATTATTTATCTACCAGTGATGCCAGGTTGTCATGTGGGGAGATGGGGAATTTTTAATATTTGTGGGGAATTATCTACACCTCATAGATTTTTTGTGAAACTTTGAATTTTTCACACTTAAGTGTGCAAAAACGTATAGTCGTAAAAAACGTCCCTTAACAACTCTGTACTCTAAAAACACTCGTGTAACGCCCTGAACATACTCCACTTACATGAAAATAATGACGTAAAGCGTCGTAGAAGTTGTGTGATTTGTCGAATATCTACCACAAATTTTTCGAAATTTCGGAATTTGAGAATCTGACTTGGGGAATTCTATTAACTTCATCTGGCAACACTGAATTATACATAGATTTCTATATTTTATGATTATTTTTGGCATTTCATTTTGTTGTAAACTTGTTTTGTTTGCCTTTATTTTCTTTTTAAATACACGCTGTATTCTTTCTATCTCTTCTACTTCTTGAATTCATTTTTATTTTTTGCTCTCGGTACAATGTGTATGCGTCCATTTGTCTCTCTATTCAACCCGCCTTTATCTCTTTATCTCTCTTGCTCGAGGTATGTACAATCATAACGTTGTCATTTTCAATTAATTTCTTTTCATTTATTCCCAGTGGGTAAAGTGTTTTTTAGGTATTTGAAGAGGTTAATTGCAATGGAAACGTAATCTATTCTAAGTGAGTTTCCATTGTCAATTACGAAAAAAGCAAGGAATGTGCATCATTACATATTTATCTTTAATTCAGAGTCAAGTTATGCTGTAGGATTTATTAGATTATGAAAAGCTTTTCACTTCGCCGTTCGGATTCGGGGTAAAATTGTAGATACCTTCCACTCATATACAAATTCCGAGATATCCCGCGAAATCCGGGACAATGGTGACATCGACAGTACATACCCTAAGATGGCAATGCAAATTTAATTGATTCAAGACTCCGTGCTTCATCCATTGTTATTCAATCTATTCACACTTACTAGTTTTCAGAGCATGCCGCAAATCGACAGAAATCTTAATAAGCGACCTCGCCACAACAAGTCTTTACTTTAAAAAATGGTGGCTCTCCCCCAACCATGGATAAAACTCCGATCAACAATCCTTGAATGTCAGCTAAAATATCTCCCCTCAGAGTCCCGCTTTTCCCACTAATGGAGAGTGCGTGCTGGTCTTGGCTCAACAGCATTTATATATTTGTTATTAAGTTGGCTTCCCACTCAATTTTTCAATGCGGACAAAACGATTTGCTCAAGCTCTCACCCCGTGCATTAAATGAGCAAAATTTACTCCTATGTTAATACATTTTTGTTATTTGCAATGATTATTATCCAACGTTGTAACTTCACATCATAACAATATGATAGAATAATACACCTTGTAAATAAATATCACAACGAAATCTCATTTCTGACTAACTTCTAACAAAATTACTTAAAAGGTAAAATTACTGGGTCAACTGAATCGAATTCCAGCTCTTGCGCGATATGCTCCAAATCGGTGAATTTTATTCTTAGAATTTATATTATTTGAAATATCTACATATATATGATACATATATAAAGGGTGATTTTTATAAGAGTTAAGTTTTAGAAAATGAAAAAAAACACAGAAATTTTATAAAAGTGAATGAATTTTTTTTTTGGGATCGATAAATCAATTCCTGCCATTTACTTTATAAAGATAAATTCACTTAAATGTTGCCCGCGGCTACGCTTCAAGTGGTCCATTCTGAAGGTCCATTTTTGGCACACTTTTTCACCATTTCGGTCGGAATCTCAGCAATGACGCGTTCAATGTTGGCTTCCAAAGCAGTAATCGTGTTTGGCTTGTCCCTATAGCCAAGAGACTTAACATACCCCCACGAAGAATAGTCTAACGGGGTCAAATCACACAAACTTGGCTGATAATTGACTGCACCAAAACGTGAGATTAACTGCTCACCAAATTCGCCTCTCAATGGATGTGGCGTCGCCCTGTTTGAACCACATGTCGGCCGAGCCCAATTCTACCATTTTCGGCCAAAAAAAGTGCTATAATCGAACGGTACTTTTCTCCATTGACCATAACATTGCGGCCATCATCGTCTTTGAAGAAGTACGGCCCAATGATGCCGCCTGCCCATAAAACGAACCAAAAAGTGCATTTTTCGGGATGCATTGGTAGCTGCTGAATTGCCTCTGGCTAGTCTTCACTTCAAATACGGAAATTCTGCTTATTCACGTATCCATTGAGTCAAAAATGAGCTAAATGGATGTAGCTTGCGAAACACCTTTTTCACAGCGATTGAATTTTGATAATAAATTTGCACGATTGGCAAACGTTGTTCAGGATTAAGTCTATTCATTATGAAATGGCAAACTAAATTGAGCATAAATCAATTGACAGCTGTCAAAAAGTTCAACTCCGAAAAAAGTATTGCCAGATTGAAAACCACACTTCTAGAAAAAACACCCTTTATATATATATTTATTTATAGACGTAACTCGTTTTCCTACTGGGTTTCTGTTATTGTTCGTTGCTCGTCTGCCATTTTTTGCATGACTCTGCCATAAATATTACTATGACCGCTATCACATTTTTAATTTCTTTTCAACGAAAACGAAATTTACAAAAGAAGAATAATTTTTAATTGATTCGGCGAGATTTCCAGCCTTTTTCGTGTTTTCAATTTAAATTTTAATCCAAACACAGAATCATTTTCATTTATGTATTTAGTTAGTATAATTTCAAAACTCTTTGTTTATTTGTATATGTAAATTTTCCACTTTTTCGTAGTCAATTAAAAAATAATTTAAATTTGTTAACACTATGTAAATACACGAACAAGGTCAGGGTCGTTATGAAAAATCTACTTATGAAATAGCAACAATTACAATTAATTTCTGGCAATGTTTGTTTAATCGATACGTATTTTATAGGTGCGAGTATGTACATACTTATGTATGAACTTTGTATGTGGATACTTCAGCTATTTTAGATTTATAGCTTTACCGGAAATTTACGTGCGTACTCGTCTACATTAATCGTACTCACAAAATAGCTACACAAAAAACGCTTTCTTTAACACACCAACTATTTGAGTAGAGGGATAAATAAACTGGAATTTTTATGAACTGCCGCAAGGAAAAGAATCGAACCTGAGAACGCATGTAACTCGTACAATTAGCATAAAAATAGAAATATAACGTGTTCTATTCTTTCGCGTATTCAAACTTTGAAATATTCAAACACCTGGTGATTGACCGAATACGAGTTTATGTATGTAGTGTAAGTAAACAAGTTAGTCAAGCACTGAATATTGAAGCCTAATTCGATAGCCTATGGAATTAAATGGAAATTTTAATGCATAATTAGCACTCAACAAAATGAAGTTATCCAAGGCGTTTACGTCTTAGCGTTTGAAAATTTATGTGGCTAATGCGAATAGCTCGGTAGTGAAGTGAATGTGTTAGGCAGCGTTATGCCTTGCTAGAATGTGTCTCATAGGTTTTGAGACAAATTCAAACCTATGCCATTTGTAAAACAATTGTTATTTGCTAGAAACGTTTATTCAATAAATATCGCACCGTTGTCTACGATTTTTCCTAGTATGCTTCGAACCTTCAAGTATTTATAAGTATTTATATAAATATATAAAAGAGAATTTCGATTAACAAATAGTAAATGGAGTAAGAATAGTTAAAAGTGGCAAGTAAACGCAAGTAACCTTTTAAAAGCGTGTAATGGAAATGGAACAAAAAGTGAAAATTCGCCTCTAAAAGAGTACAAGGAAATTCGGATAGTTGCGACTAGTCGTTCTTATTATCAATAATATCTTTATTGAATTCTATGCATTGTGATTTGTTCCAAATTTTCAAATTTCTTGTCATACAATAAGTTGGCAACGAGCATTATTATTTTTAATGGCACAACAAACAGCCCATGGAGGGCCTGGGCCGAGCTTATCTCATCAACTCGTGTTATAAGTGTTATATTTGTACATGAATGGAAGGGGCCTACAGTTTTATGCCGAATCCGAACGGCGAAGTGAAAAGCTTTTTGTAGGTTTGACATTGCCTGCCAAATTGTGGTGCCGTGTAGAAAAGTGATTTTTTTACTTTCTGATTTTGCCTGTGCCAAGATTTGAACCCCAACGCACTACCAACTACGCCACGGCGACCTCAACGGGCATTATAGATAATAAATTCTCTAGTGGTCGCTGTGGCGTAGTGGTAGTGCGTTGGACTGCTACGAAGAGTGTCCGGGGTTCGAATCTCGGCACTAGCAAAATCAAAAAGTAGAAAATATAATTTTTCTACACGGCTCCACCTCTTGGCAGGCAATGTCAAACCTACAAGAGTAACAATTGCTATGAAAAGCTTTTCACTTCGCCGTTCGGATTCGGCATTAAACTGTAGGTCCCTTCCATTCATGTACAAATATAACACGTACAACATGAGTGGATGCGAAAAGCTCAGCCTAGGCCCTCCATGGGCTGTTGTGCCATTCAAAGTAAAAGTAAAAGTAAAACAAATTTAGTTATCAAAGGTTTATAAACTTCTTCTTCTTCTTTTTCTTTTTATAAGGATCTACCCGAAGTAAATCCGTACGAATTTGATTCCCCACTTCTATTGCTAACCTCTTGCTTACGTTTTATCTACAAGTTTGCATATTACCAAATGCTCTTTGCGATTGGGCGGTGGTTGTCAATTTGACCTTTTGGCAGGATTTGAAAATTGGAGATACCATATCTGAAAGAAAAGGCAGAGCGCAGATTTTTAAGAAAGATGGGGGATATAAATTGAAGCCAAACTCCTTGTTGAAGTCGAGAGAACTAAAAGCCTCAAGAAGTAACATTTCGAGAAAATTTTGTTGACTGCGGTATTGATATTAATTGTATTAACGACAAATCCAAATAAGTTAGCAAATAAATCGTAAATGTCTTGGAGATTAATATGATTGATATTTGCTCTATCAAAATGTTGGAAATAATAAAAGTGTGTTTTTATTTATGAGAGATTGCCTAAAAGCATGCAATAAAAATTCCAATTCTTCTTAAACACTTCAAAATACTAAACTAACACACACATTAAATCAATCAATATGGTTCCATATCGATCTGTCACATTTGCGGGGTCTTCTCATTTCCAAGCGCTCATAAAAACCGAGTCCATACTTTTACGTGTTTCAGCTTATACAAATCCCTTTTTTACATATTTGCTTGATTATTGTTGCTATCGCTATTTGAACTTTGAACTTTTTAAAAATATTTCTTCTTCAAAATGTAACATTGTACGAATAGCAATGACTTAAACAAAAACAACACGATAAAAGTAAAGCGAACAAAAAGAAATAAAACAGAAGAAGATTCTAACCTGAAACTAAATGAACACACACGAACCCCCTCTTTACACAAATACACAACGCACACTAAGCGACCTGAAAATGTGAGGAAAAGGAAAACGAAAAACAAAAATCACAACAATTGAAATTTTGACTAGCATGTGCTGTTGCTGCTGCCACTGCTACTCCCTTATGTTGTTGTCATCACTGACATTTCAAACCTCTTCACACAAATGTATCTCATGTTATTCTCTCTCTCCTTGCCTGCCCCATCACACCGCTTCCTTAACACTCTAGTGCTCGTGCCTCAGTAGTAGGTAGTAGGTGTACTGTGCATCCTGCTGTTACTACGCCATCAATGCACTTAAAGTGTTTTGTGCTGCACTTGCTCACGTGACGTCGTCCCCTTTCGCCGTTGCTGGTTGTTGTACCCAAATACAAACCTACATAATCATACATGTAGCAGAGCTAAGTACATTTGCCGCCATGCCTTGTTTCGTTCTTGGTTGCTTCTTTTTGTGGTGCCCTCGTCGCCCCTTTTACAACAAACAGCAATAACTTTTTAATGATTTTATCTGTTTTCCGTTCCGTTTCGTTTTATTGTTTTCTTCTCATTTTCTTTCTTACTTTCTCGAAAACTTAGTTTTGCAAAGTTTTTTTCTTTCTATGTGTTGTTGTGGTTGATGTTGTTGTTTTGGTTGCATGTTTCCGTCCACGTTCCGTTGTATGTCAGCAAAATTGCTTGTTAGTTGTGACTCAAGCATTTGTCAAATGGATGCGGTATCGTGAAAACAAGCTATAAAAAGTTGGTTTCAGATTTTCTTTCTTCAAAATTGAACAACATTGCCAAGATTCAGCAACAGTAAAAGTGGCCGTCAATATGTCCAAAGTCTTGGGTTCGATGCCCAAGAAAAGAATAAGTAATCAAAATTGCAAGTTTAATGTATTTAAAGATTTCCATTATGGTTTAGTTACAATGGGTTATCTTACTGGTTTGAGAATCAGGTCAGTAGGTCCGACCTGATTCTCCAAAACTGGATAATAACGTATTTTTAGAGTAAAGACTATAAAATTGACCTAAGGATAAAAGCAGTAGCTTTGAGATAATGCTCCAAATTTTCAAGGTTTGTTCTTAGTAGGCTTGATTTGTAAGCTAGGCCTGAGCTTATGTGTTAGGCTGGGGTCAATTTGTCAGCTATTTTAATTAAAACTATTAACTACGTTATGTTCTGAGAACATTTAACAGTTTTTAGTACTCAATTTTGTAAATAGCACTCCTGCTCTCTTGTATGTTTTAATTTTCTCTCAGTTAGTAAACTTATGTTTCACAGTTGCATAGAAAATAGTAAGATTAATGTACTAAAATCGAACAGTACCTTACAATTACTCTTATAATTATCGCAAGTTGAAGTGCAGTTCTGCTTTCTGAGCGTTCGACTTGTTTTGTAAGTTTTGTTTCTATCATTTTTGTCTGCTTATGTTCTTGTATTGCTTCCAAACAAAAGAGTATTAAATTATTTTGTACTTTTTTCCTACATATTTTTTAGCCTTGCCTCACCTTGCCGAGGTGAGAGATTTGCATCTGGCGAATTCGAGAGCCAGCGTGGAACTTGGTTTTTTAACCATTCTTGGTTCACACGAGCTTTATGAGACGGTGCCGAGTCTTGTTGGAACGTCCATGGTGTTCGAGCGAAATGTTTGCATGCCCACGGCTTTAAAGCAGCTTCCAAAACATTTTCCCGATAGTATGTCGCATTGACTTTGACACCAGGCTCTATGCAAACTATTGGACAGCGTCTATCGGCGGTCATAGGTCACAGCTGCCCATACCATTACTTGAGATGGAAAATTACAAATTTTCGTAAGTGCGTTCAGCGTTCAGTTAAGTAAACACGATCATTTTGAGAGTTTATGAACTGCTCAATTGAGAAATTTTTCTCATCAGAGAACACAATGTTTGGAAATTCGCCACGTTCGTGCAATCGTAACCACTCCTTTGCTTTTTCTAGGCTCTCCATGAGCTATTGTCCCATTAAAACCAAGAAAGAAGAAGAAAGATAAATTTCAACCATCTATTTATTAGGGAGAGAAAGAAACTGTACTGCATGTAGCCAATATTGTTTTATTACTTCTAAAAATTAGTGTGGCCTCCTTCTTCAGTACAATTATTTACCACTTCAATATCCTTAAGCATTTTTGAAGTGTAACTTCTTACAGCGCGTTCTATGGTAGAACTTTTAGCGTTGGGAGTAATACTAAAATATACGCTGTAATTTCGCTCGATCCTAAAAGTGTGCACAAGTGATTCGTGGCAATTTAATACACTTGCTCATTACTAAGGTTGTGCCGTAGTTGTTTTCCACCATAACAGCCTGAAAGTGTGTAAAATTTTTATCCGCTCAGTAGTAGAAGTAGAGAACATTTAAGTAGCTTTTACATTACAAAAACAAATAAAGCTAATATGATGTTCATTTATTTATGACGTATGTAAACTAAAAAAAAAATAACCTGGTCGTAAGAAATTTAATTTCACTTGCGATTTCTTAAACTCAAAAAATTTTTATTATTTTGTCAAAATCCATCGAAGTTTCGTATTTTCAAGCTTCAAAGTTTAACAAAATATGACACTTTGTGAACACCCCAAATGTATTTGTACTGCTGATACACATATATACGAGGTATGATAAAATAACCGTTATTTTTTCAAAAAGTATTTATTTATTCATCAACAACTATCTTGTCCCCTTCAAAGTAATCCCCCTCAGATATAATACACTTATGCCAGCGTTTCTTCCAATCCTCGAAACACTTCTGAAACGCGCTTTTTGGTATCGCCAACAGCTCCTGTTTCGATTTTTCTTTTATCTCCTCAATCGTAGCAAAACGCTTTCCTTTCATCGGTGTCTTCAGTTTTGAGAAGAGGAAAAAGTCAGCGGGGCCCAAGTCCGGTGAATACGGTGGTTGAGGCATGATAACGGTTTTGTTTTTGGCCAAAATCTTACGCACAAGCGACGTTGTTTTTGCTCAAAATTTAGCAATTTTGGAACAATCTTCGCTGCCGCCCGTTTCATGCCTAAAACATTCGTAAAAATTGCTTGGCATGAGCCGAACGATATGCCAACATCATCAGCAACCTAACCTCTCTGATAGTGATGCGACGATTATCCAAAATCATTTTCTTCACTGCGTCAATGTTTTCATCGGTTGTTGACGTGCTCGGGCGACCAGGATGAGCATCGTCATTGACATCTTCTCGGCCTTCCTTAAACCGGTTATACCACAATTGAACTTGTGTTCTGCTCATAGTAGACTCGCCAAAGGCCACAGTCAACATTTCAAATGTCCTTGCGCATTTAATTTCATTTTTTACACAAAACTGAATACAGTTTCTTTGATCCATTTTTTCGAATAGTAAAAAATCGAAGAGCACACCAAATCACGACTAACCTTTTTATCTGTCAAAAACAAAGTGATAATCCAAAATGGTTGGTATTGCCAACATATATAACAGACATATGTACCAACATAGCAGAAAAACAAATGCGAAAATCGAACACACGTAACTCACGAAATTTTAAAATAACGGTTATTTTTTGATCACACCTCGAATGTATGTACTCGTGAGTCTGAATATCTTTTGCACATTTTTGCCATTTTTCACAATAATTTATTTTGATTTTTATTTCCACAACAGAAAAGGCAACAAGAAAAGGAAAATAGCACGACATATCGTTAGTGACTTCTCGAAATGGAGAAAACTGAAACTTTTACTCTTCTGCATTGCACTGCACTGCACTTGCTCCTTACTCCCATAAACGTCAAATCAACAAAAACATCAACAATTACAAAAGTATAAAGACGTTAAGAACTCGTACAAAAACAAAAGCTTACACAAAACAAAATAATCGCAAAGGAAAATGAAATGTGCCAAACAATCAGAGCTACGAATTTAAGTGAACAGTTAAAATGTCACTACAATATAAACAAAACAATAACAAAAAAAAAAGCGGGGAGCAAGCTTCACTTGCCGCCCTCTCTTGCACATATGAAGAAGGTTACAAAACCACCTCTCAAGTAGAGAGCCTACTTCAAAAATAACCATCAACAAAAGCTACCACAACAATCGGAGTAGTAGCAGCGATAGAGGCAACGGCGGCAGTGGCAGCAAAAGAGTGCGCCATTCAATATGTACATGGCAGGAGGTGGTTGGTAGTGGAGACGGGTGAGAAGCAGTGAATGAACGAAGACAGCAAGTGCTGTGCAATTTAATTAATTATTAATGCAAGTAGTCGGTACGTGTTGTTGCCACTGCCATAGCATTGACGTTGCACACAACCGAATTACTAGTTACGAGCTATGCACGTATCACAACCAACGAATAACGAATGAGTGAAGTAAAATGAAGCGAAACGAATGAACGAGCCGACGGAACGATGTGGTTGAGTTGATGTGTTTTTGAATACTTTTGAAAAAGGTGTTCATTTTTATTACGAATCGTTCTTGCATAATTGATTAAATGGACGCCTATAACGGTAAATTTTGTTGTTTTCGGATTGCCAGAGATTTGGGTGAATGGAGGCAAACGTAACGAAAATAAAAAAAAATGTATACGATGATTAGAAAATGAAGGCATAAGAACCTGAAGGAAATACGAGCACCTGCACTAGCTGCGTGAAAGTTTTAAATTAGATTTATGAAAAATTCAAAAATTTCAGTGTTGAGTTAGTTGCAAAGAGAAGTGAATCATGTAAATTGTAAAACGGTAGCCTTATTCTGAAAGAATAAGAAGACTAGTCAATATTTATTAATGCGTTTTATTATGTTCACCCCAGTAAGGAATCAGCGATATTACGGTTCCTAGGACATTAAGTTGAAAATAATAAGTGATAGTTTTCGGCTTAGTTTTCGAGTTATCATTAAATTTGGAAAACAATTTTGACTGATTTTTTCGAAGATTTGATGGTGGAAATAGAATATTAGAAACGAAACAACATGAAAATAATGAGTTATAGCTTTTGCCTTTCGGCTTTGGTTTCCAGCCAAGCTATCCACTTCACTACAATCAACTTAACACAAACATTAATGGAAAATTTGTATCAAAAATCGCGCTCTTTTTTCATAAATAAAACAAATGTGCCTTTTACGAAATACTTCTTCTTTCCTTTAATGGCACAAGAGCCCATTGGAGGGCATAGGCCGAGCTTTTCGCATCTACTTATGTTGTTCATGTTATATTTGTACATGAATGCCAAATCCGAACAGCGAATTGAAAAGCTTTTCATAAGAAATTTTTTAGTCTTATAGGTTTGCCATCGCTTGCCAAAAGTGTTTTTTTTTTTACTTTTTGATTTTTTCTGTGCCGGATTCCCTCACAAATCTGGATTCCGGATTCTCTCACAAATCTCAGAAGATCGCAGAAAGGGATGGAGTGAACTTTGTCCATTCCTGTGACATCGAAACCCAAAATGCGCCATCTCGTTCTGGCAAAGGCGGGACATGTGCAGAGAAAATGCTCTGTGCTGTCCACCTCCTCCAGACAAGATGTGCAGGTCGGGTCCTCGGTGATGCCGATGGTGGTCATATGTTGGCCCCATGGATTATGTCCTGTGATGAGTCTCACCATCCGGCGAAGGTCCTTCCTTCCTAATTTAAGAAGGAATTCTGCTGCCTTCCTGTTTGGACAAATCACAAAACACTTAGCCATTTTACAGATGTCCAGATTGGACCAGCGTCTCTTATGTGAATCATTAGCATAAGATTTTATCCAATGCATGGCACCTGCCAAACTGGTCCCGACTATTGGCTCTGGTCCCAAAGGCATGTTCTTTGATCCACAGTTGGCCAACTCGTCGGCATTCTCATTCCAAGGAACTCCACAGTGCCCAGGAACCCAGGTAAGATGGAGCTGATTCAGTCTTGCGACTGATCTAAGTTTCCTCTTGTACTCTTGGACAATCTTTGAAGTAATTCTCGCGTTCTCCAGAGCCTTAAGTGCAGCCTGACTATCACTACAGACACCTGCCATTTTCTTACAATTATCCATTCCGCTACTTTAAAGATGGCGAAAACTTCTGTATGGAAGACAGTTGCCAACCCACCCAACCGAATTTGATACTATTCCGTTTTAAAAACATCGGAAACTTTATTCTCGAACTCAAAAGATTAGACACGACTTGGTATGTTAAAAAATGGTTGATATATTGTTTCTAATATTTTAAAATCAAATTTCTAACATACTAGCCTTAATCAGCTGTTGTTCTTTTTCATTCAAGGAGTCTGAGCTCGGTTTCAAAGATTCTGTAAGCAGAATGGTAGTGGTCTTTCTAAAATCTACCATAAGTGTTTCGAGGCTTTTCACTTAAATAAAAAAGTTTAAGTTGGAGTGTTTTAGTATTAAGTACGAGTCCGCTTTGACAATTGCAAACATTTAAACTGAAATTATTTGTTTTGCTATAGGAGTGGATTTTCTCAACCAGCAAGAGATGTTACCGAAGATTACCAATGTTCAACCCAAGGGTATACATACTAAGTGTATGTAACTTACAACTTTGGTTAAATAACTGTAGCAAAATAAATTATTTATTAAATGCCTACATGGGTTTTATTAAAGAGTGATCTCCTCATGGTCTTCTCCAATAGGCATTGGAACCCCAGTGTTTATAGCTTAAGGAAAACTAAGACTTGGGGTATTGTTCTTGTGTCAAATGCCATTGCTCACTGCGAACTTCGAGATTTCTTCATATTAGTTCTATCCATAAATTGCATTGCTTCGGAGAATCAACCGCAGCTTGATCCCCTCAGCCACTCTTTTCCATATCTTAATCAATGACCTCCCATACTGTACTCTACTCTACTGTACTCGGATGACAGTACCATTTCACATCAACATATCTTTTTAAAAGGCTTAGCTCTTTTAAGATTTTGAGATAGATTAAGGCTTTCTATGAATCAAATATTCAACAATTATCCACAATCAATCTTTAAATGGTATCATGGGAATGGCCGTTCCTTGTGACATTCTTTGGAACAATTTTTGTATGTTGGAAGAAGCAGATTCCCGAACTTTCTAAATAAATAATTCATTCTGAGGCTGATGACACAGCGAATTCGATAACCTACTATATGTATGCGATGCTAACTTATTTCCGCATACATAATTAACCACCCACATACCCACTGACTTCCATAAATCTATTCTATGAAGAAAATGTGATTATTTGATATGACCATCCTACGAGTTCTTCATAGCTACTGTAACAGCATGCGGAACTCACACATTCCACGTGGAACTGCTCGTACTGCGCATACGTGAAATGGAACAGAATTGCTCAAATTCTTTGAACAAAAATTCAAATAAATGAAAGGAATTTTAGGCTTTCATGAAAAATGCTTCTAACTAGTAGGTACATATGTTAGGCATAAGCATGACATACGAAAACCTTAATATAATATTCAAAAAATAAGCGCAATGTCTGCTGCGACAGCACGCACACAAACACATGCATATTTGCATGCAGTGTATGTACGGGTATGTATGTATGTTTGTACTAGAAAAACATCCTGTCAAGTTTAAATTTAAATTTATACGATGACAAAAACATATTCCAAACAAAAGAAAAACAAAAACACAAATTTAAAAAACAAAACTAAAAACTAAACATGTCAAGAGCATTTTCTGTTTGGTTTCGCTATTGCCATTTCTTGTTCTTTTCGTTCTTGGCATTTTGACCAAGTTTATTGCTTGCCATATGCAATTGCAATATATTTTCCACAACAAAAAATAAAACAACAACAACAACAACAGAAAGAACACCACCAACAAGTGTGGGTGTTGCTGTCACTGTTGCTGTTGTTGTTCTTGTCTGCACTAAAGAGATTATGGCTATGTGTAAAATATCGTAAAAAGAATACAACGTAGAAGAGCGAAGGGGGAGGGGCGCGACGAGTGCAGGGCAATGCAAGAAAATAATGGTAATAATGAAAACAGTTAAAATATATGTTGACGATGTATGTATGTATGCGTATGCAAAGGCACAAAATGAAATTCTCAATGGGTGTGTAAAATAACTATAACCAAAACAGTTGTTATATCTTTAAAGGGAAGTGCACAAAGATGGTGTGGCGGGAGAAGGGAAGTAAGGAAAAGAAAAGGGACAAGAAAATTAAGATGTTTAAGTGGAAGTTTAAATTAAAGATACTAGAAAAAGTTTATCGCCGGAAAAAAACATTTATGTCGCAACAATCCTCTCTTAAAAAAATTTCACTCGCATGGAAATAATTACAAACTCCCACGCTCTGAAACGTTGCAGAGAAGTCCGTAGCATTTATTTTGGATCAATCAATCTGCTTTCCATAATTCTTGGGTTTTACGCAGCATAATTACTCTCGTATGGCCAGGCTCAGTGATGGCCATACTAATATAAGTAATACGCTTGTGAAAGGACTTAAGATATTTCACATGTACAAGCCTAATTTTTAATAATAAGGCCGGCCGATCATTGTACATGAGCGTGGCCACACGAGTACAATTGCACGTGTAGCATGTTTTAGTCTCTTCCTGGCATAAAATATTAAACACACGTTTCTTCCCTCTTGCCTTAGAAATTCGGTTTTACGCAGCGTAATAGCTTTCGTGTGGCCAGGCTCTATGTGTGGTTAGTCATAACTGTTTTAAATGACTGAGATTTCATTCAGCTTGGTTTTTAGAGGAAATCTTAATTTTATTTTCGTCGCTGGATTCAATACCCAAGGAAATGTCTTTGACGATTTTCAAGAGAAAATATAAATGTAGAATCATCGTCGAGCGCTCAAAATTTTAGCAATGGATTGCTTCTAATGCCCCAGATTATGGATTACTTCTTAATGCTCCAGACCGTTGCCGAGCAGTCCCTTGCACACGTATATAACGGTTTTGAACATCCAACATGTAATACATTCAAAGAGAATATCGTTACGTTCTTTGTCCAACCCACATTATTGTTGGGCAGCCCCTTGCACGCAATCATAACGGTTTTGACCGTCCCATATGGCCTTGGTTACATTGAAACTTTTGCTCGGCGAACACCGAGTGCTGGGTATGCAATTCACACCCAGTAAACCGATCATTTTCGTCATCATAAAATTAATCACTACCTACTAATATCCATTTTTATTAATGACTAGTGGACCCCATGCACGTTTCACTGTGCATAATTAAAAAAGTAATTCAAAGCAGTTTAAATTTAAAGTTTAAGTCAAATTACCGACATTGGAGCCACCTCCAGAACCATTACGCTCATTGGTTTTAGGTGGTGCACCTGAATCAAAGCCTTGTTTGGCAAACATTCAATCTTACAATTCATGTTTCCAAATGACTTTATTCGGTGCAACGAATATTATTCGTGACAATTTTATGACCACATTCAAGGTAATTTGCATGAACAACATGGAAAAATGCTATTGGTCTCGAAATGAAAATGAATTTGACAATTATGAAAATGATTTTCACAATAACGTTTTTCTCGCTTCTGATTGTTTTTTTTTTCCTAGATCCAAATACAAATATATCACAGCTTGGATTCTTTATTGCCCTTTTCTGATACAGAGTATCAGAATTTACAAATTTATTTCCTTGGTAATTCTGATCAGCAAGTAATTCTGATCGTCGATGTTCAATTAGTTAAAATTTTAAGCGAGATGTTATTGAACGAATCCAAACTTTCCTTCAAGAGAATAATGAATTGGTTCGACTTTTCCATACTAATCACAAAATTGTAATAAAGGTCGATAAAGTACCATGTGGAGAGCATGCTAGAAGATTTAATGCTCCAACAATGGATGAAGTTGCAATAATAAAAGTTGGTGATGAAGTTAATTCTCGAGATATTGTGCTGCATCGAAGAGATAATGATTCTGGACGCGCCTCCAATGCCGGTAATATGACTTTTCCATTAGCACAACATAAACCTGGTGGCTCATTTTTGAATTTGTACGCTTTGCAATGATTACATACGTCATCCATAGCACCAATAACTACAAGTCGATGTAAAGTGTAATCAATCGTCGAATCATAATTGAACGCAGCTCGCTTAAGTGAATGCGTTAAGGGGTTCAAAAGTTGTAGGCATTTTACTCTTTTTGTGGGTGTGGCAGTGGCCGGTTAAATAGCCTATGTCCGTCAGAAAAGCATGTACTATAACATGAAAGTTGAATTTTTGAAAAAAAACGAAACGTTTTCGAGATCATTCATCACACACATAACATATCTTCATTTTTATATATATAGATTTTCACTTTTAACTTTTTATTTCACCATTGTGCTCAAATTTTCAGACTTTTTTCGAATCAGCTGTTTTTTTGTCGGATAGTCAATATGTTACCTGGCAACTCCGTTAAAATGGCAACTTAATTTAATGGTGCTCCGTACTACCAAAGAGTGGTTCGGTTGCCTTACAGTTGCGTTGCAACTCAGACAACGCTCTCGTGTGACCAGGTACATTGAATTAAGTTCCGTGTGTAACACTGATTGTACTTAATGGTAAGCAATCGGTTGTCTTGTCTCAGTGAGGCGATCTCGTAAAATCGCACTCTTTGACCCAAGCGTTGTCTTGTCTCGCCGTGAATACTGACTACAATGTGTAAATGGCTTGTACTCAGACAACCCGTCAACCAGATACCATGTTCACAGATTGCTTGGAATTTTGTCTTATGTTCACTGTGTGTTGGCCTATGATCTTGGCTATGTGTTTGCTAGAACATTCGCCTGTATGCTCAGTGCTCGACTGCCTTTGTATACTTACGACTCCTTCCCTAGAATGTTTTGTGTTGAACCGATATGACCGCACTGCTTGATTGCCTTTACTTGAGTACTTAGTCAAATCATAAGTTGAGGCCGCTTCCTTATGAGACCCAGGAAAGTTATCCCTCCCATTAACCTAGGTACAATTATATACTAGATTGATCAGGATTGAGACATGCAGTAACCCGTTAACGATATGCCCGGTATGGATACCTCCCACTATTGCCCCTCGACTCAGAACCAGTATTGGTTTAAGGTAGTCAATTGAGTTGGTATTTTTTATGTTACTTCGGTACTTCTCACGAAAAAAAGTTGAACCGGAATATTTTGCTGACCCTATTTTGTTCTCTATTCTATTTAGCGACTGTAGAATATCATATAAAGAATTGTTTGTTTTTGCAACAAAGCGAAAAACGAATTTCCATTAAAATTAAACAAAACCAACCAACATACAAAGTGATCTCCCACTTTATATATTTACAAATGTATGTGTGTATCTCCGTATGCCTGCAAATACTGCACTGGAGGGAATTGAACTGTTGAGCTGACAGCACTGGCATCGTGACGAAACGAAAACAACAAACACGATAATAACATAAACTGAAAAGAAACAAACTGAAATTAACATAAATTCCGGTTGAAGGAGCTAAAAAACGCAAAGCAACGAGAGACGAGAGACGCCAGGCAACATTTGCGACGTGGCGGTGCATGCCTATAAACGCGAAGTACAAGAAACGGGTAGTATGTAGTGAGTATTCCCACAAGAAAAATCAATGATTGTGACGACGATTTTGCAATGTTGCTATTGTTTTCCGCTTTTGTTTGCAGTTAGATAAATTCAGCGATGAAATTGAGGCTGGTACTTTGATGATGTGCGAGTGACATACATTTTCTGGGGATTTGCATTTTATAAAAGCAAAAGAAAAAAGGGCAAAAAGTAGGCAAAAATATATAATGAAGATAGATTAAAAAATAGAATTACAAAATGTAACATTATTGAAATTTTTCGGCACTCACCTTTTAATTTTTTCACATATTCCTTTCATAATATTCTGTTCATATCCAACGGAAATTGCAATGTTTTCATGCATTTTCCTCACACACATACACATGCATATTCGCACACAACTTCCGGTTGCATGAAAGAAATAAATTATCCAGCTTTTTATGCACAGTTTTGTTCTTTAAAGCAAGTGTGTGTAATGACAGCGAAGCAAGGAGACACACACACATATACACGCAACTTGCTGTATAATAGTTGAAGCACCTTTAATCCTTATCAGAATACGGCGGTAAAACGAAAGATAACGTGAAAGTTTTCATAAGCAATCGTAATGCAATCGTTGGAGTGTTTAAGGAGGACGAGGAGTAGTACGAAAATGGCTGCGAGAGAGTTTTGAAGTTTCAAAATGTCATTAAAAGAGAATAAGTACTCTTGGCACCCGAAAACTGGATTTGCAGCATGGGAATTTCACTTAAATCCAACGCATAAACAAATGAACGAAGGAACAACCGACGAAGTAGAACCGAATGCAGCGTAAAAAAAACAACACTTTTATATGTTTAGTATGAACATAAGCGTACTCCTACATTAGGGAGTACTCCCTCAACACACACAACAACAACGAACAACCGCAGAGTCTATGAACGGGAACTGGAAGAAAACACGGCGCGTACACTCGTTTATCTTCGTATAATACTTAATATGTATATTTTCCGTTTATATTTTGTTGCTACGTGAGAAAGAGCGCAAATCCACTCAGTTGTATATTCTCTCTTAATGGTGGGAGAGAAGAAAATTGAAGTAAATACAAAAACACTGGTCTGTTGTAACTTCACAGCAAAAACAAAGATAGGTGGGAAAATAAGAAGAAAAAACTTAGATATCTATGTATGTATGTAAATATTACACTCGTGTATGCTGGAGAAAAAAAGGCAGTGCGTAGCAGCATAAAAGGGAGTTGGTTTTTCGCATAAATTTTCACAAAAATATTTTCATTGATTTCTTTTTACAATATATTAAACAATAGTTTTAAAAAAATCACACATGTTTTAATAAATACTTATTACCTCTTACAAGAAATCAATAACTGAATTTTGAATATGACCTTTCATTCAACGAAACTAACTACAATATTTTTGGCTTACAGCTGTAAAACATTTTGCAATTTTTGTTGTCGGTATTGTTGCACAAATATTTTTTACATATGCAATTTTTAGAATTTTTGTGGAACAAAGCCACTTAATTTTTTCCACAATTTCATTAAACAATCATTTAATTTATTTATTTTTTATAACTTTTTTTTATACACCCGCTCGTAAGTAAAAATCGTACAATTGCCTACAACAACAAAATCCGCACAACTGCACTGACAGATGACAGCAGAAAAACTGCTCTTTCCCAATGAATTTTTAACTAAAACTTGTTCCCTTTTGCAAACAACAAAATACACATGCTCAACAACGAAACGAAGCAAACTGAAACTGACAGTCAGTTTGTCTGTCACGTAGTTTGTACTTCTTTTGTTGTTGCTTTCTCAATATTTCTCTAGCCGTTACTGTTGTTGTTGTTTTTGCTATTGCTGGTTTTTGACCAAACGTGCTGGCTGATGTACACTGCTTATGTACACTTTAATATCATACAATTTATATTTTGATGTTTTTGCACGAAGCAGCAGCATTGCTCATTGTAAAAGAGCAGCATATATACAGTGCAAAATTGCTTCATTTTCTCTTTATAATTCTCTTTTTCATATATGTATATAGCTAGTATATTTGTATATTCATTGTAAAAGAGCAGCATATATACCGTGTAAAATTGCTTCATTTTCTCTTTATAATTCTCTTTTTCATATATGTATATGGCTAGTATATTTGTATATTTTGAGAAGACCAAAAAATGGTTACAACAAAGAGTGCAGCAACTGTAACGTTTAAGAGTACATCAGCAAAGAGCAAACTCATGTTTGTATTTAAAGGGTGTACTGAACATTTTAAAAAGATGTATTAAGTATCTAAGTACAACATGACTTTTTTCCATCTTCAATTGACTTCCTCAAAAGTCGAAGAATATTGACGTATTAAAAAGAAAACACGGCCCTAGGTCAACAGTATCCGAAACAAAAAAACATAGCCAAAACTCAACATCCGAAGTGTCGCGAAAAAAAATTGATCGACAGTAAAACCAATATAGAGTTACGGATAAGGAAAGCCTGCGCGGGCTTGTTATTCGTGCAACAGGTTGTTTAGCAAATGATGGAGCTTATCTCCTTTATTCCTTGTTATGAAGCCCTATGTTCCCAAGTGGAATAAAAGAGGAAGAAAAAAAAAATTTCCTTTATTGCATTCACACTGAACCTAGGCATTACAGGAACTATTCGAACTTACCTTATTTTCGTAATGCTACATCTGCTGGCTGTGGTCGCTGTGGCGTAATGGTAGTGCGTTGGTCTGCTACGCAGAGTGTCCGGGGTTCGAACTTTGGCACAGGCAAACTTTTTTTTCTACCTTTTTGATTTTGCCTGTACCGAGATTTAAATCCAGGACACTCTGCGTAGCAAGCCAACGCACTAATAACTACGCCACAGCAACCACACTGCCTATTGAATTAAAGTTCCAGGTAATATACCATGCCTCGTGTTCAGAGCGATTTTAAGATAATATTTCCTACAAACGACAGTACGAAGTCCTCATTTTCACAGATTGGTAGGTGTTCGCTCACCGTATATATGCCACGATTTTTCAGGCCGAAGTTCTGGCGATTAGGTAGGCTGGTCGACTAAGGTCGTTAGTATATGTATTACCGACAGTCAGGCAGCAATAAAAGCTCTCCAACCCACCACCATTACGTCAAAGCTAATTAAGGAGTGCTGAGATGTACTGAGCGAGCTAACATTCTTAGAAACTATTGAAAGGAGCAAGAAACCAGATGAATTAGCTCTAGGGTCTTCTCTGACGATTCCTTAGGGGTACCAGTGTTAGTCCTCCTGGGGGCCTTGAAATAACCATGTATTTTTTCGATCAGCTATTTGGATGTGGAAATCTATAACATACTGTGTTACCTCGTGTGTGATATGGACCTCATATAATGTGGGCAGATCTCTCGAGTTCATCAACAGGGATCGTACTGATATTTCTAGTCTAACAGCAGCTTACACCGGTCACTGGTGTATAAATACCCTTGCATAGAAACTGCGTATTCCTTTTAAACCTCATTGTAGAAGTTGTGCAGACCTAGAAGAAAAATAAATACTTACTCATTTTCTTTGTGATTGCCCAGCTTTGGCAAGGTCAAGATATGGTTTCTTGGGATTACTTCGATAACTTGCTGATCCAAGGAAACTGATAGAATACCTAAATTCTACGGCGTGGGTTTAGTAAAGGCCTATGATCGGTGAGGTAGAAGCTTTTAAACGGCGCTATAGCGCTAATTGATAAAACTTTTTTATGATCCAACCAGCTAAACCAACCAAGGTCCATCACGTAGAAGTGAGATTAGTCTATATTCCGATTACAGCTCACATCCAAGTTCAAATACCAAGTGTTTCCCAATTCCAGCACACGTAAGACAAAAACCTTAATTGTAAAGTTATCGATTGTAATGCCAGACAAAGGAGCCCAATGAATTAACGAAACGAAGAAAGAGAGGAAAATTAGAATCCCAAGGCAATTCTTTAACACAATCAAATATTTGTTGAGAAAATTATTTAGTAATTAAAACCTTTGAGTAAATTGCGAAGGTACTACTTCGGACGTTCTTACAAATATAATGGTCATTATCTTTTGCTTTGATTCTAGAATTTTAGACTGACACCAAAAAGTACGTCACCTTGTCTCCACACAGCTTGAGACAACGAACAAAATCTTATTCCAACCAAAAATTGTTTTTGGAATGAAACAAATTTTAAATCTATTGATTTGAAAAATCGACATTGGCACTGCCCCTTGAGGTAAGAGTGCTGTCAAGGTAATAAACTGTTACCAGACATCGAAACCAGATCGAAACCTTAATAGTGCTCCAAAATAAAACAAAGGTTTTTTGTACAATGTATGCAATCTGTTTTAAAATCCACAATGGTTGCATATTATTTAAGTATTAGGAATGGATTCTGTGCTATTTGACTGATTCTTATCATTTTGAACAATAAGAAAAGCTGATTTGATACAACAAATATTAATTACACAGTACACCAGCAGTACTTTTCTAGTATTGGGTCTTTCCTATGGAAAGGGTCAGTACACTAGATGGAATTTACTGAGTAAGTGAATTTCATCAACTTTTTTTTCCTAAAAAAGTTCAACTATCCTTCGACTATTAAATTCTATTCTTTAAAATTTGTTTCGAATAAATAAAATTTCAGCTTTAACATAAAAGTACAACGACAAATCGAAATCTGTGCATCTGGAAAAAAGTAACTTAAAGAATCAGTTATTTGAACAAGTTAAACATTTAATGTTAATTCCTTATATTTTATTCAACTTTTATTAATAAGATTGCTTTTTATGTAATTTTTAAGTTTTTAAAAGACTTTGTTTAATAAGTTTGTAGTTTTTGCAGTTTTTTTATTTTTCTTTCATGTTTCGTGATCAATTAACGAATGCCACGATTTTATGTGGATTGCAGTTTATAAAAATGAATACCATTTATGGTGACTATAGAATGTAATAGGCTGAATATGGAAAGTATTTCGGATTGGTGAGGATAGAATTTAAAATTTTGATATTGATACAGGATGTGTGGTGTACATGCGTAACTACCGCTGCTGAATACACCCGCAAACATGAACGTAGTACATACACGACCGCACCCTGCAGTGTAAAAATGAGTTAATTCACAAATTACTTAGTACATACATAAATTATCTAGCCAAACGAGATAATTAAGATACTAGTTCAAGACTGATGCACGATGAATCACTTTGAAGACTGCTAAGACTTTTCAGCTTGTATATGCAACAACAATAATACGCGGTGTTTTTTTTAGAAGTGTGGTTTTCAAGAAAAAATAAAACGCATATAAATAAATTCTTGTTATGGCCAAGAATTTAGCTTTATTATAAAGATAAGGATTTGCCATTATGTTTTAAAAACGATTTTGCGCAAGTGGCCGCAACGGCTGGTTCGAATAAATTCCAGCCGAGAGGCCCAATATTCTACCACTTTTTGAAGCAATTGATGCCGTATGGCAGTAATAACGCGCCGAATATTCTCTTCCAAGGCGTCAATTGTCTCGGGCTTATCTGCGTAGACAAAGCGGCTTCACATAACCCCACAAAAAATAGTCAAGCGGTGAGCGGTGTTGAATCGCACGATCTTGGCGCCACGCCACAAGCCCACGACGCGAGATAATGCGCTCACCAAAAGTTTCCTTCAATAAATTGATTGTCCGAATATTTCGTTGGCTGTATGGCATGTAGCGCCGTCTTGTTGGAACCAAAGGTCGTCCACATCAACATCCTCCAATTCACAATTCAGGCACGAAAAAGTCATTAATCATGGCTCTATAGCGTTCCCCATTGACTGTAACATTATGACTGGCTTCATCTTTGAAGAAATATGGATCAATGATTCCCTCTGCATAGAGCACACCAAACAGTCACTTTTTGAGGATGTAACGGCATCTCAACACGGCTTGTGGATTATGATCACTCCAAATGCGCCAATTTTGCTTATTAACGTACCCATTAAACCAAAAGTTTGTTCAGCCTTTTTTTTGGTAATAAATTTGCATGTTTTGCAAACATTGTTCAGGAGTAAGTCTATTCATTATGAAATGGCAAACCAAACTGAGCATAAATCAAGTGACAGCTGTCAAAAAGACCAACTCCGAAAGAAGTATTGCCAGATTGGAAACCACACTTCTAAAAAAAAAACACCCTTTACAATACTATTCAGTGAAAACGTTGTCTTGCACTCGTGATTCTCATATACTTTGCAATATTTTTCACTTAAGTCAAAAGTGTAAGGCCTGTGCACCCAATGATTTCAGGCCGATCAGCATCCTTTCATCGTTGTCCAAAGTTTCCGAAAATTGAATGTCTGAGCAAATTTCAACATATTTCCGTGTAAATAATCTTTTGCCAGCATTTCAATCTGGTTTTAGAACTAGGCATGGTTGTTCTACAGCTATGAGGAAAATTATGGATGATGTAAGGATATCTTATGACAAAGAATATGTAACTTTATTACTTATGCTTATTGGATTTTTCAAAAGCGTTAGTTAGTCAGTCACTGCTATGTGAAAAACTGAAAAAAACAATACGGATTTGATAATTGTTAGTTATAGTCAGCAGTAACTTTTACGTGTAACTACTTAAAAGACAGAGTTAAAGTCGGCAAAGCATTTTCCCGATACATATCTGTAAGGGCATCAATTCTTGGTCCTCTGCTGTTCAGTATTTTTATATGTAAAAGACATTTTTTCCGAGTGTAAAAAAAAATTCACTATGCACGCTTATGCTGACATTATTCAACTCTATTTATCCAGGCCTTTTTGACCGGGAAGATTTTATTAAATGGAGCACTAACAATTGCCTAACCTTAAACCCGAGTAAATCCCTTGTTTTACTTATTTTTAGAAGACATTTGTATGTTGGTGTGCCTGTAGTAAAATTGTTATTCTTGGTATCCAAATAAATTCGTCTTTGAGTTGAGTTGATCATATAAATGATACAGGTATTGCAAATTTGTTTACTCAATTTGCACTTACATAAATATGTCGACTTCAGCTACTCTGTTTTCTATTCAACAATATTTATAATAAATTCGGAAAATATTAAATTTTTTATTGTACTTGTGAAAAAAAGTAGTTCGCAACTAGTTAATTTTAAACTAGTTTGACTCTATATCAAAATATACTAGTTCAATAGTTAGTTTAAAAATTATTGAGGATAGGAATTGTATTTTCGTAGGACATCAGAGTGGAAAAAACCTGTACTTATGTTGCTTGTAAAGGAAATCGAGGAATGAATTGTGTTTTTTTTTTATATGAACCAGCTTATGAAGTACTTAGCTTTTGAGCTAGTTCGTAGCACTACAGGGTAATGTTAAATGCAATACATACTCAAATATCACATACATACATATCTACATCCATACACCTGAATAACATTTACAACATGAACATATTCTTCCATTTGCAAGGATATGAAACGACATGCTGATGGATTTTATGGACATTTCATGGGTGCATGTTCTATGTACAACATAAAGAACATATCGAAATGTTAAAAAAGAAGTGATACCATGAACCGACAAGCGTCAACGTTGAAGACGGCGACGCGACAAGGACGCTTCTCTATGCTGAGAAAGGTGATATATGCACAGAAGAAGCAGAAGCAGAAGAAGAAGAAGGGGGAATTGTTTCTAATATATAATAAAAAGCAACCGGAATTTATGTGCACATCCGCACGTGCTAAATGAGAGAATGAGCAGTGAATTGAGAGCGGAGCATCACAACTCAGACACACACAACTCACCCACACATATCAAATTCACATTTCATCACACTACTCCGAATTTAGAAATTGTTTGAAGAAAATCCGTAATGTTTGTAGTTGGAAAATGTATATGATAAAATTTGATTTTCATATACTTACATATAATTATTTTTTTTTTAATGTTAAAAATTAATTCGAGATAATGAATTTTGTATAGAATTCTCCAACGAAACTCGTTAAATCTACAGACTTAGACTTAGACAAATTTTTGCTTTTCAGCTCTTTAGCAAAGGTATTTCCTGCAGGCAGCCAGCAGGCAAAAATACTGTAAGGTGCATACTCTCGAATATCATAGCAGCATGTCCAAGCAAGACTGCACTATGTAAAATATGTGAATGTAGAATTGTGCTCGGTAGTTAGTTGTATTAAATTCCAATGTGTCTGGCTGAGCTGAACGAGACTGAAACGAAATTCCTTTTAATAAATATCAGTGTCAGACAACATACGAGTACATTCATACAATGTATGTACATGTATGGTGGACATTGTCATCATGTTCAGTGCAAATGAGTTTAATGACAATTTAATATACTCCGAAAAAAGGCTTTAAGTTTATAGCAATTTGCATGCAAGTGGTCGCTGTGGCGTAGTGGTAGTGCGTTGGACTGCTACGCAGAGTGTCCGGGGTTCGAATCTCGGCACAGGCAAAATCAAAAAGTAGAAAAAATAATTTTTCTACACGGCACCACCTCTTGTCAGGCAATGGCAAACCTACAAGAGTAAAAAATGCTATGAAAAGCTTTTCACTTCGCCGTTCGGATACGGCTTTAAACTGTGGTCCGTTCCATTCAAGTACAAATATAACACGCACAACATGAGTGGATGCGAAAAGCTCGGCCTAGGCCCTCCATGGGCTGTTGTGCCATCAAAAGTAAAGTAAAAGAAAGCATGCAAGAATACCCAATGAAAAGCAAGACACTTGATGGATCTATTAGCGAGTTAAAAGCTCTAAATCAAATATAGCAATGACTAGCTGGGGACTGTCTGCCATCTGCCATTGACATAAGATTTAAGAGCAGTATTATCACTGCCTGCAAAAAAAATGTACCACTCTGAAAGGCAGAAATGTATCATACTGTATGATCTTCAGAAGAGTAAAAGTATCAACTTACGAGTATGCATTAAAGTTAAATGAAAAGATAATGAGGGTTGTCAACAATTAACTAAGTAGTTAGGTTTTTATGAATAAAAAAATTTGTGCGTGTGAGTGAGGCGCCCTACAGAAGTTTACTTCTCCAGAAAGTTTTCGTTTTGGGTTTTCAGATGAGGTAGAGTCATTTTGTAAAGACTAGAGTCTATCGAAGACATTACAAGCGTGGACGAAGGAATTTTTACCGAATATGCTTTGAAATTGTTTCTGTGATGATTTATGCTGTATAGTTCAGTTTGATGATTCTCTGATCACAGATGTGCTATATCTGGACTAACTTCATTTTGATTGTTTGCATTTCCAATGCATGCAATGACCTCTGCAAAATCATCATATCCAACAAAATATTCATACTCAAAGCATGCGAGTTTATTTGCTACATCATTGTAATTATAATCTTGTCATCATCATCATTATAGTCAATGAGATGAGTGTTGATGCAATTATTGGCTCTAATGAACTCATTTGCCATTCATGCTGTCTCTCCGCCTTAGTATTTGCGAGTTGTTTTTCAATGAAATTCGAAATCTGTTGTGCCTCAAGTTGCTTGGGTTACACTCTCGCGATCTCTCGGTGCTGGTTTTTGGGTTTTTTTTATACGATAGCAGAATCTGAATTTTGTTGGGCCTCCATTTTTCGACGAAGCGAAGTCTACATTCTTGCTGTCTCTCAGCCGCAGTTTTTTCTGGAGATTTTATCGTAACACAGTCGCCATTTGTTTGTGCCTCGCGTTTGTGTTTTTTAGACTTTACTCGCTTATTCTATCAGCTCATTCTTCTTTCTTCAAACGATTTTTCTCTGAAACGTAAAATTTTTGTTTAAAATGTCAAATGTTGCTAGAAACTGATGGACAGCGCCTTCTGTCAATCAAGTTTGAATCTTACGCGAATTAGCGCCCTCTATCAATCTAGGAAATTGGGATTTCCGTGACAATCTTCGTTTTACCACGATCATCTTTCATTCCTTCATAAATATAAAAACGATTCTAAAAGAAAATTGAAAAAGTATTAAAATACTTCACATAAAAAAGGAACATGTTTACTTCAATCAAATATTATAGATAAATTTAAAGATAAATTAAATACTTTAATTTTCAATACTTCAAAAATATCACAACTACATTTTTCATTGGAATATCATAAAAATCAATATCGGTTGTCTTGTTAATAGTCAGCGAAAACTTATTAATAACTAGTTAATTAACCGTTCTGATATTTCTACCTTCGCAGACGTTCTTTAATTACGTACAGTGATGGAAAAAATAATAGAAAAGACCTATTTTTGTTTTAATGTTCAAATTTTCTTTTGTGAAATGAATTTTCTATTCAATGTTATAATTTTTATTTATTACTTATTCCATTATATTTCAAAATAAAAAAATAAGATGGTATTTCTGAAAGTCCATATATAAAAAAATTTAACTTCATTTATTACGATTGGAAAAAAATAGAAACAAAAAACTTGAAACTAAGTAACAGTAAAAGTCTTTCATAAAAATTAGTAGAATGTTTTTTTTTTGTTTAATATTCAGTAGTTCTACCACGATTTTTTATAACTTGGACTCACCGACAATCCATGGAATCCACCAGTTTGGCACAAATTGATTCTTTTTTTTAAGACTCCCCAAAGATGTTCTATTGGATTCAGGTCTGGTAATTGTGAAGGCCATTCCATCAAAGAAATTTGGTTGTCCCGGAACCACTTTTTGGCAAGTTTTGATGAGTGTTTGGGGTCATTAACTTGCATGAACTCCCACTTTATTGGCATTTCTTCCTCTGCATATGGCAGCATTATACTATTTAGTATGTTAACGTAGTCAGTAGCACACATTTTCCTTTTCACCCAATATATTGGGCCAACACCGATTGCTGAAAAACATCCCCATACCATAATGTTGCCACCACCATGCTTAATCGTTTTTATTGTGTGTTTTAGATCGTGTGCAGTATTTTTGGGGCGCCTTACTTGGGGTTTTCCGTCAGATCCAAACAAATTCATCTTTTTTTTCGTCAGACCACAAGACGTTTTTCCAATTTGTTCGCGTTGAATGTCTTTTTGTGAAATTGATTCGGTTCTGGATGTTATTCTTACTGAGGAATGGTACTTTCCTTGCTGAATGTGCCTTTAAACCACGTTCTATCAGCCTATTCCTTATTGCACGGCTCGTAACAGATGCATTTAACTCCTTCCTTAGTTCTTCCGATGAATGAAATGGATTTTTTTTCGACTGCCGAATAAGAAGTTGATCGAATTTATGGGAGGTTTTTCGCTTCTTGCCTCGTTTCTCTTGTTTTTCTTCAAAATGAATTGGGGAAAACAATTTTTTTTTTGGATCACTTCATTATTTGCGCAATTTCAGTCATTGATTTGCCTTGGTTTTTGAGATTTCCCATGACTTCTCTCTCCACATCTGTGCAATGCACTCACGACCCATTCTGAATCTGGAAACAATGCAGAAGGACGAATTTCGCAAGAATTGCTATTCTGACACTTTTTCCTTTCTTGAATGTCCAAAAACTACCTCAATTAAAATATTTCACACGTTCTAGGAAAATATTTTGACGAAATTTAATCGCGTTTCTATTTTTTTGCCAAGGCAAAAACGTGGTTGATTGGAAAACACTCAAATGCAAAAGTATTCATGCCGAAATATGCAAAAAAAATTGAAAACAAAATAAAGTACCGTTATCAGCAAATCGTGCACAGTAGGCTTCACGCATAGAATTCGCCAAGAAAATTATCGGTATGGTTAGAATCGTTTCTATTATTTTTTACATCAATGTTTGTATGCAGATGTGGTGCAGATTCCTTTACGGAAACACTTCGACAACTGTAATGCCGTAAAATTATTAAAAGTTGACAATGGTAAATGATGTAGTTACTAGCACAAACATTGTTAGTGATGATTTGGCATGGCGTACGAGTTCAGCCTGAATGGACAGAATTTCAGCGACTGTACCTTCAGCGGGACTGTGCCTACATGTGCTCATAATATTTTTGTAGAGCGGCGTTTCCTTGACGAGATTTATGAGGGTAAAGATATTACAAACCGATTTGTATAAGAAATTTATTTGGATAAAAAGTACAATATCAAAATAGGACCAATGGAGAAAAATGTATAAAGAAAGGAGGAAATGTATCACTTTTGATTCAATTGTACCAAATTGGTAACACTGTTTAGAAGCCAATATCTTATAACCTCACGAAGGAAATTTATTACTGGCGTCAAAATCCGATATTTTTATATTTAAACTTAATACAAAATCGCAATCCCATTCAAAAAATTCTTAATTGTGTCCACAAATAAACAGTGCAATTGTTATGAACAAGCTCGCAGTAATGGGGTTTCGGGAGTTCAAATCCCCCAGATAATTTTGAAATATGTTTTAATAATTACGATAACCAGGTCCCTAATTTTTAACTTCCTTTTTGCACTTGCAAGAAAGTAAATCAGATGTAAGTGTGTAAAGCTTGCACAAGAATCTAAGATCATCCCTCCGCCACCATAAAATCACAAAAATGTCTCCCCTTTAACCAAAAAAAAATGGGAAAAATTACAAAAATTAAGAGATTGGTGTACTCAGAGTTTTGATTAAATTGAAACGAAAGTGGCTATTAGGTACTTACATTTTCATGAATTTTCAATTTCACCCATTAGGACCGTATAGAAAATGGTGATTTTTTCAAAACTAACAAAGAAAAATAAGGACAGTAGTACTTTAATGTATGTAGTCCATTAAGTAAACAAAATCTTCTCAATTTGATTAAGGATTAAATTTGCATTAGTAAATGCTGCCTTTTCATCTCCACCAGTTTCTTTCCCTATTTATTAAATTCATTCTCTCTTCCTCTCTTGCTATATCTGCTCCTCCCCTCTTCGCCTTTCGTGTATTTTTCATTTCTCTCTATAGTGTTGTCAGATTAGTGCTTTTTCCACCAGATCTGATGGATTTTGAAAAACACATAAAACGGGACAAATTTTTATTTGGCGGCAGTGTTTTTATTTCAGTAATTTTCTTCTACTTGAAGGTACTGTTTCTTTTAATGTCAGTGCTTTTTTTCGACTTGACAACACTGTTTACTTAGCTCAGTATTTTTTTCTTTTATGATTCATGTTCATTTTCTCGTTTGCTTAGGCTGTGGTTATATTCAAAGTTTACTCGGCGAACACAATGCAATTGTTATTGCCCGAACACGAAAAAAAAGAGCTTTTACTCACTCTCACACCGAACAAGATATGCTGTGTGAAATATACACTGAGCACGCCGAGTATTCAGGGTCAGCAATGAGTTAATTTACAAAAAAGGAACAAAAATGTATGTAAAATATAAGGGAAAAAAGTCAAACCTGTACATCATTATTTTCATATGCAGAAAAGCGAAGTAGGGAATTTTTTTAAAAGTGAATATTAAATATATTATTCATAAAACTATTGAAGAAAAATCATATTATTTTCAAAATTTTTCAATTATATTATTAATTTCACGCTCCATATTAATAAAATCGTTTAAGGTTTTTTGGTATACCATTTACTTAGTGTTGCCGTTGCGCAAAAAATTTTATTTTATTACAAAAAGAACTGAATTTCGACAAAAAGCAACTCTGTAAGGAACACCAATGTAACCACTACACCCAGCACGAGAGTAAAATTTGATGTGTTCGTCGAACAGCGAACACCAGTATAACCAGCAGCTTAGTGTTCATTTGTGAAAACAACAATATCATTTGACTGACTCTAAAATTTCAGTTTGTAAAAGTTAATTAATTTTCGAATAATTCACATTTTAATAAATTATCTTATTAACATTTTACTTCAAAAAGAAATAAAACGCATATAATTTCATGTTATGGCCAAGAATTTAGCTTTATTATAAAGATAAGGATTTGCCATTATGTTTTAGAAACGATTTCGGGCAAGTTGGCCGCCACGGCTGGTTCGAATAAATTCCAGCCGAGAGGCCCAATATTCTACCACTTTTTGAAGCAATTGATGCCGTATGTCAGTAATAACGCGCCGAATATTCTCTTCCAAGGCGTCAATCGTCTCGGGCTTATCTGCGTAAACAACCCACTTCACATAACCCCACAAAAAATAGTCCAGCGGTCAGCGGTGTTAAACCGCACGATCTTGGCGCCACGCCACAAGCCCACGACGCGAGATAATGCGCTCACCAAAAGTTTCCTTCAATAAATTGATTGTTTCGTTGGGTGTATGGCATGTAGCGCCGTCTTGTTGGAACCAAAGGTCGTCCACATCAACATCCTCCAATTCACAATTCAGGCACGAAAAAGTCATTAATCATGACTCTATAGCGTCCCCCATTGACTGTAACATTATGACCGGCTTCATCTTTGAAGAAATATGTACCAATGATTCCCTCTACCCATAGAGCACATCAAACAGTGACTTTTTGAGGATGTAACGGCGTCTCAACAATGGCTTGTGGATTATGATCACTCCAAATGCGACAATTTTGCTTATTAACGTACCCATTCAACCAAAAGTTTGTTCAGCCTCATCGCTTAACAAAATTTTCTTCGGAATTTGCGCGAACCGAACCATTATTTTGGTAATAAATTTGCATGATTTGCAAACGTTGTTCAGGAGTAAGTCTATTCATTATGAAAAGGCAAACCAAACTGAGCATAAATCAAGTGACAGCTGTCAAAAAGACCAACTCCGGAAAAAGAATTGCCAGATTGAAAACCACACTTCTAAAAAAAACACCCTTCATAATAATAATTAAATTGATATAATAATTGAACTCTAATGATCAGTGTTGCCAGTGGTGATTTGCAAGTAGTACGTCTGCGTTCATGAATTTGTACGAAATTTGTCAAAAATGTACAAACTAAGAGAAAAAACGACTTTTATATAATTTTGGTCAATATTTTTAGGCACTCCATAGAACATATAGCCATAAAGAAATATGTGATCGGTTCGGAAAAGTCTTCGAAGTCTTCTTTAACCAATTGCCCTTGCGTTTTCTCAAAGCTGACTTAAAAAATGCAGCTTTTCCTATTGCAGCTACCGACTTTGTTCTTAAATGAAAGGTATATCCTGCGGCTCTATTCGCCCGAAAACATCACCCACCTGTAAACACAAACACTGCACCTGTAAGAAAAGATAGCTCTTTTGAACTTTCTGTATACATTTCTTAGAAAATTCAAAATCCTCTTACCTCTTCCCCTTTCCCTTTTTATTCCCTTTACTCTTTGTTTCTCCCTTCCAGCAGCCTCTGCCACCAGTTTCCTCTGCTTCTACTACATTTTGATATATTGAATCCAATTTCTTGCAATTCTGCCTTGTTTTTTAATTCAATAAATAAGTAAATTTTTAATTTTGCTGTTTTCAGACTATTTATATGAATTATGTAGTGTGCAAAGTAATTGCACTGTGCGGCTCTCAGAGAGAGCTGAGGCAGAGTTTGTGGTGCGGTTAGCCTTAAGGTCTAATTATAGAAACTTAACGTAACTTAGACACGAATAGAGAACTGTCATATAGAATTATTTTTCATAAATCGATATACTTATATAAAAATGAAGATATGTTATGTGTGTGATGAATGATCTCGGAAACGGTTCGATTTTTTCAAATATTAAACTTTCATGTTAAATTACATGCTTTTCTGTCGGACATAGGCTATTTATCCGCCCACTGCCACGCCCGCAAAAAGAGTCAAATACCTATAACTTTTGAACCCTTCAACGCATTCACTTCAAATTGAAAACACATCCATAAGGAATGTATTTTTATTTCATATTTTTATTACATATTTTTATTGGCATATTTTTTAACGAAATCATTTGTTTATCATTTTCGATACATGAACGTTACCCAAACGTGCAGCATTTAGCTGTTCATCATGAAAACGGACAGCGTGAGTATTTTACGTTGGAGAATGCAGCGCAAAGAGCGGAAACGCCACCAGAATCGACATTGACAGCATTTTTCATATTGTGTCAAACTGCAAGGGAATCGAGTTGATGGCCATGTAAATCTGTTTTCAACTGATTCTGTAGAGCGAATTTATACTGTTCATCCTAATAATGCTGAATGCTGAATGCTTTTATTTACGACTGTTAAGTACTGATCAATGTTCGTGGACCAATATCATTTCAGCAGTTAAGAACAGTTGATGGACATGTTTGTACAACATATCGTGAAGCATATCAAAGTTTAGATCTATTGGAACATGATACGCATTGGGATGACACATTAGCAGATGCATCAGTATCTTACTTACTTACTTTTAATGGCACAACAGCCCATGGAGGGCCTAGGCCGAGCTTTTCGCATCCACTCATGTTGTGCGTGATATATTTGTACATGAATGGAAGGGACCTGCAGTTTAATGCCGAATCCGAACGGCGAAGTGAATAGCTTTTCATCAGTATCTGCCCATCCACTACAAATTCGTTCGCTATTTGCAATTATTTTGATTACGAATCCATCATTGATTTGTGGACAAAATATCAAAATTACATGTCGGAAGATATTTTACGTGGAGTGCGTCGAATCAATTCCAATCCTGAAATGGATTTTACACCGGCAATTTACAACGAGGCATTGATTATGATTGAAGATTTGTGTATGATGATGACAAACAAAGCATTAGCACAATTAGCAATGACAGCACCAAATCGATCCATGCATGACATATTTAATCAAGAATTAGAACGTGAAAACCAATATGACTCGAATACCTTGAATTCATACGTCCAAGCAAATGTTCCGAAATTAAATGTTCAGCAAAAAAGAGTATATGAAACAATTATGCGTGCTGTTAACGATGGAAGTGGTGGATTTAATTTTTTTGGAATCTCCTGGTGGTACAGGAAAAACGTTTTAATATCATTGCTTTTAGCAACAATACGTTCCCAAAATCGAATCGCATTGGCACTTGCTTCCTCTGGCATCGCAGCAACTTTGTTCGAAGGTCGCCGTACAGCACATTCCTCACTGAAGTTACCTTTGAATATGCAAATCATTGCAACACCTACATGCAATATATCGAAGACATCTGAAATGGCTAAAGTGTTGCAACGTGTTGCACTTATTGTTGGGGATGAGGCCACAAAAAATCAGTTGAAGCCTTGGAACGGACAATGAGAGATATTCGGGAAAATTCCAATTTGTTTGGTGGAGGATTAATTTTGTTGTCAGGAGATTTCCGACAAACTTTCCAAATCATACCAAGATCAACCCCGGCCGATGAAATACATGCTTGCTTGAAATCATCGTATTTGTGGAGACATGTAAAAATATCTTTTCTTTCCAGCCAAGAATAAAGATGCCAATGAATTAAATTTTGCTATGCAATCCAGAATACCTGGTGTTTTGGTTTCGTATAAGTCTATTGATACTGCTACCAATGAAGAAGAAGCGGTTAACTATCCTACAGAGTTTTTGAATTTAGCCGGATTACCGCCGCATAACCTTCAATTGAAAGTAGGTGCGATTATTATTATGCTTTGAAATTTGAATCAACCGAAACTTTGCAATGGTACGAGGCTTGCTGTGAAAAAATTGATGGTCAATGTTATTATAGTAACTATTTTGATTGGAAAATTCAAAGGTGAAGACTTGTTAATACCACGAATTCCGATGATTCCACCCCATTTGCCTTTCAAATTCAAACGTGTACAATGTCCAGTGCGAGTTGCATCGCAATTACCATTAATAAAGCGCAAGGTCAATCTTTGGAAATTTGTGGCATCAACTTGGAATATCCAGTATTTTCTCATGGATAATTATACGTAGCCTGTTCACGTGCAGGCAAACCATCAGTATTATTCATTTATTGCCAAGATAATAAGAAAACTAAAAATGTGATTTTCCATAGAGTTTTACAATAAATATAAACTTTAAAAATTTAAACTGCTTTGAATTACTTTTTTAATTATGCACAGTGAAATGTGCATGGGGTGCGCTAGTTTTGTATATTTCTGAATATCGAAACTTAACAAAACTTAACGTAAAATAGAAGTCTATTTGAAATTTGATTTCTATGCTAATTGTCAAGTGACATTTCACAAAATCTATTGCTTTCTCTTTATTTGTTTTTGTTTATCGAGGCGAAAATTAATTATTTTGATATTAAATGTGTATTTCATTTGTTAAATGTATTCCACGTAGATTTAAAACATTTAGTAGTTCCAAAAGCAAATCTTCTTCTTTTTTCCATACTTTTTTGTTTTATTTATTTACAAAAACAGCTGATTTTATGCTGCTGTGCTATGTTACGTTAAGTTAAGTTTCTATAATCAGACCTTTACTCTACTCTCAATCAGAAGCAATGAGAAGCAAATCCTTTTGTGGCAACTTCTACATTAATGAAACAACAGACCATGAAAAGCGCCAAAACTTTCGCAGGAACCCGAGGCCTGTTTTTGTATTTCTTTTCGACTTTTGACTGTTCCGAGATTCCAACCCGGGCACCTTGCGTAGCAATCCAGTACACTGCCAGCCACACTGCCAGCCACACCCCCGGTGTTTATTTATGTTATCACTTCCTCTTTTCTTTTAATTGCACAACAGCCCATGCAGAGCTTGCCGCATCCACTCATGTTGTTCGTGTTATATTTGTGCATGAATGGAAGGGAGTTGCAGTTTCACGTCGAATCCGAACGGCGAGCATATCACTTAGCTATCAGAAATATTCATTTACTTTCGAGTTTTTTTCTCTTAATTTTCGAGCCCTTTCAAATAAAATTATTAGTTAAGTATTTATTGATTAAATTGTAAATTAAATAGTCCAGAAAATGTATTATTTTATTTCGCAAAATTTATTTTTATAATTTCATGACGATTTAATGTTTTCTTTTGTATGAGTAGAAACCGAAGAATAAATCGTGTGCTTCTTTCATTTCCAAAATCCCGAAGCGAAATCTCTTTCAATTATTCTGAATTCATATTCACTTGCATTCATATTTAAACTGCAATGCATGCGCCTTTCAAGGGCTTTCAACACCTTTTCTCTCGAATAAAGACGAACACGAGTATTAAAAAGATTAATTTTCCCACAACTGCCACACATAAAATGTGATCACGCATAAGGCATAAACAACTTGTAAGGTACTGTTGTAACAACAACAGCAACAAAAAATGTATGAAATGGAATAAAAACAATAATAAAACTTCAACATACTCGCATTCGTATGACATATTGCAACAATAGCGTACGAAAACAAACACACACATACATACATTTATGTACCATACAGCATACATTTAAACAGTGACACACGCATGCATATGACAACAACAACAATAACAACAATAACAACAAAAACTTATTACAATCAAAACACCTGCGCTTCTCGAGCCTTCATTCATACCAAACATTTTGAGATTTGAACTGCTGAAAGGAAATGGCGAAGAGTGTGGGAAAGAGCCAGGTATGTACGAGCATGTATGTAGGGAGGGAGATCTGGTAAGTGGAACCACATGTACATATGTATGTAGTAGGTACATACGCACATACATTTAAAATAGCTTTTCGTCATGTTTCATGTTTTTCCGGGAAACGAAAATCGAGAACGAGCAGAAAAAGCAAAAAATCTGAACATTAATGTCACAAATAGGAAACACTCATCATAAACACTTGTGCCGCAGAGGAAAAACTTAAGCATCTCTTTATGCCAACATATAAGTACGAGTATACAGGGTGGACTATTTATAATTTGGAAATTCATTTTGGTGTACTATTGTGGGCAAAAAGTAGTAAGACTATTTAATTTAAATTTCGCACGGAAACCCATTCATCAAAATATTATTTTTTTAAGGTTAGTATGACAGTCGGTGACATCTGTGCCAAATGTCACATCAAAATTTAGTATACGCTTGTTTTTCTGAATTACAAAAAGTGCATTCGGCGATTTCCACAATGAGTGAAATTATTCAACAAAGAAGTTCCATTAAATTTTGTGTGCGGAATCAAATTTCTGGTGCCGAAACGTTTAGAATGTTGCAAAAGGCCTTCGGTGATAATTGTATGTCGCGAGCAAGTGTTTTTGATTGGTACAAATTGTTCAAAGATGGTCGAGAACGCGTTGACGACGAACAACGTCCAGGACGGCCATCAACATCAACTGATGATCAACACGTCAATAAAATCAAGGAATTGGGTCTCGAGAATCGACGATTAACAGTCAGAGACCTTACTGGCATTGTTGGAATATCGGAAGGACCAGTGAAAACCATCATCCATCATAAAACATCATTTGGGCCTAAGAAGAGTGAATGCACGATTGGTTCCAAAATCACTGCATTAGTTTTACGAGACCATTTTGCCAAAAATTCGACTGATATCGTTCTCGTTCCGCAACCACCCTATTTGCCTGACTTAGCACCGTGTGACTTTTGGCTATTTTCTAAACTCAAAAAACCGCTTCGTGGACACCGTTACCGTTTTGAGTCAATTGAAGACATTAAACATGAATCGCTAAGCGCATTGAAGGCTATTCCGGAAATTGACTTTAACAACTGTTTCGAGAATTGGAAAAAACGTTGGCACAAGTGTATTGGGGCCAGGGGGGATTACTTTGAAGGGGACGAAATAGATTTGGAAGAATGAATAAAAAAATTTGAAATTATGAACAAAGTCTTACTAACTTTTGCCCACAGTAGTAAATATAAAATAATATAATAATTTTTTTCCAATGTGGATTATATTATTCGAAAGTAAAATGCTTCCGGTTAATTGTCGAACACTATTTCATTCGGATGACTTCCTCTGCTGGGCTTGCAGTAGGGCTTGCCCATGTTATCATCCAAATTTTTCAGTATATTTTCGATTGTATGGAGCTATACTTGACTTATTGGCTGCAGCAATTTCATTCTTAACAGTCTCTATCGTTACTGGATGATTAACGTAACACCCCACAAAAAATATTCCAACTGAGTCAAATCGCAACTGCTTGGTGGCCAATGCACATCGCCAAAATGGCTAATAACGCGATTTTCAAACTTCCCACGCAAGAGTTCGATTTTTGCACGGCTTGTGTGACACGGCACGCCATCATGTAGGAACCAAATATTATCTAAGTCCATATCTTCTAAAATAGGCCACTAATAATAAGTTGTCATTTTGCGGTAGCGCATACCATTCACTGTTACGCATCTTCCTTCCTCATTTTCAAAGAAAAATTATACCGCCAACGAAACCACACTAAACAGTTACTCTTTGAGGGTGCATTGGCTTCTCAACAAACGCGCATGGATTTTCTGAGCCACAGATAAGACAATTTTGTTTATCAACGTAACCAGCGAGGTCAAACTGAGCTTTGTCAGAAAAGACGGTTTAACGGTAAAAATGCTCATTTTCTTCCAAGCTTTCCAGAGCCCAATTAGCGAACCGAAAACGTTGCGGATGGTCATGTGGTTTCAGCTGTTGCACCAGTTGAACTTTGTACGGCTTCATATCGAGGTCGTTATGTAAAATTCGTGATAAATATGTGCGTGAAATGTTCAATTCCTGAGAGAGATGACGAGTTGATGAGGTAGGTTCTTCTTGCACATTCTGAGCAACATCACGAATTTTTCCGGTTGTGCGCATTGCAGGAGTACGAGAACGTGTTGTTTTATCTACGTTTCACAAATTATTCCACAAATTGAACATAATTGTCTTATAGTTTCGGTAGAAGATTAAGCATTTTGAAAGCAAATTGTTAGTATTTCCCAACGTTGTTCAAACGTCTATCGTATACTCATTTCGTTAACCGCAAATGTAAAACTAATTTTCCGTCCTAATACGAATATCATTCGAGTTGCCACTCAAAACCTCCAGTAGCTCAAATTCCAAAAGTTAGACGGCCCACCCTATTCCCGTACATGTGCAATGTAGGTATATGTATAACCTAGCCACATGCACACTTACAAATACATACTCACCTACACGTAAATGCTATGAAATTAATCAGAGTTTCAATCAAACACGAAATAAAAACTGAGATTCAAAATGACAGCAAAAAAACGAAGTATGTATACACGAAACATACGAGTACATACTCGTACATACATACATAGTTAAATAGTATTGCATGTGCATGTACCTATGGTTACAGCCGGAAAAGTCGAAAGCATGAGTGTAGTGGCATTTGTGTGTATGATTGTATATGACTAGCAGTTAGTTGGTCGACATAAGGCGTCGAGATATTTAAACATTTCATGTTATTTATCAGTTTTTACACGCGTCATGTGAGCACTCGTCTATGTATACACAAATAAGTATGTATGTATGTGTATGTAGGTTGCTTAAGAATTTCTTATAGTTGCAAAGAGGTTAACCCTCTAGTTCTCCAGCAGAGAGTAAGTTTGAGAATTTTGGTTAAAAATAAGAACAAATAAATAAAATACTTCCCTTCAGTTTATGACTAGCTAAGAATAGGAATTTTTAATATGAAATGATTAATCATTCAAAAAAAAGTTGTCTACTGAGCCCGTAGTAACACCTATTGGCAAAAGTTAATATACGCTTGATCTCAAGGCTGGCGTTACTGTTGGTGTTGACACTGGATCCTAGATAAATGAAATCCTTAACCAATATAAAGGTATAATTGTCTTTCATTTGGTTCAAGACGCGGTACTTTTTGTTAGTTGACCCAAGGTATTTCGTTTTGTCCTCGTTCACCACTAGACCTACTCCACGAGGCTCCCTTTCCAGGTTGGGGAATGCTGCACTGACTCCTCGCGCACACTCTTGTAGAAGATAGTGCCAGAGATATCGATGTTCCCAGCATAAGGTTAAAGAAGTCGCTCGATAGGCAGTCACCTTGTCTGAAACCTCTTTTGGTATCAAATGGCGCGGAGAGGTCTGTCCCAATTTTCACTGCGCTGGTAGTGTCGGTCAGCGTCACTTTGCAAAGACGAATGAGCTTTGCAGGGATACCAAAATCAGACATTGCGACGTATAAGTGATCCCTAATCGTGCTGTCGACTGTCGAAGGCGGCTTTATAATCGACGAATAGATGATGGGTGTTGATCTGTTTTTCTCGTGTCTTTTCCAGGATTTGGCGTAGTGTGAATATCTGGTCGATGGTGGATTTACCAGACTGAAGCCATACTGATAAAGTCCAACTAGTTTGCTGGCGATGAGTTTCAGTCTTTCGCACAGTACGCTTGATAGAACCTTATATGCGATATTAAGAAGGCTTATCCCACGGTAATTGGCGCATACCATGGAATCACCTTTCTTATGAATTGGGCAAAGTACGCTGAGGTTCCAGTCACTTGGCATGTTTTCACTCGACCATATTCTGCATGGAAGCTCGTGCATCCGTTTCGTGAGCACTTATTGCTGTCATTGTCATTATGCAACTGCGATAAGTGCTCCCTCCATAAATTCATTATACCCTGGACATCTGTCACCAGATTTTCTTCTTCGTCCTTGGAGGAAGAGGCTCTTGTCTTCAAACCGTTAGTCAGGCGTCTTATTCTTTCGCAGAATTTTCGGATCTTGTTCCTGTCATTAAGCTCACGTCTTTCTTTTTCTCTTTTCTTGCGCGTGAAGAGCTGCAGTGTGATAGTAGAAGTGCGAGTCGAAGGCTTCGACTGTCCGTTGTGATTGCAGCTTTTCGACATCCAGCTTTATTTTTGTACCTATCCGTAAGCGATTTGCAACACAAACACCAAGTAGTGGTCTGAATCGATGTTTGCACCACGTATTGTGCTTACGTGTGAGAATGGTATCTACGGAAGCGTGCATTCCATCGATCACAACGTGATCAATCTGGTTTCGGATGTTATGATCAGGGGACAGTCAAGTGGCCTTATGAATAGCGAGATATTGAAATCTAGTACTATTTACTGTAATGTTCCGTGCGGCGGCGAAGTAGATCAGTCTCATACCATTGTCGGTGGCTTCGTCGTGGAGTCTGAGTTTCTGAGATCGTCGGACCAAAGAGTTTCTCCTTTCTCACCTTGGCATTACAGCCGCCTACACGATTTTACCATAGTACCGGCGGCAATGCTCATAAGTTTTGTCGAGGAGCTCGTAGAAGTCACCTTTTGTCGATCGTCCTTCTCATCCGTCGGGCATGTACACAAATAAAGCTGATGTTGAAGAATTTTGCATTGATGCGTGTAATGGCTATAGAGGCGCGGTTATGTCAGCTCAATATCTTTCGAGGACATCTACCAGCTGAATAGAGGCACCTTTCCTGTAGAGTGTTCGGATATTCCCAGGTGCATATCCGTAAATCATTGTCTTTTGGGCGTTTGAGAGGGTTGTCAAGGTTAGGGGGTTTCGTTATCCGAGGCTTTTTCTGGGGTTCATTTGGAGATATTTTTAACGTGGTGAGTTCCAGAATGACGCACAACCCTTCATTCAATACTAATGAGAAGCTAGCCACACATATTCGTTAGGTCATTGACGGGTATCAGATCGCTATCCAAAGAGCGCCACAAGGAGACTGCGTGTCGACTTGAGGTGGAGAAGCGCAAGGATCGAACACGGACTCAAACGCTTGTGCAACTAGCACGAAGCTTACCTTGTATTCTCCGTCCCCAGGCCCCCCAATAAAGATGAGCAGTAAAATATAAACTTAACTATTTACAAATCGAATAATTATCTCAAACCCCAAATTTCGACACGGATTGCAATAATATTTTTTGTCGATTGCTTAAAATTTAAAATTCTTTAAAGTCTTTGAATCTCCAAATGATCCTTGTACAATGGTTACGCCATAAATGTAGTTTATTACAGAAAGACTGAACAGGGGAACTAGTTCATTTATGTGAACAGCTTCGTTAGCTCATTTCAAGATATACACAAGCACAATACTCTGGATTTAAAACTTCTAACTGAAAGGGTGCATATTTACCATACATTCACATCCCAGCGGTAACTTTATATGAACGCAGCAGGACCACGTTTTCTCAATCAGATATTACTACATCAGATCAACAAATTTCACCAAAACTTTTATATAAAATCATTTCCTTTTATAATGAAAGCATGTGCAGGTAATACTCGTAATTCTCTGTTGAATGAAATGTTGTCGAAAATCTTCTTCTAAAAAGCTTATCTCTAAAATCCATGTCAAAGTCAAAAACTATTCAACAAGAACTATTCTTATCTTTAATACTTTCCCACTTTTACATTGACATTAAACATTGGATAATTAACAGCAAGAAATACTAAAAATCGTAACTTTATTACAAGGAGCGACTGTGCTTTTGTAGTTCCTGCGTCTCTTTGCTGCATAGATTTTTAGTGCCTGTCACATGCTGACAATTCATTGCTTAAAAGCGCTATATAAACATATAAATCCGCTGAACTCCTACAGTATTCCCTCTGAGCAACCCTTCCGCCTCCCCCCTTTCTCCTACTCTTCTTGAATGCATTCCCAGTTATTTTGTGCATTTGACATGTCAACTAGTTAATAATTTCTTATTTTTCTCTTTCATTGTTCGTTGGCATTGGCTTTTGGCGCTTAGCAAATGTCATTCGCTTTTTCCCCCACCCTCAGAAGAAGAAGTACGTTCTCTTTCTCTCTGTCTTCTTAGGTGGCGAGCACCCTTTTCATGTTGGCAATGAAGTACTTATATTGTATGCTTGCTTAAGTTGTCAGCAGCAACACATTTTCTTTCTTCTTTATTTTTGCACACGTATCTTTTTTGTGTTTTGGAAGAAAATGGAGCTCCATACACTTTTAATTACATATAATAAACCCCTCAATTTAATTTCTCTTTCAATTTTGTTTGGCAAGCAGTCAATGTTTATACTTGCATGCACTTTTAAAATGTTATTGGAGCCTTTCTGCATCGAGTACGAGTACAAAGGGGCAAGAGTAAATAATAGTTAGGCTTTCCACTAAAGAAAAATTGCTATTGATTGAGAAAATCTCAACGGCATTAAGAGTATTAACCCAGATAAGCCCAAGGACTTACTTTTAGAACACTGCGGAAAGCTTTGTTTTTAATTCAATATATTTATGCTCTTTTAATTAAAACCAAACTTATTTGAGAGGTCCTACATATAGGACAGAGAATGAGCATACATGGGTTAAGGCAAATCAGAAAACTTACATATAAAACTGAATGAGGGGAGAACTGATAACAATGTAGAAACTTCAAGAGATTTCATTTGTAATCAAAATATTTTAACTTTAAACCCTCCATCTTAATAATAATTCCAACTTCACTCGATAGTTACTAGATCAAACTTTGAAAAAGAAAGACGATAAAAATTTCTGCTAAGGTTGGTTGTAATTATTGTTTCAAGTCTCTTCTTCAGGGTATATGGTAAGTACATATGTACGTATAACTCATTTTCATGGAATGAGAACGTATATTTCCTTATCCCAAGAAAATGCAGGACTGAACGCCCTGGCATTGGTCCATATTCACAACGAAAGGAATATAGACATCAATGAGGCTATTAAAACGTTTGAAAACTCAAACAAAGAAGGATGGATATATGAGAAATGGAGTGCTTAGGAAAGGTATGGAAATGCCTGAACAAATATCATTTGAATTTATTTACGTATTTTCATTTAGACATTTAGGCGTTCTGGAACCTTTCATACAAATTTCTTCAAAATTTTCTCAAATCTTTCACTTTTTTATAAAAAAAATTACTTTTACCTTATTTTCTGTATCGTTTTCTATATAGAACATATATAAAACATTGTCGTGAAATATGTTTGTAATTCCATAACTCGACACCGAAGCGCACAATTTGCTTATGGGCTTTTGTTTTTTTTGTGCTCGTAATTGCCACAACAAGGTTGATACGTTCTTTGGCTCCCTTTAATTCAGCTTCATTTCAATATTGTTTAGTGAAATTTGGCACAGAACTCTAAGTGTTCAACTTTAAGCTTCATGTAACATATGGGCGGAATTGGCCACGGGGTCGTGGCAACACGCATACGCTACAATATTTCAAAGTGCTATCACTCGAATCCTTGTGGATTCAACTCTAAGTTCCGTGTCACATATGAAGGTGGTTGGACAAAGGAGTGTGGCGCCGCCCAAACGATTCAATACTTAAAAATGGTATAACTTGGTCTACCACCACACAATTTGCAACTGAAAGTTGGCATCAACATTATTCTGCGCCATATCCAACCGAAGTTGTGCAATGAAACCACATTGGCCGTAAAGCAGCTGCAGAAGTTTAAAGGCAAGGAAGTACTCATTTCACGAATTCCAATGATACCTACTGGCTTGCCTTTCGACTTCAAGTGCATTCAGTTCCCCGTTCGACTCGCTTTTGCCATGACGATCAACAAGTTCAAGTGCATTCATTCAGTTCCCCGTTCGACTCGCTTTCGCCATGACGATCAACAAAACTCAAGGACAATCGTTTCAAGTGTATGGTCTCAATCTCGAATTTGCTTGCTTCTCGCACGGAAAATTTTACGTGGCATGTTAGCGTATCGGAAATCCATCTGCATTGTTTATCTATGCACCGGACAACAACAAAAAAAACAACGTTGTCTATTATAGAGCGGGTCAGCTAGTTCATATTAAATAACATCTTAAACTTTGAAGAAGTACGTTTGTAATTTTTTGATCTTTTGAAAACATTTTTTTAATAGTAGGTACTCCAAACATGGTGGGGAATCGCTGAATCAACCTTGGCGGAACAAAAGTGTAGGTCGCTGTGGCGTAGTGGTAGTGCGTTGGACTGCTGCGTAGAGTGTCCGGGGTTCGAATCTCGGCACAGGCAAAATCAAAAAGTAGAAAAAATAATTTTTCTACACGGCACCACCTCTTGGCAGGCAATGGCAAACCTACAAGAGTAAAAATTACTTATGAAAAGCTTTTCACTTCGCCGTTCGGATTCGGCATTAACTGTAGGTCCCTTCCATTCATGTACAAATATAACACGCACAACATGAGAGGATGGGAAAAGCTCGGCCTAGGCCCTCTATGGGCTGTTGTGCCATTAAAAGTAAAGTAAGTAAAGGAACAAAAGTGTAAAAAATTTCAGTCCGGTTTTACAGTTATCGATATGTGAACTTATACAATCCAAGCAAATAAGAAAAATTTTCAGTTCCGCATTCCAAAGGTCACAGCTAAAGAATATTTCCCTTACATTCGAAACATGTACTAAGGTCTCAATAACTAAGACTTAAATCGTTCACATTCTTGAGAATATTATTTAAGTGAAGGAAATTGATGGTACAAGGATTTCAAGAATCGCCATTAAGTGGCGATTACCTTCATTTAAATGAAATAATAAATCAGCACTGAAAAGATTCCCTAGAATTTGACATAATGACATACTATTTCTTGCAGCTTTCTTATTTAATAATCTGCTAGATGTACCATACTTGGTTTTGTTAGTGGTAGTGTCCGTAGTGGTTCATAACATGATAAAAGCCTCTTAAACAACAATATCATCATTCAGCTGCACATTGTAAAATGAGGTCGCTTCATCTCCACACACTTCCTTCCGCTGCCGCAATTCACTAGGCAACTACTTGTGATTAATACAACTTTACCTTTATAAATGTTGATAATTTATAGACGTTGTCATTTTGACTTGTCCATTGGCCATCAGTGCCCTTCGTGAGTACAGCAGAGCAGCGTGTGCATCGTCGTATCGTACATAAGTAGTAGAGCCAAGCATTTTAATAATTTCCAACGACACGATGAAATTAAACTTACTGCCAACATAATTGTTGTAAGTCTTTTCATAGCTGATGCTATGGTGCTTATTGTTGTTGTTGTCGTTGTCGTTTATTGTTGCAGTTATTCTTGTTGGCTGCTGTTACTTTTACTTGCTTCTATGTTATCTACTAACTACTTTGGCATGGTACACTTACGAGTATAGACTAATAGTAATGCCATAGTGCTAATACGCCTTACACTCTAACATTACACTATACTTCACTTAGCTTCACTACTACACACATATCTTTGTGTACATTGTACATACATACGTATTCGTTTCTAACACACACAATCATAATCAAGGAAGTAAAGCTCAGCTCACTGTGTGTTTTGTCGTGTGAAAAAGTCATCTCTTCTCAATATCAACATCATCTCGTCTATGGCTTTTTCGTTTATTATCACGTGTAATCACTACTATGGGTTGTATTTTCTACTTACTGCTTTACAACTACAAACACTACCACTTCTACGACAACATCCTCATTGTATGTATTGTTGCATTATGTGTGTTTGTGTGTGTGCATGTATGGACACATGTGCCACTTCATCTTGTAAATAGTGGCAGTATACAGAAATTATCTGCTACCATATATTTGTGCAACTCCAATCCTTTATTTGTTCTATTCGTCTATTTATAAATTTCGGTAATGGAATGATTGCTGCTTTTTGTTGTCATTGCTCTGACTGCTGCTGCTGTTGCTGCTGCTGTTGCTGTTGCTTTCCTCTAAAATTACTGTTTCGAAGAGATTTTCGAGGTTGTAAATTTTAGAATGACGTCATCTGGAGAATGCACTACTTGTCCACATAATTTAACAAGCTTGATGTGAGCAAGTGGGAATACGAAATCCAAATGGACATACGAGTATTATAGAAAATAACTTTATTTTTGTCGAACAGTGTAATTTGGTAAAATGCTTGTATGTTTGTTTGAGGTAATTTTTGGAAATACTAACCCGATTTAAAAAATTCTTTCCATATTTTAATGGTAGATTACTTATTTAGTTAGTTAGCATTACAGTCTCGATAAGACTTCGTCAGTTGACTGTGCTATGCGTGCGCTGGAGTTGATAAGGCCAAGTGCTGACAGATCTCCCTGTCTGGTCTTTCTATCAGAAATTAGGACGCCCTCTTCTGCGTGTTCCTCCACTGTAGCTTGAATAAAACACCCTTCTAGCCGCAACGCGTTCTTTCATTCGCTCGGCATGACCCAGCCAACGAATCCGCTTGAATACGTCAGTGTCGGCGTGCAGCTAATGGTTCCAACTTATTCGATACACGTCGCCCACGCAAAGATCAAAGATTTTACGGAGTATCTCCCTCTCGAATGCTTCTAACAGCCTCTCATCATTGGTCTCAGCGCCAATAGATGGAGCGTTAGGTTTCGTAGGTCATGAGCAGGCTCTGCTTCTCAATTGCCTACTGAGCACCTGTTGGCAAGAGTTAATATTCGCTTGATCTCAAGGCTGATATTATTGTTGGTGTTAATGCATGGTCGCTGTGCTGTAGTGGTAGTGCGTTAAATCGCCAAAAATGAGCTTCATCTCTCAAGAGGATTTTTCAATGAAATTCAGGATTTTCTTCAAACTTTTGCAGAGCCCGATCGGAGTAGCGTAGTGGTAGTGCGTTGGGCTATTACGCAAAGTGTTCGGGGTTCGAATCTCGGAAAAAAGAAGAAGAAGAAAAAAAAATAATTTATATAATAATTTTTATTATAATAATTTTTCTTGGCAGTCAATAGCAAATCTACAAGAGTAAAAATTGCCTATGAAAAGCTTTTCACTTCGCCGTTCGGATTCGGCATAAAACTGTAGGTCCCTTCTATTCATTTATAAAAATAACACACACAACATGAATAGATGCGAAGAGTTCGGTCTTTAGCACTACATAAGGTCATAGTCGACATTGATAAAAAAAATAAAATAAAAAAAAACTTAAGTTCATTGTGGTAAAGGCATAACACTTGCCATAATGGCTAGCTAACTTTTTATCGGTGTCCTATGATTGCATTCACTCATTTTCTCCCCTTCTTCCTCCCACCTATCAATCTTCCTTCCAATCACAATGCAAAAAAAAAATAAGTTTCGACACTTCAAATGATCACGAGATTTCAATCCTTGTATTAATTTGATTTTGTAAGGACGTAGGCTAAGATCTTTACAAATTTTTCCAGAATGTGGAATGGATTGACTTGGCTCATTTGGAACTGAAGCACTTACGGCTGCTATATTCTCGATACTTCCACCGGTGCGTTGTCTCACTAGCACAAGAACATTCAATAGTGAATATGTTGACTCAAATTTATCCACTATAGAAAAACCGACTCTGAATTTCGGTAGTAATTCATAGCCATGTGTTCCTTTAGCTGCTGTCGTCAATGTGTAATTTCCAAATATTGTTCGTTTGTGAACTTGACCATGATAAAAATTTAAATCTTTAATGACGTTTTGACATTGCCGGATCAAGAAATAAATTTAAGAGTGCGTTTGTATTTGAATACAAAATTATTTTGTCCCTATTGAAAACACCTTTATAAATTTATTTATTGGCATTTTAATACACATATGAAATAAATATTATACATTTTATTCCAATAGGCTTACCTATAACATTGAAAGTGGAAGCAACAATGACGTGGCTTGGGATTAAATAAAATTGTATTAATACAATCGTATGTTTATTAAGCTTCTTCCAAAACATACTGAAAAATCAATCATTTATACATCAAAAATATGTTAGATAATATAAATTTTTTCATTACCAAACTTCATTACCAAATATATACAGTATTTTTCGCTTAAAGCGAACTTCAAGGGACTGGGCAAAATGGTTCGTTTTAACCGAAGTTCGCTTTACCTATAAATGAAGACTTTTACAAAACCTTTTATGTATATGCACATGCATATATTAACTCCTGTATTTATTTATTAAAAAAAAGTTTGGATATTTTAATACAAAAAACTAGTTTTTAAGAAAATGAATTATTTTAGTTTGCTTAGTACCAAAATTAATTTGATTTATATACGCTTCCACATGAGCCAAGTGGTCAAGAATTTGTTGTGGAGTGTCGCGTGACTTAAGGAAATTTCTTACATAACTTGCGCTACATATTGCATCCAGGGCAGTTGTGACTGGGAGTGGCTCTTCGCTGCCCATATCGTCGTCCAGGTCGTCATCACCAGCGCAAACTGACTGCAAAATAGCTTCGTCGTCCAATTCTTCTGTAGTGACAAGGTTGTCATCAAAACATATACTACTGTGGGCAAAAAGTAAGTAGTAAGACTTTGTTCATAATTTAAAATTTTTTTATTCATTCTTCCAAATCTATTTCGTCCCCGTCAAAGTAATCCCCCCCGGCCCCAATACACTTGTGCCAACGTTTTTTCCAATTCTCGAAACAGTTGTTAAAGTCAATTTCCGGAATAGCCTTCAATGCGCTTAGCGATTCATGTTTAATGTCTTCAATTGACTCAAAACGGTCAAACGGTCCACGAAGCGGTTTTTTGAGTTTAGAAAATAGCCAAAAGTCACACGGTGCTAAATCAGGCGAATAGGGTGGTTGCGGAACGAGAACGATATCAGTCGAATTTTTGGCAAAATGGTCTCGTAAAACCAATGCAGTGATTTTGGAACCAATCGTGCATTCACTCTTCTTAGGCCCAAATGATGTTTTATTATGGATAATGGTTTTCACTGATCCTTCCGATATTCCAACGATGCCAGTAAGGTCTCTGACTGTTAATCGATTAGTCGATTCTCGAGCACCAATTCCTTGATTTTATTGACATGTCGATCATCAGTTGATGTTGATGGCCGTCCTGGACGTGGTTCGTCGTCAACGCGTTCTCGACCATCTTTGAACAATTTGTACCAATCAAAAACACTTGCTCGCGACATACAATTATCACCGAAGGCCTTTTGCAACATTCTGAACGTTTCGGCACCAGAAATTTGATTCCGCACACAAAATTTAATGGAACTTCTTTGTTGAATAATTTCACTCATTGTGAAAATCGCCGAATGCACTTTTTGTACTTCAGAAAGACAAGCGTATACTAAACACTAATGATTATTTTGATGTGACATTTGGCACAGATGTCACCGACGGTCATACCAACCCTAAAAAAATAATATTTTGATGAATGGGTTTCCGCGCGAAATTTAAATTAAAAAGTCTTACTACTTTTTGCCCACAGTAGTATAATCGTTGAAGCTTTCTCTTTTAAAGAAAAACAATTTCTTTGTTTTCCAACTGCTACTACGTCCATTTTATAACTTTGTAATTCTCAGCTGCACCCTTCACACGCACAAACAATAAACTTAGGAAAATTCCCGTATTTAAGAACATTGAAAAAATAAAACAGTGTTACCAGTGCAAAACTAATTTTTGGTCATAGCGTCACTTTTTTGGTAAACGGCTTTTGCATCCAAAAAAAGTTCGTTATACCCGAAAGTTCGCTTTAAATAAGCGAAACAAATTTCATGGTTTATTAGAAATAAAGCGGGTACTTTTGAAATTAGTTCGTTTTAGGCGGAAGTTCGTTTTAAACGGATTCGTTTTAAGCGAAAAGTACTGTACGTTAATATTTCCCATACAAATGACTCTTACCCAAATTTTAATTTTAGCCTTTTTTTTCAATAAAGGCATAAATCTCCAAATTGTATATCACACCAACAACATTACATCAGTATTATGGTATAGCTGCCAACATAGAAGGAAGCCAAGGATCAACAGCGACAACAACAAGAACAACGGAAAAAAATACCCGAAAATAATAACACAACGCTTGTCCATGTACTAGAATGTATGTAGGTAGTATTAATAAATTTTTCCGCTTTTTCATTTTGTCTTCGTATAAAAAATTAAATAAAAACGTAAAGTATACTTCTAGGCGCGTACGAAAATATTATTTGTTTAATCTTTTTTTATGGACTACATGGGGCGCATATTGTAAAAATTGGAAAAAAAAATCACAAAAAAAATTATGTGAAACAAATTGAATTAAGTACAACTGACAGCAGAAATTTTGCAATTTTGTTCCTCCTACGTTTCCGTTTTGGACAATTTGGACATTTTTGACTTTAATGAAATTAGATTGAGTTGTCTACGGTATTTTGGGTGTGGAGGGGCGAGTAAGTACAAACATCGGTATTGGAGTCGTGTATTTTATGGAAAATGCAGCAGAATTAACGGTTTCTTGCTGATGCTGCTGCCGGCGCAAGGACAGACAGACACTGTTGTAATTTAATTTCCCTGTATATTTCTATTGTGATTTTCCTTTCACGTTAGCGTTGCTTAAGTTATTGCTGCTGTCATAAATTTTGATAGCTTACAGCTGGCGTACATATTAATTTGATTTTGCATACTTTTCGGAAGTATGAATTATATTTTTTGATATGTTTTGATTTTGTATTTTTGATGTGAGGATGAAAATGAGCATTTAATCTACACCAGTGTAGATTAAAATGGAAGAGCATTACAAAATTACATTTGGCTGTAATATACTTTACAGTAATCTTTATGTATACGAGTACATATATGAAAAACGTATTATACAAATATGAAATGCATAAGGCATGCAAAGAAAGAAGTAAAGAGAAAAGAAAATAGCTAAATAGCTTTATAATGAAATTAAATCTCTGGAAAAGTACCAACAAACCAGAAGAAACTGAAGCTCAGAAGAATTAACACACAGTAATCGAAATATAAGCGATTTACCACACAATTTAGATGCTTCGATATAAAGAATTCAAAACTTAAGTATCAAAAATCAAAGCCTAGTTTTAGGCATATTTTTCATTTCATGTTAGGTAAAAATTAAATGTTTTAACTTAAAAGCAAATAAATAAATATTTTACTTCATGTTTGCGAAAATATGAATAAATTGCTTGTAGCTACAAGAAGAAAGTACGGCATATACTCGTAGGTACATATGTACATATGTATATCAATGTACTAAGTATATCTATGCATGTATCTAGAAGACAATCAGACCACAGTATGAAAATCTCATATGTTAGCATAATGCAAACCGCATGTTAGAAAAACTCTTTTCTTCTTCTTCGTTTCCGGGGTTATTTACGGTGACATTTATGATGATTTAATGTGCATTTTTGAACTTTACTTACATACGCTTCCAACAAAAATACACACGACTAATAAGAAAATTTAATGTATTTTTGAGTTATATTCAAAGAAAATTTATTTTATTTTATTTCATTTTTTCCCCCGAATAGTGCATTTTAAATTTATTACTTTCAAATGATATAAGCACGAGAGCTTTATTTTTCTCCCGCATGAAACTCTTGTCCTCAAATTAAAACTTATGGCAACCCTAATATGTCTGTCTCATATTACTAAGAGTAAAGATAACTTTTGTAAAACTTAAACATTAAATAAACTTAAATGCGGTTAAGAGAAGAAAAAAAACAGAGTCTGTAAATGCAAAATAAATAAAACTTTTGAGTAGCATATACAAAATGGTTTGTGGTTATAAACAATGTACGATGCACGGATAAATGTAATGCAGAACACTCGTAAATGCATCAAATATGCGTGACACACGAATTAAGTGAGTGTGGCAGTTTGCTCTTTTATTTGTGGTAAGACGAGGTTTTCAGGAAGATTATACGGATTTCTATGAAGATTTTAATAGTAAATAATAGTACAAAGCTGTGAGGGAGACAAGTACTTAATTATTCAAAAATTTCTTGCTTGAGTTTTGTATGCACATACAGTGTCGGACAATCAAATAAGAACATCTTGTTTTGAAACTAAAAACCTTAAAAAAAATATTTCTCTAGCCTTATGATAAATTTAAAAGGTATTTACTTTTATTCATTGATTCCATAAGTTTAATTTTAGCTTAAAACAAAAACAAAATAAATTCAGTGAAAAAAAATAAATTTAAAAGTTATACATAAAATCACATTTCAAAAGGACAAAAAAAATGGTAAAAACACTTCAATTAAAAAAAAAAATTATAAAATATTGACTCAAATTGTTCGCTAATGCCAATATTTTGTGGAATAGCCTTTGTTAATTAAAACTGCCCTACACCTTCTAGGCATTGATTCCACCAGAGACGCGCAAGTAGCCTGGAGTATAGAATACCATGCTCTTTGAATGCTTTGCCACAATTCGTCTTTGTTTTTAGCTCTGTTACCGCCAACCTTCTTTTTAACAATATTCCACAAGTTATCGATTGGATTAAGGTCAGGAGATTGTGAAGGCCAGGTCATAACGGAAATTTCATTGTGGGAAAACCAATCTCGCGCAAGGATTGAGGTGTGCTTTGTCATCGTGTTGCATTTGCCATTTCAGGGGCATTTTCCAATCAGCATAAGGAAGCATCACCTCCTGAAGGATGTTTACGTAAAGAAATCTGTCCATCGTTTCTTTTATCCAATACAGAGGGCCCACACCATACCAAGAGAAGCATACCCATGTATTATGATGCTTCCACCTTCGTGCTTAAACTTCTTCCTAGTGTATTTTGGGCTCAATTCTGCATTTTTCGGGCGTCTAATTCAACGTTTGCCATCACTTCCAATAAGAATCACCTTGCTTTCGTCTGTCCATAATACGTTAGGCCATTTTATTGCATTAATTGAACCATCCCACTCAATGTGCGCTTCAGCGAACTCTATGGGACACTTTCGATGTCTTTGTGTCAACATTGGTACTTTTCGTGCTGTTGTCCCATAAATTTTTTTTCCACCAAACGTCTCTTTATTGATCGAGCAGAAATTTGAACCCCTGTCTCCTCTCTAATTGCGGCAGCTGCCTTAAACGGATCGCGTGCCGCCAAAATCCAAATTTTTATGCGATTGTCATCTGCACTTGTAGTTTTGCGGGGCCTACCTCTCTTGCAATTAAATTTTTGAGGTATTAAAGATTGGCGGACAAATGTCGAGGATCTGCTAATAGTTTTAGCAAAGTATTGGCGGATGCTTTGTCCCTCATTTCGAAGTTTTTTCACCAAATCACGCTCCTCCTTGCTACAGTGCTTTGCTCGACCCATTTTGCTGTGACATTACAGAATAGTTTACATTTAATATGTTGAATTACCCTTAATGCTACCATTTAATGCTTACCAGTAGAAATTATAAACAAATTTAAGTTTTCTTTTTCAAATATAAATTTTTTCGTCTCCTGTTCTCATTGAATTGCCCGCCTTCGAATGCTTCCCTTCAACTTTTTTGTTTGGGAATCCCCAAAAAATGTTTAAATGTAGTGTTGCCACCTAGAAATTTATAAAGTATATACCATACCATTTTCGTCTCTATAAAAATTGTTTGGCATAAGCAGTCCGATAATAAAAAAATTAATGGAAGTTTTATAGTGCAAGGTGTTGTTATTTTATTGTCCGACACTGTATGTACGTAAATGCTATATAGATTTATTCTTCACATGGAAAAAATATAACCAAGATTATCTGAGTAGTTCATACAACAAAAACAAGATTTTGATAGTTGCGTGCTGACTGGAAAAGCTAAGGGAGTAACCGTTTTAGACTGCGAAGACCTAGCTTATTGATTATAATAAGCTCAAAACATGTAACACTTAATTTTTGTAATGTTGTTGGCTTCAGTTTATAATCGTCATCATCTTGTGCTTTCTAGGTATGCCTGTTCTGTGCGTTCTATTTTCTTATTTTAGTTGACCTCTGGTGTTTTATTTCCCGCCTGGATTAGGGTTGGCGTGGCTTAAGCCAGCAGGTGGATTTAACCTGGTTTAAAACGGATAGCTCTAAAAGATAAAAACAGTTTAAACCGGCTTTTTCTTAAAAATCGAATAAAAATTAGATGTTATTTAAGCCTTTAGGCCTTTCCGTGTCCTAATTTATTGTGCAGATTCATCCAAACGGAATGGAAGCAGAACTGTAGCGGCACTGCAATCTTGGATTTCACAAGAGTTACCATATTTGAATAAAAATAATATTACCATCTTCATGCTCCGGTTTAAATGAGAAACAGTTTTTTTTTCACTTAGTATGGACAAACCAAAGAAGTCGGCTTTTAGCCAACCTTGGCATGGATACCTATTCCAGAAATACTTTTTCTCATCTATTGCACTGAACAACAAATAAGAATTTGAAGATTTCCACCACGATTGATGGTGATGGATAGTTTCAAGAAATAAGACAGATGGCTGCTCTTGGAAAAAATAAGGTCTTGATCAAAAAATTACCCGTAATATAATAAAACGGGTTTCGTTTTAAATTCAAAAGCTTTATAATAGAATAAGGTCTTGACTATTGCCTGAATGAAATCTAATCAACTATTGGTAATGCCATCGTATGCATTAAACCTATAAAAAGCTATCTACAGGACGGCGTCTGATCGTCTCTATTACGGTCCTTGATAAGCGATAGTGGTCGCTGTGGCGTAGTGGTAATGCGTTGGACTGTTACGCAGAGTGTCCGGGGTTCGAATCTCGGCACAGGCAAAATAAAAAAGTAGAAAAAATACACGGCACTACCTCTTGGCAGGCAATGGAAAACCTACAAGAGCAAAAATTGCTATGAAAAGCTTTTCAATTCGCCGTTCGGATTCGGCACTAAACTATAGGTCCCTTCCATTCATGTACAAATATAACACGCACATCATGAGTGGATGCGAAAAAGCTCGGCCTAAACCCTTCATGGGCTGTTGTGCCATTAAAAGTAAGTAAGTAAGGTAAGCGATAGCCTTGGCGATGGCGATGGTTATGTTGATAACCTACTGAAAAGTTTGATTCGTCTATTACAGATGTAATGGAGAACCTCTCAATCAATCCTAGTAGAGTCATTCTTGTGGCTTTCACTAGAGTGTATAAATTGAATATTGGTCCTCTGATTGCATTCCCTCTCTCATTCTCCCTCTTTCCTCCTCCCACCTATCAATGTTCCTTGCAATCAACACAATGTTCTGCATTCATAGGGGTACACCCTGTGTGTTGACTGTACCAAAACAAAAAAACAAACAAAAATACACTGTTTTTCTGCACTCTGATGAAGTCAAATACCTGGGCGTTACGCTTCTGAAAAGACTCTATTGGAATACTCATTTAAACAATGTCATCAGTAAATTCACTAAGTCTTTCTGGGCCTGTAAGAAAATCTTTATTAAGGCGTGGGGTCTTACCACTAAGATAATTCTTTGGCTACTTACTATGCCAGTTAATCCTATTATAGCCTATGCGGCTATAGTGTTGTGACCCAATGTCATTAAGGACTCTGCTATTACCAAACTTAACAAGCTTCAGAGGCTTGCCTGTTTCTCTATAACTGAAGCATTGCCTACCTGTCCAACCCCTGCCATTGATGTGGTGATTTGTCTTGTATAATTACAACTCTTCATTCAGGAAGAAGCCGCAACTAATGTCCTAAGAGTAAAATCTTTGCCAGGCCAGCTTAGAGGTGATGCTGGACATCTGAGAATTCTAGGCGAAATTCTTAGTACTCTAGATTGTCCTGTGTCATATTTATTATATGATGAGGGATCTAATAAATAATGATTTGTGCTTATTGTGAAATGGGACCAGTTGACTATCACGATATTTCCAATAAGAAATGCTACATTGCATTGAAACGTGTTCGGCACGGAAACGAACCAGATGCAGTTATGGAACCAGAGGCAGTTAGCGAAGAAGATCAGTAGCAATAGCTGGGCATGCATCGCAGTCAGTTATTATATTTTTGATTCCAACGTCTAAATACGTTAGATTCTTTAGTACATGTACAAAGTACTTCTTATTGTCAAATATTTTACTTTGTATTTTTCTAATTTATGTAGGAACAAGCACACGTCGAACACATAAGAGGCACTTGAGCCAAAAACGATTATTGATCAATAAATGAAATTGTAATTGGAAAATATGTAAAGTCTCTTATTGAGTATAAGTACACACTAAGCAGATTATATCAATCTATATTTCGGCAGAAAATTCAATCGACTTCCTTCCAGGTCGATTGGGTTGTTGACAAATGTCACAACTTTACTCATTTGCCCTCAATTGGTATACAGACCCGATCGAAAATGAATTTTGGTCCAGGTGTTGTTGAACTCCAATAGGAAATTAGCCCAGTGTTTTCCAAGCCGAAATTTCCACAATTTCGACCTGTCCAAAAATAAGCCTTGAAAAAGGTTTAAAAATGCCATCGTTGAAAGACTGTCTCCAGCGCTTGTTGGGTTCCTGACCAGTGTGGCATTACGAAATGAGGCTGCCGATGAATTAGCTAAAGAATGCTCATCGACTTTGTACATTGGCTCGTCACCGATTCTTTTCGCAGACTCGACTGGCCTTCTTCCAAATCGATATTAAGATACTGGCTCGTATATTGGAGTTACATTCCAGGTCTTGAAAAAGCTAAAGATCTTGTTGTTCGCGAAAAGAAAGAGTTATTTTGTTAATAAATAATTTGTTTTAAATTGTGTACAAATCGGCGACAAGTTCAACTTCTTTGTCTTGCTATTCTAGTCATACCAAGCTTTTTGTTGTTACACCTTTTACTTTCTGATAATTTTCTTTTATTTTATATTTCTATTTTTAAGATCAAAGATCATTCCTTTGTTCATTTTTTTATTTCCAATTGTATTGTAATGTACTTAATATTTTTTTTGTATAAATTTTTTTTTTCCATAATGCTGCTTTTAATTGATAAGCGGTGTTTTATATTTTATTGCCAAACGATAATTCAATGTCAATGTCTGCTTTCTTTTCACACTCCGCATTTGCACTTTCCAACCCCATTCAACCGTTTTCGTTAAATCTTAAGTGTATTTGATTTGCTACTGCGTGTAAAGCAGGAGTTTTAGTAAGTAGTGGTAGTAGGACATACATATGAACATAGTATGAACATATGAACATACATACACACTTTGTAGTCGCTGTCGTAGCAAAGACTCCATTATAGTACATCCACACAATGATTTTGAAATATAACAGTGTCGCTCTGTAGCAAAAGAAGCAATAAATTCACAAATGCAAGCGGCAGCGCCGGCACATGTGTGTACCTCTACACAGACTTCTTGCATACACATGTAAAATACACAGATATCACCGAGCGTATGTACATGTGATTTAGTTAATGTTTTTAGTAGAAGAAAGAAAAAGGGTTTCCTTTTATTCTTTCTCAGCTAAATTGCAGGATACAGGATACAGGATACTTATTTTCTATACTTACCCTGTAGGCAAAACAACTTTGTCGATAAACTAGTTTACTGAACACCACAACTAGTCCAACATTTGGCGTCTTTCCCCATCGGTGAATTGGTTTATTTAACATTTTAACATTGTGTTGTCCTAGATATAAGTCAATTGTCCAGGCTTGCATATCTTTTCAACTAACGGGTGAACCAGAAAAATTTTAGAATTTTTACGTATCCATTATTGGCAATTGTCAAGAGTTGGGACCCCGTTTTCTTCCAGTGAAAGTATCTACAAATAGTGCAGTTTTTTTTCTACATTAGTCATTTTCATCTTGGATCTACTTGCATCAACATGTCGAACCAACAAGAACAGCGCCGCATATTAATACTGGAAAATTACTTGACTGATAAAACTAAGCATTACAAGGGAACTAAGCCCAGCGAGTTTAGCGACGGTTTATAACGTCATAAACAACAACAATGCGGGAAACTCCATCTGCAGAACTGAAGTATCAGGCAGAAAAAAGGGTCCAAATAAGCCAGAACTGCTGAATCGGACTAATCGCACAAGGTCGTCTCGAGATGTTGCAGCTACAGCTGGTACATCGCAATCAACTGTAATGCTATACCAGCGAAGTCAAGGATTACTTTACTTACTTTTAATGGCACAACAGCCCATGGAGGGCCTAGGCCGAACTTTTCGTCAAGGATTAAGAACCTACAAACAGCAGAAAGTACCTGACCGGTTGGAAGCAAAGGAATGTATGACAATTTCCTAACCAAATTCGATTGCGTGATTCTCTATGATGAGATCTACTGTAAGGTAGACTTCAACCAGTTGACTGGGAATGACTATTTCACAACAAAGAATAGGGATGCAACACCCAGAAAATACTCTGAAGTAAAATATACCAAATTTACAAAACGATTCATGGTTTGCCAAGTTATTTGCACCTGCGGTCTATGGATCAATGGGTTCATTACGACAGGAACAATTAACTCCAGAATTTACATAGAAGAATGCCTGTAAAAACGCCTTCTACCATTTATTGGACAGCACAAAGGAACCGTTTTGCTTTGGCCAGACCTAGCCACAAGTCATTACTCCAGGTCAACTATAGAATGGTATAAGGAAAATAATGTCACAGTGGTTCGAAAAGAGGCAACTCCTCCCAACTACCCGGAACTTCTGGCTATTGAAACATATTGGCCTATAAAGAAGTAAACCGTATGAAAAATAAAGAACTTACTTACTTTACTTTTAATGGCACAACAGCCCATGGAGGGCCTAGGCCGAGCTTTTCGCATCCACTCATGTTGTGCGTGTTATATTTGTACATGAATGGAAGGGACCTACAGTTTAATGCCGAATCCGAACGGCGAAGTGAAAAGCTTTTCATAGCAATTTTTACTCTTGTAGATTTGCCATTGCCTGCCAAGAGGTGGTGCCGTGTAGAAAAATTATTTTTTTTACTTTTTGATTTTGCCTGTGCCGAGATTCGAACCCCAGACACTCTGCGTAGCAGTCCAACACACTACCACTACTCCACAGCTACCACAAAAACAAAGAAAGTTTCCAAAAAATGATATAGAATTCCGAAATCGATGGAATCAAGCCTATGCAGTAGTCCCCGAACGTACTGTCCAGTCTCTAACTAAGAACGTTAAGAAAAATGTTAAACAATTTTGCAACAGCTAACAATATTTTAATAAATTTTTCGTGAATTATAGAAAAAATGCTTAATAAACTGAACTTTATTTGAGTGAAATCGGACTGTTGGTAAGTTTTTAATGCAAAAATTATAAATTTTTCTGGTTCACCCCTTGGTAGATAGATGTTTATGGAATAGTTTGCAAACACAAACAAATTTAAATTATTTTAAAGATACAAGTTCTTTTAATAGTTTGTAGACCAATCGAATTGTTTCAGATTATCTATGGAAAAATTAAAGGCATTTTTCCGTTCGTGACTCGTACCTTATATAATTTAAAGATCTTTGTTGTTGTACTAGGATTAATTAATATATTAAATAAATTTAGTTTGTATAAACAAAAGATTAACTTCAAAAAAAAAACTTTTTATTTTGGAAAAAAAATTTTAATTTTTGTAATTTCTTTAAAATTACACATATTTCATTTTCATATTTATCAGTGATCTGTGTGACATTTAAAAATCGATGTAAGTGAACAATATTGTAAAAAAAATGAGAATTATAAGTCAATATTTTCACTTAAGAGTACTGTAAAAGTGGTTGATCCCTGCATTTGTTTGTAACCACTTTACAAACTTGATGTTGCATAACAATTTGAAAAACTAGTATGAAATTTTACTGGACTAGATTGGTGTGGCCCTAGAGGGTACTTACAGGCACATATGGGCCAGTTACCAGAATGGTGTCAACTATTTATGAGGCTTTAACATACCAATATCGAATTTATGTAGGTATCTAGTGATGTGTATGTGTGTGTGTGTGTGTGTGTGTATGTCTAAGTGTAACAAATTTTTAAATATTATTTGCATGTGTTGCTTGAAGCTTATTAATCAAAGGAAGCCTTTTCTGCTCTCGTTTATAATGTATAAAAATTGTTCTGGAAGCCTTTAAGCATTTGAGCAGCATTTGAATAATGATTTCAAAATTTATATACTCGTATATCAGTGACGGTGAAAAAGTATACTTGTTTTATATTATACACATGAGAATATCAATCGTTTTTTTAATGTTTACTCAGGAACGCCCACCCTTGCATTAAAATCAATGGAACGACTTAAAGTTTAAAGACATCCAACATTCAAGTCATTAACTATGTTTGCCGTAGTAACCATTTGTTGTATCTCAATGAGACCTTCTGTCCACAGGACAGCTCCTATAATATAACCTAACATAACCTTGTCATAGTATCAAGTCCTCCTCAGGTGATTCTAAATAGTACTGTGACATTCCAGCCTGGCCTAAAAATCTGCTAATTATTGCTGCTGACCTGTGCAACAGGCAAAAATTGTGATTCAATCAACCATGTAAAATATAAAAAGTAAAAGCTTTTACCAGGTTTTGTGGAAGCAAGTCTTCTGTGAACAAAATTGTTCTTAAAACAAACTGGGTTAAAATTTTACTTTTTTCATTACTTCTTTCTATTCATACGGCCCAATAAATGTTAAGCATTATTTTTGAGTTTCTGATCATGAATCTGTGGTTAGTTTTTAGGGTTTTTTGAGTTTTCAAAATACGAAAAAATAAATTAATTCGGACAATAAAATTATACTAAAATTTTTATGTTTTTCCTCCTCTATATAAGTAAATTTTTCTGGCATCTCTTTCATAAGCATTCATTTAGCATTGACCATTCGGAAGAAATAGGTCTTTTAAAAAAATAAGTAGGTTGTTCAGGTATTGAGTTAACGACTCCTTCATTTGACTTCTTTGAATGGCACAACAGTCAGTGGACGACCGAGCTTTGAATCCCGGACAGTGCGTAGTAGGCCTGATTCAATGTGTACAAAACTTGTTTTTTAGACAGCTTTTTTCATTCACATACCATACAAAACATTTTGTCTGCTGAACAATCAACAATAATCGACAAAGAAACACAATCAACGAAGGAACGAACAAAAATCCACATTTGGACTAGCGGATTTCTAAATACTTCACTAAAACTAATCAAAAAACTTATAGTGAGCTTTTAGTGCAGCAATATTGACACATATGCCAAAAGGTTGAAAAATCCACTGAAATTTTAGCAAATATACAAAAATAACTATCCACTTTTAAACAAACTAGCTGCAAAATATCTTGTGTTCCTTCAACTTCGATGCAGTCCGATTAAAGTATGCCAAGTATCAACTCGATACTGGGCATACGCAACTATACTACTTTTGAATACTCAATACTTTCTAGAGTCGAGTACTACTGATTCTTTTGAGAGTCGAGTATTAACAACTTTAAGTATCGATTCCACCCCACTACAACACTATTAAAATAGAACAAGTTGCCTTTTCGGAAACCCTGTTGCATTTACCAAAATATATTCTGGTAGTTTTAAGGGCATGTATACCAGACTTGAGAGTTGAATAAAGTTTGGCAAACTAAAAGGTAATAAGTTCGAACTCCTAAACAGATCTGTTTTTGAAAGAGAGTTTGAGCTAAAGATTTTGCCCTACTACTTTTCCCTACTTTTTTCCATTTAGATTCTGTTTGATCTTATGTTTGCTGCTCCGGTAGATTGGTGATGATAATTCAGTAAAAATTTATATTTATACAGTTTCTTCAAACCCAATTACTCCGTCGTAAAACCATTCTCTCAAAATAAAAATTTGGAAAAATTTCCGCAGAATTGAGGTATTTTTACAGTTGGAATTCTGGTAAATACAGGGTCTATGTGATATTTCCATTCACAAACTCCACTCACGTCTTACGCACGATTTATTATATTGATTTTCTATACAAAAAAAAAGAGTACTTAAAAATTTTTCAAATTTTTCTTTTGACAGCATCACATAAACACATTAAAATATACAAAAATTATATAAACAAATCGTTTTTTTCCTTTAGGCAAATTAAAACTGCGCCGGTCGCATTCACCCCCCTTATAAATTACAGAAGATGGAGGAACTAAAGAAGGCGTGGAACAATAAAAATCACACAACGACACACAAAATTTGTCACATGCACATTTTTTTAAAAGTACGCGCTGCGACAAATTATAAAATTTATAGTCATTCAATATCTCTCACACTAATACTCAAGCACTGACTCCAACACATTCGCACATACACATACATATATATATGCTCTTGCATACAATTGTAATTTTGCACTCTTACAAAGGTAATTCGCGTTAACTTATCGTGTAATGTGTAAATTTATGGCGTAAATTTTAGACACACACACACATACACACACACACACACACACACACACACACACACACACACACACACACACTCATATACACAATGAAGCATTCACACACTCACTCTATACTCTCCAAATAAATGTTCAGTTTCCTCGTTTGGGGTACCATAATTTACAAGTACTAAGTGGGTGTAACTACGTAAGTATTTACTATGTACGAGTATGTGTGAGTATGAGTATGAGTATGAGTGTATGTGTGAGTAGCAGCCGCGAATGCTAAATACAAAACGTACACAATTTTTATATTTTATTATTATTTTTGTGCATAATTTATGGCAATAGCGTCAATGAAGTTGAAAGCAATTTAAGTGTTTTCCTTGTTTCGCCCTTCTCTTTTTAATTTACTACGTTTGCTTTGTTAGCGGTAAATGCAATTAGTTGCATACATTTAGGTGAAAAGGAATTATTAAAAATTGAGCTTTTGACAAATGAGTTGGCACGCAGAAGTAATAATAACACTGCTGAAAAAATAAATTCGCCAGATGCTTTATAATTTTGAATTTTTTTTTGGAGGTTTGCAATAAATTTTGAGACCTTATGGGCAAATAAAATTCATTTATTGCATAGTTTTATGGGACAGTTATTATTACATGTTGTAACTTTGTTTCTTGTGGTCGCTGTGGCGTAGTGGTAGTGCATTGGACTGCTACGCAGAGTGCCCGGGGTTCGAATCTCGGCACAGGCAAAATCAATAAGTAGAAAAAATATTAATTTTTCTACACGGCACCACCTCTTGGCAGGCAATGGCAAACCTACAAGAGTAAAAATTGCCTATGAAAAGCTTTTCACTTTGCCGTACGGATTCGGCATTAAACTGTAGGTCCCTTCCATTCATGTACAAATATAACACGCACAAAATGAGTGGATGCGAAAAGTTCGGCCTAGGCCCTCCATGGGCTGTTGTGCCATTGAAAGTAAGTAAACTTTGTTTCTTAATAGATATATATATTTCGATAAATTAACTTATTTTTATATTTTAGGCTACTTGTAAAATTTAAAATTAATTGATAAAAATATAATCGAGTTGGTTTTTCGAAAATATTAATGTTAAATTTGGTCGCAGTTCCAACTTCACCTTAAGGGCATGTATGGCCACGAACCCAGGATTCCTGGCATGATGAGAGCCTCGAAATTCTGAAGCCCAGTGCCTATATTATTTTTTATCCAATTGAAAATATATTGGTTCCCTACAATAGTTCAACGCATAATTAACAAACCAATTGCGACACTATGTCATCTAGCTGTCGCCCACATCAGTGTTGCCGAATTAATGCCGTTTGTATTTTATTTAGTGCAATTTTGAGGTCAGATAAGAGTTTTTATCAAGAAATAAACCCTCAATATGATGCTTTTAATTTAACTAATTACATTGTGCAAGTTCAAAATCTGAGTTTTGATAGCTCATCTTAACTAACTTGTGCCCCAGGAATTCAATGGTACCGCACAGATTTTTGCAGAATGGTTCTAATTTCGATATAAAGGTACTTTGAGTGTCTTCTTTGAATGACCTTGAGAACGACCTTGTATCATACTTTTCAAATAGAAAACGGTTTAATTCTTTGCATCAGTAGCGTAGGTAGGGAGGGATAAAGGGGATTGGGAATTGTTTCGCCTTTTTTCAATAAATTGCGTAGAACAAAAAAAGATATACCCCCCATTTTAAATCTCTATCTACGCCACTAGTCTACATAATTAATATAACATACAACAGAATAATTTACAATACATTTAAATTTTCTATCTTTTTTTAATATTCTTGTTGTGAGCAAATTTGGTAAAATTTGACTACCGTTATCTCGAAAACTCTAACAAAACGGTTGGCACCATTAAATTGGTCACCTTGGGCCCAATATTGGTAAGATCAGCCATCAAAACCTTTGTTACAAAAACAAAGTTTTAAATTCGAGGACAACTCAAGGACAACAACAAGGACTTATCAACTCAAGTTAAATTCAAGTCTTTTTAGTGAGTAGCAGTTATATAGAAAAACAGAAATACATAGAGTGCTTCTTAATAGCGCTTAAGAAGACCTTATCAGTGTGGCTTCTGACATATTAAATCCACCATCGACCAGATATTCACACTACGCCAAGTCGTAGAAAAGACCCGAGAAAAGCAGATCGATTCGTCGATCATAAAGCCGCCTTCGACAGCACGATTAGGTATCACTTGTACTCCGCAATGTCTCATTTTGGTATCCCTGCCAAGCTCATTCGTTTTCGCAAAATGACACTACAGACTTCTCCACGCCATTTGATACCATAAGATGTTTCACACAAGGTGATTCCATATCGTGCAATTTCTTTAACCTTATACTGGAGAAAATATTTCGAACAGCTGCGAACATCGACATCTCCCGCACTATCTGCTACAAGAGTGTCACGCTGCTAGCATACACTGATGATATTGACATCATTGGGACTAACGTGCGAGCAGTCAATGTTGAATTTTCCAATTTGGAAAGGGAGTCTCGTCGAGTGAGTCTATTGGTGAACGAGGACAAAACTAAATACCTTGTGTCAATAAACAAAGAGTCACGGTGTCTTGGACAAAATGTCACTGTTGACAACTATACTTTTGAAGTCGTCAAGAGAAAATAATGCTCTATGTATAAGCCCCTCATCCTTATCGGCCTAATGTATGGCGCTGAAAGAAGCGTTAGAGAGTAAGTTACTCCATAAGATCTATGGTCCAATGTACGTGAACGACGTGTATCGAATAAGATGGAACGATGACACTGACATAGTCAAGCACATAAAAATCCAGCGAATTCGCTGGCTGCATCCTGTTGAGCAGCCAGAAGTATGTTTCTTCGAGCCACGGTAAAGGAAGACGCAGAAGAGGATGTAGGGCATCTCCGTTGGAAAGACCAGGTACATGGAGACTCGACTGCACTTGGCTTTACCAACTGGCGCCAACGCGCGTATAGCAGAAGCGACTGGCCAAAGCCGTTCATCGGTTGTAGTGACAACTAAATAAGTAGTAAGTAAGAAAGAGAGTACTGCAGGTTATGTGGAACCACATATTGTGCCGTTGTTTTTCAATTAGATAAACTAAAGTTAATTCTGAAAAAAACTAAGAGAAGTTAACCTTTGACGTTAACTTTTCTGTTCATGCAAAAACCAAAAACTACAATTATTATACACCAATTCCTGGAGCATAGTCGAGTATATTTCGGCTAGTCGACAAGTGTGTATGTACAATTCATATGTAGGTACAAACAAATACGAGTGCACATATATTTATTTAAATACATTTATGCATTTACATATGTGTGTGGGTGTACACTGAAATCATCGCCCACTCACAATCCGTAAATTACCACTTCAAAGTTATGATGTATAAGCAACATTTTGCGGTTACTTTAGCATAGTAAGCCACATGCAAGTGCAAGAGCCACTTGAGGAATTTCCTACTGCACACATACAGAAATATACCACCACTACTAACTACTTCATACTTATGTACTACTACAACTATAACACACACACGCATACACACGAATTTATCAGCATAATGAAATACCGGCCACACACAACGGTTGCATTTGCTGTTGCCAGTGTAATATTTTGTGGGAGTTTGAGTTGAGTTGTTGCTTGCCTTCCTTGCTGGCTTACTGGAGTAGCTGAGTAGTAGTTGTTGATTGCGAATGTAATCCACTCGACCGCAAAAAGAACCGCGCTCAAACAAACAGAAACACATAGAAATTACACACACATACATACACAAATATAAGCATGTGTATGTGAATATTTATTTGTATGTGTATATCACAAACAGGCAAGCAAGCGAGCAAGCAAACAGTTTGAAGGAAACTCTTCAACAAGCCAATTTCCATTATATTAAATCAAAAAAGAAATACTTTTTGTTGCTTACGACACGGCAATAGCAAGTGAATGAGGAGCATGATGGAGGAAGGAAGCAAAGGGGCGACAGGAAGGAAGTTCTTAGCCGCGTATATGCTGGTAATTTATGTTTAAATGTATGTGTATAGAATCTATGGTATGTAGAAACACATACATCTACAAACTGTAGAAAATATTTCAAAAAAGTTTCTGTTGACTACGCAAATTTTTTATGATGGCATACATCGTTTTTTTTTTCGTTTCCAGTTTTCTGTGAAAGATTTACCAAGATATGTAGGCAGTTGAAATAAAATGTAGTTAAATATTGTAGATGATTTTCTTCTACAAAAATGGCATTAATCTCTAGAAAGATTTTGTTTTTTTCTTTCTAGCTACATTTCACGTGCCTGCTTACTTGGCCAAAGAATCTTTGTTTTTTCTGAGTTAATAGAAGACTGGATAAGTACACTATAAATGATCAGCAATCTCAAGCAATTCCACAAAAAGAGCATATAGAACTTGTTCACAAGCTAACCATTTTCAAATGCTTAGCAAAATGAAAGATTTCTGGTCTGGTGAATGAGTACTAGACTGGAATTCCAGTTGCCTCAGGATCGATTCCCATACAGTGAAAATGAAGGAGCGAGCATAGTAAGCCACATTCAAGTGCAAGAGACACTTGAGGAATTTCCTACTACACTCATAAAGACATATACCAGCTGCTCAAATGAGACCATGTCTTTTGCTGGCTGATAAAATCATAGATAGTGGCCTCAATCATCATGGACTAATGTACTCCATCCCGGCTCAGACTATCCGTTAATCTTCACCAAGTAATCACAAAATAGTTATGGATTCTTATAAAAGTAGTGCTTACCTCCTTGTTAATAATACTACCAATTCCTTCAAACTCAGCCATAAACCAGTCTTCATAATAAATCTTTATTTGGATGTTAAGAAAATTTATACCATTTGGCCATTACTGTTTTTTTTCTGCAAAGAAGTATTTCGTATTGTAGAAGCATTTGGCCTGATTTTCTATTATCTTTTTGACACTTGCTACAAATAATGACTGCTTCTAAATTTAAGCTCCCAACATGTGTATCAAATCTGCAGTATCCCTAGAAAAAACTTACGACTGTTTTTAATTAGGCTAATTTTTTCATTTAAAACCCTCAAATAGTTAGTACCTGAGGCACCTGTCCTGCATTAGGATATTTTATTTTCCCCTTGTTCCTCCTATTAAGGGTTCGGAACCAATAAATACCTTGACCTCTGCCTTTAACCCTCTGACAACGATAAGCAAATATGCATGCACACGGGTTCTTTTGTTTTTAAATTTAGAGGTAGACTATAAAGCAATTCTGTGCAAAGATTAATATAGAAGAGAGTCGGGACTGCAAAAGTTTAGTGCGCGTCATCAATCAATTTGTAAGGGCGGTGGTCCTACCTTTGAATTCCAGGTTAGTAGAAGCCACCATTGGGTATACATTTATCAAAAAACTAAAATTCAAATCCAGAACTAGGGCGAAAGAAAACAGCTTGAAATCAAATATGTGGGCGCAAGAAAATTTTCAAATGTTTAAAAAAAAAATGAAATAATAGTCAAAATTTAGAATATGAAAAAGATGGTGCTGTTACCTTCGAAAAAACCAAAAAACTTATGGATTTTCATCCAAAATTACAATAACACAAAGATTAGTAATGAAAAACGCGCCAGCTGTAGGTTCTCAAAGGAATTACTTACAACTTAAAAATAAACAAAGCTCATATTAAAAAAAAAGATGATTGGATATAAAATGGGGTTAAGAGAAGTCGGTGAGACCAAAAATGTTGGAATTAGTTTAATTTGTCACTGATAAGTAGAATAATTTTTATTTTGAAATCGGTCCACTGGACCGTTAAATTGTTAAAGCCAAGGAACTCCGTTCGTAAGGTTCTGTGTCTCTTTTCCATGGACTGAGAGTCTTTGGTCAATAAATTTAACATTTGTGCCTTTTTGAAGATGTCTTGGAGCCAATCTTTTTCGATAATATAATTATCGACAGGAATTATCATAGACAGAAGAATTTTTTGTCTTTGCTGACGATAGTTTGAAAAGTATTATGTAAGTATAGTACTAATAAATATTGGTTTTAGTGTACCTACTAGAAGCAGTTAAGCAGTTTGGTGTATTGTATCCCCAATAGGAGGACAATTATAGGCAGTCATAAAGGCCAATCTTACTGGAAAACCTCAGATATTTGTGATATCTATACACGTGTTTACACGTACTTCCCCCAGTTTACAATGCCCTGAGAGGAAATGCGTTATAATTTTGAGGAGTTTGTTTTTGCTTAATAACTTTCACTGTCTAAGATTTGAGACTAGAAGGCTGACATAAAGATCGTTTTCTTCCTTTTTAGTTCATCCTTTTAGTTCCTATACGTAGGTAGAGCTAGAGATAAAAAGAAAGAAGTGGTAATACTCCCTTGCGGAAATCCTTTTGTTGTTTGTAGTTTAGTTGCAGTTTCCCTCGTTTTGATCTCCGCTGTTCCTCCCTTAACCATTAAGTTTATTTATCGGGACAGCATTTTCTCTACCCTTTTCATATTCACTACTCTAAAGAGCTGTTGATAATTCTTTCACGACCAGTTGCAAGTCCATGATACATTTCGAGGCCAAAAAGGGATGGAAAGTAACTCAATTTAATTTATAGTCCATCAAATCAAGTAACTTTCCGGCATCATTCAAATACTATTTTTAAAGATTTTGAATGGTTTGCTTAGGCATTCTACTAGGGGTTCTACTTCTCTTTTGTTTCCATTATATAATTATTCTTAGAACCATTCGCAATAGTTCATTTTGGTCTTTTCACCTTCCATTTTACATGTTAACTTAAACTCTAAAATTTCAAAAAAAAATCATTGAAATTTATTGTGTCTATTTGTTTTTGTCCTGAAACCAGTACACTCTAAAAAATATCAGCAAAACTCTCTGATACCAATTACACTTGAAACCTGTATAATCTAAAAAATATCAGCAAAGTTCTCTGATACCAATTACACTATGCAACAAAAATCTAATTTTCTCGCCCAGATGGAGATTTGAAAAGTGTTTAAGACTAACAGTTTAAGACCAACAGTTTAAGAGTAACCTCGACTTTTCGAAATACAGTTAGTTAAAGTTGAATATATCTGGGAAACAAAATTATACTAAAATAATAGGTACTTATTTTAAATAAGTATTACATGATGAATATCTGAGAGAAAGTTGATCGTTTTGAAGATCCTGAAAACATTGTAACCTTAAACCATCGACTCTACTGGCCTCTTTTTCCATAATTTTGGTGTTTTTTCGATTAGCTTTTCGTGAACGACCCTAGAGAAAAAACGATTTAGAAAAGTAACAAACATTATTAGGGAAAAACCAAATTTTCACAGTCTCACCTTCCAAAGCCAAACTTTACGTTAGTTTCACTTTTGCCCTACACGTTTTACAAATAAAACATAACACTGGACGAGAAAATCAAATTTTTCCGCCTACATGGGGATTTGAGAAGTGTTTAAAACTGATTTCGGGTCTCTGATTACGAAAATGAAATCAGTTTTTTTTTTTGCGGCTTCTCAAGTTTGCGCTTTGTTTGATAATTAATTCAGAAATGAATTATTTAAAGGAAAGATTGAAAATCAAACACTGAGAATTCGTATTTAATATTTAACAACATTTACATATTTATTGGAAGGAAACATTGTACAATAAATATATTGAAGAGGCCAACCGACCGGTGTGAAAGTGTTCTAGAGAGCAACTAAGATAATGCAATAGCAAGAAAAGAAATAGAACGAAAAGAAGGGATAGAGAAAATGAATAGGAAAGAAAATATGCATTAGGGTGGCTTAAACAGGTGTCAATAACCTGAAAGGGGTGACGCTAAGGTCCACCTAATATTTTTGCGAATATTTTTCGCAAAAAACATTGTTACTTTCTTCAATCGTTTATTCTCTAGGGTCTTATGGAAAAAACCCCAAACTTAGGGAAAAGGGGGACAGTGGGGCCGACTAAAAATGTTCAGACTTTCACAACGATTAGCTTTCTCTCAGATACTCAGAATGTGATATTTAAAATAATTATTAAATATGTTATTATAATTTTCTTTCTCAGATATTATATATTAAAATTTAACTAAAAATCTGGATTTTCCCTGTTACACAGTGTATAAGTAGTAACACTGCAAATCTGTGTATAACAGCATAGCTACTTAGCTGCCGCTTTTTCTTCTCAAGTAGCTTTAGAGTGCACTCCTCTTAATGCAGAATTGATGAAGATTGTCAAGATTTGCAAAATCTCTCACTTGTCGTTTGTCGTTTGCACAGTTATGTAAATTTTATTTGTAAGATTTTCCAAATAGTTCTTTTCTATCAAATTCAACTGTCGATGTAGCTACTATAAGCATGCATTTGTCTGTCTGCCGGCTGGCTGTGTGTCCATCATCTTACATTCAGCAATGTCTGCTTCGGCGATAACATCTCATAAAATTTTTGTCATGATTGCTGCTGCTGCACACATAAAGCAGAGACCATTCAACAAACACGCCTCAAGGCATATCTGTTCTCTACTGGTACTAATAATAATATAAATGCAATGTACTCGTAAGAAATGAGGAAAAAAGCAGAAGAAGCAGAAGAATATGCCAAAACCTCTTGCAAATCAACTTGCTATTGCTCTTCAGCGACTGAATGCACTTTTATCCATCAGCAAATGCTGGAAGAATACATATTTAGCGGGTTGATAGTGAGCGAAGTGCTCAGTGTGCAGCAGTGCCATGCTTTTCAAGAGCAACGCTTCAGTTTTCTTCAGCGCCGCTGGATGTTGTTTGTCAGTTGTAGCTGTGTGACGTGCATATGCACGTAGCTCTAACGTAAGCTTGCCACTTAGCGTTTTGCGTTTGCCCAATCACAATGATGATTATGATGGCAATGGTGCTGGTGCTGGCGACGACGATGATGACAATAAGTAGCCTCGAGTAAATGTTTTAAGTAGTTTTCTGCTTCTCTTTTATGTAAGTACATGAAAATCGTTGAAGGAACTTTTCAAAAAGCATAAATTGTAGAAAAATTTTTGGCATGTTGTAAGTGTGTAGCTTGAATTTTTTAGTAAGTAATCGTAATGTTGTGTGTGTATTTGCGTATTTGTTTTAACTCAATTACCAATCTGTTTTACAAACTCACGGCTAGTGTTGCATAAGCTGTGATCGTCTGTTTTTGGATTGCTGCTGCCAGCGGTGGTAAGTAAAGTTTTATGGTTTCGTGGATGAGCTCAAGAATAGGTACTGCGACCACTACAGTGGTCATTATTTTATTGAAAACTCTACAAAAGAACATAATAAATGCGTTAAATCACTTCCAAATGGATAATTCCTGTGAGATTCAACTAAAAATCAGAAAAACGGTATCCGATTTTTTATTGCATGCCCACAGGAACATTTCAGGGTTTAGGAACCTAAAATTTTGTGTACTGAGAACTTAAAACTTAGATTCCCATGGGTTAATTTTTCGACTTAAACCCCTGTATGATCCTATGAATATATTAGGAATTGTTAGCGCATTTTAACTGATTCTAAATGTTTTTGTGATGAGCACAACATATCGCTAGCTTAGAGTGAAAGGGTGCTAAGTGCATTTTATCAAATCTTTCGAGATTTATTATTGGAAATATTAAATAAAATTCCAAATTTCTGGAAATAATCAAACAGTAATACGAGATCGCTTTCAATGCGATTTCACAATTTTATTGAAATAAATAAATTGTTTTTTTTTCTATTCTCTCGCAATTTTGAAACTAAAAACAAAATAAGTGCATAAATCTATCTCTTTCTTACTCTTGATGCCATAAGCATCATAATCTAATAATTCATAAAAAGTGGATTTAGCGCCTTTTTGATCTAAGGTAGTGGCTTACCATTTCTATATAATTTGTGATTGCTGATTTTATTGATTTCGTTAGTTTTCCCCTGTCACTTGAGGTTATTAATATATTCTGAATCAAAAAACTTTCTTTGCCGTGATCCAAATTGCAAATAATAGTAAATATTCCAATAATATTTGTTGATTTTACTTACTTACTTAGGTCGCACTTGAACCGATGATGGCTGTCTTGGCTGTTCTTGGACGTGTTCCTCCACCGTGGCTCGAATAAAACATCTCTCTAGCCAGAGCGCCTTCTTCCATTCACTCAACATGAACCAGCCAACGAATTCGATGGATTTTTATGAGTTTGCCTATGTCAGTATTGGCGTACAGCTTGTACAGCTCACAGTGTCATCTTAGAGAGGAGTAACTTCCTCTCGAACGCTCCTAACAGCCTCTCATCATTGGTCTCAGTACCATACACTAGGCCGAGAAGGTTGAGGGGCTTATAGATAGAGCGTTATTTTCGACGGTCGAGAGAGGGGTCTGCTTCCCAATTTCCTACTGAGCCCGTAGTAACACCGGTTGGCAAGACTTAATCTCCGATTGATCTCAAGTGACATTATTGTTGGTGTTAAATCTGGATCCTAGGTAAACACATACCTTGACGACGAAAGTATAATTGTCAACAGTAACATTTTGTCCGAGACGCCGTGATTCTTTGTTTGTTGACACAAGGTATTTCGTTTTGTCCTCGTTCACCAATAGACCCACTCGACGAGACTCCCTTTCCAAATTGGAGAATTCTTGACTGACTGCTCGCGCGTTAGTTCCAATGATGTCAATATCATCAGCGTATGCTAGCAGCATGACACTCTTGTAGAAAATAGTGCCAGAGATGTAGATGTTCGCAGCTCGAATTATTTTCTCCAGCATAAGGTTAAAGAAGTCGCACGATATGGAATCAGCTTGTCGAAAACATCTTAATGGCGGGGAGAGGTATGTGAAAAGTTCGGCCTAGGCCCTCCATGGACTATTGTGCCATTAAAAGTAAAGCAAAAGTAAGAAGTCTGTACAGGGATACTAACAAAAATTTTTTTTTATTTTTACTTTCTAATATATACTCACACATATATATATATATACATCTATGTACAATGTACAACATAGATGCAACATATTGACACGTTGATAGACACTATCCGGACATCTGCCTTAATCTAAATCTAGTTTAACTGGCCAAACGTCTTATAAGTCCTGTCCAGGCCATGTTACCCATCCAATGGGTTAAAATTATGTTGCACATCGGAGGGTAAATTATGTGCCATAAACCTGCTTCCAACAGCTTTGAAAGTATTAGAACCACTTTTAATATATAAAATGCAGCGAATCGTCGACCGTCTTGGAGTCATTCTAGTTGGTTTGATCACAGGTGACAATTCATGTGGATCATGCCTTGAACATAGCTTTATTTTTGTTAACTTTGCGAGAACAATGAGAGAACTGATGGGCAGCGATGCCTTGAGTATGAGTACTCTTATTTCCTTTACTCTCTTCTTGGATTTACATCTTTCCTTATTTTGTGTTCCTTTCCTATTTAACTTTTTCTCTATCTGGCAAAGTATGTCCACGTCGATGGTCCAACACACTGAGTGCTATGGGTGGTCAATAGATTTTCTATAGACCTTTAAATCTAATTTCAATCTATGCATTTCTCAGTACTATAACTTGGTAAACGTTTCAGAACTATTTAGTTAAAAGTTTATTTTCTTGATCCATCTGGAGTATGTGTATTTGTGACAGCGTAGGAAGGGACCTACATGCCGAATCCGAACGGCGAATTGAAAACTTTTCATAGGCAATTTTTACTCTTGTAGGTTTGCCATTGCTTTGATTTTGCCTGTGCCGATATTCGAACCACGGACAGTCTGCATAACAGTCCAACGCACTACCACTACACCATAACGACTAGATATGTATGTATATATATACCCACATACATATATGTACATAAATATGTACATAAGTAATAGTTCTGCCAACAATTTAAACCAAATGTGACTGCATCAATTCGTTTTTTTTTTCTTGTGTTCTGCTTTTCATCGCACCATTTTTTAATTTTTTTTATTTGCTTTTCTATTTATTTTTTTTTTTAACGTCATCTAAACAATTTCACAAATAAATCTAAAGTGATTTGTATTTGTCACAGATTTCCACAGCAGCAATAACAGCAGCAGCATCAACAATAACGATAACGGCAACAGCAGAAAGAAAAACAGCAGCAATATGTAACAATAACAATTGCACAAAGAACTGTAACGATATGATAGCAACAACTAACTGCAACTGCTGCTGCTACAATTTATTTACACAGTACTTTTATTGTTATTTGTTTTTGCTTCTACTACCAGTTCCTATAATTTTTTGCTTTCTATCTGGGTTCTATATACGATTATTTATATTCAACGAACAGAGGATATGTGGCAGATGACTTGAAGTTGCTTGGGTTTCTCTTGTTTTCGTATTTTCTGTTTGTTTTTATTTATGCTTAAATTTTAATTCAGTTGAGATGAAGCGGAAATGACTGCTAATTCATTACTCAAAACTATGTATACAGAAAAACAGGACACAGCTGCATTCACATATTTTTAGTATGTATGATGAATACTTATGTGAAAGCATACACAGATGCATATATTTGGATGTATGAATGCCTTAAGCATGGGTGGTTGAAGGAAGCAAGCTCTGAAAGAGTGTCATTCAAATAAAACAGTAAATGCACAAAGAACAAATATTTTCTTATACATAAAATTATATTCTAAATAAAAGTTGCTCATACGCCAGGATGATCGGAAAAATGTATAGCTGCAGCATGGGATGCATTTACACAGATGTAAATGCTTTTATAAAAACGAGAGAGAACAATTCTAGCTGAGAGAGCTTGAGATTTATTCAACCCAAACGCCGTAGTACCTGCTAAGTAAGCAAAATAATATTCTCATACGCGCATTACTATTACCATTTAGTTCGCTAGGCCAAATAAAGTAGGCGTACAGTAAATAGCCGAAATTGAGAGTAAAGCAAGTATATAAAAACAATAGACGATGTATTGGAAAAACCAGATAATGCCCTGATCGTAGTGATGATTTTACAAACTGATCCTAGTTTTGTGCCTAGTAGAGATGACTGAAAAAGCTTGATACATACATTCGATAAGTGAATTTATATGTTCTTATCCACATTTCTACTTCAAACGTTAGAAATGTAAAATAATTCTGTCTCAAATCTGTGAAATGATGAAAATGTTTATGTTATTACTGTGTAAATGCATCTTTCCGTGCTTAAACTGCGAGAATCCCAGCATCGCCTCCTAAACCAGATGTGCTTAATGTCGAAACAGTGAATGCTGCATTTTTTGTTGATTTGAATGCAAGATTTATAGACAAGAAAATTCAAACATGTATATCGTCATTTCAATATAAAACTGTCGTAAATACCATTGCAACTCCACGGAAATACAACAAATCAATACTACACATAAGAAACGAATATTTACATGTAAATGAATATGCAATTGCAAGCGTTAAGCTTTTTCTATCGCATGCAATATAAATAAACACCTCGAGTTACTCTGCTCTATGAATTTTCCACCATTCTGTTGTTGTTGCTTTTGAAGGTCTACATTTTACCTTAGAGGAGACATTACCCTGCCACCAATAGTTGATTAGAGTTTATACTTAGCTCAAGTTTCTAGTCAAACAGATTTGGAATATATCTGGTCCATGCATACTTGTAAACAGACTAGAACAATGTAATTCGAGACATGACCAGATCGATGTAATAAACGTCGTTTTTGTTGACATCAAAAAAAACCGATTGCACTTCGGGATAGCAAATAGTTGACGAAATGTTTATGTATGTAAAACCGAATGTATGTAAAACTATTTACTATACTAAAATGAATGGTGAAAAACCTCAGCATGTTCCCTCAATTCGTTGTTAGTATTAAAACACGTTGTCTTCAAGAGTAGATACAAAAAGTGTGTGTTCTTTTTTATTTCATACTTATTTCATTTTCTTACATGTGTTAGTTTTACATATCATACTTGACATTAATATTTTGATAGATAAAAGAATTGCCATATACAAATTACAGTTAGCTATCCTAAGGAGGCACGGTCATCTATCACGACCACAAGATGGAAGAACTTCGAATGAACGCCCTAAAAATTGTATGTTCATTACGGCGTTAAAAAGTATATTTATAAAATATTGCTTTGTTGTATTTAAAATGTATGAAGTGTTTTAAATATAGATTCCAATCAGTTATACAAAAAAATGGCATGAAAACGGTCTGGTATGATGTATTATATACGCTCCTTTCTGTTTTTCATACAGCATGATGGTACAAAATCGATTCATTTAGCTTTTTTATATGCGGATTCTGCTCAGTTTTCTATACAAAAATTCAATACAGAATACGTTTGGTTGTATTCTAAATGAAGTGCCCTCCGTTTTCTATTACAGTTGTGCGAATAATTTGCATTCGCATTTGGGAATAATTCCCATAAGTTTCAATATTCGCATTCGGTTTCGCCTTCGCAATTTCTATAGTAAATTTTCCATGTTCGAAAAAAGAGATATTGAAAGTTGGCTCACTGAAATTAAGTTTGTCATTTTTGAAGATTTTGCCTTTTTTAAAGCATACAAAATTATTTTCAAATTAAAGTTTTTATTAGTCACATTCGCTTATTTTCTACAAACATAACGATTAGTGCAGGTCCTATACGATATGACGGCATTGAAACGATCCTTTCAGGGTATGGCTGTTATGGACTACATTCCGACGTGATGTTCCAAATTATCCGTTTTCTCAAAAATTAACTGATCCAGAAACGGGATCTTAACAGCTTCTGTAAACCGTTAACGGTACAAAAACGTAATGATATGTTTATTGGCTGCATATTTAAGTTATACAATGAATTGGTACAATGTAACTAGTTTTTAAATTATTATGTGATCGCCGTGGCATAGTTGGTAGTGTGCTGGACTACCACGCAGAGTTTCCGGTTTCAAATACTTAAGTATATACTACTGTGGGCAAAAAGTAGTAAGACTTTTTAATTTAAATTTCGCGCGGAAACCCATTCATCAAAATATTATTTTTTTAAGGTTGGTATGACTGTCGGTAACATCTGTGCCAAATGTCACATCCAAATAATCATTAGTGTTTAGTATACGCTTGTCTTTCTGAAGTACAAAAAGTGCATTCGGCGATTTTCACAATGAGTGAAATTATTCAACAAAGAAGTTCCATTAAATTTTGTGTGCGGAATCAAATTTCTGGTGCCGAAACGTTCAGAATGTTGCAAAAGGCCTTCGGTGATAATTGTATGTCGCGAGCAAGTGTTTTTGATTGGTACAAATTGTTCAAAGATGGTCGAGAACGCGTTGACGACGAACCACGTCCAGGACGGCCATCAATATCAACTGATGATCAACACGTCAATAAAATCAAGGAATTGGTGCTCGAGAATCGACGATTAACAGTCAGAGACCTTACTGGCATTGTTGGAATATCGGAAGGACCAGTGAAAACCATCATCCATCATAAAACATCATTTGGGCCTAAGAAGAGTGAATGCACGATTGGTTCCAAAATCACTGCATTGGTTTTACGAGACCATTTTGCCAAAAATTCGACTGATATCGTTCCGCAACCACCCTACCACCCTATTCGCCTGACTTAGCACCGTGTGACTTTTGGCTATTTTTTAAACTCAAAAAACCGCTTCGTGGACACCGTTACCGTTTTGAGTCAATTGAAGACATTAAACATGAATCGCTAAGCGCATTGAAGGCTATTCCGGAAATTGACTTTAACAACTGTTTCGAGAATTGGAAAAAACGTTGGCACAAGTGTATTGGGGCCGGGGGGATTACTTTGAAGGGGACGAAATAGATTTGGAAGAATGAATAAAAAAATTTGAAATTATGAACAAAGTCTTACTACTTTTTGCCCACGGTAGTAAGCACAATTAAAAACTTAGAAAAACAAAATAGGCCCTCCATGTCCTGTTGTGCCATTAAAAGTAAAGTAAAGTACACAACACCACCTCTTGGCATTCAATGGCAATCCTCCAAGATTAAATATTGCCTAAGAAAATAGTTTTTTGCACTTCGCTGTGTGGATAGGTCCCTTCGAATCATGTACAAATATAACACACCCAACATGAATGTATGCGAAAAAACTCGGCTTAGGCGCTCCATGGGCTATTGTTCCATTTAAAAAGAAGAAGAATGTAAAGAAAATACAGGAGCAGTATTGATTATATCTAATGATATACCTGTACTACAATATCAAGTACCATATGTTCTCACATGTTAAGACTGGACATAAAACCAGAATTCGGGAGAAATATTAATTTTGCAAATAATGTTAGCATTCATGTAAGAAAGTTCTCACTCCTTAATTTTTTAACACAAGCACTGAGAAAAATGTTTAATGATAAATGGGAGTATGACTCCTTTATCGTAAATAATTTTTCATGAAAATATGAACACATTTTTTGTCGTTCTGTTCTGTTCTGTTCTGTTCTGTTTTATTGAAAAAGGCACTACTCTAGAAAAAAGGTGTATTGAACAAGTGTAGTTTTCTATTTTTTACCAAAAAAATATCATTTCTAAAAGTTAAACGTTGGTATTTTGTTTGTCATATTATAGCTAATATACTTAGGTAGCCTAAAAAGAAAGCTCAGAAGAGTGAAATAGTTTAAAAAAAGATAACTCTGTAAGTACTGGTTCGATCTGGCAACTCTTTGTTGCTAAAGGTAGTCTGAGAATCATAATCCATTTTTACCCATGGGCACTCCTTCATTACTCAACTGTTTTAACATCACTAAGTACAGAATCGGAAAAAATTCGTTACATTTTACATTATTTCTTCGAAAAGCCATTTACGGCCGCGAAGGCTCACAGAAAAATTAGTGCACATTATGGAGAAGGTACTTTATCGGAAAGATCAGTTGGAAAATAATATGATCGATACCGCTCTGAATATTTTCATGTTGAAGACGCACTTAAATCTTTTCGACCATGCACCGAAAAAGTGGACGAAATTCTTGAAAATGTGGAGGAAGACCGACACTTAGGCAGTCGCGAGATCGCTATGGATATTGGCATTGCTCACTAAACAGTTTTGAACCATTGGTCAAAACGAGGTTAGGCTGCCCAAACTGCTCCAAAGCCGGAACTGATGCCAAGGAAAGTTTTGCTTAGTATTTGGTGGGATTGCAACGGTCCTGTGTACTATGAGCTGCTTCCGGTTGGCCAAATGATTTATTCGGAACTTTACTGTCAACAATTAACAAGATTGAATGAAACGCTCAAGTAAAAACGTCCGAAATTAGTCAACAGAAAGGGCATCGTCTCTCATTACAACAACGACCACATATGTACTTCTTTGGTGACCCGCCAAAAACTGAGAGAGCTTGGCTGGAAAGTTTTAATGCATCCACCATACAGTCCAGACCTTGCACTTTCGGATTACCATTTGTTTCACTCGTTGCAGAATTATCTTAATGGTAAAGTTGAATTCCCTCCCAAGAGGACTACAAAAAGGTCTTGTGCAGTATAAGCATCAGAAAATATACAAGTAATTTACTATTTCTACGGTCCAGTATGCGTGGACGACGTGTATCGAATAAGATGGAACGATGAGCTGTATGAGCTGTACGCCGACACTGACATAGTCAAGCGTATAAAACTCCAGCGGCTTCGCTGGCTGGGTCATGTTGAGCGAATGGAAGAAAGCGCTCCGGCTAGAAAGGTGTTTTATTCGAACCACGGTGGAGGATCACGCAGAAGGGGACGTCCTAATCTCCGTTGGAAAGTGAAAATACACCGATTTACGACTAGTAGTTAGTGATGACTTAATCTTATATCTAAACTTCTAGGGGAAAGTACATACAAAGTATCAGCTGATGAAAGAAACTTATTTGTGCTCTACACTAGTGAATCCCCTTCCCGAAGTATATCACATAAATTTTGATGAGACACTTACTTAAGTAAAAAAATTAGATACAAAAGAAGAAACGTCAAAATAAAGAAAACAAAATTCTTATTGATCTTCTTGGTTAGCCATAGAAAAAATCGGTGAAGAAGTAGAATAATCGTGCAGTAAATTTATTAAAAGTTTTGAGCTTTTCATAACGAATTTAATAACAAGTTTACGAAAAGTTTATCTTTAATGGCAATGCCGTTATTGAATGTACCTCCACTAGAACAAGGTACAACACCTACGATTCAAAGTCTAACAGTATGAACTTAGTAGCAATATTCACATGAATAAAGTATTTACCTTTATATTGTAACTTTAAAGGTTTTAAGCATTGATCAGATATGACTTGATATGATTTTCATAACTTCTTCTTTCTTCTTTTAATGGCACAACAGCCCATGGAGGGCCTAGGCCGAACTTTGCGCATCCACTCATATTGTGCGTGTTATATTTGTACATGAATCAAAGGGACCTATAGTCTTATGCCGAATCCGAACGGCGAAGTGAAAAGCTTTTCATAGTAAACTTTTACTCTTTTAGGTTTGCCATTGCCCTGGCATCACCACATGCCTCTGTTTGTTTCTACTTTTTAATTTTGGGCTGTGCCGAGATTCAAACCCCGGACACTCTGCGTAACAGTCCAACGCACTCCACTCCTGAATGGAAGCAACGAATGATGAACCTACATACATCCTATCTTTCAAATCCAGTTGAGTAAAAGTTTCAGTAAATCCAACTTGACCACCCGAACTGAAATGCTGCTTGGCATAGCCGCTGATATTCAAATGTATTTGCCAATATACCATAAGGTGAAGGGGGTTGGGGTTCGTTGAAATTTCCAACCAGACTAATTTGAGGTCCCTGATCAAGAAAATTATCTTTATTTTGAGATCGGTTCACAGGTTCAATCTCGTCGTCAAAAGGCATGACGGGGAAAGGGCTTCCTTAGGGGAACTATTTATTTATATTGAATATCCAGCAGGAAAATAATAAAGACAAAAAGTTAACAATCAAAGTGAAAAAATCCACGAGCAATGCCGGGTAGATTCGATCCACATATGCACTACTATAGTCTACGTATAGAAAACAAGAAAATTTGAAAGCAAATGCCTTGAATTGCATTCTTTCTTTGCTCTTTCCTTTGAAATTTTACGATACATTTGTTTCAGTTTATGAATATTTTAGCTAAATTTTTTGTTACTCGTGTTTTATGATTTTGCGTATGTGTGTGTGTTTTGTGTGCGTACGTGCATTTTATTTACACAAATAACTTTTAGCTTAATCCTTCGTTTTTGTTTGCACAAAAACTGTAAATGAAAATATTGCTACAACCAAGCAACTGCTGCTGGTGCTTTTGTTTTGTTGCAAAAGCATACAGCATACATTTAGCCGAAAATCCTTGCAGTTTTACGTCTTTTTTGTGTTCATGTGCAGGATTTGATAACACACCCACACACACACCAAATCCAAAGTCAATGGTGCATACGTTTACTATACAATTTTCGATTTAGTTGTTTGTTTTAGCTGTAGCAGTTTTTGTATTGTTGTTGCTAAGTATTGTTGAGTAAAGTTGTGAAAAAGTTTTTGTGTTTTTGTTTTTTTGGGAAAATACAGGGAGCGTAATTGAGGAAAGGTAAGAGATACTGTGTTACAATCAAAGATATGTTTTGAAGTTATATGATACATGCCCACATTGTGAAAATTGTAGACCTGATGAAATTTCAAATATGTATAAATGAGGATAACTACTTATGTGGAAGAAGTTTTTCAAACACTACTGAAATTTAGGCCCCAAAATAATACGGGATTCTCATCTTGGCCAATCGCTCAGCCCTAGGCTGAGCAATTGCATAGGTGATATAACGCTCTTCTTCTTCTTCTTCTTCTTCTCCAACTCATTAGCCACTTGCAACTGCAATTCTCTGTCACAAGTTTTTGTTTTCTTTTTTGAAATGTTATTGGTACGAATTCTAATTTAGCCAGAGGCTTATGAAGTGTAGAGCTCCTCCGCTTCCTCCAGCTTGCTTTTCATCGAAATCCAGAAACTCATATAAGACTCATATCAACACTATTCTGTAGGGCTAGTTTGGTAAAAATTTCTCCCGGCAGTATATCGATATTTACTTTAAACATTGTATTATATTGTTTTGTTAATTGTACCGACACCTGTAAAATCTATTGCACGTCCGTCTTCTCTATCTGGTCTAATTTGCCTAGAGTACCACATCCAGTCCAGTCTCTTTTAAGAAATTTGAGTACTGCACCTTTATCTATGGATGCTAGTTCAGTGCTGTGTACGTGGTACATGCCTAGACATTTTATTCTATTGTTGATCAGTGCTACACAATATTCTTCTTCCTCCTTGCAGAACCTACATATTAAGTTACCCTCAATGCTTATTTTACAGAGGTGTTGTCTGAGCCCGCATTGCCCAGTCAGAATAAATCAGCTAATCTAGGCAAATTATTTTTATTAAGACCAATGCATATTCACTCTCGTTATAGCTATTTTGAATTGCCCCGGTCCCGGAAGATTGGTGAAAAGTTATTGTCTCTTATTTATTTCTTGCTGCCTGAGTACTTACTTCCTTGATTACGCTGTCTCCTATTCAACAAAAAGATTCTGATCCCATGAATGCGGTTGATTCCCCTTTCTTTGCCTCTATTCCTGTCCAGGGACCCAACATAGAGACCCCACACAATAATATAATAGCTGATCTCAAAAGAGCTCCAATTCACAATTCAGGCACGAAAAGTCATTAATGATTGCTCTATAGCGTTCCCCATTGACTGTAACATTATGACCGGCTTCATCTTTGAAGAAATATGGACCAATGATTCCCTCTGCCCTAGAGCACACCAAACAGTGACTTTTTGAGGATGTAACGACGTCTCAACAATGGCTTGTGGATTATGATCACTCCAAATGCGACAATTTTGCTTATTAACGCACCCATTCAACCAAAAGAGAGCTTCATTGCTGAACAAAATTTTCTTGTGAAAATCGGGGATCGGTGGCCATCTCGTTTTGGGCCTATTCACCGAACGTGCGACGCGATTGATGGTCGTTCGGCTTCAATTCTTGCACGAGTTGGATTTTGTAAGATCGCAAACCAAGATCCTTCAGCAAAATTCACCATAAAGAGTATGGGCATAGCACCAATTGTTGCGCGCGATGGCGGATGGACTCATTCGGGTCTTCTTCGATACTCTGCTACACAGCAGCAATAGCGTCTTCGGTGCGCACTGTACGGCGTCTTTGAGGATGCGCATTATCCACTAGAGTAAACGTGGTGCGAAACCGATCCATGGTTGCTCGAATTACCGACTCTGCTGGGCAATTATGTCGACCGAATATTGGACGAAGCGCGCGATGCGTCGCGCAAACCGAACCAATATTTTGATAATAAATTTGCACGATTTGCAAACGTTGTTCAGAAGTAAGTCTATTTATTATGAAATGGCAAACCAAACTGAGTATAAATCAAGTGACAGCTGTCAAAAAGACCAACTCCGAAAAAAGTATTGTCAGATTGAAAACCACACTTCTAACAAAAAAAAAACACCCTTAACTTTAAACATATGGAGGAGGTCCGAAATGTTATGGAGCCAAGATTATTTGTAAGTATGCTGTTGCTCCATTTCTTCCGGGAAGGCAAGTGTATATTACATATCTTATTGAATATCAAATATCACTTTTTGCCAATTTGTCCCCATGTCAGAGGCTACCAAAGGTTTGGTTTTTTCATCATCACACTTCACTCTGCATCAATGCGCTAATGATTGCCATTTGTTCAATAAGTAGCAATTCCAAATAGGATAAAATAGGATCCAAATAGATAAGCACATTGAGAGCGTTATAACCGATTGAGAGCCCTTTTTCCATAAATGAGTACATTTATTGTATTATAAAATATGAAAAATATTTCACGTTTCGCAGTCATTATAACATTGGCTTCCATATTTGTTGAAGCAAGCGAATCCGAGCCGACTACTTTCGTCGGCGGTGGTATCTTGTTTGATATAAACGGCGACGATAGCCGCCGCCCCGACTTTCAAACGATCGTCAACTTTAATTTTCAGCTCATAAGTCATTATCTTTGAAAAATTGTAATGAGGCTGTATGTGCTTGTGCACAGTATTGCACACCATAAAATGCATTCATGCGTGTATTATCCGTAGATTTCTGTTCGAAAACTTCTCAAACCAGAAATCGTAAACGTACATACGGAAGTAAATTGTATGTGCTGTTGCTGCTGCAGGATTCTGCTGCCAATATAATACAATTGCATATCCTTTTGCAATGCAACACAAAACAACAATAGCGGAACAAAACAAACAAAACTGAAATCAAAAAGAAGAATATAAGCCAAGTCAATGCTTTGTTTGCAGTTTTAGCCACAATCGTACAAACAAAACTAGTAGCTACCTTCCACTTCACTTGTATCGAGTAGACGTTGCCACTACACTAATATTTTCACCTGATGCCAAACCAGAGTCAAACTTTTTTCGCGTATCTACAGCAAACGCAATAAATAAAAACAATTCAAAAAATGAGAAACGAAAATGGTAGTAATGGTAGTACGAATGCTGTAGTTTATGCGTTTACTTTTTACTACCAAAGTTTTGTGTTTTATATTTTAGTAAACAATTTATAATTTTTCGTTTGTTGCAACTCATTCAAATATTTCACGTTTGATGCTCATTGAAAAATGAAAATAAAATTAATCATTTTGTTAGCAATTTTTTTTTTTTTTTGTTAGTAGGAATTCGTTAGAAGGAGTTTTGTTTTTTACTTGGTAATTTATGTTCACGTGGGCAAATTATGTTCCAATTTTTGTTTAGTTCTACATTTTTTACCACAAATCATAAATTTTTATATATAACAAAGCACATTAGACAAAAGAAAAAAGAATCATAGTGTCAAAACGATACGAAATGCCGAAAAAATCTTGGCGAATATTTAAGTTGTATTGGTGTCACAACTAAATCAAAGCCGAAAAATATTTCACAAAAATGTTGGAAAATTTAATCTAGTCCGATGAGTAAAAATTACCTGAAAATTGGATTTAAGCAGTATTTTTCCGAAAATTTCAGTTTTTATTTATAATATATCAGGGAAAATTTAGAAAACTGCAAATTGTACAACGTTTGCAGCAAAACAAAAACTTACCACAAAGATCAAAATGATTGTCTAGATGTAACCAATTTATATAATGTTTAGCTTGATTTAGTCTTGATCAGTTCAATTTAAGGACTGGAAGCGCAATTAAATATTTTTAACATATTAAGATCATTTATGCATGGAAAATTAATTTTTTGGTGAATATAATTTTGTAGCATCTGTAAACAGGCAAGGCGAAAAAATTTTGATTTTCACCACGCAACAATTTCACCACCGGCAATTGTTTTGTACACAAAAAATATTTTGATGTGAACGAAACTTTTATTTTTGAATGTAACTATACTGAGTGACAATTTTGGTCATAAAAAAATTATTATATTTAAAAACGAAAACCAGACCGAAGAATAAAAAAAGATAACATAACGCAGGAGTAAAAATATATTCAGCCGGTTTCGAAGTGGCCACTCACCTTTGGCACAAATACACAACTTCAAACGTTTGGAGAAATGTGCGGCTATGGGCTGCAGCTCCTCCACCGTCATTTAGTTCTATTATCGAAGCAACGACTGTTTCAGGGACTGCAAATTTTTATGACGTTTAGCACCCTGGCCTCTGAAATGGACCATCGGATTGAGATCCGGCGAAAATGGTGGCCTTACTTTAGATGGAATAAAATCTGAAAAATGATCCAAAGTGCTGTCGGGCCCAGGGGAGTACCACAGCATTCCATGGCGGTACACTTCGTGGTTGATTTTGACTCCCTGTTCCACAAAAATTAAGGCTGTCTTGCCATACCCATACCATGATGTATTGCGGATTTTGGTGATATAGAATGACGAATTATGGTTCAGGAGCCTCTGTTGACCAGCTTCTGTTAGCGCCGTACCCACGTGTTTTCATCCGTAAGTAACTGGCCATTTTATAGGTTGTAAGCATAGAGTACTAGTTCATTTTTTGCTATGAGTCGATTCACGATTGATGCCAGTTTCGTGATCAACGTTTCTTTTGGAAACTGCTGAATTACCCTGCATCCGCTTTTGAACGACTTTGCGATTCCTAAGAGTATTGACGGTGGGTTTTCTGCCTCTTCCTGGTCGATCAACTTCATGAGCCAGTTGCATAAACCGTTTAATTGCACGAGAGACTAACGAAGCGTTTGGCTAGCTTGTTCAATGTTTTAATAGCTGACCAATTATTTGGCATTGTAAAATAAATTGATGGTCGCTGTGGCGTAGTGGTAGTGCGTTGGACTGCTACGCAGAGTGTCCGGGGTTCGAATCTTGGCACAGGCAAAATCAAAAAGTAGATAAAATAATTTTTCTACACGGCACCACCTCTTGGCAGGCAATGGCAAACCTACAAGAGTAAAAATTGCTATGAAAAGCTTTTCACTTCGCCGTTCGTATTCGGTATTAAACTGTAGGTTTTTACAGGTAAGTAAAATAAATAACTAAATGAAAAAGACGACACAAAAATTAAATCAAATGTACTCCCGATAAAGTAGAATAATACAAGAATTAAAAATAATTACAGAAAAATTTTACAATACTTTTTCTATAACGCGAAGAAATTTGTTTACACTGTAAATCAACCTTGTAAATAAAAAAAATATTTGCCAAATTTTGCACACAAAAGATGTTGGGCAAATTTTGTATTCGTACGGGAACTGGAAATATGTTCCTAGATTTTTGCTCAAATTTAAAAGGTTAAGTTTCTCTTCCGACCTCAGAAAATTTTTTAACAATAATTTTAATTAAAAAACATACAGCACCCGAAAATTATGCATCAAACTGTGAATGTACAGTAAAATTACCTACCGTATTTGTCGTTATCCCTTCGAAAGTTGTTAAGAGGGTTACATTTTGCATCCTAAAAGTATACTCTAGTTTAAATAATGCTGGCATTGTAGGCTACTTCTTTAATTTATTTATCACTATTTTGGGTACCTTATAATTAGGGCTGGGGTGAGGGTATTCCCCTGGACTCAGGTTTTCGAAAATTCACGCGCCGAAAACAAATTTTGGAAATTTTTCAAAAATAACTTCTGATTATATGGGTGAAAAAACCTGTGGGGCTATTCAGTATTTGATCCGAGAAAGTGCTTCATTTCCAACTATGTTACGTATGAGCATTACTGCTTTATGGCGCACTTGGTCACCTTGTTTCCTCGGGTATGCCAAAAAACATTTTACTATAACATTTTATATCTTTTATTAATTATTAAATTTTTTTTTTTTTGAAGACCTTCATTCCAAATGCAACCTACAACAAAATCTTCAAAAATTCAGGGCTTGCCAAATACATACATCAAAAATTTAAATTTTTGTAGCGAAAGTGAAATGTGTCACAATATTGAAACTGACTTCAGATCTGAGTTTCGCGATCTATAATTTACTAGCACACAGTTTTATCTGAGTTTTAAGAGCATTTTCGAATTTTACTACAACACCTGTTGCTAAAACCAATTGTTTTGCTCAGACTACTGCTCCTATTGCTGTCAATTTTAATGTTGAAACACTACATACTTCCTATCGGATTGGTATCAATCTTGCTAACTCACCTCCTCCCACACCGGGTAGCTCAAAGAATCTGTACCCACCCCAAGTCAATCTGTCCGTGGTTCCTCCACAAATACCAGAGTCCGATGTTATTGCCTATATAAACTAATAACACTACTCACCTCTCGCATCATTTATATAAAGTGATTAATTCGTTCCGATCACGATGGCGTTCTCAGCTTTTCCTCACGTCTAGATCACAATTATATTCTTATACATGTATGTATGTATATAGGTAATTCACAGAGCCTCATAAAGTATTAAGTCATAACTCGTTATGCCTCGGTTGATTACTAGAAATTGAAAATAAAAATCAATTTTTGTGCTAAATTTCATGCAGAGTAATAGTTTGAATCTTTCTAAGTATATGAAATTTGGGAAATAATTTTTTGTTCATCCATTTGCCTTTATATTTTTGATATATAATATTTTAGAAAAGGGATCAAAATAGCCAACAGTTTTTGACTTTACATAATGATATCTCGTAAAGTATATGAATTAGAGGACCCAATTTATGACAACTAGAGAAGGCAACTAGAGAGAGACATCAAAGGAAGCTTAATAAGTTTTAATGATATTAAAATTTGTCATTAGATAAAACTAGATTTAATAGCTGCAGCATGCCTTATTTTGTTTAATTTATCTTTTCAAACATAAACTATTGTTTTTATTAAAATTTGCAGTAAACATAATTACAAGGAATCCTTAAAATCATACTGTAGTTTTCAATAGGGCAAAATAATATCTAAAATACATAAGTATGTATAATATATGAATATTTATGTTCATCGTCAAATTTCTTTTGATTTAATTTAGGAAAACTAAACTAGAAAAAAGCTTTATTATCATTTTGTAATTTATTACTGCCAACTAACTCGAAAACCATAAAATTTTATGAGAATTTACAACCCTTCAAATTAGTACAAAATTTGCAACACAATGTGACTAGGAATATTATTATTATCCACAGCTGAATACACACAATGCGAGTATCAAGGCAAAGCATTTACTCACATTCCTGCATTAATGCCGAGTAAGGGTAATAAAATTTCAAATTATTAAGGCTAATTGCAGTTGACATGACTTACGGGTAAATATGTATACACAGCACAAACACAAACATAACATACTCAGGATCGGCGTGTGCACGTACATACATATATGCACACAACTACATACATATGTACCTCAGTCTATTGTATGCTTAAACGTAGGCAACTACACATTTAAATATTTCCTTTGCGCCTAATTGTATGCTGCTGCTGCTGCTACAGCTTCTTGTGATCATATTATACGAATACATAATACGAGTACTTTACTCGCACATTCATACATGATATAATTATATGCAGCAGAAGTTTGATTACCATAGAGCAATCAAAAGGCTTAAGAAATAATTATTATAAGATGAGATGAGACATTGGCGCAAATATTATAACGATGTCAATATTAAATTTATGCTAAATCTTATGCAGACACGTCGTTCATAAAACTTTATGATACATATTTCCACGAAGTTTATTGTCAAATAATATTCAAAGGTGTTGTCTTTATGTGTACTTTAAGCCAGCTGTAGCTTGAGATGAGCTCAAGCTGACGCAGTTCAAATAAATGCAAGAATTAATTAGTTGCCTACTTTTAGGTGTACACATACTACTGTGGGAAAAAAGAAGTAAGACTTTGTTCATAATTTCAAATTTTTTTATTCATTCTTCCAAATCTATTTCGTCCTCTTCAAAGTAATCCCCCCCGACCCCAATACACTTGTGCCAACGTTTTTTCCAATTCTCGAAACAGTTATTAAAGTCAATTTCCTTAATAGCCTTCAATGCGCTTAGCGATTCATGTTTAATGTCTTCAATTGACTCAAAACGGTGTCCACGAAGCGGTTTTTTGAGTTTAGAAAATAGCCAAAAGTCACACGGTGCTAAGTCAGGCGAATAGGGTGGTAGGGTGGTTACGGAACGATATCAGTCGAATTTTTGGCAAAATGGTTTCGTAAAACCAATGCAGTGATATTGGAACCAATCGTGCATTCACTCTTCTTAAGCCCAAATGATGTTTTATGATGGATGATGGTTTTCACTGATCCTTCCGATATTCCAACGATGCTAGAAAGGTCTCTGACTGTTAATCGTCGATTCTCGAGCACCAATTCCTTGATTTTATTGACATGTCGATCATCAGTTGATGTTGATGGCCGTCCTGGACGTGGTTCGTCGTCAACGCGTTCTCGACCATCTTTGAACAATTTGTACCAATCAAAAACACTTGCTCGCGACATACAATTATCACCGAAGGCCTTTTGCAACATTCTGAACATTTCGGCACCAGAAATTTGATTCCGCACACAAAATTTAATGGAACTTCTTTGTTGAATAATTTCACTTATTGTGAAAATCGCCGAATGCACTTTTTGTAATTCAGAAAGACAAGCGTATACTAAACACTAATGATTATTTTGATGTGACATTTGGCACAGATGTCACCGACAGTCATACCAACCTTAAAATAATAATATTTTGATGAATGGGTTTCCGCGCGAAATTTAAATTAAAAAGTCTTACTAACTTTTGCCCACAGTAGTATACACAGGCCAACGCAAACTCTTATAAGAAAGATGAATGATAATAATAAAATAAAAATACTTTTTAATTCCACAAAAATTTAGTGCGTGCATGTCAGACACGACGATCTTATACTTAACTTTTACAACTTTCATAACATTTAAACATAAAAAATACATAAATTCATTCGTTGAATTTGAAATTGATTTTTTTACCTTATAAACATGGCAAGACAGACATCCAAAATATAAAGCAGCATCTGTTTCATTGTCATTTGACGAACAGCATACATTTTTGAAGCTAATGAATTTTAAAACGCATTTTCTTCACGGATTATGTTGCCTGCTCTCGGGCTTACAATCAGCCGCAGCAGACTTCAGATTTGGCACACATTGTGTGCCAATTAAAAAGTTATACATACGAGTACATACGTCAAGTGCAATGCACATAAAATGTGAAAACTCACAAGCAAATAAATTGTAAATGTTGTCTTCTTTTTTTTATGTTTGCATGTCAGCGACACGATGAAATGGAAAGAATGTTACCACCGAAACGTATAATAGAATAAAATGTTGGAATTAATTTAATTTTCTCTCTCTGGCTATTGTGTGTATTATGCATGAAAGGGATGGAATCGTATTTAAATTGGATTTTTGTTGCATACAATCTCATCTGTTTTTATAGCATACTTTTCAATGCATTTGCTACGCTTTTGTAAATTACTAAATGAATCAATATTTTTGCATGATTGCATGTTAATTTAAAAACTGTCAAATGCATTGGTATATTTTTTTTATTTTTGTTGAGTTAAATATTTCTTTTTTCATTAAAAAGTTTTGTAGTGAACATAAATTGGACTTTAAAATTTAACGAATTTCAAACAGTTGCAACTTGTTTTAAAGTATTTAATGTTCTTTGATCAGCAAATATAATTGGTAGACGAACTCGATAGTCTAGTGGATAGCGCACTGGACTCACATCCGGGAGGTTGCGAGTTCCTTTTTTTTACACCACATTCTACCACAGAACTTTACTACCGTTTGGCATCCACCATATAAACTGCATTACCTTCGTGGTATTTACGTTGTCCTCCGGCTATCAAAGCAAGACTCTCGTGGATAATTTGAAAAGAAGATACATAACATTTTGGGTCATTCTTCTGGCAAAATCAAAACCGTTTGGGATTATGCTTATTATAAACTTTTTTTATCAACGTTTCGTTTGGAATAAGTTTCCTAAAATGTTGAAAAAATCTTGAATGAAGTTATCAGATAATCGAAAAGGAACATTGAATTGAAGTTTGCGAAGATGTTTGAAAAAACATTTATTTTCAATATTAAACATTTATAATTTGTTATGTATAAATCGTAGCAACAAAGCTCCAGAAATATTATTGACCAGTTTTTGTACTAACTTGTACATATCTTTCATAATAAAATATGTTATAATAAATAATTGTTAATAATAATTAATAATAATACATTTTTTGCAAGTTCTTTACTAACTTTTGTACTTACGTATTTAATACTTACTTTAACTTTTAATGGAACAACAGCCCATGGAGGGCCTAGGCCGAGCATTTCGCATCCACTCATGTTGCGCGTGTTAAATTTGTACATGAATGGAAGGGACCTACAGTTTAATGCCGAATCCGAACGGCGAATGAAAAGCTTTTCATAGCAATTTTTCCTCTTGTAGGTTTGCCATTGCCTGCCAAGAGGCCTGTGACGAGATTCGAACCCCGGACACTCTGCATAGCAGTCCAACACATTACCACTGCGCCACAGCGACCAACGATTTACATATTTAATATACTTATTTATTATAAATGCTGATGTGTTTTACAAGCTTATTGAATTAGATTACCAATGTTTAATATACAGTGTCAGACAATAAACAAGAACATCTTGTTCTGAAACCAAAATCCTTAAAAAAATATTTCTCTAGGCTTATGATAAATTTAAAAGATATTTAATTTATTCATTTATTCCATAAGTTAAATTTTTTCTTAAAACAAAAACAAAATCAATTCAGTGTAAAAAAAGACATTTAAAAGTTATACGTAAAGTTATACATTTTGAAAGGACAAAAAAAATGGTAAAAACACTTCAATTAAAAAAAAAAATTTATAAAATATTGACTCAAATTGTTCGCTAATGCCAATATTTTGTGGAATAGCCTTTGTTAATTAAAACTGCCTTACACCTTCTAGGCATTGATTCCACCAGAGACGCGCAAGTAGCCTGGGGTATGGAATACCATGCTCTTTGAATGCTTTGCCACAATTCGTCTTTGTTTTTAGCTCTGTTACTGCCAACCTTCTCTTTAACAATATTCCACAAGTTATCGATTGGATTAAGGTCAGGAGATTGTGAAGGCCAGGTCATAACGGGAAATCCATTGTGGGAAAACCAATCTCGAGCAAGGATTGAGGTGTGCTTTGTTACCCTGTTGCATTTGCCATTTCAGGAGCATTTTCCAATCAGCATAAGGAAGCATCACCTCCTGAAGGATGTTTACGTAAAGAAATCTGTCCATCGTTTCTTTTATCCAATACAGAGGTCCCACACCATACCAAGAGAAGCATCCCCATGTATTATGATGCTTCCACCTTCGTGCTTAAACGTCTTCCTAGTATATTTTGGGCTCAATTCTGCATTTTTCGGGCGTCTAATCCAACGTTTGCCATCACTTCCAATAAGATTCACCTTGCTTTCGTCTGTCCATAATACGTTAAGCCATTTTATTGCATTAATTGAACCATCCCACTCAATGTGCGCTTCAGCGAACTCTATGGGACACTTTCGATGTCTTTGTGTCAACATTGGTACTTTTCGTGATGTTCTTCCATATTTTTTTTCCCCCCCAGCAAACGTCTACTTACTGATCGAGCAGAAATTTGAACCCAATTTGAACTCCTCTCTAATTGCGGCAGCTGCCTTAAACGGATCGCGTGCCGCCAAAATCCAAATTTTTATGCGATTGTCTTGTAGTTTTGCGGGGCGCACCTCTCTTGCAATGAAATTTTTGAGGTAATAAAGATTGGTAGACAAATGTCAAGGATCTGCTAATAGTTTTAGCAAAGTATTTGGCGGATGCTTTGTCCCTCATTTCGCAGTTTTTTCACCAAATCACGCTCCTCCTTGCTACAGTGCTTTGCTCGACCCATCTTCCTTTGACATTACCTTCAATGATACCATTTAAATGCTTACCAGTACAAATTATAAACAAACTTAAGTTTTCTTTTTAAAATATAAATTTTTTCGTCTGTTGTTCTTATTTGATTACCCGCCTTCGAATGCTTCGCTTCAACTTTTTTGTTTGGGAATCCCCAAAAAATATTCAAAAGTAGTGTTGCCACCTAGAAATTTATAAAGTGTATACCATACCATTTTCTTCTCTATGAAAATTGTTTGCCATAAGCAGTGTGATAAAAAAAAATCAATAGATGTTTTATAGGGCAAGGTGTTCTTATTTGATTGTCCGACACTGTTGGTCTAAAAAAGTGCTCGCATAAGATTTGTTATTAATCGATAATATAATTGTATATTAAAAGGGAAACTTAAGTAATATACCGCTATTGCGTAGCTTCATATGGTAAGATCTAGAGCTCAGCGTTCTTCTCCATTAAGGCAAAGCTAGGAATAGCAGAACAGAGCATGGGTAAACTACAACTGTTTGTCGCCTGTAAAACGTTTATTGCAAACTTGATGGGAAAACACTAGCTACGAAATTTGAGTGGATCAGAAACTCTCATTGGAAACTGTAAGCTAAATTTCGTTTGTTTCGCTAGGCTTTAGACTGAATCTGACAAGTAAATTAATTAATTTAATCCAAATGCCAACCGTAATAGTGCGTAAAGGGTGATTTTTTTGTTACTTGGTTTTAGACTTTTATATTTCTAACAGTTGACGCGTGATTCTTGAAATGTGTCGAAGTAGAAAATGCTCAGTTTAATTTGACCTTTCATCATGAATAGACTTACGCCTGAACAACGTTTACAAATTATTGAAATCTATTATGAAAATTCGTGCTCTGTGAAAAATGTGTAGTTTGGTGCGTTTTATGGGCAAGCGGCATCATTGGCTCGTACTTCTTCAAAGACGATGAAGGTCGCAACGTTACGGTCAATGGAGAAAGATACCGTTCGATGATAACAGACTTTTTTTTGCAGTTAATCTCACGTTTTGGTGCAGTCAATTGGCCACCAAGATCGTGTGATTTGACCCCGTTAGACAATTTTTTGTGATGCTATGTTAAGTCTTTTGTCTACAGGGACAAGCCAAACACGATTGCTACTTGCTGCTTTGGATGCCAACATTGAACGCGTAATTTTTGAGATTTCGGCCGAAATGGGTGAAATGGTGTTCCAAAATTGGACCTTCAGAATGGACCACTTGAAGCGTAGCCGCGGGCAACATTTAAGTGAAATTATCTTTAAAAAGTAAACGGCAGGAATTTATTTAACGATCCAAATTAAAATTTCATTAACTTTTGATAAATTTCTGTCTTCTATTGAATTTTCAAAAACCAAGCACTTAAAAAATCCAAGCACTTAATAAAATTATAAGTGAAATTCTACGACAGATAAAGTGAATTAAAATTTATTTTTAAATCTACAATTAGTGAATCAACATAAAATTCTATCAAGTTCAACCTTCAATTTTATTCTTTCGTTATTTACTAATAATAACGAATATTAAACAATTAAAATTCACATGTGTACTTTCAAATTTGTTTATTATTAAATAAAAAAAAAAAAAATTGGTAGGTACAACTTAAGTGTGACACACTACCAGGTTATTAAGATATGTGCGATAAAGCATTGTTCGTTGGGCTGATAAGGAAGGTGGTGGTAATTGTGAAGCGACAACAAATAAATACTGAACGCCATTAAGTCAACTCGTCTGTTGGAACATTTTACCATTTGTTTATCTACATAACAGCAATTGCAATTTACTAACACAAATATTGTCATTGGAGAGGAACTCAGATTCCTAAAAATATATATAGCGTATTTATAAATAGCCACCAAACACGACTCATATCATGCTGATATGAACTCTTAGAGACTGTGCAAAGGAGGCAAAGCGAGAATGTGAATGAGAAACCTTTTCTATGTAAGAAGCATTTGCTCTTTGCTGGAGAGAGCCTGCAGTTATAAACACCCTTCAACTGCAACCAATTCAATTTAAACAAAATATTCGAATTTCTTGTAAATCGGCGAAAGTGAAAACGAAAAATATGGTTCTCTATTCCATCATCGAAATTGATCAATTTTCTTTAGTGGTAAAAAGGGAAAAGAATTTGTTGACCTAAAAAATGGGCAAAAGGCAAAAAGAAAAAAAAAAAACTTTGAAAAGGCGTAAGATGCATTTATTCATTAATTTTAATTTATTTTAGGCTTAATGAACATTAGGTTTGCCTGAGAGAATAACAACAATGTACAAGTAAATGTATAGAACAGGCAAATCAGACGATCATTTCGGAACCAGCCACGGTTTCTCATATTAATTTAAATTTTTTTTTTTTAAACAGTGTGTTTTTTTTAGAAGTGTGGTTTTCAAGAAGAAATAAAACACATATAATTTAATATTATGGCCAAGAATGTAGCTTTATTATAAAGATAAGGATTTGCTATTATGTTTTAAAAACGATTTTGGGCAAGTGGCCTCCACGGCTGGTTCGAATAATTTCCAGCCGAGAAGCTCAATTTCCAACCACTTTTTGAATCAATTGGCCGTATGTCAGTAATAACGCGCTTATCTGCGTAGACAAGCGACTTCACATAACCCCATACAAAATAGTCCAGCGGTGTTAAATCGCACGATCTTGGAGGCCACGCCACAGACCCACGACGCGAGATAATGCGCTCACCAAAAGTTTCCTTCAATAAATTGATTGTCCGAATATTTCGTTGGCTGTATGGCATGTAGCGCCGTCTTGTTGGAACTAAAGGTCGTCCACATCAACATCCTCCAATTCACAATGCAGGCACGAAAAAGTCATTAATCATGGCTCTATAGCGTTCCCCATTGACTGTAACATTATGACCGGCTTCATCTTTGAAGAAATATGGACCAATGATTCCCTCTGCCCATAGAGCAAACCAAACAGTGGTTTTTGGAGGATGTAACTGCGTCTCAACAATGGCTTGTGGATTATGATCACTTCAAATGCGACAATTTTGCTTATTAACGTCGTACCCATTCAACCAAAAGTGAGCTTCATCGCTGAACAAAATTTTCTTGTGAAAATCGGGATCGGTGGCCATCTCGTTTTGGGCCTGTACTTATATGGTTACAGAGATATACCGTACTACAAAGAGTTCCTGAGATATCTCGTTATGGATATTCAGGTTGTATGGCAGATGCCGCCCACTTGACATTAAGATCTCACACTCTATAACCCTATAAGCTCGGTAGTCATAAATAATAATTCCGTAACAAATATTACTACCGTACTACATATGCTTCGTGAGATATCTCATAATAAATATTGAGGTCATATGGTGGTGCCACACCCCCCTTTCCAATCACTCTCAAATATTTTCGGTAGTATGGCCTTACCAAACAAAGTCTTTGTTCGAAATTTCGGTACTATATGAGTATGGTTCCAGAGAGTATGAGTATGAGCATAAGATTTGTATGGGAGATACCACGCCCACTTTTCCAAGCCCATCCTAATTTTTCCCTCAGAATGCCGTGAGCAAATATTACTTTTGCACCAAATCTTAGTTCCGTACTACAAACAGTTCATAAGTTGACAATTCACGTTTGTATGGGAGGATGGGAGGTACCCAGCTCACCTCTCCAATCTTCGTACTTTAGGCCTCATAACAAATACATTGTGTAAGTTTCAGCTCAATCGGATATGTGTATCGGTTCTACTTATGTATTACGAATTTTTAAAAAAATATTTGTATAAATTTTGAAAATATTCTTACGAGTTTTAAGTTTAAACGGTTTGCGTGTCATTTGTGAGTTCATATGAATCCCACTATTCAGTTTATTTGTTTTTCATTTAAAATTAATTGTATTCAAGTAATTTTAATGTTTTTTCGGTTTTGTTTTGAAATTAAATTTTCTCATTCATCAATTTTGATTTAGTTTAGGATTGCACATGAATTTTTGGGGTTTAACCCATTAAGAACGGGGCACATAACCGCTAATGCAATTTCGGTTATGTGCTTCACTAAGCTAAAAAACTTAACTCGTTTATGGCCCCTCCGGTATCTACGCCACTGGTCAGCACACCTATTGTTTTGTATAAACCGCAATATAAACAATGGAAATCAGTTAAGTTAAACAGAATTTCCCCATTTCTGCGTTTTCGCAATATATATTAATAATATATTTTATTTTCGAACATTGGTAAAAAATAGTTAAAATATTTTTGTATAAAATATAGGATTGCAAAAATGGACCACCGTCAGGAACTTCGAAATATGGTCAAGTTTGGATCGAAATATATATATAATAAAATAAACAATTTTGATCAAATAAAACACAGTGTTACCTTACGATATATATGAATATTACGATACTGAATTGCTTTCACTCTGTTTTTTTGAATTCCCATAACTTTAGTTGTGATTTCGTAGATCCTATTGAGGACGCAAGAAACTCGGTTTGGGCCATCAATGAGCTATTCGCCATAAAGGTAGTACATAGTAGTAGTAGCAGTACCAGAAGCGATAGCAGTATTACTTTAATTACATCCCAAAGTTCCTATGGTCAGCTTTAATTTTCCCTCTTTTTGTAGGTATAAGTAAGTACGAGGTGTAATAAAAAAATAACCGATATTTTCAAATTTCGTGAGTTACGTATGTTCGATTTTCGCATTTTTTTTCTGTTATGTTGGTACACATGTCTGTTATATATGTTGGCAATACCAACCATTTTGGATTGTCAGTTTGTTTTTGACAGATAAAAAGGTTAGTCGTGTTTTGGTGTGCTATTCGATTTTTTACTATTCGAAAAAATGGATCAATGAAACTGTATTCAGTTTTGTGTAAGAAATGAAATTAAATGCGCAAGGACATTTGAAATGTTGACTGTGGCCTTTGGCGAGTCTACTATGAGCAGAACACAAGTTCAATTGTGGTATAACCGGTTTAAGGAAGGCCCAGAAGATGTCAATGACGATGCTCGTCCTGGTCGCCCGAGCACGTCAATAACCGATGAAAACATTGACGCAGTGAAGAAAATGATTTTGGATAATCGTCGAATCACTATCAGAGAGGTTAGGTTGCTGATGATGTTGGCATATCGTTCGGCTCATGCCAAGCTATTTTTACGGATGTTTTAGGCATGAAACGTGCATCATGATAACGCACCAGTTCACACATCGATGCTTGTGCGTAAGTTTTTGGCCAAAAAGAAAACCATTATCATGCCTCAACCACCGTATTCACCGGACTTGGCCCCTGCTGACTTTTTCCTCTTCCCAAAACTGAAGACACCGATGAAAGGAAAGCGTTTTGCTACGATTGAGGAGATAAAAGAAAAATCGAAACAGGAGCTGTTGGCGATACCAAAAAGCGCGTTTCAAAAGTGTTTCGAGTATTGGAAAAAACGCTGGCATAAGTGTATTATATCTGAGGGGGATTACTTTGAAGGGGACAAGATAGTTGTTGATGAATAAATAAATACTTTTTGAAAAAATTGAAAATAACGGTTATTTTTTGATCATACCTCGTATAAGGAAATAAGTGAGAGTTTGCCAGTGATTAGAAAAGTTGAATCACACAATAAATGATTCACGTCGTAGAGACCCGCGGGTAGGCCAAAAATTTAAATGTGTTCATACAATTTGGCATTATCGCTTATTAGATAAAAATTATAAAACAAGAGGCACTCCTCTTTCCAATATAATGACTATCGAAAAATATAATATTTATCTTTAAAATTCAACAACAATCATGTTAAAGTTTTATGAAATAATAATAAATAAATACTTATGAGTCAAAGTGTATGCAAGATTTCCGCCAGGGAGGAGGCCCAAGATTTTTTACTGCCAATTTTCTTTGTAAATAAAAATAATACTTTTTTATCTTTTTTTTCATATATTGTAAATTGTTATCAGAATTCGATTTATAATCAATAATCTATATTCTCTCTTAAACAGAAATGTTATCATGGCATTTGGTTGAATAAAATAATAAAACTTTGCACAACCGAAAACGTAAAATTTATTCTGAATTTATTTTACATTTTATTAGAAATTTAGGCCATAGCGGATATGGTCGACGCGAGATTTATTGAGCATAATGCCGGAATTTGTTATTGTTCACTTGGAACATCAAATATGGTATTATAGGTAATAAAGATATAAATTTACATTAGCGGCATTAGCGACCTATTGTTATTTTTTTCACTGTTTGTGATATCAAAAATTTTACACCATTTAAAAGTTTACCCTTTAAGATTGGGACGTTTGCTATTTTACTTCTTTTGGGCAACTGATTGGAAAAACTGGTTTCACAACTAAAGTTATGGGAATTTAAAAAACAGAGTGAAAGCAATTCAGTATCGTAATATACCATATATATCATAAGCTTTTAATTTAGAATCTTTGTTTTGTGGACGTCCATTAACGTCACTTGAAGTTTCTTCACAATATAATACTTACGCCATACTTCTACAGATTGTTTTGCGTTTCGGTTGGTTTTCAGGTTAGGCTTAGTAATCTTGCAAAAACCAGAGTCTATCGCAGATCTTACAGGCGTAGGCGAAGTAATTTTTGACGAACATGTTTTGAAAATGATTATGTGCTGATTTATGTAAACGATAGGCCTTGTTTGATGATTTTGATCGTTGCATTTCCAATGAATGCAACGCCCTCGCCCTACAAAATCATTATCTCCATCAAAATAATTATAATCGTACTATCATTATAATAATCATCATCATCATCAGGTTACATGATCTCAACAGGTGGAAAATTTGCCAATTGCCGATCTGAGAACCTCCGAATGTTATGAGGTTGACTAGAAACTTGGCAAATCTCGTCTATGTTTTGTTGTGCTGCTGCTAGTTGTTTTCTTTCCACGTAGGATCTTCTGAGGACATTCGACCTGACTCAATGGCATGAGTGTTGAATTATTAGCTCTAATGAACTCATTTGCTATTCATGTTAGTATTCGCGAGTGGTTTTTCGAATTCTGTTGTGCCTCAAGTTGCTTGCGAAGTCTACACTCTCGCGATGTCACGTTGTTGATTTTTGGTTTCTATTTTCACGATAGCAGAACCTGAATTTTGTTGGGCTTCCATTCTCGCTGTCTCTCAGCCGCAGATTTTGCTGGAGATTTTATCGTAACACAATCGCCATTTGTTCTTACCTCGCAGTTGTTTTTGTCGGTTTGTATACTCACTCATTCTTTCAGCTATAGAAATTTCTAACGATTTTGGTTTGAAATGTAAAATTTTTGTTTGAAATGTCAAATTTTGCTAGTAACTGATGATACTCAGCGCCCTCTTTCAATCGACTATAAATCATACGCACATCAGCGCCCTCTAACAATCGATAGAGGGATAGAGGGCTGCCTCTATCAATCGTGGAACCCAATATGAGCGCATAGCAGATGCATAAGTGCTGCCCATCATTTATGTGTATACATATGCTTCCTTATTTTTTCCACATTTGATGGATACAGAGTGCGGCCCTTCATTTCCGTAAAGAAGTAAACTTCATAACATTCAAAAAGAATAAAAAAATGGCATTCAAAAAAAGCAATTTATACAAAGTATAGAAAGGAATTGGAGATTGTTAAAAAGTAACAATTTGTTTGATTGATTTTTTGTTTTTTTTCTGGTCACTGTGGCGTAGTGGTAGTGCGTTGAACTGCTACGCAGAGTGTCCGAGGTTCGAATCACGGCTCAGGCAAAATCAAAAAGTAGAAAAATACACGGCACCACCTCTTGACAGACAAGAGTAAAAATTGCTATGAAAAGCTTTTAACTTCGCCGTTCGGATTCGGCATTAAACTGTAGGACCCTTCCATTCATGTACAAATATAACACGCACAACATGAGTGGATGCGAAAAGCTCGGCCTAGGCCCTCCATGGGCTGTTGTGCCATTAAAAGTAAAAGTAAGATTTTTTGTTTTGCTGAAAATTACATATTATATGTGGTAAATCTTAGGGTGAACGAGGACAAAACTAAATACCTTGTGTCAACAAACAAAGAGTCACGGCGACTTGGACAAAATGTCACTGTTGACAATTATACTTTTCAAGTCGTGAAGGATTTCATATATTTAGGATCCAGCATAAACACCAACAATAATGTCAGCCTTGAAATCAAGCGGAGATTAACTCTTGCCAACCGGTGTTACTACGGGCTCAGTAGGCAATTGAGACGTAGAGCCCTCTTTCGACCGACGAAAATAACGCTCTATAAATCCTTCATCCTTTCCATCCTAATGTATGGCGCAGAGACGTGGACATTGACCATCAATGATGAGAGGCTGTTAGGAGCTTTCGAGAGGAAGATCTACAGTCCAGTATGCGAGAACGACGTATATCGAATAAGATGGAACGATGAGCTATATGAGCTGTACGCCTGCACTGACATAGTCAAGCGTATAAAAATTCAGCGGCTTCGCTAGCTGGGTCATGCTGATCGAATGGAAGAAAGCGCTCCGGCTATAAGGGTGTTTTATTCGAAGCACGGTGGAGGAACACGCAGAAGGGGACGTCTCAATCTCCGTTGGAAAGACCAGGTGCAGGGCAACCTGACCGCACTTGGCCTTATCAACTGGCGCCAGCGCGCGCATAGCAGAGGCGACTGGCGAAACTTTATAGAGGCGGCCAAAACCGATCATCGGTTGTAGTGCCAGTTAAGTAAGTAGTAAATCTGGGGGTTTTTGAGATTACACGGGGGAAAACATTATTTGATAACTGGCAACACTAAATTAGACGCAGGTTCTAACTATGGCGCTCTCTCCTTCTCTCTCTCTCAATCGCTCTATCTGCATCTTACCATTATTATCTATGCCTAACAATTCTGTGTTCAAATGGCAATTATTATTGTAACAATGCCTAGTTACAAGAATTTTACAGCACGGCCACTATATAAAGCATGTGCTATGGTACTTAAAAATCAAATGCTGATTGTAAAAACAATGAAGTGGCAAATGACGCATATGTGTAATTGTCATGAAGTGCATACCTGTACTTACTACGTATTTACTATAAATGTACAGATAAATGTAGGTACTTCAATGCAAAATAAAATATCAACAATAAATACTAGTTAATGTATCTAATAAAATTTGGTTTGCCGTCAGCGTTTCCTCAATCGTTTTCCCAATACGTTTTCATTACTTACAAAAAACAAAATATAATATTTTATGCATTATGCATTTATGTTTTCATTCACAATAAACGACTATATATACTTTTTAGCTAAAAGCAATAATACCATAAAAATAATATAAACTGCACCACTACAACAGCAGCCAAGAGACAAGTGGCTCATGTCCCTTTTTCCTTCTACTTACACACAATTGCTGTCAATAATGTGCGTCACAAAAAAATACTAACATAACTTGTCAATAATTTATATTGACCTTATCCACAAATGTTTGTAAACAGCTTGAAATTATTGCAGTTGTAGCAATTTTATTTTGTGATTTCCCTTTTTTGTAATTTTATTTGTTTATTGATTATTTTATGTACATAAAATGGTATTTTTCTACACTGCACCACCTCTTGGCAGGCAATGGCAAACCTACAAGAGTAAAAAATGCCTATGAAAAGCTTTTAACTTCGCCGTTCGGATTCGAATAAAACTGTAGTTCCCTTTCATTCATCTACAAAAATATATTCCGCACAACATGAGTGGATGCAAAAAGCTCGGCCTAGGCCATGCACGGACTGTTGTGCCTAACAAAAATGGAGACGGGGGAAGAGAAAATAATGCTTACTTTTTCGGTTGAAACGTATGTTTTATTTTCGAATTGAATAATAAATACATAGTACATGAAAAAAGTCTGTGTAAGCCATAAGTACATACATGTACATATGTATGTATGTGTGTGTATAGAGGAAAATAGAGTAGTAAAGTAGAATACCAACAATCTGTAATCGAAAGGCACCAGCAATTTTTGTTTGAAGTACAGTGTTTTTCGATATAACAGGATTTCGATTCAACGAGGATAAATCAAGAAAGTTGTGATTTTTTTAATTTTATTTAATAAAAAAAAACAAAAAACAATTAAATGCCTCCAAAAAAAAAAATTCAATCAGAAATGTGAACGATAAACGTAGTTGCAGCTGCTGTATTATTATTAACTATAAATTTCGAACCTTAGTTCCATAGAATTTTGCTCTGCATTACGAATTATAAGAGGTTGTTAACAACCAGTTACGATTTATAATAGGTTAAAAGAAACATTGTATAGAAAAAAAACGAATTAGCGAGAGAACCAAAATGTATGGAATTTTCGCGAGTTAAAGCGGTTTTTTCAAGGGACCAACAGGTTGTTGCTAATTATTGAGATTCTCGAATTAACGGGGTACGAAATAACGCGTATCTACTGTATATACATGGATGGATGGATGGAAGAAGGCCGAGAACCTGACCTACGAATGCAGGACAGCTCCTCAAGCACTCAGGCTATGTAGCCCTTTGTACTTGAAGCCTAGGAAAAAAAGAAGGGGTGACAGCAAATTAGGGGTTAGAGAAAAAGACGGAAAAAGTTGAAAAAGGGGTTATAGGGGGACTACGTTCTCTTCCGCAAATTTTACGGATTCTCTCACAAATCTCAGAAGATCGCAGAAGGGGAAGGAGTGAACTTTGACCATTCCTGTGACATCGAAACCCAAAATGCGCCATCTCGTTCTGGCAAAGGCAAGACATGTGCAGGGAAATTATCTGTGCTGTCCACCTCCTCCAGACAAGATGTGCAGGTGGTGGTCATATGTTGGCCCCATGGATATTGCCCTGTGATGAGTCCCACCATCCGGCGAAGGTCCTTCCTTCCTAATTTAAGAAGGAATTCTGCTGCCTTCCTGTTTGGACAAATAACAAAACACTTAGCCGTTTTACAGATGTCCAGATTGGACCAGCGTCTCTTATGTAAATCATTAGCATAAGATTTTATCCAATGCATGCCACCTGCCAAACTTGGCCCGACTATTGGCTCTGGTCCCAAAGGCATGTCCTTTGACCCACAGTTGGCCAACTCATCGGCTTTCTCATTACCAGGAACTCCACAGTGCCCAGGAACCCACATAAGATGGAGCTGATTCAGTCTTGCGACAGAACTAAGTTTCCTCTTACACTCTTGGAAGTAATTCTCGCGTTTTCCAGAGCCTTAAGTGCAGCCTGACTGTCACTACAGACACCTATACGTTTCCCGCGCCCTTTTCTTTCAATTATCCATTCCGCTACTTTAAAGATGACGTAAACTTCTGTCTGGAAGACAGTTGCCAACACACCCAAGAAATAGTAGCAATTGACACCTTCGTTTAAGTGCCATCCAGGTCCAGTGCCTTCATCGGTCATGGATCCGTCAGTGAAGAAGATATCCGTCAGATTCTCTAGCACGACCTCTGGATTGCTCCATTTTTCACGCTTCTGGAAACTAACTTCATATTTTCTTCCGAAAGTAACCACGGGAATGAGGCAATCTTTCGGGGCCAGTATATACATAGTAGATAGTAGGTTCGTAAGACAAAAGACAAAGTTGGCTAATGTGTTACACGTTTTCATCTGATCCCATAAAAAAAAAACAACTGGTCGCTGTATTCTGTAGAGAATTGGAAATCTTAAATTCCTAAAATCACAAATATTAATTTTCACATTTCCAACCTGATGATTTATTGAGTTTTTCAAAATGGAAAAATAATGTGTTAGACCTAGAATTCCCAACTATGCCGGATTTTGCGGGATATCCCGGAATTTACGTAATTTTTGCTTGTGCCGTGGAGAGCAGTTGAGGTCGCCGAAAGTCCCGGAATACAGACAAAAATCGATTTTATAATTTCTACTCAAAATTTAAAACACAACGACGAAGTATAAATGAATGTTTTTTTTTTTTGAAAGAATATTTTCTCTATATATACATAGTATCTGTGGACTTTTGAGAATGCAACTTGTCTCCACATACGAGATTTCATCTTTTTTTTTACAAGTTTGACACGCACTTCCTGCCCCGAATTTGTAGTATTTTTGGTTTAAGATATATTTCTTGAACTAAAGGAAGTAACAATGAAACCTCGTATGTAAAAACCAGCTTCTTTGCCAACGGTCCACAAATATAGACTGCTATGATAATAATTTTAAGATAATGGGACCTTTGTTATTTTGAAATTCTAAAACCTTGATGTCTGGAACATTGTTTCTCGTAATGGAAAGTTTAAAACTGTTTTTACACCAACCCTGCTCTACACTCTGTATACCCCGCTTTTCGAAAGTTTTTGATACAATGAAGGAATGTCATTATTCTGAGCCATTTATCCTTTATTTTAAACAAAGAATTTTACCTTATTTGTAGGAGTTCGAAATAGTACTTCTTTTCCTTCTCAACAACTCGTTATCGATGACATATCTTGATGTGAAAATCTCTTTCAGTTGAAAGAAATTGTTCAGCGGGTTTTCGAATGAACAGTGATAAAGTTATACCGATTAACTTATACATTTGCTGACTTGCGCCATTGTTACGTTCAATGAATAGGCGTGTAAATTACGCATAAATCGGGAATTCTTATTTTTATGGGGTATGGTACTTTCGCACACTTTAGCGATCCCAACGGCCTTTATATCTTTCCTCCATAATCTTAATGTCCTGGTGGAACCGTTCGTTCCCCTTGTTCTTCGGTATAATCACCCAGGTTGTCAGGAATTTTATCTAATATTGCAATTTGACACTCATATTAGCTCCCAGTTTTTGGAAATTCTGGGGCATTTTGTCTACTATTTCGGAATAATTTTCTATTTTACGATTCCCCAAAAAGTTTTTGACAATTAATACAAAGCTTGTCCTTTCTTCCAATTAAACTTTAGTCATGTGGTTTATGAAAGCATCGTTGTGGTTCATCAAAAATTCTTGCTTTTAAGTTTTCTATACTGAGACCAGGAAATTATTGACAAATATATTTGAAACTTTAACAAACTGTTTTAGAAGCCCAAGTTAAAAATGTAGTGGCGGAAGATCAACGGTTCATGAATGATGTTAGCTTCTCCTACAGTCTTGTTTATTCTCGACGGCCAGTCTTTCCACAACTGTTCCACAGACAAAGAACACAGCTGACCCAATAAAAAATTTACCATTTTTAAATCCACGCACACACTGACCACTGATGTTGAGAAATGAAATTTTCTCTAAAACAAGTTTAATATTTTGCTATTCTTCCTTTGAGGTTATTGATTGAGCTATAGGGATCGAAGCTAATTTATTTCCGTAATGCAGTAACACACATTTCAAATTTTGTTTCGAGCTATCTATGAAAAGTCGCCAGTCTTTTGGTTGGTATACTGGAAGGACCATTAAATTAAAAAGTCCAGAAATATCGCTACAATATACGATATCATTCGTCTCCTTAAAATATGAAAGAATGTCGCGATCTCTTGTTCGATAAGTTGTTATTAATACAACAGCCTGAAGGTAGTGTTTTTGTTTACTTTACTTTTACTTTTAATGGCACAACAGCGCATGGAGGGCCTAGGCCGAGCTTTTCGCATTCACTCATGTTGTGCGTGTTATATTTGTACATGAATGGAAGGGTCCTACAGTTTAATGCCGAATCCGAACGGCGAAGTGAAAAGCTTTTCATAGCAATTTTTACTCTTGTAGGTTTGCCATTGCCTGCCAAGAGGTAGTGCTGTGTAGAAAAATTATTTTTTCCACTTTTTGATTTTACATGTGCCGAGATTCGAACCCCGGACACTCTGCGTAGCAGTCCAACGCACTATATATTCAAATTTCGAATCAAGCCGTTTAGCTCGCCCTGAAAAAAACCTTGAAGTACAGGACTGCATCCTTCGAATTTAGTTTCACTATTGCTTTTACTCTGACGACTATCTAGCAATTTAACATCATCACAGTAATCGTCTGATAAATAAGTAAATACCGGTATTGGCAAATCTTCACTATGCAGCGTTGGCGGCTTAGCGGATTATAAGTTTGGGTAAACCCAAAAGCGCATTTTGAATCGGATCATATGGTACTTTATACATTCACAGCACAAAAGTAGCAATCATCAAGATGGTTTTTTGACTCTGTCCATGTCATTGGTATTCCAAACGGATTACCTTTTCGTCTTCCTTGACTCCAATATCGAAGTGACTCCATGCAAGCTTTACAAACTTTATGTGGGGCCCAACATTGTCTTTTTGCGAAGTTTACTTTTACATACTTTTAATGGCACAACAGCCCATGCAGAGCCTAGGCCGAGCTTTTCGCATCCACTCATGTTGTGCGTGTTATATTTGTACATAAATGGAAGGGACCTACAGTTAATGCCGACTCCGAACGGCGAAGTGAAATGCTTTTCATAGCAATTTTTACTCTTGTAGGTTTGTCATTGCCTGCCAAGAGGTGGTGCCGGGTAGAAAAATTATCTTTTCTACTTTTTGATTTTGCTTGTGCCGAGATTCGAACCCCGGGCACTCTGCGTAGCAGTCTAACGCACTACAACTACACCACAGCGAAGTTGTTTTTCAAAATTGCCCAAAATATGCCCGATAACTTTGTTCTACAAAATTATTTACCACATACATACGTACGAGTATATAGCAGAAATTGTTGGAGTTTTAATACCAAAGGATTGCGTGAAGAACTCATACTTTTTATAACAATAACTATCAATAAATTAAATAATATTGATTGACTGGGATTTATTAACACTCAAAAATTATAAACAAGGCGTTATTCGTTAAATTATGGACAACGGTAAGTATTGGCCCATATAAAAAGTATCCCACAAATCTGGCAACAGTAGTCCGATTATGTCAAACGAACACACATATTTGAAAGGTAACATTTCTGGCTACATTTTGTGTGAAGACAACTGACAGTTGTGTAATTCGTCGTTAGTGTAAAAAGTTGCATTGATTTGAAAATGAGTGAATTATACTATATGAAAAAATACGCTATGTGATGTTATTTTTAACTATAGAAATGGTAAAACCGCTGTCAAAACATGCCGAAAAATTCTTGTGGTTTACTGTGAGGAAGATGTGAATTAACGCCGGTAACAGGAGTGGTTTGCTCGATTACGTTCTGAAACTTTTGATATCAAAGATGCACTGAAAGTCAGCAAAAAAAAAGCCCTTGAAATTTTGCAAGTGGTGGAGCAAGATCGACACGTATGCTGTCAGGCGTTGGCACTAAACATCAACCACATGACAGTTTTGGGAGTACCAACTGTGGATACTTTTTATATGACCAAATATTTCTCACGTTATGCTTCGAAAAAGACATGTTATTTAGGGTATATTAATTAGTAAAAAACGGTTTATCATGAGAACCAGAGTCAATTCAAACAAAATAATTTATAGGCTTCATATACTTCATATACTTCATAATCATATGTATCTAGATTGACTCCATTAACTTAACTTTTTTTTTATCCTATGTAGCTTGCCCATTTTTTAGTCACACTGATTTCAAACTATTTATGTATTCCCTTATTAATTTTAACTGTTCATTTTTGTATGTACGATTATAAGAATTTACTGGGTTTTGCCATAGTTTATGAGTTGGAGTGACTTTTCAGAAAGGAAGTGAAGGTAGTAAAACGTAGATCAAAAAGTAAATATGAGGATCTTAAAGTTTGCATTAATTTATTTTTATTTTTTATTTTATATGTACATTCAACACACAGGGTGTACCCCTATGAATGCAGAGAATTGTGTTGAATGGAAGGAGGATTTATAGGTGGGAGGAAGAAGGACGGAGAATGGGAGAGGGAATGCAATCACACACTCTCTTTTAAATACTGTATGCCAATTAAATTTCACAATCCTTTTTTGTGTAAGTATATTTATTAATTATTAATTTAAAAAAAAATGTCCAATATATTTCAAGTTTTACAACTTAAGCTCGTAGTAACTCGTAAATGATGGCAACATTTGTTATAAGTAAAACAAATAGATTTTCTTAATTTTTGCGTGAGCACCATTCTTCAACTACATAGTACTACTGTGGGCAAAAGTTAGAAAGACTTTTTAATTTAAATTTCGTGCGGAAGATGGTCGAGAACGCGTTGACGACGAACCACGTCCAGGACGGCCATCAACATCAACTGATGATCAACACGTCTGGTCAATAAAATCAAGGAATTGGTGCTCGAGAATCGACGATTAACAGTCAGAGACCTTACTGGCATCGTTGGAATATCGGAAGGATCAGTGAAAACCATCATCCATCATAAAATATCATTTGGGCCTAAGAAGAGTGAATGCACGATTGGTTCCAAAATCACTGCATTGGTTTTACGAGACCATTTTGCCAAAAATTCGACTGATATCGTTACGCAACCACCCTACCACCCTATTCGCCTGACTTAGCACCGTGTGACTTTTGGCTATTTTTTAAACTCAAAAAACCGCTTCGTGGACACCGTTACCGTTTTGAGTCAATTGAAGACATTAAACATGAATCGCTAAGCGCATTGAAGGCTATTCTGGAAATTGACTTTAACAACTGTTTCGAGAATTGGAAAAAACGTTGGCACAAGTGTATTGTGGCCGGGGGGATTACTTTGAAGAGGACGAAATAGATTTGGAAGAATGAATAAAAAAATTTGAAATTATGAACAAAGTCTTACTAACTTTTGCCCACAGTAGTATATTAAAATAAAAAAAAAATTTAATTGACTAGTGTAATTAGACTTAAAGTGCAAACTAAATACAAAGCAGAAATAGTGTAATCGTTTGAGTAAGTACTACAAAAGATGGTGATACTTTCCTTTAAACCGCCATCGTGATTCATGCAAAATTAGGCAATTAAATTGAAGTGAACTATTTTATAATTTTATTAATGAATAGCCAACTTCCTAACTTCTCTTGAAGTGCACAGTCCGATAAAATTTGTTAACAAAAAATAAATAAATTATCTGATAATTTACGCTTGTAAAACACACAATATTTCGATTGATTGTGATGTGATTCAATAAATTTTCAATATTTCTACGAATACTTACTTGGTTTATTTAGAAATGAATAGCTAGAACAAGTGGGTAAGTAAGCAAGTAAGTATATACATATGGTACATACATATACATACTTATGAATGTGTTCGTACATATTCACTCAATATAAACTCTATGTTAGAAGTACCATTTATTATTCTTTTAATTTTAATTTTTATCATCGCTATCAGTAGTTATAAACATTTCTTGAGAAACTTGAAAATTTTTATTTATTTTTATTCCGTGTGGCGTTAAAATTAACAAGATTGTAAGAGACTTTTTTGCAGCGGAAATTTAGTTTTAGTTTGACAATCGATTGCGTTAGAAAGTGGTTGCGAAAAACGTAAAATATATAAGTATTATATTTTTATGTAGTTTGGGTGCAACGAAATTGATGAAGGGTAGATAACATTGGTTCGTGTTGTTCAAGGATACGAACGTCATTAAATAAATTAATAAATAAAAGCAGAAGATAATTATTTGATTTTTAAGTAATAGTTTTAAAAAAATTAATAAGCTAATTATGCAATGAAAGCATTAATAATATTTGCCATAATTGCAGTGTCTATCTGTGAAGGTGAGATTAATTTATTAATAATAAATAATAAATAATACTTTAGTTTCATACAAACAAAAAAGTGTTGAAATAAAATGTGTCCTGATTTAAAAATTTGAAAAAAAAAGTTAAATGCTATAATCAAATATTGTTAAAATTCTCATTTCTCACTGGACAAGTTCATGTGAATGAAGAAGACATGAAAATGAATGCCCAGCTTTGGCTCGTTCAAGAACTGATATTTAAATTAAAAGTGTTGAATTTAACTGAAAGTTTTTATAAAATCAAAACACAAAAAAATTTTTGGAAACACTAAACTGAAGTTAATATTCTGAAATATTGTGCAATATAATAACGGGCAAGTCAGAAGACTTGGGTTCGAATCGAGAGATACTCTGACTAGTGCATTTAAATGAAATCCTCGACGCTTTGTGAGAGAAGTGGCAAATAAAAAATTCATTCGTCCTCGTATCACGCACAAGAATATTACAAATAAAAAGTTGTTCAGTTTCATAAAATGATTTCAGTGCCCAAAAAAATGATGCATAAACTAAATTAGTCGCATAACTAATTATTAACGTGATTTTCAACAAAATAAAAAATTATTTTTGTAGTGAAATTGCATTTTTTTTTCTGCGCCTCACACCCTATATATTAGTTCTATATAATTCGCAGGATCTTATAATTTATTTAATTCTTACTTACTTACTTAACTGGCACTACAACCGATGATCGGTCTTGGCCGCCTCTACAAAGCTTCGGCAGTCACTTCTGCTATGCGCGCGCTGGCGCCAGTTGATAAGGCCAAGTGCGGTCGGTTGCCCTGCACCTGGTCTTTCCAACGGAGATTGAGACGTCACCTTCTGCGTGTTCCTCCACCGTGGTTCGAATAAAACACCCTTCTAGCCGGAGCGCTTTCTTCCATTCGCTCAACATGACCCAGCCAGCGAAGCCGCTGGATTTTTATACGCTTGACTATGTCAGTGTCGGCGTACAGCTCATAAAGCTCATCGTTCCATCTTATTCGATACACGTCGTCCACGCATACTGGACCTTACGATAGATCTAACGGAGTATCTTCCTCTCTAACTTTCCTAACAGCCTCTCATCATTGATGGTCAATGTCCACGTCTCTACGCCATACATTAGGAGAGGAAGGAGAGACTTATAGAACGTTATTTTCGTCGGTCGAGAGAGAGCTCTACTTCTCAATTGCCTACACCTGTTGGCAAGAGTTAGTCTCCGCTTGATCTCAAGGCTGACATTATTGTTGGTGTTTATGCTGGATCCTAGATATACGAAATCCTTGACGACTTCAAAAGTATAGTTGTCAACAGTGACATTTTGTCCAAAACGCCGTGACTCTTTGTTTGTTGACACAAGGTATTTCGTTTTGTCCTCGTTCAACACTAGACCCACTCGACGAGACTCGTTTCCAGGTTGGAGAATGCTGCACTGACTGCTTGAGCGTTTTTGCCAATGATGTCAATATCATCAGCATATGCTAGCAGCATGACACTCTTGTAGAAGATAGTGCCAGAGATGTCGATGTTCGCAGCTCTAATTATTTTCTCCAGCATAAGGTTAAAGAAGTCGCACGATAGGAAGTCACCTTGTCTGAAACCTCTTTTGGTATCAAATGGCGCGGAGAGGTCTGTCCCAATTTTCACTGCACTGGTGGTGTTGGACAGTGTCATTTTGCAAAGACGAATGATCTTTGCAGGTATACTAAAATCAGACATCCCCAATCGTGCTGTCGAAGGCGGCTTTATAATCGACGAATAGATAATGGGTGTCGATTTGTTTTTCTCTGGTCTTTTCCAGGATTTGGTGTAGTGTGAATATCTGGTCGATGCTGGATTTACCAGGCCTGAAGCCACACTAATAAGGTCCTAACAGTTTGTTGACCATGGGCTTCAGTCTATAGCAGAGTACGCTCGATAGAACCGTATATGCAATATTAAGAAGGCTTATCCCACAGTAGTTGGCGTAGATCGTGGAATCATCTTTCTCATGGATTGGGCAGAGTACTCTGAGGTTCCAATCACTTGGCATGCTTTCATCTGACAATATTCTGCATAGAAGCTCATGGCCGCGTTTTTTGAGCTCTTCGCCTCCGGTCTTAAACTACTCAGCAGACAGGCTATCTGCACCTGCAGCATTATTGTTTTTCAGCCGAATGATAGTTGTAAAGACCTACAAGAGTAAAAATTGCTATGAAAAGCTTTTCACTTCGCCGTTCGGATTCGGCATTAAACTGTAGGTCCCTTCCATTCATGTATAAATGTAACACGCACAACATGAGTGGATGCGAAAAGCTCGGCCTAGGCCCTCCATGGGCTGTTGTGCCATTAAAAGTAAAAGATGGTTGTAAAGACCTCCTCATAGTCGGGCGGCGGTACTTCAACGCCGTCAGTGATTGGGGTTTTCGGAGTAGATTCCGCAGTGGCGGGATTATTGCCGTCATCGCCATTAAGCAGGTGTGAAAAGAGCTCCCTGCATAATCTCATAATACCGTCTCATTTCCGTCTTCGTCCTTGCAGAGAGGCCTTTGGCTTCAAACCATTAGTCAGGCGTTTTATTCTTTCAAAGAATTTTCGGACCTCGTTCCTGTCCCGCAACATTTCGATATCATTGAACTCGCGTCTTTATGCATCTCTTTTCTTGCGTCTGACAAGACGTTTCTCCTCCCCCCTCAACTCAACTCTCTGTATCGCTCCTTAGCAGCTCTTTCTATAAACAGTGTTTTTCGCTTCAGTAGCATTGCGACACTCTTGATCGTTCTTCATATTTCTCCGTCGATGGTGGTAGCCTAGTACCTCTCGGCAGAGACGGAAATATGTGTCCACTGCGCACATATATCATCAATTGGAGGTGTGTTTTGCGATAGGAGGAGTATGAGTTGGTTGGCGAAGACTTCGGCTGTCTGTTGTGATTGCAGTTTTCAGCTTTTTCTTTGTTCCTATCCGTATGCTATTTGCCAAACATACACGTGTGCAGACCTTGGCTGCAACCAAGTAGTGGTCTTGGTCGATATTTGCACCACGTATTCTGCGTACGTCTAGTACACTGGAAGCGTGCGTTCCGTCCATCACAACATGATCAATCTGGTTTCGTGTGTTTTGATCAGGGGACAGCCAAGTGGCCTTATGGATATCCTTATGTTGGAATCTGGTGCTACTAACTGTCATGTTTCGTGAGGCGGCGAAGTCGATCAGTCTCATACCGTTAGCGGTGGCCTCGTCGTGGAGACTGAATTTTCCGATCGTCGGACCAAAGAGACCCTCTTTGCTCACCTTGGCATTAAAGTCGCCTAACATGATTTTAAAATCGTGGCGGGGGCAATGCTCGTAAGTTTTATCGGGGTGCTCGTAGAAGTCATCTTTGGTCGTTTCATCCTTCTCATCCGTCGGGGCATGGACACAAATTAGGCTGATGTTGAAGAATTTTGCCTTGATGCGGATAGTGGCTAGGCGCTCGTTCACGGGCGTGAACCTCGAGACTGGATGACGCAGTCTCTCCCAACCACAAATCCAACACCAAATTCGTGTCTCGACGCATGACAACTGTAGCAGATATCAGAGGATGCTCTTTTGGAGCAACTCTGTTCCGTCCATCGCATTTCCTGTATAGCGGTGATGACAGCTCTATATTGACATCTATCCACCAGCCGGATAGAGGCACCTTCCCTGTAGGGGGTTCCATCATTCCAGGTTCATATCCGTAAATTGTTGTCCTTTGGGTGTTTACGGGAGTCGTCAACATTAGGGGGTTCAATATCCGAGGCTTGGTTTGAGGATTCATTGGGGAATATTTTGACGTGTTGGGTTCCAAGTCCGATGCACAACCATTCATTCAAAGCAATGGAGAAGCCCGCCGTACACATTAGTTAGTTCACTAACGGTTGTCAGATCGCTATCCAGGGGACGCCATGAGGAGGCTGTGTGTCGACTTGAAACGTAGAAGCGCAACGATCGAACATGGACACATCTGCGACTGTCACGAACCTTACCTTGTCTCCTACGCCCCAGGCCACCTATTTATATTTATTTCAGTACCAATTAAAAGCATAATTGGTAATATGGTGCTCATCGATCAACGATCTATTATTTCTGAGATTTTTTGGTGGTTCATGCAAAGAAAAATAATTTGACAGCTTAAGACAAAATTTTATAGACGAACAAAATCGAGTATAAGATCTTCTTTCATTAAGTGACTGAAGTTCAAAAACACAGTGATAAATAGAAGATACTCAATTTCTCATCAGTGTTTTCAGATATTTCTCTATGAAAATGTTGTGAAACCAATTTTTTACATTTATAGCATGATTTAAAAAAAAAAATATGTATAGCTAGCAATAATTCGGGTGGAATAAATCGTGAAAAAAAAGTTCTTTCAATTCATGGAAAGTGTTGTCCAAACTAAAATTAAAATTTCTTTTTTTTCAGAAAAATTATTTTTATGCATAGGCAATTTTATTGTTAACTTTTAGCACATTTTAATATTAAACAAAAATCGTCAATAACTCCATTGTTAAATTTAAAATCGACTTTTATTTTAAAATTTATCTGGACTAAGCCAATAAATTTAATATAATATTTTTATTATTGGTGTAAAAATTATATTTTTATTAAGAATATTGAAATTAGTTTTTTTAAAAAAAAAATTTAATAATAATTTTTTTTTAACGAAATCAAAAAATATTTTTTTTTTTTTTGTGTAAGAAACTTAAAACACTCCTTTAAATAAGGCACTGTGGTCGCTGTGGCGTAGTTGATAGTGTGTTGGCCTGCTACGCAGAGTGTCCGAGGTTCAAAACTCAGCAGCACAGCAAAATCAAAATGTAGAAAAACAATTTTTCTACACAGCACCACCTCTTGACAGCACCTCTTGAGCCTATGAAAAGCTTTTCATTACGCCGTTCGGATTAGGCGTAAACCTATAGGTCCCTTTCATTTACTTTACTTACTTTTAATGGCACAACAGCCCATGAGGGCCTAGGCCGAGCTTTTCGCATTCCCTCATGTTGTGCGTGTTATATTTGTACATGAATGGAAGGGACCTAAAGTTTAATGCCGAAATCGAACGGCGAAGTGAAAAGCTTTTTATAGGCAATTTTTACTCTTGTACATTTGCCATTGCCTGCCAAGAGGTGGTGCCGTGTATTTTTTCTACTTTTTGATTTTGCCTGTGCCGAGATTCGAACCCCGGACACTCTGCGTATCAGTCCAACGCACTACCACTACGCCACAGCGACCACTTCCCTTCCATTTCATTCATGTAATACAAAAATAACATGCACAAAATAAGTAGAAAAACGAAAAGCTCGGCCTAGGCCATTCATAGGCTGTTGTGCCATTAAAAGAAAACGTAAAGAAATTATAATTTTCACTTGGTTTGACCCTTACAGAGATAGGGGAAAAAGGTTAAATAAATTTCTTTCAGTTACTGAGGCTAAGCTTGTAGATCGACTCAATATTAATTTCATAAAAAATTTATTATATTTGATGCCCAAAAATATGAAACTAAGCTAATACATTACAAATGCGACCATTCAATAGGACTTTTTGGAGGACCAACCGCATTACGTAGGTATAATAGGTTGCTTTAAATATCTTACCCGGTTTACGAGATTACAAGATATCGGGCGATATAGTCCGAATGGGACGGACTTTGGTATGTCGGCGGATATCTCGTAAGCCGAGCGAGATATCTGATTTGTTTTTAGCAAAAAATGTTTATTTGTTTAATCTTCCAGAACTTAGTGCTAAATCAGCCAACCACAAGAATTAAAATCGTTCCAAATTCCACGATGTGCGGGAGTTAGGTGTGACTTTTGTTCGATGTTGATAATTTTTATAGCTTTTTATATGTGTGTACCAAATTTGTGGAGCGAACTTGGGTTGAAACGTTTATTTTGATCTAAACTAAGTAATCCGTTTTTTGTAAAACATATCGTGGTTGCTTGTTTTTTGTTGTTGTATACAAAAAAAAAATACAAGCAACGCCGAGAATCATTTGACTAACATTTTGCCTACATTTAGCCACTTTTAAGAGCAAAAATATTAAAAGCGATATAACTGAAAAAGTACGTGACTTTTGACTATAAAAATGGCATACTATATATGTACTTAAGATTTTTCTAAGCATATCGCTGTTTGCTGCAATGCAATCATAACTCAAACAATATAAATTCCGAGAAAAATGCATTTGAACTTTTCAATTTACGTATTACTCCATATAATTGATATGGCAATAAAAAACAAAATAGTATATCTTAAAATTCATTCTGCTGTAGGAAATAATGCACCACATGAATAAAATCAAAATATTTAATTTTTACTCAATCATTCTCTTCTTTGACACTTTTCACCCAATTATCATCATCTTGTGACTAAATTATCAGTGGAATGACTAGTGGTCGCTGTGGCGTATTGGTAGTGCGTTGGACTGCTACGCAGAGTGTCCGAGGTTCGAATCTCGGCATAGGCAAAATCAAAAAGTAGAAAAAATACACGGCACCACCTCTTGGCAGGCAATGGCAAACCTACAAGAGTAAAAATTGCTATGAAAAGCTTTTCACTTCGCCGTTCGGATTCGGCATTAAACTGTAGGTCCCTTCCATTCATGTACAGCCCTCCATGGGCTGTTGTGCTATTAAAAGTAAAAGTAAAGTAAGACTAGTGGAATGACCGATTAAAAGATCAATTTTGAGATTTCGTAATTACTTTTTTGGAGAAAATAAAGTTAACCTATCCCATGAAAATACTTATTCCGAAAATCACATGCAAATTTAACTTCCAGCAGCAAAACAAATTTACCTGCTAATGATATATGTAAATATAGTTCGGCTGTAAGTGAAACTGCAACCCGAAAAATCGCAAGTTCTCGTTATCTCAAAAACTTATCCATAAAAAAAATTTATGTGATTTTCGTGTTCAGAGACCTCGAATTAGTTTAGGAAACATCCTTCGGTTTATATTATATTTTAAGTTGGAAATTTTGTAAATCAGTGTAATCAATCGACAACTCAAAAAAAAAAACGTGGTAGCTCTTTTTTTTTCATTATTTTTTTAATTTGGAAAAAATTAGAAACAATTTTTATTTTTCTTCCAAATTTGACAGTACATAATTTTTCAGATAATATTTGGGAAAATTTTTTCGGCTATAATGAAAATTGATGCCAAAGAATAGACACGTGGCGCCACCGCTCCTCATCAGTGATATTTGTAATAGATTCATTATTTTAAAAATATCTAGAAGTAAAAAATATTGAACATAAAGTAGTACCATAAATGAGTAAATGAGTAAATGAGATTGGTTTATTCTAGAGTTACTGAGATTTTCACCAGTTTTTGGGACTTGTTTTAGCCGATTTTTCTCCAAAAAAGAAAATAATATGTCCTTTTGAATTTCGATAAGCTGCACAGAATGGTACATAGGTACTCCTAGCTCATCTGGTTCCAGAGATACACCCATACCACTCAAGGCAGAGAGAAATGCACCGCGATTCATTAAATGTATTGTGTGCTCATTCATGGTCCTGCTTCGATAAGTTCAGCCTTCATGTTCAATTTACACGACCACGAATTGTATTTAGTTTTTGTTGTCACAGCGAAATGGCTCATGACGAAAAAAACAGTATAATATAAATCGTCTCGAAGCGCTGCTCCATTTTCTCTTTATGGAGCATATGTATGAAATTCATATCCATTCATTTTTTGAATGTGGTTGGCTTACGGCCCAATTCCTTTAGCAAGGTCTTTGAAATCACGTTTAGCATGTTCCGTAATGATTATGATTATTATGTGTGGTACCGAATATTTGTCTGAAGGGAAAGATTACAGCTAATCTTAAAGCCATATTCTTGGACCACAAAGAGAGAGAACCGAGCATTCCCAGAATTATCGTAGATGAATACTTATATATACAAGTATATATGTAAATGATCAGCGTGTAGAGCGGAGTCGAATTAGCCATGTCCGTCTGTCCATCTGTCCGCCCGTCTCTCCGTGTACACTATATCTCGAGTAAAACTTGTTACAGGCATTTTTTATTATCAGGAAGAAGTTAAGTTCTCAAAGGGGCAAAATCGGTCAAGTGAACATGGTACCGCCCATACAAGTATCATTTTCAAAGAATGATATTGCAAGAAATTCTAAAGCGAATGTCACAAAACTCAATACACATCATTGAAATAGTCGTTGGAAAAACTGTTGTGCAAAGAAAAACTGTAATAATTGGGGAAAAGTCACGCCTACTTCCCATACAAGTGCAATATCAAATGAAGTTTTTGAAGAAAATAAAACAAAAATTAGTAAACAGGGTTGAAAAAAAAGAAAAAAATTAAATTATGATCGTTGGGGAATAACCACGGCTACTTCCACTACATCGTATGGAACCTTTGCGTAGATTTCCTAACTTATTTTTTAGCAATTTTTTACATTTAGGTTCATAAAAACATAAAAAACAAATCATAGGAATATGTAATTTCTTAAAGGAATTATCTGAAAGTATCACATAAAGTAGCCATTTCAAAACACAATGCCTTATTTTCCTTATATATATAAGTACATAAGTATGTACAAGGAATATATAAAATCAGATAAGAAATTTCGAGTTAAATATCGCCAAAGATAGCAACTACGAATTGATAAGATAAATGATTTGACTAAGAGGACAAATCAAGCATGTGAAATCATTGCTATGTATGCAATTCCATTAATTTGATTTGTTTACATTATAACTTACTTATCATCTATGACATTGCAGTGCACCCTCAGTACTTAGACTGCTATGTATGCGAAGACTGTGATGACAATGAACTTGACGATAGTATGCTGGAAAACTGTCCCCCCTTAATTGATCTAACAACCACAACCGAAGACGCAATCACAACAACACCGAAGAGCCAAACAACCATCGAAACCCCTGGTAGGACACCATCAACAACAGTGCCTCAAAGCACTACTGAAGATGATGCAACAACCAACGCAAGCACTAATATATCCGCATCGACAACAGATCAATCTACCACTGAAACCACAGGTGAAGTTTCATCTACAACAAATCAAGCCACCACTGAAACCACAGGTGAAGATTCATCGACAACAGATCAATCCACCACTGAAACCACAGGTGAAGTTTCCTCGACAACAGATCAATCAACCACTGCAACCACAAGTGAAGATTCATCGACAACAGATCAATCCACCACTGAAACCACAGGTGAAGTTTTATCGACAACAGATCAATCAACCACTGAAACCACAAGTGAAGATTCATCGACAACAGATCAATCCACCACTGAAACCACAGGTGAAGTTTCATCGACAACAGATCAATCCACCACTGAAACCACAGGTGAAGATTCATCGACAACAGATCAATCCACCACTGAAACCAAAGGTGAAGTTTCATCGACAACAGATCAATCAACCACTGAAACCACAGGTGAAGTTTCATCGACCACAGTTCAATCCACCACTGAAACCATAGGTGAAGTTTCATCGACAAAAGATCAATCCACCACTGAAACCACAGGTGAAGATTCATCGACAACAGATCAATCTACCACTGAAACCACAGGTGAAGTTTCATCGACAACAGATCAATCCACTACTGAAACCACAGGTGAAGATTCATCGACAACAGATCAATCCACCACTGAAACCACAGGTGAAGTTTCCTCGACAACAGATCAATCAACCACTGAAACCACAAGTGAAGATTCATCGACAACAGATCAATCCACCACTGAAACCACAGGTGAAGTTTTATCGACAACAGATCAATCAACCACTGAAACCACAAGTGAAGATTCATCGACAACAGATCAATCCACCACTGAAACCACAGGTGAAGTTTCATCGACAACAGATCAATCCACCACTGAAACCACAGGTGAAGATTCATCGACAACAGATCAATCCACCACTGAAACCAAAGGTGAAGTTTCATCGACAACAGATCAATCAACCACTGAAACCACAGGTGAAGTTTCATCGACCACAGTTCAATCCACCACTGAAACCATAGGTGAAGTTTCATCGACAAAAGATCAATCCACCACTGAAACCACAGGTGAAGATTCATCGACAACAGATCAATCTACCACTGAAACCACAGGTGAAGTTTCATCGACAACAGATCAATCCACCACTGAAACCACAGGTGAAGTTTCATCGACAACAGATCAATCAACCACTGAAACCACAGGTGAAGTTTCATCGACAACAGATCAATCTACCACTGAAACCACAGGTGAAGTTTCATCGACAACAGATCAATCCACCACTGAAACCACAGGTGAAGTTTCATCGACAACAGATCAATCAACCACTGAAACCACAGGTGAAGTTTCATCGACAACAGATCAATCCACCACTGAAACCACAGGTGAAGTTTCATCAACAACAGATCAATCCACCACTGAAAAAACAGCTGAAGATTCATCGACAACAGATCAATCAACCACTGAAACCACAGGTGAAGTTTCATCGACAACAGATCAATCTACCACTGAAACCACAGCTGAAGATTCATCGACAGCAGATCTATCAACCACTGAAACCACAGCTGAAGATTCATCGACAACAGATCAATCAACCACTGAAACCACAGGTGAAGTTTTATCTACAACAGATCAATCAACCACTGAAACCACAGGTGAAGTTTTATCGACAACAGATAAATCAACCACTGAAACCACAAATGAAGATTCATCGACAACAGATCAATCAACCACTGAATCCACAGGTGAAGCTTCATCGACAACAGATCAATCAACCACTGAAACCACAAATGAAGATTCATCGACAACAGATCAATCAACCACTGAATCCACAGGTGAAGATTCATCGACAACAGATCAATCCACCACTGAAACCACAGGTGAAGATTCATCGACAACAGATCAATCAACCACTGAAACCACAAATGAAGATTCATCGACAACAGATCAAACAACCACTGAATCCACAGGTGAAGATTCATCGACAACAGATCAATCCACCACTGAAACCACAGGTGAAGTTTCATCGACAACAGATCAATCAACCACTGAAACCACAGGTGAAGTTTCATCGACAACAGATCAATCCACCACTGAAACCACAAATGAAGATCCATCGACAACAGATCAATCAACCACTGAATTCACAGGTGAAGATTCATCGACAACAGACCAATCCACCACTGAAACCACAGGTGAAGATTCATCGACAACAGATCAATCCTCCTCTGAAATAACACTTGAAGTTTCATCGACAACAGATCAATCCACCACTGAAAACACAGGTGAAGTTTCATCGACAACAGATCAATCCACCACTGAAACCAAAGGTGAAGTTTCATCGACAACAGATCAATCCACCACTCAAACCATTGGTGGGGATTCTTCGACACCAGATCAATCAACCACTGAAAACACAGGTGAAGTTTCATCGACAACAGATCAATCCACCACTGATACCACACTTGAAGTTTCATCGACAACAGATCAATCTACCACTGAAAACACAGGTGAAGATTCATCGACAACAGATCAATCAACCACTGAAACCACAGGTGAAGTTTCATCGACAACAGATCAATCCACCACTGAAACCACAGGTGAAGATTCATCGACAACAGATCAATCTACTACTGAAACCACAGTAGAAGATTCATCGACAACAGATCAATCCACCACTGAAACCAAAGGCGAAGTTTCATCGACAACAGATAAATCCACAACTGAAAACACAGGTGAAGTTTCATCGACAACAGATCAATCCACCACTGAAACCACAAATGAAGATCCATCGACAACAGACCAATCAACCACTGAATTCACAGGTGAAGATTCATCGACAACAGACCAATCCACCACTGAAACCACAGGTGAAGATTCATCGACAACAGATCAATCCACCACTGAAACCAAAGGCGAAGTTTCATCGACAACAGATCAATCTATCACTGAAACCACAGGTGAAGTTTCATCGACAACAGATCAATCCACCACTGAAACCAAATGTGAAGTTTCATCGACAACAGATCAATCCACCACTCAAACCATTGGTGGGGATTCTTCGACACCAGATCAATCAACCACTGAAACCACAGGTGAAGATTCATCGACAACAGATCAATCAACCACTGAATCCACAGGTGAAGATTCATCGACAACAGATCAATCCACCACTGAAAACACAGGTGAAGTTTCATCGACAACAGATCAATCCACCACTGAAACCACAGATGAAGTTTCATCGACAACAGATCAATCTACCACTGAAACCACAGGTGAAGTTTCGTCGACAACAGATCAATCCACCACTGACACCACAGATGAAATTTCATCGACACCAGATCAATCAACCACTGAAACCACAGGAGAAGATTCATCGACAACAGATCAATCCACCACTCAAACCATTGGTGGGGATTCTTCGACACCAGATCAATCAATCACTGAAACCACAGGTGAAGATTCATCGACAACAGATCAATCCACCTCTGAAACCACACTTGAAGTTTCATCGACAACAGATCAATCTACCACTGAAACCACAGGTGAAGATTCATCGACAACAGATCAATCATCAACCACTCAAACCATTGGTGGGGATTCTTCGACACCAGATCAATCCACCACTGAAACCACAGGTGAAGTTTCATCGACAACAGATCAATCCACCACTGAAACCACAGGTGAAGATTCATCGACAACAGATCAATCCACCACTGAAACCACAGGTGAAGTTTCATCGACAACAGATCAATCCACCACTGAAACCACAGGTGAAGTTTCATCGACAACAGATCAATCTACCACTGAAACCACAGGTGAAGTTTCATCGACAACAGATCAATCCACCACTGAAACCACAGATGAAGTTTCATCGACACCAGATCAATCAACCACTGAAACCACAGGTGAAGATTCATCGACTACAGATCAATCCACCTCTGAAACCACACTTGAAGTTTCATCGACAACAGATCAATTAACCACTGAAACCACAGCTGAAGATTCATCGACAACAGATCAATCAACCACTGAAACCACAGGTGAAGATTTATCGACAACAGATCAAACCACCACTGAAACCACAGGTGAAGATTCATCGACAACAGATCAATCTACTACTGAAACCACAGTAGAAGATTCATCGACAACAGATCAATCCACCACTGAAACCAAAGGCGAAGTTTCATCGACAACAGATCAATCCACCACTGAAAACACAGGTGAAGTTTCATCGACATCAGATCAATCCACCACTGAAACCACAGATGAAGTTTCATCGACAACAGATCAATCTACCACTGAAACCACAGGTGAAGTTTCATCGACAACAGATCAATCCACCACTGAAACCACAGGTGAAGTTTCATCGACAACAGATCAATCCGCCACTGAAACCACAGGTGAAGATTCATCGACAACAGATCAATCTACCACTGAAACCACAGGTGAAGTTTCATCGACAACAGATCAATCAACCACTGAAACCACAGGTGAATATGCATCGACAACAGATCAATCCACCACTGAAACCACAGGTAAAGATTCATCGACAACAGATCAATCTACCACTGAAACCACAGGTGAAGTTTCATCGACAACAGATCAATCAACCACTGAAACCACAGGTGAAGTTTCATCGACAACAAATCAATCAACCACTGAAACCACAGGTGAAGTTTCATCGACAACAGATCAATCTACCACTGAAACCACAGGTGAAGTTTCATCGACAACAGATCAATCCACCACCGAAACCACAGGTGAAGTTTCATCGACAACAGATCAATCAACCACTGAAACCACAGGTGAAGTTTCATCGACAACAGATCAATTAACCACTGAAACCACAAATGAAGATTCATCGACAACAGATCAATCAACCACTGAATCCACAGGTGAAGATTCATCGGCAACAGATCAATCCACCACTGAAACCACAGGTGAAGTTTCATCGACAACAGATCAATCCACCACTGAAACTACAGGTGAAGATTCATCGACAACAGATCAATCCACCACTGAAACCAAAGGTGAATTTTCGTCGACAACAGATCTATCCACCACTGACACCACAGATGAAATTTCATCGACACCAGATCAATCAACCACAGAAACCACAGCTGAAGATTCATCGACAACAGATCAATCAACCACTGAAACCACAGGAGAAGATTCATCGACAACAGATCAATCCACCACTCAAACCATTGGTGGGGATTCTTCGACACTTGAAGTTTCATCGACAACAGATCAATCTACCACTGAAACCACAGGTGAAGATTCATCGACAACAGATCAATCAACCACTGAAACCACAGGTGAAGATTTATCGACAACAGATCAAACCACCACTGAAACCACAGGTGAAGATTCATCGACAACAGATCAATCTACTACTGAAACCACAGTAGAAGATTCATCGACAACAGATCAATCCACCACTGAAAACACAGGTGAAGTTTCATCGACATCAGATCAATCCACCACTGAAACCACAGATGAAGTTTCATCGACAACAGATCAATCTACCACTGAAACCACAGGTGAAGTTTCATCGACAACAGATCAATCCACCACTGAAACCACAGGTGAAGATTCATCGACAACAGATCAATCAACCACTGAAACCACAGCTGAAGATTCATCGACAACAGATCAATCAACCACTGAAACCACAGGTGAAGATTCGTCGACAACAGATCAATCAACCACTGAAACCGCAGCTGAAGATTCATCGACAACAGATCAATTAACCACTGAAACCACAGCTGAAGATTCATCGACAACAGATCAATCAACCACTGAAACCACAGGTGAAGATTTATCGACAACAGATCAAACCACCACTGAAACCACAGGTGAAGATTCATCGACAACAGATCAATCTACTACTGAAACCACAGTAGAAGATTCATCGACAACAGATCAATCCACCACTGAAACCAAAGGCGAAGTTTCATCGACAACAGATCAATCCACCACTGAAAACACAGGTGAAGTTTCATCGACATCAGATCAATCCACCACTGAAACCACAGATGAAGTTTCATCGACAACAGATCAATCTACCACTGAAACCACAGGTGAAGTTTCATCGACAACAGATCAATCCACCACTGAAACCACAGGTGAAGTTTCATCGACAACAGATCAATCCGCCACTGAAACCACAGGTGAAGATTCATCGACAACAGATCAATCTACCACTGAAACCACAGGTGAAGTTTCATCGACAACAGATCAATCAACCACTGAAACCACAGGTGAATATGCATCGGCAACAGATCAATCCACCACTGAAACCACAGGTGAAGATTCATCGACAACAGATCAATCTACCACTGAAACCACAGGTGAAGTTTCATCGACAACAGATCAATCAACCACTGAAACCACAGCTGAAGATTCATCGACAACAGATCAATCAACCACTGAAACCACAGGTGAAGATTCATCGACAACAGATAAATCAACCACTGAAACCACAGCTGAAGATTCATCGACAACAGATCAATCAACCACTGAAACCACAGGTGAAGATTCATCGACAACAGATCTATCAACCACTGAAACCACAGCTGAAGATTCATCGACAACAGATCAATCAACCACTGAAACCACAGCTGAAGATTCATCGACAACAGATCAATCAACCACTGAAACCACAGGTGAAGATTCATCGACAACAGATCAATCAACCACTGAAACCACAGCTGAAGATTCATCGACAACAGATCAATCAACCACTGAAACCACAGCTGAAGATTCATCGACAACAGATCAATCAACCACTGAAACCACAGCTGAAGATTCATCGACAACAGATCAATCAACCACTGAAACCACAGCTGAAGATTCATCGACAACAGATCAATCAACCACTGAAACCACAGCTGAAGATTCATCGACAACAGATCAATCAACCACTGAAACCACAGAAGAAGTCTCATCGACAACAGATCAATCTACCACTGAAACCACAGATGAAGTTTCATCGACAACAGATCAATCCGCCACTAAAACCACAGGTGAAGATTCATCGACAACAGATCAATCAACCACTGAAACCACAGGTGAAGATTCATCGACAACAGATCAATCTACCACTGAAACCACAGGTGAAGTTTCATCGACAACAGATCAATCAACCACTGAAACCACAGGTGAAGATTCATCGACAACAGATCAATCAACCACTGAAACCACAGGTGAAGATTCATCGACAACAGATCAATCAACCACTGAAACCACAGCTGAAGATTCATCGACAACAGATCAACCAACCACAGAAACCACAGGTGAAGTTTCATCGACAACAGATCAATCTACCACTGAAACCACAGATGAAGTTTCATCGACAACAGATCAATCCGCCACTGAAACCACAGGTGAAGATTCATCGACAACAGATCAATCCACCACTGAAACCACAGGTGAAGTTTCCTCGACAACAGATCAATCAACCACTGCAACCACAAGTGAAGATTCATCGACAACAGATCAATCCACCACTGAAACCACAGGTGAAGTTTTATCGACAACAGATCAATCAACCACTGAAACCACAAGTGAAGATTCATCGACAACAGATCAATCCACCACTGAAACCACAGGTGAAGTTTCATCGACAACAGATCAATCCACCACTGAAACCACATGTGAAGATTCATCTACAACAGATCAATCAACCACTGAAACCACAGCTGAAGATTCATCGACAACAGATCAATCAACCACTGAAACCACAGAAGAAGTCTCATCGACAACAGATCAATCTACCACTGAAACCACAGATGAAGTTTCATCGACAACAGATCAATCCGCCACTGAAACCACAGGTGAAGATTCATCGACAACAGATCAATCAACCACTGAAACCACAGGTGAAGATTCATCGACAACAGATCAATCTACCACTGAAACCACAGGTGAAGTTTCATCGACAACAGATCAATCAACCACTGAAACCACAGGTGAAGATTCATCGACAACAGATCAATCAACCACTGAAACCACAGGTGAAGATTCATCGACAACAGATCAATCAACCACAGCTGAAGATTCATCGACAACAAATCAATCAACCACTGAAACCACAGCTGAAGATTCATCGACCACAGATCAATCTACCACTGAAACCACAGATGAAGATTCATCGACAACAGATCAATCAACCACTCAAACCATTGGTGGGGATTCTTCGACACCAAATCAATCCACCATTGAAACCACAGATGAAGATTCATCGTCAATAGATCAATCCACCACTGAAACCACACTTGAAGTTTCATCGACAACAGATCTATCCACCACTGAAACCACAGGTGAAGATTCATCGACAACAGATCAATCGACCACTGAAACCACAGGTGAAGATTCATCGTCAATAGATCAATCCACCACTGAAACCACAGGTGAAGTTTCATCGACAACAGATCAATCAACCACTCAAACATTTGGTGGGGATTCTTCGACACCAGATCAATCAACCACAGAAACCACAGCTGAAGATTCATCGACAACAGATCAATCCACCACTGACACCACAGATGAAATTTCATCGACAACAAATCAATCCACCACTCACACCATTGGTGGGGATTCTTCGACCCCAGATCAATCCACCACTGAAACCACAGGTGAAGTTTCATCGACAACAGATCAATCAACCACTGAAACCACAGGTGAAGTTTCATCGACAACAGATCAATCCACCACTGAAACCACAGGTGAAGTTTCATCGACAACAGATCAATCCACCACTGAAACCACACGTGAAGATTCATCGACAACAGATCAATCCACCACTGAAACCACAGGTGAAGATTTATCGACAACAGATCAAACCACCACTGAAACCACAAGTGAAGATTCATCGACAACAGATCAATCTACTACTGAAACCACAGTAGAAGACTCCTCGACAACAGATCAATCCACCACTGAAACCAAAGGGGAAGTTTCATCGACAACAGATCAATCCACCACTGAAAACACAGGTGAAGTTTCATCGACAACAGATCAATCCACCACTGAAACCACAGATGAAGTTTCATCGACAACAGATCAATCTACCACTGAACCCACAGGTGAAGTTTCATCGACAACAGATCAATCCACCACTGAAACCACAGGTGAAGTTTCATCGACAACTGATCAATCCGCCACTGAAACCACAGGTGAAGTTTCATCGACAACAGATCAATCAACCACTGAAACCATTGGTGGGGATTCTTCGACACCAGATCAATCAATCACTGAAACCACAGGTGAAGATTCATCGACAACAGATCAATCCACCTCTGAAACCACACTTGAAGTTTCATCGACAACAGATCAATCTACCACTGAAACCACAGGTGAAGATTCATCGACAACAGATCAATCATCAACCACTCAAACCATTGGTGGGGATTCTTCGACACCAGATCAATCCACCACTGAAACCACAGGTGAAGTTTCATCGACAACAGATCAATCCACCACAGAAACCACAGGTGAAGATTCATCGTCAATAGATCAATCCACCACTGAAACCACAGGTGAAGTTTCATCGACAACAGATCAATCAACCACTCAAACATTTGGTGGGGATTCTTCGACACCAGATCAATCAACCACAGAAACCACAGCTGAAGATTCATCGACAACAGATCAATCCACCACTGACACCACAGATGAAATTTCATCGACAACAAATCAATCCACCACTCACACCATTGGTGGGGATTCTTCGACCCCAGATCAATCCACCACTGAAACCACAGGTGAAGTTTCATCGACAACAGATCAATCAACCACTGAAACCACAGGTGAAGTTTCATCGACAACAGATCAATCCACCACTGAAACCACAGGTGAAGTTTCATCGACAACAGATCAATCCACCACTGAAACCACACGTGAAGATTCATCGACAACAGATCAATCCACCACTGAAACCACAGGTGAAGATTTATCGACAACAGATCAAACCACCACTGAAACCACAGGTGAAGATTCATCGACAACAGATCAATCTACTACTGAAACCACAGTAGAAGACTCCTCGACAACAGATCAATCCACCACTGAAACCAAAGGGGAAGTTTCATCGACAACAGATCAATCCACCACTGAAAACACAGGTGAAGTTTCATCGACAACAGATCAATCCACCACTGAAACCACAGATGAAGTTTCATCGACAACAGATCAATCAACCACTGAAACCACAGGTGAAGATTTATCGACAACAGATCAAACCACCACTGAAACCACAGGTGAAGATTCATCGACAACAGATCAATCAACCACTGAAACCACAGCTGAAGATTCATCGACAACAGATCTATCAACCACTGAAACCACAGGTGAAGATTCATCGACAACAGATCAATCAACCACTGAAACCACAGGAGAAGTTTCATCGACAACAGATCAATCCACCACTGAAACCAAAGGCGAAGTTTCATCGACAACAGATCAATCCACCACTGAAAACACAGATGAAGTTTCATCGACAACAGAACAATCTACCACTGAAAACACAGGTGAAGTTTCATCGACAACAGATCAATCCACCACTGAAACCACAGATGAAGTTTCATCGACAACAGATCAATCCGCCACTGAAACCACATGTGAAGATTCATCTACAACAGATCAATCAACCACTGAAACCACAGCTGAAGATTCATCGACAACAGATCAATCAACCACTGAAACCACAGGAGAAGTTTCATCGACAACAAATCAATCAACCACTGAAACCAAAGGTGAAATTTCATCGACAACATTTCAATCAACCACTGAAACCACAGGTGAAGGTTCATCGACAACAGATCAATCAACCACCGAAACCACAGGTGAAGACTCATCGACAACAGATCAATCCACCACTGAAACCACAGGTGAAGTTTCATCGACAACAGATCAATCAACCACTGAACCCACAGGTGAAGTTTCATCAACAACAGATCAATCAACCACTGAAACCACAGGTGAAGATTCATCGACAACAGATCAAACCACCACTGAAACCACAGGTGAAGTTTCATCGACAACAGATCAATCCACCACTGAAACCGCAGGTGAACATTCATCGACAACAGATCAATCCACCACTGAAACCACAGGTGAAGTTTCATCGACAACAGATCTATCCACCACTGAAACCAAAGGAGAAGTTTCGTCGACAACAGATCAATCCACCACTGAAACCACAGGTGAAGTTTCATCGACAACAAATCAATCCACCACTGATACCACAGGTGAAGTTTCATCGACAACAGATCAATCCACCACTGAAACCACAGGTAATGATTCATCGACAACAAATCAATCCACCACAGAAAACACAGGTGAAGATTCATCGACGACAGATCAGTCAACCACTGAAACCACAGGTGAAGATTCATCGACAACAGATCAATCCACCTCTGAAACCACAGTTGAAGTTTCATCGACAATAGATCAATCCCCCACTGAAACCACAGGTGAAGATTCATCGACAACAGATCAATCAACCACTGAAACCACAGGTGAAGTTTCATCGACAACAGATCAATCCACCACTGAAACCACAGGTGAAGATTCATCGACAACAGATCAATCCACCACTGAAACCACAGGTGAAGTTACATCGACAACAGATAAATTCACCACTGAAACCACAGATGAAGTTTCATCGACAACAGATCAATCGACCTCTGAAACCACAGGTGAAGATTCATCGACAACAGATCAATCAACCACTGAAACCATAGCTGAAGATTCATCGACAGCAGATCAATCAACCACTGAAACCACAGGTGAAGTTTCATCGACAACAGATCAATCAACCACTGGAAACACAGGTGAAGTTTCATCGACAACAGATCAATCCACCACTGAAACCACAGATGAAGTTTCATCGACAACAGATCAATCCACCACTGAAACCACAGGTGAAGTTACATCGACAACAGATAAATTCACCACTGAAACCACAGATGAAGTTTCATCGACAACAGATCAATCCACCTCTGAAACCACAGGTGAAGATTCATCGACAACAGATCAATCAACCACTGAAACCACAGCTGAAGATTTATCGACAGCAGATCAATCAACCACTGAAACCACAGGTGAAGTTTCATCAACAACAGATCAATCCGCCACTGAAACCACAGGTGAAGATTCATCGACAACAGATCAATCAACCACTGAATCCACAGGTGCAGATTCATCGACAACAGATCAATCAACCAATGAAACCATAGGTGAAGTTTCATCAGCAACAGATCAATCAACCACTGAATTCACAGGTGAAGATTCATCGACAACAGATCAATCCCCCACTGAAACCACAGGTGAAGATTCATCGACAACAGATCAATCCTCCTCTGAAATAACACTTGAAGTTTCATCGACAACAGATCAATCCACCCCTGAAACCACAGGTGAAGATTCATCGACAACAGATCAATCAACCACTGAAACCACAGGTGAAGTTTCATCGACAACAGATCAATCCACCACTGAAACCATAGGTGAAGATACATCGACAACAAATCAATCAACCACTGGAAACACAGCTGAAGATTCATCGACAACAGATCAATCAACTACTGAAACCACAGGTGAAGTTTCATCAACAACAGATCAATCCACCACTGAAAAAACAGCTGAAGATTCATCGACAACAGATCAATCAACCACTGAAACCACAGGTGAAGTTTCATCGACAACAGATCAATCTACCACTAAAACAGCAGCTGAAGATTCATCGACAGCAGATCTATCAACCACTGAAACCACAGCTGAAGATTCATCGACAACAGATCAATCTACCACTGAAACCACAGGTGAAGATTCATCGACAACAGATCAATCCACCACTGAAACCACAGGTGAAGTTTCATCGACAACAGATCAATCCACCACTGAAACCACAGGTGAAGATTCATCGACAACAGATCAATCCACCACTGAAACCACAGGTGAAGTTTCATCGACAACAGATCAATCAACCACTGAAACCACAGGTGAAGATTCATCGACAACAGATCAATCCACCACTGAAACCACAGGTGAAGTTTCATCGACAACAGATCAATCCACCACTGAAACCATAGGTGAAGATTCATCGACAACAGATCAATCAACCACTGGAAACACAGCTGAAGATTCATCGACAACAGATCAATCAACCACTGAAACCACAGGTGAAGTTTCATCGACAACAGATCAATCAACTACTGAAACCACAGGTGAAGTTTCATCAACAACAGATCAATCCACCACTGAAACCATAGGTGAAGATTCATCGACAACAGATCAATCAACCACTGGAAACACAGCTGAAGATTCATCGACAACAGATCAATCAACCACTGAAACCACAGGTGAAGTTTCATCGACAACAGATCAATCAACTACTGAAACCACAGGTGAAGTTTCATCAACAACAGATCAATCCACCACTGAAAAAACAGCTGAAGATTCATCGACAACAGATCAATCAACCACTGAAACCACAGGTGAAGTTTCATCGACAACAGATCAATCTACCACTGAAACCACAGCTGAAGATTCATCGACAGCAGATCTATCAACCACTGAAACCACAGCTGAAGATTCATCGACAACAGATCAATCAACCACTGAAACCACAGGTGAAGTTTTATCTACAACAGATCAATCAACCACTGAAACCACAGGTGAAGTTTTATCGACAACAGATAAATCAACCACTGAAACCACAAATGAAGATTCATCGACAACAGATCAATCAACCACTGAATCCACAGGTGAAGATTCATCGACAACAGATCAATCAACCACTGAAACCACAGGTGAAGCTTCATCGACAACAGATCAATCAACCACTGAAACCACAAATGAAGATTCATCGACAACAGATCAATCAACCACTGAATCCACAGGTGAAGATTCATCGACAACAGATCAATCCACCACTGAAACCACAGGTGAAGTTTCATCGACAAGAGATCAATCAACCACTGAAACCTCAGGTGAAGTTTCATCGACAACAGATCAATCAACCACTGAAACCACAAATGAAGTTTCATCGACAACAGATCAATCCACCTCTGAAACCACAGTTGAAGTTTCATCGACAACAGATCAATCCACCACTGAAACCACAGGTGAAGTTTCATCGACAACAGATCAATCTACCACTGAAACCACAGGTGAAGATTCATCGACAACAGATCAATCCACCACTGAAACCACAGGTGAAGTTTCATCGACAACAGATCAATCAACCACTGAAACCACAGGTGAAGATTCATCGACAACAGATCAATCTACCACTGAAACCACAGCTGAAGATTCATCGACAACAGATCAATCCACCACTGAAACCACAGGGGAAGTTTCATCGACAACAGATCAATTCACCACTGAAACCACAGGTGAAGTTTCATCGACAACAGATCTATCTACCACTGAAACCACAGGTGAAGTTTCATCGACAACAGATCAATCCACCACTGAAACCACAGGTGAAGTTTCATCGACAACAGATCAATCAACCACTGAAACCACAAATGAAGATTCATCGACAACAGATCAATCAACCACTGAATACACAGGTGAAGATTTATCGACAACAGATCAATCCACCACTGAAACCACAGGTGAAGTTTCATCGACAACAGATCAATCAACCACTGAAACCACAGGTGAAGTTTCATCGACAACAGATCAATCAACCACTGAAACCACAAATGAAGATTCATCGACGACAGATCAATCAACCTCTGAAACCACAAGTGAAGATTCATCGACAACAGATCAATCAACCACTGAAACCACAGGTGAAGATTCATCGACAACAGATCAATCTACCACTGAAACCACAGCTGAAGATTCATCGACAGCAGATCAATCAACCACTGAAACCACAGCTGAAGATTCATCGACAACAGATCAATCAACCACTGAAACCACAGGTGAAGTTTTATCTACAACAGATCAATCAACCACTGAAACCACAGGTGAAGTTTTATCGACAACTGATAAATCAACCACTGAAACCACAAATGAAGATTCATCGACAACAGATCAATCAACCACTGAATCCACAGGTGAAGATTCATCGACAACAGATCAATCAACCACTGAAACCACAGGTGAAGTTTCATCGACAACAGATCTATCTTCCACTGAAACCACAGATGAAGATTCATCGACAACAGATCAATCTACCACTGAAACCACAGGTGAAGATTCATCGACAACAGATCAATCCACCACTGAAACCACAGGTGAAGTTTCATCGACAACAGATCAATCAACCACTGAAACCACAGGTGAAGATTCATCGACAACAGATCAATCCACCACTGAAACCACAGGTGAAGTTTCATCGACAACAGATCAATCCACCACTGAAACCATAGGTGAAGATTCATCGACAACAAATCAATCAACCACTGGAAACACAGCTGAAGATTCATCGACAACAGATCAATCAACCACTGAAACCACAGGTGAAGTTTCATCGACAACAGATCAATCAACCACTGAAACCACAGGTGAAGATTCATCGACAACAGATCAATCCACCACTGAAACCACAGGTGAAGTTTCATCGACAACAGATCAATCCACCACTGAAACCATAGGTGAAGATACATCGACAACACATCAATTCACCACTGAAACCACAGGTGAAGTTTCATCGACAACAGATCTATCTACCACTGAAACCACAGGTGAAGTTTCATCGACAACAGATCAATTCACCACTGAAACCACAGGTGAAGTTTCATCGACAACAGGTCAATCAACCACTGAAACCACAAATGAAGATTCATCGACAACAGATCAATCAACCACTGAATCCACAGGTGAAGATTTATCGACAACAGATCAATCCACCACTGAAACCACAGGTGAAGTTTCATCGACAACAGATCAATCAACCACTGAAACCACAGGTGAAGTTTCATCGACAACAGATCAATCAACCACTGAAACCACAAATGAAGATTCATCGACGACAGATCAATCAACCTCTGAAACCACAAGTGAAGATTCATCGACAACAGATCAATCAACCACTGAAACCACAGGTGAAGATTCATCGACAACAGATCAATCCACCACTGAAACCACAGGTGAAGTTTCATCGACAACAGATCAATCCACCACTGAAACCACAGATGAAGTTTCATCGACAACAGATCAATTCACCACTGAAACCACAGCTGAAGTTTCATCGACAACAGATCAATCAACCACTGAAACCACAGGTGAAGTTTCATCAACAACAGATCAATCCACCACTGAAACCACAGGTGAAGTTTTATCGACAACAGATCAATCAACCACTGAAACCACAGCTGAAGATTCATCGACAACAGATCAATTCACCACTGAAACCACAGGTGAAGTTTCATCGACAACAGATCAATCAACCACTGAAACCACAGGTGAAGTTTCATCGACAACAGATCAATCAACCACTGAAACCACAGGTGAAGTTTCATCGACAACAGATCAATCCACCACCGAAACCACAGATGAAGTTTTATCGACAACAGATCAATCCACCACTGAATCCACAGGTGAAGTTTCATCGACAACAGATCAATCCACCACTGAAACCACAGGTGAAGTTTCATCGACAACAGATCAATTCACCACTGAAACCACAGGTGAAGTTTCATCGACAACAGATCTATCTACCACTGAAACCACAGGTGAAGTTTCATCGACAACAGATCAATCCACCACTGAAACCACAGGTGAAGTTTCATCGACAACAGATCAATCAACCACTGAAACCACAGGTGAAGATTCATCGACAACAGATCAATCTACCACTGAATCCACAGCTGAAGATTTATCGACAACAGATCAATCCACCACTGAAACCACAGGTGAAGTTTCATCGACAACAGATCAATCAACCACTGAAACCACAGGTGAAGTTTCATCGACAACAGATCAATCAACCACTGAAACCACAAATGAAGATTCATCGACGACAGATCAATCAACCTCTGAAACCACAAGTGAAGATTCATCGACAACAGATCAATCCACCACTGAAACCATCGGTGAAGATTCATCGACAACAAATCAATCAACCACTGGAAACACAGCTGAAGATTCATCGACAACAGATCAATCAACCACTGAAACCACAGGTGAAGTTTCATCGACAACAGATCAATCAACCACTGAAACCACAGGTGAAGATTCATCGACAACAGATCAATCCACCACTGAAACCACAGGTGAAGTTTCATCGACAACAGATCAATCCACCACTGAAACCATAGATGAAGATACATCGACAACAGATCAATCCACCACTGAAACCACAGGTGAAGTTTTATCGACAACAGATCAATCAACCACTGAAACCACAGCTGAAGATTCATCGACAACAGATCAATTCACCACTGAAACCACAGGTGAAGTTTCATCGACAACAGATCAATCAACCACTGAAACCACAGGTGAAGTTTCATCGACAACAGATCAATCAACCACTGAAACCACAGGTGAAGTTTCATCGACAACAGATCTATCTACCACTGAAACCACAGATGAAGATTCATCGACAACAGATCAATCTACCACTGAAACCACAGGTGAAGATTCATCGACAACAGATCAATCCACCACTGAAACCACAGGTGAAGTTTCATCGACAACAGATCAATCCACCACTGAAACCACAGGTGAAGTTTTATCGACAACAGATCAATCCACCACTGAAACCACAGGTGAAGTTTCATCGACAACAGATCAATCCACCACTGAAACCACAGGTGAAGTTTCATCGACAACAGATCAATTCACCACTGAAACCACAGGTGAAGTTTCATCGACAACAGATCTATCTACCACTGAAACCACAGGTGAAGTTTCATCGACAACAGACCAATCCACCACTGAATCCACAGGTGAAGATTCATCGACAACAGATCAATCAACCACTGAAACCACAGGTGAAGTTTCATCGACAACAGATCTATCTACCACTGAAACCACAGATGAAGATTCATCGACAACAGATCAATCTACCACTGAAACCACAGGTGAAGATTCATCGACAACAGATCAATCCACCACTGAAACCACAGGTGAAGTTTCAACGACAACAGATCAATCAACCACTGAAACCACAGGTGAAGATTCATCGACAACAGATCAATCCACCACTGAAACCACAGGTGAAGTTTCATCGACAACAGATCAATCCACCACTGAAACCATAGGTGAAGATTCATCGACAACAAATCAATCAACCACTGGAAACACAGCTGAAGATTCATCGACAACAGATCAATTAACCACTGAAACCACAGGTGAAGTTTCATCGACAACAGATCTATCTACCACTGAAACCACAGATGAAGATTCATCGACAACAGATCAATCTATCACTGAAACCACAGGTGAAGATTCATCGACAACAGATCAATCCACCACTGAAACCACAGGTGAAGTTTCATCGACAACAGATCAATCAACCACTGAAACCACAGGTGAAGATTCATCGACAACAGATCAATCCACCACTGAAACCACAGGTGAAGTTTCATCGACAACAGATCAATCCACCACTGAAACCATAAGTGAAGATTCATCGACAACAAATCAATCCACCACTGAAACCACAGGTGAAGTTTCATCGACAACAGATCAATCCACCACTGAAACCATAGGTGAAGATACATCGCCAACACATCAATTCACCACTGAAACCACAGGTGAAGTTTCATCGACAACAGATCTATCTACCACTGAAACCACAGCTGAAGATTCATCGACAGCAGATCAATTCACCACTGAAACCACAGGTGAAGTTTCATCGACAACAGATCAATCAACCACTGAAACCACAAATGAAGATTCATCGACAACAGATCAATCAACCACTGAATCCACAGGTGAAGATTTATCGACAACAGATCAATCCACCACTGAAACCACAGGTGAAGTTTCATCGACAACAGATCAATCAACCACTGAAACCACAGGTGAAGTTCCATCGACAACAGATCAATCAACCACTGAAACCACAAATGAAGATTCATCGACGACAGATCAATCAACCTCTGAAACCACAAGTGAAGATTCATCGACAACAGATCAATCAACCACTGAAACCACAGGTGAAGATTCATCGACAACAGATCAATCCACCACTGAAACCACAGGTGAAGTTTCATCGACAACAGATCAATCCACCACTGAAACCACAGATGAAGTTTCATCGACAACAGATCAATTCACCACTGAAACCACAGCTGAAGTTTCATCGACAACAGATCAATCAACCACTGAAACCACAGGTGAAGTTTCATCAACAACAGATCAATCCACCACTGAAACCACAGGTGAAGTTTTATCGACAACAGATCAATCAACCACTGAAACCACAGCTGAAGATTCATCGACAACAGATCAATTCACCACTGAAACCACAGGTGAAGTTTCATCGACAACAGATCAATCAACCACTGAAACCACAGGTGAAGTTTCATCGACAACAGATCAATCAACCACTGAAACCACAGGTGAAGTTTCATCGACAAAAGATCAATCCACCACTGAAACCACAGGTGAAGTTTCATCGACAACAGATCAATCCACCACTGAAACCACAGGTGAAGTTTCATCGACAACAGATCAATCCACCACTGAAACCACAGATGAAGTTTCATCGACAACAGATCAATTCACCACTGAAACCACAGGTGAAGTTTCATCGACAACAGATCAATCAACCACTGAAACCACAGGTGGAGTTTCATCGACAACAGATCAATCCACCACTGAAACCACAGGTGAAGTTTCATCGACAACAGATCAATCCACCACTGAAACCACAGATAAAGTTTCATCGACAACAGATCAATTCACCACTGAAACCACAGGTGAAGTTTCATCGACAACAGATCAATCAACCACTGAAACCACAGGTGAAGTTTCATCGACAACAGATCAATCAACCACTGAAACCACAGGTGAAGTTTCATCGACAACAGATCAATCCACCACTGAAACCACAGGTGAAGTTTCATCGACAACAGATCAATCCACCACTGAAACCACAGGTGAAGTTTTATCGACAACAGATCAATCAACCACTGAAACCACAGCTGAAGATTCATCGACAACAGATCAATCAACCACTGAAACCACAGAAGAAGTTTCATCGACAACAGATCAATTCACCACTGAAACCACAGGTGAAGTTTCATCGACAACAGATCAATCAACCACTGAAACCACAGGTGAAGTTTCATCGACAACAGATCAATCAACCACTGAAACCACAAATGAAGATTCATCGACGACAGATCAATCAACCTCTGAAACCACAAGTGAAGATTCATCGACAACAGATCAATCAACCACTGAAACCACAGGTGAAGATTCATCGACAACAGATCAATCCACCACTGAAACCACAGGTGAAGTTTCATCGACAACAGATCAATCCACCACTGAAACCACAGATGAAGTTTCATCGACAACAGATCAATTGACCACTGAAACCACAGGTGAAGTTTCATCGACAACAGATCAATCAACCACCGAAACCACAGGTGAAGTTTCATCGACAACAGATCAATCCACCACTGAAACCACAGGTGAAGTTTTATCGACAACAGATCAATCAACCACTGAAACCACAGCTGAAGATTCATCGACAACAGATCAATCAACCACTGAAACCACAGGTGAAGTTTCATCGACAACAGATCAATCTACCACTGAAACCACAGGTGAAGTTTCATCGACAACAGATCAATCAACCACTGAAACCACAGCTGAAGATTCATCGACAACAGATCAATCCACCACTGAAACCACAGGTGAAGTTTCATCGACAACAGATCAATCCACCACTGAAACCACAGGTGAAGATTCATCGACAACAGATCAATCAACCACTGAAACCACAGGTGAAGTTTCATCGACAACAGATCAATTCACCACTGAAACCACAGGTGAAGTTTCATCGACAACAGATCAATCCACCACTGAAACCACAGGTGAAGATTCATCGACAACAGATCAATCCACCACTGAAACCACAGGTGAAGTTTCATCGACAACAGATCAATCTACCACTGAAACCACAGGTGAAGTTTCATCGACAACAGATCAATCCACCACTGAAACCACAGGTGGAGTTTCATCGACAACAGATCAATCAACCACTGAAACCACAGTTGAAGTTTCATCGACAACAGATCAATCCACTACTGAAACCACAGGTGAAGATACATCGACAACAGATCAATCCACCACTGAAACCACAGGTGAAGATTCATCGACAACAGATCAATCAACCACTGAAACCACAGGTGAAGTTTTATCGACAACAGATCAATCCACCACTGAAACCACAGGTGATGATTCATCGACAACCGATAAATCCACCACAGAAAACACAGGTGAAGATTCATCGACAACAGATCAATCCACCTCTGAAACCACAGTTGAAGTTTCATCGTCAACAGATCAATCCACCACTGAAACCACAGGTGAACATTCATCGACAACGGATCAATCCACCACTGAAACCACAGCTGAAGATTCATCGACAACATATCAATCAACCACTGAAACCACAGGTGAAGATTCATCGACAACAGATCAATCAACCACTGAAACCACAGCTGAAGATTCATCGACAACAGATCAATCAACCACTGAAACCACAGGTGATGATTCATCGACAACAGATCAATTCACCACTGAAACCACAGGTGAAGATTCATCGACAACAGATCAATCCACCACTGAAACCACAGGTGAAGTTTCACCGACAACAGATCAATCCACTATCTCTTTGCAAGCTATAGTGAGCTCTATATCTGCTGATCGGGCAGTCAGTGAGGCGTTACACATTCCGGTGTCAGAAGGAGACTACATGCTAAAGAAACGAATGAGTCGTGCTCTGCCTGCTTCTTCGGCAGCTGTCTCAATGAAAAACCCTACGGATTATTTATTGAGAAGATATCGCGGTAATCGTGCGACAAATATCCAGCCAATCGATGGAGTTACTTATCACTGCTACAAAGTGAAGGTTAATGGTTAGTATTTGAAATCATTTAGTTCTGCAATTTTTTTTTATGTGGTTCTTATACTTCTGTAGGTGGTGGAACGACAAAGACAAATCGAGGTTGTGTTGCTGTGCCTGATGCGAGGAGTGCTTGCGAAATCCTAGAAGATAAATATGGGAAAGGGCAGGTGCAAGAGTGCAGACCATGCAGCGATAGCAAATGCAATCACAGTGCTGCGTTAGATATTTCCTACAGTGTTATCAGTATCTCGTTTATTTTATATATGTTTCTGCGGTAATTTGAATGATAGAATAAGTTTTTATTTCAACGTTCTTTTTTGAGACCGTTGCAAATATTAGATATTATTGATAAACTTTTGATGTTATTGTTATTTATTTTGTATGTAATAAATCTAAAGTGTGTTTGAAATTTGTGATGTTAATCTATAGAAATGTTTCCTTTGTAGATATATGTTTCGAGTTATCATTTCATTATATGATGAAGAAATAAAAGGTGAACTTTATACAGTAAAATATGGTAACGACCCTCTTTCTGTTTACTTTTTAATTGGCATAAAGAAAAGGAAACTTTTTATTTACTTATCATCACTTACCTTTTATGGCAAGGAGAGAAAACCATAACAATAGCAAACAGTTCTGTAGTCTACGCCTAATTGTTTACCTTCATAAAAAAAAGAGAAAATGCCAAAGTGGCGGTGGCATTGCAATGGAAGTGATGTTGAATATACTTACTCAGAAGGTTCAGAGGCAAATATAACAACTTATCACAACTAATTTTGTACATTTGTATGTCGCGCGATGCCTATTTTCGGTTAATGAATTTTAAAATCTGATCTTTTTTTAGGGTAAGGGCAAGGGCAAGGTGACAACAAGAAAATCTGCATAAAACGTTTGAATAACTAAAAAGACGTATAAAATGACAAAAATACTTAGCTCGTCATATTTCGCAATAAAGGTTAAGAGAAAAAAACAGTAGATCTTCTTTGGATTGCAATAAATGTAATTATCTCGGGACTTGACAGTCGTCGTTCAATGGAACTACGCAAAATTTTGCCCCAGGAGATTTTAAAATCAAATAATCAGAGTCTTTTGTAAGCCCGCGGTTTTCTGTTTTTAGCATAAGTCCTACACCACAATTAATTAATTTATTTTTTTTGTGGGTAATCTATGACACTAATCGAGCAGCCTATTGTCGGAGTCACTACACATTTTTGCCTCAGTCGAAATTCTGTATTCCAGAATTCTATGTTAAAAAATTCTGTATCACAAATCCTGCTTTCCAAAATTCTGAATTGCAGAAAGAAATTCTATTTTACGGTGTAAAAATTCTGTGGATTTCTTAACGAAAGAACAATGCAAAGAATTCAAGAGTATACATTTTATTTTAAGCACCAAAACATTTGTAAACACAACCAAAAGTAACTCAAAATACTTCATACTCCTTGCAAATGGATTGGAATTCAATAGTTCATATCGCGAATAATTAATTCTTTTCTTCGTTAATATACATTCATTGCTTCAATTCGATTTATGAAAACTCGCTACGCATATTGAGAAGACATTTGAATTTGAATATGTTTCAAACTTATGATTTATTTTTTTAATTAACTAGTTTTAACTAGTACGTAAAATTATTAATACAGGGTGTCTTTTTTAGAAGTGTGGTTTTCCAGAAGAAATAAAACGCATATAATTAATTGTTATGGCCAAGAATTTAGCTTTATTATAAAGATAAGGATTTGCCATTATGTTTTAAAAATGATTTCGGGCAAGTGGCCGCCACGGCTGGTTCGAATAAATACCAGCCGAGAGGCTTAATTTTCAACCAGTTTTTGCAGCAATTGGGGCCGTATGTCAGTAATAATGCACCGAATATTCTCTTCCAAGGCGTCAATCGTCTCGGGCGTATCTGCGTAAACAACCGACTTCACATAACCCCACAAAAAATAATCCAGCGGTGTTAAATCGCACGATCTTGGAGGTCACGCCACAGGCCCACGACGCGAGATAATGCGCTCACCAAAAGTTTCCTTCAATAAATTGATTGTTTTGTTGGCTGTATGGCATGTAGCGCCGTCTTGTTGGAACCAAAGGTCGTCCACATCAACATCCTCCAATTCACAATTTAGGCACGAAAAGTCATTAATCATGGCTCTATAGCGTTCCCCATTGACTGTAACATTATGGCCGGCTTCATCTTTGAAGAAATATGGACCAATGATTCCCTCTGCCCATAGAGCACACCAAACAGTGGCTTTTTGAGGATGTAACGGCGTCTCAACAATGGCTTGTGGATTAAGATCACTCTAAATGTGACAATTTTGCTTATTAACATCGTACCCATTCAACCAAAAGTGAGCTTCATCGCTGAACAAAATTTTTTTGTGAAAATCGGAATCGGTGGCCAATTCGTTTTGGACCCATTCACCGAACGTTCGAAGCGCTTGATGGTTGTGCGGCTTCAATTCTTGAAATGGCAATCCAAACTGTGCATAAATCAAGTGACAGCTATCAAAAAAGACCAACTCCGAAAAAACGAAAAAAGTATTGCCAGATTGAAAACCTCACTTCTAAAAAAAACACCCTTTATATTAACGTATCATAGTTAGATGTATTCTCGAAGTTGTGCAAAATTTGATTCCGATAAGTCAATCTCGAGATATTGATAATAAATATAAAATATATAATAAAAACATGGTATAAAAAATTAGTTTTTAAATAACTTTATTAGAAAATAAAAATTAAAATCAAAAATTGGGAATCCTTTCAAATCTTAAGAATCTACTTATTGCAAAAAATTTCCAACAAATTCAGACCTTTGGTAATTTTGGATCCGTTTGACGTATTCTCACCCTAGTATAAACTACAAAAAAAAAAACAACAACACCTTTTAATCGCCGATGCCATGCTTCTACATTCTTTTGTGTACGAGGAAAAGTTTCACTTTGAGCTATTCAACTCTTATATTGTGACCGGAGGATATGTTGAGAGCGAATCAGGTCCACCAATATAAATCGTTTCAAACCAGCTAGAAATTCTTTGTATGGCAGGATCGTTAAAATTATTTAGTAAACTTTCGAAGTAATCAGAGATTTCGTTAGGGGAAAAACACTAAGCTTTTTCTCATTCATAGTGTACTATTTCATTACTAACGTTTTGAAAAAAAAAAAGGAGAAGCTAAGGCAAGCCACAAACACTGAAGAATCGTACAACATAGATATGCAACGAAGACAAAAATAAAAAGGAAATAAATTTATCTTGGATCTACAATTTTTTCAACATTTTAAACTAAATAGTTAAGTATTATAGATTGAAATGACCTTTTTTGCACCATTCGTCATATAATTTATCCAAAGTGGAATAAGCAACCGCTTAAATCCGTGTTTGTAAGTGAAAAATTTGAATACTTAATTCACGAAAAAAGCTTTGTACAACCTCAACTCTACAACGATTTTTTCCTCATTAGGCAAAATACGAGAGGAACTATCTCGTCCTTTTCCCTCCCGTGAAGTAAACAAGTTGCCAAGTAAACAAGTTAAGTAAACAAGTTATAATATACACAACATCAAAAGTTCCACAACAAAGCAATCGCTGCTGTTTAGCAAGCTATTGTGCAGAAAATAAGTAAGTATTAATTTTTAATCCATTTTTCAGATAAAATAAACAGCATACCGTCTCAAGGGAATATCTACTTATGTCCAAGGAATTGGGTTCTTTAATTTATTCTATCGTCTTTCTCAGCCTTTTGATTAAGGCCTTCTGTCTTGGCTTTGATGGAAAATATTCTCGACTGTTGACCAGTGCCAATACAACCGATTCCCGTATTATCTGGCTCAGCGCGAGGCAATTATTTCGACACAATTGCTTTACCATTTCGTTTGCTTTACAAACCTCTTTTCGCTAGTATAAGGGCTAAGTAATTGTATGCCCCATTTTTTTTTTTTTATGAAAATATACATGCTACGTTGCAGCATCATCACTATTCGGCATTTGCACCTGCATTCTATTCTTCTACACATGTCCAATTGAATGAATTTTACCTTGTGGTTCTTTCTAAATAAAACATAAAACCATTCACACATAACTTGTCATTTCCCTTATATTCGTTGGACCGTACAACTTTTCTCCAGTTCTCGAAAGGTCTAGTTTCGTCAATAGGGGCTTTTTAGTCGCTCGTCTTCCATATATTCCACAGTTCCGAAGCCTTCTACGCAAAGTTTCGGCACTTAAATCCACATTATGATAGTTCTTCATCTCAGTCCTTATCGCTACTGCACTTTTGAACCGATCCTTAAAACTTATTTCTCGTATTACGGCGTCTGTGTTAGTCTTCTAAGGTTTTCACCTTGCCCTTGCAAGGGAACGTATAATCAAAATCGAACATATTATACTTATATTTTAAGTGTACTACATACATATATGTACATAGAATCTGGCTTCGTTAAGTTAAACTTTCTACATCTTACTGAAGTGAAACTTATTACGGCCGACTTGTTTCACTTTTACATATGAAGGGTGTTTTTTCTAAAATTGGGGTTTTTTCTAGTTGACAGCTGTCACTTAATTTATGCTCAGTTTGGTTTGCCATTTCATAATGAATAGACTGACGCCTGAATAATGTTTGCAAATTATGGAAATTTACTATCAAAATTCGTGCTCTGTGAAAAATGTGTGTTGTCGCAAAATTGTCTTCAGCGACGATGTTAATTTTTGGCACAATGGATTCGTGATTACGCAGAAGTGGAGTGAAGATCAGCCAGAGGCAATTCCGCAGCTACCAATGCATCCCGGTGCGGTTTATTGGCAGGCAGCATCATTGGATCGTACTTCTGCAAAGACGATGAAGGCCGCAACGTTATGGTCAATGGAGAAAGGTACCGTTCGTTTATAACACTTTTTTTGGCCGACATGTGGTTCCAACAGGACGGTGCCATATGCCACACTGCACGCGAAACCATGCATCAATTGAGAGGCGAATTTGGTGAGCAGTTAATCTCACGTTTTGGTGCAGTCATTGGCCACCAAGATCGTTAGATTTGACCCCGTTAGACTATTTTTTGTGGGGCTATGTTAAGTCTCTTGTCGAAAGGGACCAGCCAAACACGATTACTACTTTGGAAGCCAACATTGAACTCGTCATTTGTGAGATTCCGGCCGAAATGTGTGAAAAATGTGCCAAAATTGGACCTTCAGAATGGACCACTTGAAGCGTAGCCGCGGGCAATATTTAAGTGAAATTATCTTTAAAAAGTAAATGGCAGGAATTGATTTATTGATCCAAAAAATCTTTTGTAAAATTTCTGTTTTTTTTTTTCATTTTCAAAGACTAAACTCTTATAAAAATCACGCTTTACATAAATCTGCATTTTACGTTTCCTCACGTCCTCTTATTTCGATATTCTTTCTATTTGACTCAATGCAATGAAAAAAATTTAAAAATGCATACCATGAATAAAACAGCAAATACATAGACAAACTGAACCAGCACCCGAACCCACCGGCCATCAATCTAATCTCGAAGACGACTAAAGTGCTTATACCCACTGGATCTTCCGCACCGAACCAAATACACAGCTGAAACCTTAATACCCAAATTGGTATGGCAACTAGTTTCCAAATATATAAATAAATTATTAAAAGTCTATGGGCAGATTATTGTTAAAGAAAAAAAAACCAAATTCCTTTCGTTCTTTTTAAATATTAGAGAATCATAGAGTTCATGAACAGACATTGATAACCGGTATTGTCATTGGACTTTTTTTTCCATGCTAATCAAGTATGTGAAAATAATTTTTGTGTAGGGATCGGACCCATGCATTTCAAACAGAGTTGTCGGCTTTCTCAATGTCATCTCATGTGTACATATACACGCGGTCGACTGCGAACAATGGAGTAATTTTCACATTAGGCTGTGGTTATATTCAAATTTTAGTCGGCGAACACCACGCAATTGTTGTTGCCCGAACACGAAAAAAGAGCTTTTACTCACTCTCACACCGAACACGATATGCTGGGTGAAATGTATACCGAGCACGCCGAGTATTCAGAGTGTCAATGAGTTATTCTAAAAAAGAAGGAAAAAAAATTTATGTAAAATAGAAGGAAAAGAAGTCAAACCTGTACATCACTATTTTCATATGCAGAAAAGCGAAGTAGCGAATTTTGTTAGTTTTTAAAAGTGAATATTAAATGTATTATATTCACATAAAACTATTGAAGAAAAATTATATTATTTTCAAAATTTTTCAATTATATTATTAATTTCACGCTCCATATTAATAAAATTGTTTAAAGTTTTTTTGGTATACTATTTAGTGTTGCCGTTGCCCAAAAAATTGTATTACATAAAGAACTGAATTTCGACAAAAAGCAACTCTGTAACGAACACCACTACACCCAGCACGATAATAAAATTTGATATGTTCGTCGAACAGCGAACACCAGTATAACCAGCAGCTTAGCAAGTGATTGACTTCAGAAGAATTTACTGTTATTATAGTTGTTACTGTTATCGTTTTGTTTTTGCGAGTAATTCCTTTAGTGCAAATACATAAATAAGAAAGAGAGAGAGAGTGCATATTCTTCGTTCGAGTTGTTCTCCCAGGAGTGGATTTTGTTTACACGCTCGTTTGTTTGATCATTTCACAATGTGTTACAGCATAGCATTTCGATTTTATTCATTTGATATCAATAAAGAGAGTAAGAGAAATAAGTTTGTTGTAATTTTGTTATATGTGCATCGATAGCCAAACAAAAGAAAATAATTCGTCACACAAAAGGTTGCCGATCCAGATTTCGGTACCATCCCTGTTAGAAGTTTCACTGCAAAAACACTTCCTTAGGTGTGTAATCAATTAAAGTATGAAACATTACTGAGTTTGTGTGAATATTTTTATTATATGTACCTCAGTTTTAATCGTTGGGATGCAAAGCTATTCGTATAAAATTCAATTAAATCATTTTATGACTTTTTGCAAATTAAATTTTTAATATTTTTATTTCAATTTTTTCATGCTGATGTTTTTTTTCGCAATTGAAAACATTTTTTATACAATAGCATATTTACTCACACATACTTGTACATATTACAGTGGTGACAACACCATCGAACAATGAAGGTATACATGCAACTACAGCGGTAAGTGTACAGCGATGTTGTTTATAGAGAGAGATAGAACGACAGGGGGGGAGAGATAGTAAACAAACTCCAGAGCGACATTTAAAATTAAAACGAAATAGACTAGTAGTAAATTCAAGGAAATACTTAAAAAAAATTCAATTTCAATATAAAATTGAATTAACTCTTTCGTTGCAAAAGGCGAAATCCACTTTTCGCTGATTACATTTTACACAAACATAAGTGCTTTTGACATACGCATACAAGTATGTAAGTATGTATGTGAATATGTTCATAAAATACATGTTCGTTTAAAATTATTTCAAAAATCATTATTATTGTATAATAAAGTTTTATTCACAAACTCGTTTAACATGTGCGAATAAAATGACTAAGTTGTAAAATCTATTCTTCGTTGTGTTGCCATTCTCAATGAAACTGCTCAATAGTAATTACAGCAGGAGATGGTCTTCCAGCACATGAGCAGAAGCATTTCTCATCCTTGCGCCTGCATTAACATTTTCAATTCCATTTCTAACTCACTTCTTTTCGCCAGCGGACATTTGAATACATTTCGGTTGTGTTTTGGCCAAACTTTTCTTTTGTTATTATTGACCGTTCACAGTAGGATTGTTGTAGAAAACAGAGAAGTTAAATAACATACTATCTATACTTAACAGCTATAATTATACTAGTTATCTCTACTACATTGTTATTGTTTTCCCATTGAAATATAAGTATAACTATAAGTAGAAGCGATTGGAGTATAAAACGATGCTAATATTAAGAATTTCAATTACAAACAACGCCATGCCATCGTGAATATAAAAGCAAATATTTTATATTTTACAAAGATTTTCTTTCAAAGTATTACTGATTTTTAAGGTTCGTTTAAACGAACATACACACCTGGACAAAATAGTAGGTGTGAACATATTTTTTTTCAAATAAGCTTGGCTTTCATATATTTTTTATTATCCTTCAAAAGTAAAATTTGTTTTCAACATAAACATACTTCAGCATCATAACAAAACATAAAAGGTTTTAAAAACTCTAAAAAATAACTTAAATTTTGGTTAATTCATAAAATACACAGATTTTCGATTGGACAGAATAATACACAAACGCACAAAAAACTTAGGAATAAATATTGAAATTTTGCTAGTTATAGTCCCGCATTTTACTGAATTAGTAAGAACGCATTAATACCCAGAATATCAACCATTATTCTTGATGGCTTTTTCGATTCTTCTGGGCATTGACGCTATCAACTTCCGACAAGTTTCAACAGGAATATTGTACCAAATTTTTTGAATATTTTCCCATAACTGCGTTTTGTTTTGGAGTTTAAGTTCTCCCCAGAGGTGCTCAATATTATTTAGATCTGGGGATTGTCTTGGCCGCTCAAGGACATCTACATTATGCTCTTGGAACTATGCTTTGACAACTCGCGATGAATGTTTAGAATCATTGTCCTGCTGAAATTTCCACAAAAGCGGCATATTATCCTCGGCATATTGTATCATTATAGTTTCCAACAAACCCTTTTACACGAATCTATCCATAACACCATTAATTTGATGTGCCTTTCGGGCGACGAACGTTTCTTTCCGCATCGTTATCAAATAAATTTATTTTTGTTTCATCGCTCCAGAGAATATTGCGCTACTTTTTTCTACCTGTGAACCGCACCACGTTTTATGAACTAATGCAAAATTTTTCCTCTTCTTCAAATTTGCAGTTCTAACCAGAGGAACTTTGCGAGCAATCCTACCGGACCGGGTAGATTTGTCCTTACTAATCGTCTTGGAACGGTTCGTGATGATACAACATTCCCAATTTCGCTTGCAATTGTTCTGGGCAACTTGAACGCGTCGCGTTTAGCTAATGTAACGATACGATTGTCGGTCACTAATGAAGTTTTTTTAGGTGCTCCACGCGTTTCATTAGCTTTTTCTGGCTTGAGAGAATTTAAACGAAATTCTGAGACCGTCCCATCGATCGGCAATGAATTTGTAGGTTTTCCTTTATCTCGGAGCTGACAAACAAGTCTTCTCTCCTCTGTACTGCAATTTGATTGTGCCTTTTGATTGTAGACCATGCCAATTCATTTTTTTCGTTCATTTCAAAAATTTTTGGGTTCACACCTGTTATTTTGTCCAGGTGTGTATATGACTGTATCGTAAAAAAAAAACAAGTATGAAAAAATTGCACATCCTTCTCGGATATTTACCTTATTCAGTAAATTTAAGAAGCATACAAATCAATTGAATTATTTTTATTAAAAAGAAGAAAGCTAAAAAGGATTTCTAAAGAATGCCATCATCAAGGTATGAGAATTAAGTACATATGACTGAAGGGGTAAGTGAAGAATGAATGGTATTTCATAGTTGTATGGTATTAGAATCTTTTATAATGGAATTGAATTTTGTGCAATATGCAGTCATTGTTAGTCATGTCAAAATCAAACAGCAAAACCTAAGTCCTTGTAAAAATTTTCCAAAAATTTTATTCTACAGCCTGTGATGCGAACAACTCAAAGACATTACGTTGAATTAACCGATTTTCGCCTAGCGTCCTAGTACGGCAGGTATTTGGGGACATTCACATATATGCCTACTACTTCTCAGCAAAACGTTTTTATATTTTTTTTATTTTCAGGTAATAAATGGATGATAAAAAGCTGACTCAGGAAATGAAAATACATGCTGTTATCGTCGCTATACATGCGATTCACAGCGATCTTGAAATCTCCCAATTTTTTAATGTCGCCCGATGGTTTGTCTATAAAGTTCGTCGAGAGGTGAAAGAATCTGATAGCAATGTGGAAAATGTTGCCAACCGTAAAAACATGAGACACTTTCAGACAGTCTTAGAGCGTCACAGTTTGTGCAGAAAGTCGAGGACCTTATTGACGAAGACCCTTCAAAGTCCATAAGCGCCATATCGAGCCACTTTCAAGTTTCTGAACGCACAATCAGTAGAATTATCCACGAAGGCAATCGTACGCAATGCGAGGACGACAGTTTATGTCGGCAGAAACTCGAGAACAACGATTGATCCGGGCACAACAACTTTTAAACAAGTTAAAACATCCTGAAACCCGGATATGCTCTGGTTTTATTCTGACGAACAAAATTTTACCACGTCCAAAAAAAATAAACCAACGAAATGATAGGTGGCTATGTTCGGATCGTTCAGATGTTTTTATAGCAATGTGCAATGAAAGACACGTCATGCTTTCCTCAAGGGCTTCGGATGAATGCTGTTGCCTATATTGAGGTTTTGCAAACAGTTGTGAAACCCAAAACTAGTATCGGGCGTAGTGAGAAGCCATACGTATTTCATCAAGACTCTGCTGCTTCTGACACAGCCATGGATGGATGTCCGAGAATTTGCATGATCACATAACCCCAAACATGTGGCACCTAGCTCTTTGAGGGCGGCTAGGCCGTGCTTTTTTACGTAAAAAGTTTTACTTAAGTAGACAATTTGTATTCTTACAAGCTTGCCATTGCCTGACAAGGTTTTTCAACTTTTAAATTTTGCCCCGAACATTCTGCGTAGCAGGCCAAGGCACTACTAACTGTACATATAAAATATTTTCAAAAAATTCAAACTTTTATTTTCCGTTAGCAAAAATGAGTTACAAAGGACTCCTTCCTACTTGCTTCATTTGTATTGCCCTGAGTTCTAACAACTAGACTATTTTTTTAAACCATTTTCAGAAATATTATTTCTATTATTCTTTATTATTACTGATCAATTATTCTATTGATACTGAAAATGAATTTCATTCCTCGACCTACACAGCCATGGTGATTACGTTCTGCGCCAAATCTCGTCAACTAAAAGCAGCTAAAAAGAATCACAGCACTCTTTTAAAATAAAAGCATTGCTTCAACTAAAAGTTTAAAACTAGGTAAGGATTTCTTAAATAAATATTTTGCAATATCAAACTGACTTATCGTTTTACAAGGCTTTATCAGTTTTATTGAAATTGTTCATGTGGACTAAACTTTTAATTTTAATGTTTACGTATCTGAGCTAAATTTTAATGATTCACTGATACAAAAGAATATATTTTCATCATTGAATATTATCCATTTTCTTGCTAAAATTTATCTTTTCCCTAGGTTGTTGTTAAAAACTGAGCAATTTAAAAAATAACGTCAAGTAACTCTTCTTCTTTACATAAAAAGGCTATTTTTCTATGAGAGCCCCCTTAATGATTGGTGATGAGAGGTAAGTAGGTTTGGTAATAATGTGGTAAAATGGAAAATAATTGCGATCGCCCTTACATTTTAACCCTTTAGCAGCGACTCCATACCAACTGGTCTGGTGAAATTAGAACTTTGTATGGGAGCTGCCTTGAGGATTGGAAATAGGGGGTAACAGGAGAAAAATGTTGGAGAGTGGAAATTAAAGAAGGTCGATCATACATTTTTGAAGCATGTTTCATATTTCATAAGAAAGTAAATTGTGCTTAAGGGTTGAAGATGAAGAGTAAGTTTGACGAGGACAAATTTTGGTCATTCAAAATTAATGCGGATTAGTCTTACACTTTAACCAAAAATTTTAATAATGTATATATTAATAATATATATATTATTAAGATATTTGCTGTAACCCTTTAGAGGCGTCCGCTAAAGTAAATTGGCGATTTTTACCTCCAATTTTGACTTCGTTGCTCTTGCCTTCAGCCCACCCCTCAAATTATTTGGCTTACGCATTTTTCCATCGAACCTAATCAAATCAAAGCGTATCCAAATTGAGAATTCGTACACCATTCAATAGCTATTGTAGATATACATACGTATGTATGTAATAGTTTGAACCTTTTCATAGGGAACTTGTATAATCTTTTTTCTTACTTTTATCTTTTTGATATATTTTAGAAAGAGAGTCTGAATAAGATATCATTTTTAAAACTTCGCATTGGGATATCTCGCAAACTACATAAACTACAGGACCTACTTTTCATGATCAGAACTTTCCAAATGTTTTAAACGCAAATATCTCAACAACCTGGCGTGATGGCGAAAAACTGAATAGCCACGCCATAGTGATATGAGCCAAATTCTATAGAAATGATATCGGACAGAAATAAAATTTCAATTTCTTGATTAGCGCATCTTGTTAGTGCGAAACCAAACCAAATCTGCATTTCATTCGAATCTATCTTTGAACTACATATTAATATTATATCTCGATTATCATTTGAAATTTATATAGGCTCAGAGAGGTTATAAGAGGCTTCTTCAACTTGCATGTTAGATACTTCCATATGGTTTATTTGGTATCCTATTTAGATGTAAGTGAAATTATTATGCCATCAGTTGATAAGTTCTAATACATCATTTTTCACTTCCTTTGTTCAAAAACTACTACTGCATAAAGAAATATGGTCTATATGTATGTACATTAGAGCGGGTCACAAATAAAAGTTTGAAAAAACCACCCCTACTTATGGCAATATAATTTCCCTTGGAAATCGGGCCAAATAAATCTCTACACCTTTTCTTCGGAAAAGCTTACAGAGTAACTTTAAATATCTAAAAAAAAAAGAAAATAAACCACCCCCTGTCTGAAAGCTTATGTTGAGAGTATTTCAAAATAATTTTCTTTTTTTTTGGACCACTTTAAAACACCCAAAATGAATTTTTGTTTATAAATTTGGCAGTTGATGTTCAATATTTATAAATGATATATTGGTGTAAAAGGCTCAACGATTGCTACATTTTCTTCTTAGGTGTTATTCATCTCCGAAGAATAACAATAAGAATTGCACCAAAATATAAGCAGCTATAACTTTTTCGTTTATTAACCTAATGGAATATTTCTTGGGCAAGAATTTAATGATTTTCTGAGAGCTTAAAATTTTGGAAAAAAAAAATTCCCTTTACAACTCTGAGTACGCGTCCTAACTATTACAAATGACTTCGGAGATGAATAACAATCGTTGAGCCTTTTACACCAATATATTATTTATAAATATCGGACATCAACTGCCAAAGTTATAAACAAAAATTCATTTTGCCGGTTTTTAAAGTGAAAAAAAAAAATAAGTTTTCAGATAGGGGATGGTTTTTTCATGCTTTTTTTTGTATGGGGACCGACCTGTGGTCGCTGTGGTGTAGTGGTAGTGCGTTGGGCTGCTACGCAGAGTGTCCGGGGTTCAAATCTCGGCACAGGCAAATCAAAAAGTAGAAACAATTATTTTTCTACACGGCACCACCTCTTGGCAGGCAATGGCAAACCTACAAGAGTAAAAATTGGCTATGAAAAGCTTTTCACTTCGCCGTTCGGTTTCGGCATTAAACTGTAGGTCCCTTCCATTCATGTACAAATATATCACGCACAACATGAGTGGATGCGAAAAGCTCGGCCTAGGCCCTCCATAGGCTGTGGTGCCATTAAAAGTAAAGTAAGGACCGACCCGCTCTAATGTACATATGTAGGTATGAAAATGTGCAGAAAATTTATTTTCTAAATAAATTTAGCTTCTCCTTGTTATGTGTTCTAGTTTTCTTCATCACAATCACATGCTTCATAAAGCACATCCCTTGTTCCACTTGCTACAATTTGAGCTACCAACAACAACGATCTGCCGCCCTTCATTTTTTTTAAACATTTTAAGTTTTTTTTAACGCAAGAGTAAAATGCGTAACTCGTCTCACGTGAGCCACAAAAAAAAAACACGCAGCTCCTTTTTTTTATGCCTCAACAAAAGCTTAGAAACGTACGTTCAAATATAAAAAAAAAGGAATTCTACTTAGTGCACACAACTAAAAGTAGTAGCAAAAGTTAAGATCATGTTTAGAGTGGATTTTATTTATGATTTTTATGCTTACCATATGTATATGAAATTTACATCGCCTTTGGATACGCTTTGATGAGACGCCACATCCAAAAAAAGAAGTATGGAGGCAAAAACATTCCAATAAGCTTCTCTACTCCGAAATATATAAGTATACGAAAACGAAAATTCTAGGAGTTAGAAGAAGTAAAATAAAGTAAAATATGTTAAGCATGTTAAATCAAAAATTTATTCGAAACGGACGCGGAAGTGGCTTTTTATGCGGGTGTGTTTGCAGAGTATACAATTTAAACAAAGTTACTCAAGTATTTTGGTGATGAAAGGTACTTGGGTAGTTTTATTTAAAAAATATATGTATATATACCTACCTGCGAGTACATATGTGCATGCCTAAGTAAGCCTTTAAGTATCATTTTTCAAACGCTAAATGGTGTTCACTTTTTAACTTTTCAAGTCGATTCTTTGGACGATGATGACTGCCAAAGGGAAAGAAAGAAAGCTTCATACTTGCACATAATCTGAATATCTTCCTTATTGCTTAAAAATGCGTGTAATTTAATTTTTGATGAAAGTTCGTTATCGGTAATTCAAAGCGTAGCGAATACGAGTACATTCACAATATAATGAAGGCGATGAAACTATGTGCATATGTTGATACTCGTGCATTCATATAATGGGTTTTTCAATAGGGGCATACTTAGCAGTTTAGTATTTACAAAAAAAAAACAGAATAAATGAGATATCATTTAACATGTTAAATTTAAGTATCGAATTCGTCGAATTCGATATTGCTCATATGACCACCGCGAGTATGTTTGCAGCGATCAATTCTTTGGAACCAATTTTCCACCACTCTTCCACACAATCGGCCGGAACGTTGTCAGATATTGTTCCTGAGCTCCCCCAACATTGTTGGCTTATTGGTATAAACCAACGACTAATAAAAAATTCCACATGAGCGAGGTGGTCATTCGACCGAACGTTCTTTTTACTTCTTTTAATGACAAAACAGCCCATAGAGTCTGTGTTATGCTTGAAAAACGTGTTATATTTGTACATGAATGGAAGCGGCCCACAGCTTTATGCCAAATCCAAACGGTGAAGTGAAAAGCATTTCTTAAACCATTTTCAATCTTGTAGGTTTGCCATTGCCTGCCAAGAGCTGGTGCCGTGTAGAAAAATTATTTGTCTACTTTTTTTTGGTTTTGACTGTGCCGACATTTGAACTTCGGATGGTCTGTGTAGCAGGTCAACATACTACCAAGTACTCCACAGCGACCACCGGACCATTGCGCGAGATTACACGATTACCAAAATTCCAGTTCAATAGATCAAAAGTTTGACCCATATATCACAGATATCAAGTCCATTCAATTCTGGCAAAAAATATTCTTCTAACATGGCACGATAGCGAACTCCATTGACCGTAACATGGCGATAACTTTAATCGACAAAGAAATATGGTCCAATCACACATCCGGTCACTTTTTGTGTATGGAATAGAGTCTCCTGAAGCACATGTGAGTTTGTTGCTGTCTAATAAAGCATAATTTGCTTATTGACAAATCAATTAGCCAAAAATTAGCTTAATCGCTAAAGATTAGTTTTGGATGAAATCCTGGATTTTCTTCAAAACTTTAAATTGCGACCACCGACTCAAAATTTCTATAATAATTTCTAATAATTACCAAATATTGCTCGTTCGTAAACTGCACCATGATAAAAATGTATTGAAATGAATTGAAATTTCCAGATCAAAATGTAAATTTAATAATGTTTTTTTTTGTTTTTAATGCGTTTGTTAAATGCAATTAATTGGTTGATTTCAAGATAAAGATTTTCGAGATATCTGCAATCTGGATTTCGATATCCGAAGCTTTTGCTGATATTTCAAAATTATTAAGTGACTGAGAAAAACTGCCAAAATTCATTAAAATAAACATCGATGAACTATACAGAAATGATAAGAAACCCGCTTAAAGGGATTGTAAAAATTATTTTTATTGCTAAGTTGGCACCATTGCCCTCTATCCTAACGTGAAGGTTAAACGCGATCTGTCATTTAGTTTGTTTACGGTGCTCGATTTTGTCAGTTCATCGCAATTGTATTTCTGCGATTTCTACAATGAGCAAAAAAAATACAAACAAAGAATTTACCTCAAATTTTGTATTGCAAATGGAATTTCATGTGCCGATTTGCTGAAAATGTTGCAGAATGCTTATAGTAAATCGACTTTATCAAAATCACGTGCCTATGATGTGAATTCAAAAGCGGAGATGTAATGGAAGATTTACCTTGATTTGGACTTACTGTTGACTCTTCTTTGATTATCGCGGTGTTGTGAACTCGGAATTATTGTCAAAAGGTTAGACGGTAAATAAACTCCGCATTATGAGGCTTTTGAGAAAGTAAATTCGCCGAAAAAGTCCAAGTTTGTGGAAATATGCTATCAAGGCTAACTTTTTTCTCTTTCCAGAACTCAAATTAACATTTCAAGGCACCCATTTTCATTTGATGGAAGACATTAAAGAGAATTCGCGGTGAGAACTGAAGTCGATTCCAGAAAATGTGTTTGGACAATATTTTGAATAGTGGATTATTCATTGGCATAATTGTATTTTTTCGGTAGGAACCTACTTTGAAGGCGATACAATAAATTTGAATAGACAATAAATATTTTGTTTTTTATTTCCCAATTCCCGGTAAGACAGAATGTGTCCATATGTTGTAGATAGATAGAAAATTAGTTGACAACCAGTAATGGAGAAATACACAGCTCGGGCAACGATGGAGATTGTGAAACACCAACGCGTTTACCACAACAAACAAACCTTGCAAGTCTTAAAAGCCAACTTGAATGAAGAGATGTTTTGCGAGCAACAATTCAAAATGCCGTAAAACACAGCAGGTGGTAATTTGACCGATATTATCAATTTTACACCTTCAAATAAATTTCTATTTTAACAAAATGTCAGCCCATTCACATAATGACATTACTTTTGCCCCACCTTGTACTTTAGCGCTAATCCACTCAGATAATAATTGTTTTAATTTTTTTAATATCCGCTTTAGAAGGCTTTATATGTATTAACACCGCTACACCCCAAAGCAATTTTATACCAATGTTTCACTACATAAATTACATGGCAAATAATCAAAAAAACAAAATTATAAAAGGCCAAAGAAACTTAACGCCGTAAACTCTCGCACACTGCACGCCATACATACGAGGACTAGTAAAAAACTTTACTGTCAAAAGCTGTTAAAATTTTACCTTTTTCCACTGACTCTAGCTTTTCGGTGTTTTGTTTCACTTTTGTTTCTTCTTTTCGCAGCCTCATTCCCTTCTCTGCACAATATATTGAGCTATTTACGCAACGGATTAATTTATATCGATAAGCTTTAGGGTTAGTTGTATAAAAGTTTCATTGTTTTCATTCCCTAAAAAGGACCGAAAGAAATGGAAAAGGTTTTATCGTACAATTAGATATGCAGGGTGGTCCATTTATAATTCGGAATTTGATTTTAGTGTAAAGAAGAATGAAATGATTTTTTTAGTATTCGATTGTACAATCGTTCCGATGACTTTTGTGGAATAATGACTTCCTTGGCTGGCCTTGCCGTAGCCCATAAGATCAAACCAATTTTTCAGTACATTTTCGACTATATGTACTTGACTGATTGCTGCACCTTAATCCTCAATCATTGCTGGAAGGTTGGCGTAACACTTATCTTTAACGGCTCCCCATAAATAATAGTCCAACGGAGTCAAATCGCAGCTGCGTGGTGGGCAATGCACATCTTACTTTACTTTTAATGGCACAACAGCCCATGGAGGGCCTAGGCCGAGCTTTTCGCATCCACTCATGTTGTGTGTGTTATATTTGTACATGAATGGAAGGGACCTACAGTTTAATGCCGAATCCGAACGGCGAAGTGAAAAGCTTTTCATAGCAATTTTTACTCTTGTAGGTTTGCCATTGCCTGCCAAGAGGTGGTGCCGTGTAAAAAAATTATTTTTTCTACTTTTTGATTTTGCCTGTGCCGAGATTCGAACCCTGGACACTATGCGTAGCAGTCCAACGCACTACCACTACACCACAGCGCCCACGATGCACATCACCTAAACGATTAATAAATCCATTTTGATCCTGCCCACGCAAAAGATCGATTGTTACACGGCATGTGTGACACGGCCCGGCATCTTTTGGAACCAAATGTTATCTAAGTCCAAATCTTCTGAAATAGGCCACAAATAATCAGTTATCATTGTGCGGTAGCGCACATCATTCACTGTATCTTCCTGAGCAACAGCAGTACGAGAACGTGTTGTTTCATCCAATAAAGATCCAGTTTACAAAGTCATCCACAAATCGCGTTTAAGACGCGTAATTTTCTTAGACTTTCATTGGAAGATTCACCATTTTGCAAGTAAATTTTTAGTATACCCAACGTTGTTCAAGCGGTATATCGACCCCTTTCGTTAGCCTGGAATGTAAAACTAATTTTCCGGCATAATACGAACAACATTAGAGTTGCCACACTCAAAACATCCAGTAGCTCAAATTCCAAATGTTAGATGGACCACCCTTTACATACATACATGCATATGTATATATATATATATAGGGGTATAAGTGAGCTTGGGCTGACTTACTGACCGACAGATACAGATTATTTATTACGTACAATTTAATGGGACCAATAGTTTTATGCTCAATCCGAACAACAAAGTGAAAGCTGCTCTCAGGCAATATTTTTTTCTTGTAGCCAGACAGACAAAAGGTGGTGCAAACCGAATGACTTAGCATCTTTGTATTTTATGTACCTATTTAAAGCAAATAAATAACTTACTCTCTTTGTAATAAGTATATAATATGGAATATTAAATTCAATATTTCATTTGTTGTAAAACACTCATCCGAGGCTTCGTATGAGGATTCATTGGGGAAATATTTTGAAGTGGTGGGTTCCAAGCCCGACGCACAACCATTCATTCAAGGCCATGTAAAAGCCCGAGGAGGCTGTGTGTCGACTTGGACGCACCTGCGACTGTCACGAACTTTACCTTGTGTCCTACGCCCCAGGCCCCCTTATGCTGGAGAAAATAATTCGAGCTGCGAACATCGACATCTTCTACAAAAGTGTCATGCGGCTAGCATACGCTGATGATATTGACATCATTGTCAAAAACGCTCGAGCAGTCAATGCTGCATTCTCCAACCTGGAAAGGGAGTCTCGTCGAGTGGGTCTAGTGGTGAACGAGGACAAAACGAAATACCTTGTGTTAACAAACAAAGACAAAATGTCACTTTTGACATGTTGACAACTATACTTTTGAAGTCGTTAAGGATTTCGTATATCTAGGATCCAGCATAAACACCAACAATAATGTCAGCCTTGAAATCAAGCGGAGACTAACTCTTGCCAACAGGTGTTACTACGGGCTCAGTAGGCAATTGAGAAGTAGAGCCCTCTCTCGACCGACGAAAATAACGCTCTATAAGTCCCTCATTCTTCCCGTCCTAATGTATGGCGCAGAGACGTGGACATTGACCATCAATGACAAGAGGCTGTTAGGAGCGTTCGAGAGGAAGATACTCCTTAAGATCTACGGTCCAATATGCGTGGACGACGTGTATCGAATAAGATGGAACGATGAGCTGTATGAGCTGTACGCCGACACTGACATAGTCAAGCGTATAAAAATCCAGCGGTTTCGCTGGCTGGGTCATGTTGAGCGAATGGAAGAAAGCGATCCGGTTAGAAGGGTATTTTAGTCGAAACACGGTGGAGGAACACGCAGAAGGGGACTTCCTAATCTCCGTTGGAAAGACCAGGTGCAGGGCAATATGACTGCACTTGGCCTTATCAACTGGCGCCAGCGCGCGCATAATAGAGGCAACTGGCGAAGCTTTGTAGAGGCGGCCAAGACCGATCATCGGTTGCAGTGCCAGTTAAGTAAGTAAGTAAATAAAACACTCATAGATATACCATATGAAGTTACCTAACTACTTCAAAAGTTTGTTCTATTAATGGTCCATTGTCATTGGCCCCCAAGTGTTCGTTCACAAACATATTCTGTATGACAATTGATCAAATCCTTACCAATTGCTTACTACAATATATACCAAGTATATATTTAATTGACTGCATCTGCAATATATTATGTGGTATGTACATATATTTGAGTAACAAGCAACCAGCAACTTCAAATTCAACTTAAAATATCTACAATTTCTATTTAAATTTGTATTTTCTCCTGAAGCTACTAGAGTTTACTAGGCACGCAGGGCATTGGCATTGTCCTTTGGCTCATTGTCAGTTTCTTCACTTATATCGCCTGCTTAGCCTGCTTAGGTAATGCATTGTTTCATTTGCTCTGTCGATGTATTCCCTTGAGATCTCACTTCGAGTGTATGTTCTCGATGTAGTAATAATTTGAATGTTTATATTGTGTCAATAATATACAATTGTAATACTAATATCCTTTTAATATGTAATCCCTTTAAGGCTTGCCACTTCCTGCATATGAAATATGTATCGTATTTAGATTTGACTCTATTGTCGTTATTTAAGGATATCATTAAATATGTCTACATATCGCGCGCTAACTACAAAATAGGCACAATTCAAAATTAAAAATTTTTTAAAGAGACGTTACAAAAATGTTTTCGCTTATGTACAAATGCATATGAAAATATAATTTATGGAAAGTAATGTGTCATTATATTACACACCACTATTATTATCCATAGAATAAATTTATATATGCATCCAAAGGAATGCAAAAACATTTCTTTCCCGTTTCCTGAAGATTTATCAATTTTGAGTTGTGCCAGTTTTGTAGTTAAGGTGCGATATGTGCGTATTTGTTTTATAATTTTTGTATTTCTCTATCATTGTCATTTTGTTTTTTTTTCTTAAATTGTGTTTAAAGCAGGAATTGAAACCGTTACTCTCGCCTTTCCCAGTTCCCATTGTTGTAACCGTTGCAAAAACGTCGTTACCGGTACCAAAAATGATAAATAAAATCCGTGATAATAACAGCCGTGAATTAGAAAATCTATTTTTTATTTTTTATTTTGTTTCGAAAACAACAAATTGGAAGTCATCTCTGATCCGGGTACAGTTTATAAACTTTGAAAGTGCTCAAATGTGGTAACCAAATCCTAGCAATCCCAAATCCAAAGTTAGTGTATAAGCCTCTTGTATTTTGCAGTTTTCATGTGATTTTGTGAATTTTTATCTGCTCAGTTTTTACCTTTAATTGTTAATTTTGCATCTGAGGTTGTTTGTGTGCTCAACAGTTTATGGATTTTTAAAAGAAATCGCATATTTTTAGAACTTATAGGGATAATAAGTTCTAGAATAAAGTTGCTCATACAATTTTACTATAGGTCACTGAACAAAAAGAAGTCTGTCAATTGGTTTTTAGTAAAAATAAACTCAAATATCAAAAATGTTTCAAAAATATATCTTTTAAAATTTATAGACAGCACAAGAATCAGAAATTGAGCGTTGAGATCCGTTTATATAATACATTTTTAATACATTTTTTGCTCAAAGTTGGATTGTGCACGCCGTAGCGTAGTTGGTAGTGCGTTGGCCTGCAGAGTATCCGGGGTTCAAATCTCGACACAGGCAAAATCAAAAAGTAGAAAACATAATTTTCTACACAGAACCACCTCTTGGCAGGCAATGGCAAACCAACAAGAGTAAAAATTGCCTATGAAAAGCTTTTCCTTTCGCCGTTCGAATTCGGCATTAAACTGTAGCTCCCTTCCATTCATGTACAAATATAACACTCACAACATGAGTGGATGCGAAAAAAAACTCGACCTAGGCCCGCCATGGACTGTTATGCCATTTAAAGAAGAAGCAGAAACTTAACTTTACCAGCAACTTTTCATGCAAAGTGAATTTACATTGCCAAATTTCCTACTTTTCGCAAAAAAAACACCGTATAAACGGGACCTTGAGAGGCCTGGGAGAACACGAGGTTAAGTTGACACTCAGCCTCCTCGTGACGCCCCCTGAATAGCTATCTGACACCCCTCAGTGAGCTAACCAATGTATGCGGCGGGCTATAATAAAATCATTGCATGTGTCCCCGCATATTTTTTATTTTTTAAAATTATATCCTCCATATATATCATACATATGCACCCCAATAGACTTGTTGATGTGTTGGTGGCTGTCCAGGGACACACTTGGTCCAACCATTGTGATATCACATTAAAAGCCGATCCCGAACGCGTTGGGTTGTAATTTGTTATCACTTGGTCGTTTTGGCATTGCCTGCGACTCATTCACTCTCATTCACTCTTACATATAATTCTCATTCACTTCATATCGGTAGGAATGTAAGAAGGTTATGATAATTAACCACCAGAGCAAGACGGGAATCAAACAAGCAACCTTCCCGTGTTGAAAGTTTCGTGCGCTACTCCCTAAACTATCAACAATAAGTTTTCACCTGGATTTTTTCAGATTTTTCAAAATACTTAAAACTAAATTGGTCTCCAAGTAAATACAATATATTTGCACGATAGAAATAATCATCAAAAGGGGCGTCAAAAGTTGTGAGTGCTTGGGGCACCAGAAAACCTTAATCCGGCCCTGCCGTTATCGTTGCCAAATTTCGTATCGATTTTAATCCCTAGTTTAAAGTGAGTACATTTATGTAAGGTACATTTTTTTATTCAGCCTGCACTGAAGAAAAAAACTTTAGAACCAAATTGAAACTTCTATTGAAAATTCGATGTGAAAATAATCTACTTACTACTGCTAATCAGGCATGGGTGATATTACATATGTACGTATTTGTTTTTGTGATAGTAAAAATATGTATTTTGCATTTGCAATGATGCAAGACCAGTTGCACCATAGAGTGGATACCGCTATTAAGTATATTGACAATTAGTCTGTTACTTTACTTTACTTTTAATGGCACAACAGTCCATGGAGCGCCTAGGCCAAGCCTTTCTCATCCATTCATGTATGTGCATGAATAGAGGGGTCCTACTCTTTTATGCCGAGTCCAAATGGCGAACTGAAAAGTACACTACCAACTGCCAGGCACAGAGCCGTGAAGAGAAAATACGAATGTAGGGGAAAAAGAAGATGTTCAACTTACGGAACCCTTATTTTCTATACTTTACACTTTCTAACAAATTTGCACGATTTGCAGGACAGAAATTTTGTAAATTACTCCAAAACAAAGTGAATTCATAATATTTTTCCAAAAGTAAACACTGTTTAATATTTCTATATAATATTCCGGCTTTCAAATTACATTTACGAGTAAATACGTAAATTAAAATTACCATATTAGGAAGATTGTTTGGGAAAATCAAGAAAAAGTAGTAAATTTCATTATTTTGGATTTGAAATTGAAAATTTATTTAATTAAAATAACAAACTTGATGCACAAATAATTACCTCATATGAGCTTAGAGCTTAGAGTGAAAAGGTGCTAAGCCCGAAAAGTTAACTTATCACCATTTCACTCTAAGCTAGGAATGTGGAAAAAATGACAAATTTCAACAGGAGATAATTTTAAAAAATCTGGGCCCGGCACGATTTTTCTTGTCCCGTTCTTTCTCGTCAAGCCTGGTTACAACCATTGCCGAATGTGAGAATTTGCTGTTTCATTATAATGCCGTGGACCAGTAAAGACAAATATTCGCACGAATCAACACCAAAGCACAAAGGAAAATATTTCCACCAACAACAACAAAAACAATAGAATAGGATTTGATTAAACGAAAACTCAGCTTATAATGAGAGGCAATGCACAAAGAAAATTAGACATAATATGGGCTTTGACAGCTTGTGTCGACCTCATTGCTTTCAATCAATAACAAAAATAGCTCTTTAAATGGAGAGTATGAGGGTGGATCAATAAGTACCCGTGTGTGAAGACAGGTAGCGTTGCTGAGGGAAGTTGGCATTACCGTCGTGTACTGCCATCTGTCACTTATTTCAAACTTATTCATAGGTTAGTTTTTATTTGGCAGCCATTAGTATCACACGTGTTTCGTGTTTCGCGATAAAATGGAAAAAGAACAATATCGATCCGTAATTCGCTTTTTATTTTTGGATGGAAAAACATGCGAAGAAATAAAAGCGAAGTTGGATGCTGTCTATGGCGACCCTTCGCCATCTACCGTAAGATATTGGTTCAACGAATTTAAACGTGGTCATACATCTGGTTTTGATGAGGAGCGCCCTGGCCGCCCGGCAGATGTGGTTACCGAGGAAATCGTTGAAAACGTCCACGACATGATTCTCGCTGATTGCGGAACGAAAGTGCGCGAAGTAGCAGAGGCCGTAAGAGTGTCGTACGGAACGGTAATTAATATTTTACATGATAGGTTAAGCATGAGAAAGGTGTCGGCCCGATGGGTGCCGCGATTGCTTACGGTGGACAACAAGCGGATCCGGAATTGTCGCGGCCAAATTGCATGATTTGAACTACGAATTGCTGCCGCACCCACCGTACTCGCTCGACTTGGCTCCCTGCGACTTCTTTCTGTTCCCCAACATGAAAACATGGCTCAGGGGAAAAGAATTCAGCTCAAACGAAGAGGTTATCGGCGAGACAGAAGCGTATTTTGAAGAGTTTGATAAATCGCATTTTTTGGAGGGGTTAAAGAAATGGCAGAAACTTTGGGAAAAGTGTATTGTACTAAAAGGAGATTACTTACGTTGAAAAATAAAAATAAAAGAAATTTGTTAGAAACTTGCCTCTTCATTCATAACACGGGTACTTATTGATCTACCCTCGTACAACTTTCTCACAGCCGATACAATAACGGCGTTATTTCACAATTCATCGTCGTCAGTAAATTTGAATGACTTACTCTCTGCTGTACTGTCAAAGTAATCAGATGTTTCCATATTTTTCATTTCACCTTGTTGCAGTTTAGTAATTTGGTTTAAAAAATTGACAAATGTTAAACTACGTTGACAACAAAATATTAAATTGTTTTAAAGCTTAAAGCTACGTTGTACCTGCTGTACATACTTTTTCATTTAAATACCTTATTCTCGTACAAATGGCACTAAATAGCCACAGCGACATCTCATCGGACCAAAGCGTATTAGAGCACATTGAATGGGTAAGTGCAAAAGACAAAAACTTCAGGCATTTGTATTGATATGTTGTTTTACTACTATTTCAGGCCGATGATTTAAATAGTCGCCTGAATAATATTTACAAGGAGCTGTGCTTTTACGAACAGCAAATAAATGAGAAGATCGATGATCAATCTGTAAAACTAATGGAATTACTAGAGAACGTCAATGCTATAAATAAGGCTGCACAAGAATTGCGTCCAATGGCGAAAGTATTCAAGCAAAAACACCAAGATGTGCATGACCAAATGGAAATCCTGCAAAATTCTGTAAAATTATTGAGCTTACAGTCGCCGAACCAATCCATTACCGAATGAACGCGGAGGATACGGCCATAGGTAGTGAGAAGGAAACATTACCTAGATATTGCATTTATAATTTTTTGTATTATTTTAAAATACCTAATAAAATTATAAACTTTTGTTGAAGCAAGAATATCAAGAATAAATAATATTTAGAAACTATTATAAGTATGTAGCATTTTTATTTAAGAGTTAAGACCGTATTTAAAAGACAGGCTACAAATACAACTTTATCTAGCAAAAATAATATAAAAAATTATTTGCACGATTAATAAACAAATATAAACAGAAATGCTTAATTTTCATTACGTCTTTTATTTTTGTACTCCAACACATTTTGCCATAATACGGATACAACTAGGCATAAAACTTGTTAAATACATTGAATAGATTTGTAATAATATAATAAGAAACCATATATTTTAAAGTACATATATATATAATTAATTTTCATATTTAATAAGGGTATATTAACACTAAAAATAGTAAAGATTATTTATGTATTACTAAGTAATAAAATATTTAATAATAAATTAGATAGTAAAATCTGTGCAAGAAATAATGAAAATTCGAGTTTAAACTTACATTTAGACACAAATAGAAGAAAAATATTTCATAAATAGAAAGGAAACTGCAAAACGAAGATGAGCGCTTAAGGAAGAAATATAGTAAAATGTACAACATTAAAGGAGAAAATTACGCGGAAAGATTAACACTATTGAAAACGGCTTTAACCTTTACTTTTTATAAGATTTATAGAAAAGCGAATAATGTTTGCTTCGCTTTTGGATGCATACATATGTATGTATATTGTATATTGGTAAAAATGTAAGCAAACGAAAGCTAATCTCTTAAATCAGCTATAAGTATTTGCCTCTTCTTCTCAACCAGCAACACTTCGTCCCATTTGCAGCCATGCCAACAGCAGCTGCAGTGCCAGTTGTAATAGCACTAATTTTCAGATATCTGTATTGATGCTAATGCGTGTTAGAAACTCAGCATGCGATTCGGCTACGGCGTATATTATCTCCAGCAGTAATTCATGTGATAGTGAAGCAATCTTCTGCAGCTGTGCCACTTTGGGAAACTCTTTCACAATCAATTTCAGCGCATAATCTTTAATATCATGTATTTTTGTTATATCAGATGCCTCGAGAGTTTGCAGCACATTCTCATATGTGATATTATGCTCTAGCGAGTATTTGCAAAACGTACCTAAACGATTATTGGATAGGCCGTAGAAGCACGACGCTTGAAAGAGATAGAGGGCATCCTGCGGTGGCAACTTTGTTTCGCCGTAGTAAATATAACGTAGCAACGACTGAACTGCCTCGACAGAGGGAGCAACCTCACCAATTTGAATCTGTAGCGGAAGAATGTTGAGAAAAATTGGGGATTAAATGTTCAATGAATTAGAAAAATAAAATATAGGTATAACGAATTGATCAGAATAAGCGAACATTTGAAATCAATGAATGTTTTTTAACTTTTTAATTATTTTTACAAAAATTTTAATTACTCAGTAATATTTTATTTTTTCAAACTTACATTAACTGTGTTATCAGGTGGCATAAAGGATCTAAACATGCCCTGAAAGTATGAGCAACGTGCTGACAAAATCGACTTGTGTGCTGGTATTACATGACCCTCAAGTATTAAATTAATATCGCAAAAATCCTTGCCCGTCGATTCCAAAAATACTGCCATATCGCTTTCCAATGTAGTACCTGGGCATAAACAAATAAAATGTTCTCTTTAAATCACATTCATTCTCTCACCATGACTTCTATATTTTACGCACCTACATTCTTCTCAGAATTTGCTTCCACAATCATTTTGCCTGGGAACAAATGTTTTCGCTGAATTGCCACCACCAATGGTTGGTCCAAATCACTATATTCGCTTGACATAATAACATCAGCGTAGTTTTCATCTTTAATAATGAACTGTATTAAATGATCCTTGATGATTTGTATTCTATGAAGTACAGACAAAGTTTCATAAAGAAATTGCAACTGAAATTAATTCAGAAATTCATTCTTTAGTACTTATTGTGATGAGCATTGTACAACGCTTCGAGTACATTTTGCTTATTGATCTTAAAATCCAGCATTTGTATACAGCCTTGCGCAAGACGTGGCATTAAAAATAGCCCCGCCATCTGATATATATCAGCCAAGAGTATAACTATATTCTTGCTATATGATTCCTTCAAATCAATTCTATCCGTGTATATGAAGTTGAGTATTATCTCAAAAGCTTCTGGTGAAGCAGTGCTCAACCGCACCTCCAACATAGGGGCACTGTCGCCTCCTACTCCGCTGCTAAACGAAGACATATCCCCAGAGACGGCCATACCAAAAACCTTTTCCATTTGCTTTTGTCTGGCTTCACGGGCTGCCAAGATTTTACTCCGTAGATACTGCGAACGCGACGCGACAAAGGCAATGTGCGCTAGAATTTTAATATCCTCGGGGCCAACAATGAATTGTATATCGCAAAATTGTTTCTCGTGAAAGAATTTCACGAAATCATCGCGCAGCGTGCACTTTGGGTAGCTAGTTAATTGGAAACGGTAGGTGTCACCACGTCGCACACTGTTATCAACAGTGCCGCCAAAGATAAACATGGCGTCGCCAATGACAGCGCTGGCATGAAAGACACGTCCCGAAGGAACGTCCGATGTGACCTCTGGCGTAATGACAGACCAAACTTGGGAATCTAAATCGTAGCAATGTAGATCGTTGGGCAAGGTGGAGTCTGCTGAACCACCAAACACATACAAGAAACGATCATGATGCACCATTGTGTGTCCATAGCGACGCGAAGGCGGTGCGGAGTTGGCACCACGCAATACCGATTCATTGGATATGCGACGCCAACTGCAACGAGCAAAGAGAGTTATTATTAAAGCAATCACTGAACAGCTTTTATCAGAATTGTTCCACATACGTTCTGGTTTTAAAATGGAATTCGAAGAGTGAATTTGTGATTTGGAGACCGCTCTGCCCGGAAAAAACATACATACAGTCGCGCGCGACAGCAACCGGGAAATTGCAGCAAGTGGGGGGTCGTTCACCTTTCTGTTCCACCTCTTCCCATTTATGAATGTCGGTCTGAGCATGAGCAAGAGCATAGATTAAAATTATCTTTTATAATATCGATATAGAGAATCGAAATCAAACTTACTGTTATATCTAATAGCCACATATCATTTAAGCGTGCATTGCCATCATATCCTGCATATATCCATAATTTGTTATCATAGACGGCAGAGCCATGAGCTGAGCGTGCAACCGGCATACTGTAACAGATGCGTGAGATATTATAATACAAGATTATACATTGCCATAGCATTTCCAACTAACCGTCCCTCAAATTTCCATTCCACCCACATGGCAGTTTTGAACTTATACTCAAACAAGTCATTTTTATTGGTTAAATTCGAATTTGAGTGTATGTCACCGGTGTAGCCACCGAAAACGAACATTGAAGAATTGTACACGACAGCCGAGTGATGATAACGCGGAGCAGGAGGTTGTCCCGTGGGACAAGCGCGTCCCCATGACTTATCGTTGACGCTAAAACGAATCAAATCATTGAGCATGGTCTTGCCATTGTCGCCGCCAAACACGAACATTGCATTTTTGTATGCGACGACGGTGTGTTTGCTGCGTCTGTAATAAAAGTAAAAAAAAGAAAAAGGAAAATGTAGATAATGCTTAGCCACAGTTGCGCCTTCCCATTCCATCTTCTCCCACGTACTTGGCACCCACGAATTCTGCACAGTCCTCCATTTGCTTCCACTGATGCGTCGTTGAAAATGTGCTGAAATCAACATTCAATGCATTGCAACTATAGCTGCCCGGCGATACTGACTTGGTACTTTCATTTGCTGATGTCATATCATAGGCGCTGCTTGCACCGCTTGCAGCGCGGCTACCTTGTGCACTACCCCCACGCATTGAACTCGACGAAGAATGCGACATTTTTATGCTACGCGATGAACAACTCTTGCGACTTTTGCGGTTGTATCTGATGCTATTGCACTTCTCTACATTCACACACACGACCGAGCCACCACTAACACCAGCAGCTGCAGCTGCAAACTGCTGACAGGCACAATATCCACTGAATGTTACAGTTGTTCCCACGGCAGCGCCCCCGCCCTCACTACCTCCTACGGAACTAGCCACCGATGCTCCACCAACGTTGCTATTATTGCTGGCAATGCTACCGCCACATGCGGTGCTTAAACTACTCGATATTGAGCTTGACGCTGGGCTTATACTTCCGCAACCCGCTACAACGCCCCCGCCGCTTTCAACGCTGCCAGCAGTTCTTCCACCACCACTATCTTCAGTTGAATCTTCGGAGCCCAGTAACTTCGTTTTAAACATTAATGCATTATAACTATAGAATCTCCGGCGTTGGCTTATTTTGCTGAATTTACTTGAGCACGGTACAAGCGAAAAAATATAGTTCGAAAAGATTTGAAAGCAATTCGAGTAAGATCCAATGTTGTTACAATTTTACAGACTCATCTACTTTGACACTATTCTGCAGCTTTTCACACTTTTACAACTTTTGCACAATTTTTATCAAAATTTTCAGATCTCTCTGCTTCCTTTTTTGTATGTGTACCAAGATTGAAAATCATTGAATGAAAATGACATTTCTGGTAGAAGAAGCAATCAGCTGTTCGCAAATGCTATCTGAGAGAGGGTTTCAAATAAGTGCATTCATTGTGAAATATGGTCACCTTAAGTCCTATCCACAATTACATCGTACGACGGAAAACTACCCGACCCGCAAGTGAACAGCTGATAACTTACCGTCGGAGAATCCGTTGGTATGAAAACAATTGCCATTTTTATTTCGAAAAGAATTACTTTTTGTTGATCAGTAATTGCGCATGTATCATTTTATAATGAAAATTAATTCTAGAATTTTTAGAATTATGCGAATATATAAATTAATGACCCATGAATTAAACTTACGTCCTCGACGGTGAAAATAGAAATAAATCAAATTGGGTGGGAAATTTACCGTTGGGAAACCAGTCCATTTCATAAAATCAAATATGTTTTAATTTTGACCGTCGGGCAAATACGCGTTGTCCAACGCAATTGTGAATATCAGACAATGATTTCTTCTTTCAAAATTTTTCTTCGGATTTTCGACTTTTTTTAGCAAAAGTTTTAATGGCTGCACCACACATAATTTTGGCCCAAGGAATTCAATGGTGCTAAATGTTTTGTCAAATTGTTTCGAATCTTTGAGATAGCAGATATGCTCAAACATCGAACAGAATTGGGCTATTCCTGCAAACATGTAACTCGTAAACCGTGCAAATCTGTGAGTTTATGTGGGAACAAATTTTTTCGACAAACATGTAAATCCTGCAAATGGGTAAACACAATTGCAGCGTACGTCGGTATCGCACCGCGTGGATCTTGAACGTGTGCAATTGTGTCACCGCTGACTAAAATACTCTCTCCATCTCTTTCGTTTTTTCATTTAACATGGGGGGAAAATAAACAATTTTGTCTCCGCTGCGGCAACTGTAGGCAGTGTGATATCGGTCGTACGGCGTAGAAATGGTTAAAATAGAAATGTTAGTCATACGAGGTATGATCAAAAAATAACCGTTATTTTCTCAAATTAATTTTTCAAAAAGTATTTATTTATTCATCAACAACTATCTTGTCCCCTTCAAAGTAATCCCCTCAGATATAATACACTTATGCCAGCGTTTTTTTCCAATCCTCGAAACACTTCTGAAACGCGCTTTTTGGTATCGCCAACAGCTCCTGTTTCGATTTTTCTTTTATCTCCTCAATCGTAGCAAAACGCTATCCTTTCATCGGTGTCTTCAGTTTTGGGAAGAGGAAAAAGTCAGCGGGGGCCAAGTCCGGTGAATACGGCGGTTGAGGCATGATAACGGTTTTGTTTTTGGCCAAAAACTTACGCACAAGCGACGTTGTTTTTGCTCAAAATTTAGCAATTTTGAAACAATCTTCCATCTCTCTTTTTGTTCTAATCGTTTTTATTTATTTTTTTTTTTTTTTTTATTTTAGTTTTTATTTTATGGAATGGAGGGGTAAATTTTTTTATTGGTTTCCTCGCTCAAATCACACTCGTACTCGTACTCCAATGTTGGTGATTGTACCATGCCAGTTAATCCAATAAAACTGTGTATTTTATTACTTTTCCCGCACTATTTTTTACATATCGTACTAAGCTGTCGGCGTAAGTGTCCTGGGTTCAATTCCTGACTATGGCATAGCTTTTCTTTAGGCAACTATTTGAGCGCTTGTGCACAATTGTACTCATAAAATATTTTTAATATAATATAATATAATAATTTTGCGGGTTTTTGAACCAACCCATTTTTGGACCCAACAAGCGATTCGAAGGTGCTGCAGAACCGGTTTTTGAACAAAACCAGTGGTCCAGAGAGATCTTGAACCATTGATCCGAACCATACTGCAAAATTGTGTTGGTTCGCATCCCTGATTGTGAGAGACACTTTTTGAAAGGTTATTTCAAGCCATTTAACAATTTTTAAAAGAGTTTGTTAGAGAGAACCTTATATGCGGTCGCTGTGGTGTAGTTCGTTGGACTGCTACGCAGAGTGTCCGGGGTTCAGATCTCGGCACAGGCAAAATTAAAAAGTAGAAAAAATAATCTTTCTACACGGCACCACCTCTTGGCAGGCAATGGCAAGCCTACAAGAGTAAAAATTGCTATGAAAAGCTTTTCACTTCGCCGTTCGGATTCGGCATTAAACTGTAGGTCCCTTCCATTCATGTACAAATATAACACGCACAACATGAATGGATGCGAAAAGCTCGGCCTAGGCCCTCCATACAGCCCATTGTGCCATTAAAAGTGAAAAAGTAAAGAACCTTATATGCGATATCAAGAAGGCAGACCGTGGAATACCCTTTCTTGCGGATTGGGCAAAGTACACTGAGGTTTCATTCACTCTTCCATCCAGTCGCCTCCAGTCTTAAACAACTCAGCAGGCACGCCATCTTTCGGTCTTCAATCTGCACCTGCACCTTTATTGTTTTTGTATGCGATGGATGTTAAGACCTCCTTATAATCAAGCGGCGGTACTTCAACACTGATTGGAGTTTCAGAGAAAATTCCCCTGTGGCAGGATTATTGTACCAGGATATTATCTGTGACCAAATTTCCATATTCGTCCTTGCAGGAAGAGGCACCGATCTTCAAACCGTTAGTCAGAATTTACGGACATCGTTCCTCTCCCGTAACATGTCTTACTTTACTTACTGTTAATGGCACCACAGCCCATGGAGTTCCTAGGCCGAGCTTTTCGCTTCCACTCATGTTGTGCGTGTTATATTTGTACATGAATGGAAGGGGCCTACAATTTAATGCCGAATCCGAACGGCGAAGTGAAAAGCTTTTCATAGCAATTTTTACTCTTGTAGGCTTGCCATTGCCTGCCAAGAGGTGGTGCCGTGTAGAAAAATTATTTTTTTTACTTTCTTATTTTGCCTGTGCCGAGATTCGAACCCCGGACACTCTGCGTAGCAGTCCAACGCACTACCACTACGTCACAGCCTACAACATGTCAATAACATGTCAATATCATTCATTAAACTCACGCCTTTCTGCTTCTCTTTTCTTTCGCCATGAAAATACGTTTCCCTTCCCTCCTCAACTCTCTGCAGGCTCTACATATACTTATACTGCTTTTCAGTAGCATCGCGACTCTTGGTCGTAACACATAATTTTCCATCTTAGGTGGTAGCCTAGCCCCTATTCTGCAGCCGTACGCATAGAGCGGGAAATGTGTGCCCACTGCGTCCATATATCATCAAGTTGAGGTGTGATTTGCGATAGGAGGTGTGCGAGTCGATTGGGAAAGCTTCGTCTGCCCGTTGTGATTGCAGCTTTTCTACATCCAGCTTTTTCTTTGTACTTATACGTACTGCAACCCAGTAGTGGTCTGAGTCGATGTTTACACCACGTAAAGTTGATCCCAACGTGATCCATCTTGTCGATTGACTTCGTCGTAGAAACTGAATTTCCAGATCGTCGGACCAAACAGACTCTCCTTGCTCACTTTGGCATTAAAGTCGCCAAACACGATTTTAATGTCGTTGCGGGGGCAATGCTCATAAGTTTTGCCGAGAAGCTCGTAGAAGTCATCTTTGGTAGTTTCATCCTTCTCATCCGTCGGGGCATGGACACTAATAAGGCTGATGTTGAAGAATTTTGCCTTAATGCGGATAATGGCTAGCCGTGCTTGTTCACGGGCGTGAAACTCGAGATTAGGTGACGCAGTCTATTCTCAACCACATGATGTCACAGGATGCTCCTTTGGAGCCACAAAACTTCTGAATTGTTTAATGACTTACTAATACTCAAATTTTATCAGGCAAGGTCAGTCCACCGACCGGTCAGTCAAATCCGTTCTTCCTCAACTTGTTTTCAGAGTTCCGAACCGGCACAATTTCAACGCCTCATATGTACTTATGTATGTTAGAAATGCTTGAACCAAATCTGTCTTTTTCTACCATTTTATGTCTACTCTCTACCTCTAAGTAAATAGATATATTAAGGTCTTTTGTGATCGCGGTTGACCGATTATAACTTACATAAGTAGTTACTAATTTTGTTTACACTATGAGTGAGGTCAAGCTGTGAAGATATCGTTCAACACTAATGGTAGGATATTAAAGGACTACATCAAATTCACATACTGAAAGATTAAATTTTTTTCAATATTTTTTTTTTTTTGAGAATACTTCAGAAGTAATCAAAATAAGAACAAGTGTTTTAATATAAATAGAGGTAAATAATATTTTGTAATCAATATTTATTTAACACCCAGAACCTCCTCTAACCCCATGTCTATGCATTCCTAGATTAAACGGAATTCAATATTGAAATGACAGCCCCTCTGTCTCAAAATCGAATATACTTATATTCATTTGCTATTATCGCCAAATAAGTAAGATTTTAAAGTTGATATGGCTGGATCCGAAACGATCATCTGATCAGGCTGTTCTATATAAAGGCTGATTTTTATAAAAGTTTTGTTTTTGAAAATGAAAAAAAAAGAAACACAGAAATTTTATAAAAGTGAATGAAATTTTTATTTGGATCGATAAATCAATTCCTGCCATTTACTTTTTAAAGATAAATTCACTTAAATGTTGCCCGCGGCTATGCTTCAACTCTGAAGGTCCAATTTTGGTACATTCTTCACACATTTCGGCCAGAATCTCACAAATGACGAGTTTAATGTTGGCTTCCAAAGCAGCAATCGTGTTTGGATTGTCCCTATAGACCAGAGACTTAACATAGCTCCACAAAAAATAGTCTAACGGGGTCGAATCATACGATCTTGGAAGCCAATTTAGTACGTGAGATTAACTGCTCACCAAATTCGCCTCTCAATTGATGCATGGTTTCACGTGCAGTGTGGCATGTGTCATGTGGCACCGTCCTGTTGGAACTACATGTCGGCCGTGTCCAATTCTTGCATTTTCGGCAAAAAAAAAGTCTGTTTTCATCGAACGGTACCATTCGCATTGACCGCAACGTTGCGGCCTTCATCGTCTTTGAAGAAGTACGGCCCAATGATGCCGCCTTCTCATAAACCGCAGCAAACAGTGCATTTTTCGGGATGAATGGCTCTGTCTGGTCTTCACTCCAAATACGGAAATTCAGCTTATTCACGAATACATTGAGCCAAAAATGAACATCGTCGCTGAAGACAATTTTGCGATAACACACATTTTTCACGGAGCACGAATTGTTCAGGTGTAAGTCTATTCATTATGAAATGGCAAACCAAACTGAGCATAAATCAAGTGACAGCTGTCAAAAAGACCAACTCCAAAAAAAGTATTGCCAGATTGAAAACCACACTTCTATAAAAAACACCCTTTACTTACATACATTGTTATTATTCTCCCTGTGGCAAACCTAACGTTCATGGAAATCTGTTTAATACACTAGATGAACTTGCCAAATTCGGAAAAATAATTTTCCCAATTAATAATAAATCAAACTAAATATTTTTGCTTGTTCAAATAGATTAGATTAAGTTTTGCAATTAGAAATTTGTCGAGTAAAAACTTGTAGGTGTACGTAGGCTAACAGAAATCATACAACATTTTTTATGTGAACCGATCTAATACCACCTAATACTACATAGCAAGTACCTGCATATAACACTAATTCTACACACTTCACGTAGGTATTAATAAGTATCTTTTCCAGAATGCAGTTGAAGCACGTAAGACAGCCGCCGATAAACAGTGGTCCGCTTCAACACCTGAACTTGAAATAGTTAATGTGCATATACCATATATGTAATATTTATGCACTCGTCGACCTATGAGAATAACATATTATTGAGCAATCAATCGACAATGGTGTTAACAGTTAATACGAACTTGAAACGTTTGGCGTCATTCAAACTGTACCTGAGTACTTTCATCAAGAATATAAATTCAAATGCATTAAATAATTGTGTTGAAAAAGAAGTAAGTAATTGATATTTCTCCATATTTTTTATTCTGCGAATATATTTTTCAACCTTTCGTAAGCCGAAGCATTACAAAAATAATCTACTGACTGCCGTTGAAGCAAAAAGCTTAAAACCGTATTTAAGTTATTAGGGAAGGTACATACCTATATACCATATGTAGAAATATCGGTAGATACTGCAAAATATACTTAAAATCACGATAAATTTCAATGTAAACAACGAACTGTATGGAAAAATTTACTGAAATTTTAAAAGTTCTTCATTTCCACAAGAGCGTAGGTGTAAAACAACACAGTAACGAACATTGAGCAAAATATGATTTTCATTCTGAGCACGATGGCATTTATATTTTTTCACTGGTTCAAGAGATATTTGGCAATATCTAATTTGGCAAAAAAAATATTAAAATATTAAAAATATTAAAAGTTTTCGACGATTAAAAACTATATTTCACGATGAATATCATTGCAAATTATGTTTTACTTTCTTGTCTATTACTTAGCTTTAGTTGCTTAGTTATTGGCGTAAGTGATGCACATTTTGCCAAACATTAGTGACTTTAAAAGGAGTTTAATAACTCGAAAACTACTAAAATTTCAACTTTAGCAAAAACAGCGAGAGACGAGACACGTTAACAAAATTTTCGGCATTAGAATCCAATGATGCACTCAGTTTTTCTCCAGCACTTGAAAAAATACATCAAAAATGGGTAAAATAGTGACCAGAAATAAATTGTAATCACCTAAAAATTAATGGCCATAATTATAACAGTTGAATTTTAATTAATAAAGGTAACTAGGTCATTTAAAAAAACAACGTCTAATAAGTAAAATTTAACAACAAAAATTTAAAAAATGGGATAAAAATTGCAAAAATGTAACGCATTGGGAAGAAACTGAATACATCACAGGTTTCTCAGGCTGAAAATTACTTAAGTGTGTTTTTTGACATATCCTTCAGTGTTGCCAGTAATTTACTATTTTGAAAAGCTCGACCTAGGCCCTCCATGGACTGTTGTGCCAAAAGAAAGAAAGAAAACGAAGTCATAAGTTGAGCCCTGTAACTCAATTTTCACAATTTTTACAGGAGAAGACAAAACACGTTTTTTTTCTGAAAACATTACCATAAAAAGAGGAATCAAAAATTTATTTACATAGCCCTTTTAAATTTTTTCAAAATGAGTAACGAGAGGTCAACACATCATTATAAATTTTTATGTTGCGATAACCTGGACAGGATGGTGTAAGTAACTTATTCCTAGTTTATCTAGTTTCAGATGCATAGGTCCATTATACATACTTACTCACCTATGTATACCAAAAATTTTAATACCTATTTTTCTCCAGTAAAAAATTCTATAGGAAAAAACTCAACTAGTATAAGTAGGTAGCACGTATGTATGTATGTTATGCATGAATTAAAACTATTTTTACTTAGTAGACTACATACAGTAACTATAATTCTGAAAATGCATGACGCATAGACGAACTTAACATTTTATATGAAAGGTTTTAATAGCTGCGTTTTATTTGCCACTCGCTCTTACTTATGTATCATATACGTTATGTATCATATACGCTAGTTACTTATGTAACTAGCAGAGATATTTTTGTGGGGAAACAATAACAAAAGCTGCAGAGATAACGTGTATCTTAATAGATGTTATATATACCTAGCATGTTGACTCGCATCCCTGGTTTCTATATCAACATTACTTTACTTACTTTACTTTTAATGACACAACAGCCCATGGAGGGTCTAGGCCGAGCTTTTCGCATCTACTCGTGTTGTGCGTGTTATATTTGTACATGAATGGAAGGGACCTACAGTTTAATGCCGAATCTGAACGGCGAAGTGAAAAGCTTTTCATAGCAAATTTTACTCTTGTAGATTTGCCATTGAATGCCAAGAGGTGGTGCCGTGTAGAAAGAATATTTTTTTTTACTTTTTTATTTTGCCTGTGCCGAGATTCGAACCTCGGACACTCTGCGTAGCAGTCCAACGCACTACCACTACGCCACAGCGACCACTATATCAACATTACAGTGAAATGTTAATAATGAAAGAAGAAGAACAGTGTGGGAAGAAACTGAAAGGAAATGTATCAAAATGTTCGCCGAATAGAAGTTGTGAGCTAAAAATTAATTTATGTGGTGCTCAAGAGCGAATTAACAAGAAGTGAAATGCCTGTGCTGGAAAATCATCTCCAGCTGCTGTAATGAAATTTGAAAGCGCAAACAGTTTCTTCACGAACAGCGTCCGAGCCATGATGTTTTATAGAGTGAGTAAGAACTTTTTTTGTGACCGCCGTCACTAGCTAATAAATGATAAAGCGGACCTGTTCGCTAATATTTGCTAAGAAGTTCTTCCAAATCTTGACATTATCGACGGCAATGAAGCCGGATGGCATTCCAGCCCAAGCTTGTAACCGTTACGGAATGTTGTCAACATTTCATACACTGCAGGTGTAATTACGTCTTGCTGGAAAATTGCTAATGTTAAACCCGTTCCTAAAAAGAGCAAGACTACAAATTCTGCGAATTATTATCCCATTGCAATCTATTCTACACTATCCAAGGTCATCGAAAGCGTAGTGAACTTTCACTTATGGAAATATTTAAAGCGAATTATTTTATGAACGCCCCGTTTAATTTTCCGTAGTAATCGGTCTACGGGCGATCTTATGGCGATCCTCACCGGTAATTGGAACTATAGCACCCATTAGTTGAGAGCAGGATGGTTGCTCTAGATATTTCCATCAAATTAATAAGAAAACATGGGGGAAAAAAGTCTAAAAACGTGTTTACAGTTTTCCTATTAAACAACGGGTTAAATTTCAATTGGATCAGTAAATATTTTTTTAAATGAGCTGGAGCCGTATTTCTTGTCTTTACTTTACTTTACTTTTAATGGCACCACAGCCCATGGAGGGCCTAGGCCGAGCTCTTCACATCCACTCATGTTGTGCGCGTTATATTTGTACATGAATGGAAGGGACCTACAGTTTAATGCCGAATCCGAACGGCGAAGTGAAAAGCTTTTCATAGCAATTTTTACTCTTTTAGGTTTGCCATTACCTGCCAAGAGGTGGTGCCGTGTAGAAAAATTATTTTTTTTTCTTTTTTTTTTTTTTTTTTGATTTTGCCTGTGCCGAGATTCGAACTCCGAACACTCTGCGTAGCAGTCCAACGCACTACCACTACGCCACAGCGTATTCTTGTCAGGATACTTATATTTAGCAACGAAAGTAATGTGTTAAATTTCATTTGGATTGGTAAAATATTTTTCAAGCTTTTGATGTTCAAAATATTTTTGTATGTGGGAGGAGGCGTGTTTTGATTAAATTTTAACAGAATTCTTATATCGACCAACAAAGGACGTGTGCCAAATTTGATTTCGTTTACTATTTTTGTCAACCAGCCCTATAAAACTGATACACTGTGCTTCGTAACGAACTAAAACCTGAATTACAATGTGGCCAATAATAATTGTCAGTAAAAAAAAGTGATATGTGTTAAAAATAAAGTATTTAACAATATTTAATTCTATTTATTTCAAAGGTTTACCAATATTCCAAAATTCCCTAAATTAATTGTAAAGTTCGAATTTTTCACCCTCTTCCTTTATTATGTATAAGACGCAAATCTTTGTCAAACGCTGCTTGAATCTTATAAATTTTTAGGTCTTTTTTTGAGCCAATTTTGCTTAATATATACCCCCATATTTAGAAATCCAAAGGGTTGAGATCCGGTTATGCTGCTGGCCATTCTTTGGCTGAGATGAAATCAGGCAAATTTCCACTGAACCAATCTTACGTGCGCTTTGCTTGATGGGAAAGTGCAGAATCTTGTTGAAAACAAAAATATTCCTCATCGTATAATCTCCTGGCATGGGGAAGAGGATAATTTTGTAAAACGTGCTCGAGGTAATAGTTCGTATCAATTTTTACACCTTGATCGATGAATATCTATTCTGCTGGTAATCCGAAAAGATTACTATATTTCATCTCCACTTTTTGTAACGCGTAAGTCAGCTCATGAACTCGCTGCTTCTTACAGACCTTCAGTTGTAGGTCATTCCTAAGAAGAAACTGCACGGAATACTTGGGTAGTTTCATGTTAAAACTAAAGTATTCGTGAAGAAACTGTTTGCGCATATAGAATTTTTCATATCCTTTGCTACTGAACGAGATGTTTGTGCAAGATTTCGTCGAAAGCGTTCTCTCACCTGTTTAATGACGTCATTTGTTCGCACTGTACAGTCCGACGTCCTCCAATTTTTTTTTTTCAATCTTCGAGCTTTCCTGTTTCCTTGTACCATTTTATTGTCCTGCATATATAGTACATATATCTTTCTCCTATTCCAAGTGGTTTTAGCGTATACTATATAGTATAATGTAGTAATAATTGTAATTTTTTTGAATATTCATCTTCTATTATTTAATAGAACAACAGCGGAGGGGGAGGGGGCCTAGGCCGAGCTTTTCGCATCCACTCATGTTGTGCGTGTTATATTTTGTCTGTGCAGAGATTTGAACCTAGAACACTCTGCGTATCAGGCCAACGCACTACCAACTACATCACAGCGACTACAAATCACAAATTCAGCGTTTTAAATATTTTGAGTACAGGGAAATTTAGTGACAGTTATTTTTGGCTATACTATAATTAAAAATTTTGAAAATGAATAACGTTTGAACAGTTGCTTTAAAATAAGAAAAAAATAATTTTTTTTTGTAGAAAATAAGTTTGTGCTCTTTTTTCGTTTAATGTAATGAAAAATACTATAGAATGAACAGCATACTACTGTGGGCAAAAAGTAGTAAGACTTTGTTCATAATTTCAAATTTTTTTATTCATTCTTCCAAATCTATTTCGTCCCCTTCAAAGTAATCCCCCCGGCCCCAATACACTTGTGCCAACGTTTTTTCCAATTCTCGAAACAGTTGTTAAAGTCAATTTCCGGAATAGCCTTCAATGCGCTTAGCGATTCATGTTTAATGTCTTCAATTGACTCAAAACGGTGTCCACGAAGTCACACGGTGCTAAGTCAGGCGAATAGGGTGGTAGGGTGGTTGAGGAACGATATCAGTCGAATTTTTGGCAAAATGGTCTCGTAAAACCAATGCAGTAATTTTGGAACAAATCGTGCATTCACTCTTCTTAGGCCCAAATGATGTTTTAAAATGGTTTTCACTGATCCTTCCGATATTCGAACGATGCCAGTAAGGTCTCTGACTGTTAATCGTCGATTCTCGAGCACCAATTCCTTGATTTTATTGACCAGACGTGTTGATCATCAGTTGATGTTGATGTTGATGGCCGTCCTGGACGTGGTTCGTTGTCAACGCGTTCTCGACCATCTTTGAACAATTTGTACCAATCAAAAACACTTGCTCGCGACATACAATTATCACCGAAGGCCTTTTGCAACATTCTGAACGTTTCGGCACCAGAAATTTGACTCCACACACAAAATTTAATGGAACTTCTTTGTTGAATAATTTCACTGATTGTGAAAATCGCCGAATGCACTTTTTGTACTTCAGAAAGACAAGCGTATACTAAACACTAATGATTACTTTGATGTGACATTTGGCACAGATGTCACCGACAGTCATGCCAACCTTAAAAAAATAATATTTTGATGAATGGGTTTCCGCGCGAAATTTAAATTAAAAAGTCTTACTACTTTTTGCCCACAGTAGTATATTATTAAAGAATTGGGAAAAATAAAAAACGATACTTTTTGTGTGCAAAAACAAGAGGAGCTTATTATTCTTACATTGTAATGCAAAAAATGAATGGATATACTTATGGTACATACTTATGATTCCTCTCTCGTTTACCTAAGAATGCAGTTTAATTCCACTGCCTTGTTAAAAGAAATGGAAGCCAGAAATCTTTGTTCTCCATCCAATTTTCATATATGTAAATATGTATATTGGTGATCAATTTTAAAATATATTCTTTTTGATTGATATTCATCTTTTCCACTGGGTATGTACTAAGGCATTTAGTCCCGGGATTCCGAATGCCTTTTTCCATCCTGAATTCCGGGATTTTTAAGTCCAGAGTCCCGGGATTTCGGGATAAACGATTTTATGTCATTATTAACGAAATTTTGCGAAATTTTGCAGTGAAATTGCAAACCTTCTGCTGAAGTTATTTTCAAATGCAACCTGGGTTCCAATTGCAAAATATTTCGCTTCATTTAGCGCCGTAAGAGCACATTATTAAGCTGTAAAATATGTTCAAAAAGGTAAGTTTAAAATTCATACGTTGAATTTTTCTATTGAATTATATTAGTAGATATAAAAAAAATGAATTTTAGAGTACACACAATAAAAGGAGAAGATAAATCTTCGGTTTGGTACCATTATTTAAACGCGGATGATGGCAGTCCCATCACAAAGTGTAAAATTTGCAAAAGGACTTCTGACTCATCTCAGTATATACAATATTTGCACTTATTGTTATTTAAATATTATTTTTTTAGACTCACAGTATAAAGTTGGGGAACAATGATGTGCAAGCACCACCGCCAGCACTCACAAAAATTACGAAGTATTTGAGCCCAAAATATGAAAATAAGTTTAATGCGGTCGTGGCACGGTTAACGGCGATTGATGGGTTGCCCTTTTCAAAATTAATCAGATCCATATAATTGCGGAAGTCATTGACGGCGCGTGGCTTCGACGTTCCGAAGTCCCATAAGACGATAAATTAACAAATGATTAAATTTTTCAACAAAACCCTCAATTATATTAAAGAAGAGCTGGATTGGATGGACTTAAAAAACGTGGTGAGATTTTAAGCCTGATTTTTGATGAGTGGACCTCTACAGCTAACAAGCGATACATGAATGTGACAGTGCGTGGGAAGAGCAAATATTTTAACATTGGTCTCGTAAGACTTAAAAGCTCAATTACAGCAAACATTTGTGTTGAACTCTTTTAAGAAAGACACAAAAAGTTCAATCTATCTTTATCGTAGCTATCTCAACGGACGGCGCAAGTACTATTGCTTTGCTCAGGGTATTCAATTAGCGTTAATTGATGTTTTATACATTGGTTGCTGTGGCGTAGTGGTAGTGTGTTGGACTGCTGCGCAGAGTGTCCGGAGTTCGAATCTCGGCACAGGCAAAATCAAAAAGTAGAAAAAATTATTTTTCTACACGGCACCACCTCTTGGCAGGCAATGGCAAACCTACAAGAGTAAAAATTGCTATGAAAAGATTTTATCCGTTCGGATTCCTCATTAAACTGTAGGTCCCTTCCATTCATGTACAAATATAACATGCACAACATGAGTGGATGCGAAAAGCTCGGCCTAGGCCCTCCATGGGCTGTTGTGCCATTAAAAGTAAAGTAAAGTAAGATATTTTATACAAAAAAACAACCGAGTGTGTTGTTGTGTCCGAAAAAGAATCCCATTAAGAAGACGACGATGTAGATGACTACGGGCTTCAAAGATGCGAACGTGATCGTTTTTGTGAACTTGCTGAGAATTATGATGTACATAAAAGACGATTACGGCAAGGAGCTGAAACTGATAAAATGCTTGAGCGCTTAACATTGTAGGAGCGATCAATTAAAAAAGCAGCTATCGATTTTAGATTTTGAATGCGCTGTTGTAAATAAATTGTTAGAATTTTGAAACCAGTAAAAAATACAGTCGAAGCTCCCTGCCGAAGCGATATGAATCTAATTAAAGCCGATGAGGCATTAGTTTTTAAATTAAAGGAAATCGCACAAACCAAATCTGCTTTAAGCGACAAACTTTTACAATCGGCTGAAGCTCGAATCAGAGAGAAAAGAACTATATATTCGTCAATTTTAATTCTTTTTAACAAATCGAATGGAAACATCTGAGTTAGACAAAGATAATTCGGTAAATTTTTCAAAAGTTAAAACCGAAATTATAAGCATTTTAAAAAAATTTCATCGGAATCGCAGCTCGTTGAAGATGAAGAAATTTTTTTGAAAACTCGGAAGTTGATGAAACCGAAAGTTTAGAAAACCGGCTACAAAGAGCTTTGGTTAATTGTCGCAGTGCAACCAATTCGAAAAATTCAGAAAGCTTATCGGAGATCGTTTCTCGGGAAACTTATTTATTCGTTTCGGGTGGTAATCGTGGTCAACATCTCCAACTTGCCTGCGATTACCTTCAATTTATCTCTCCGACTAGTATCGAATCAGAAAGATGCGTAAATTGCGTTCTTCTCTTTCCGACGAGTCTTTGGCGCATTAATTACTTTAAAATATTTCTTTAAAAATGAATAAATTTTGTATAATTTTATTTTAATTTATTTTAACTTAACTGAAGTTATAAGTTGTATTGCCAAAACGACACATAAGTGATCTCAATAATCAATTCTGTGACTGAATTTTTGTTTTTTTTGTATAATTACTTGTGCTGTGCATGAATGGATGAATGGATGTGAAGAAGGCCGAGAACCTGACCTACGAGTGCAGGACAGTTCCTTAAGCACTCAGGCTATGTAGCCCATTGTACTTAAGGCCTAAGAAAAGAAGAAGGGGTAAGAGGTTAGAGAAAAATAGGGGAAAAGTTGAAAAAGGGGTTATAGGGGACTACATTCTCTTCCGCAAATTTTCCGGATTCTCTCACAAATCTCAGAAGATCGCAAAAGGGGAAAGAGTGAACATTGTCCATTTGACATCGAAAGCCAAAATGCACCATCTCGTTCTGGCAAAGGTCGGACATGTGCAGTGAAAATGCTCTGTGCTGTCCACCTCCTCCAGACAAGATTTGCAGGTCGGGTCCTCGGTGATCTTTTCTTTTTGTTTTAAATGAAATGTAGTGATACAATTTAAATAATTTAAATAAAAACAAAGATCTAATGATTTTTATCTCATTTATGAAACATTTGCTCTCTTTAACCTTGATTTTATGTGTATTCATAGATATTTGATTTAATTGGAAAATCCCGATTTGACAATTTCAAATCCCGGAATCCCGGGATTTTCAATAACATTCCGGGATTGGATACCTTAGTATGTACGTAGTTATTTACATATATGTACATACATACATACAATGATTCTAGGTAATTTATTTATTCAAGTTAATTTGCTTTGCTTTAGTAATTTATACCGTGTTTGTAAAATCGCCTTTGTATGTCCTTAAACTTATCTTTAACAAATTTAACTTTATTCTTTTTTACCACTGAAACGTAAATATATGTAAAACGAATTAAATTGCTTGAAATTGATTAAATACAAAATTCAATAATGTTGTCAACACATATTGTTTATGTTTGTTATCAAGTTAAATGAGAAACTTGTTGATTCAATTAGCTTATAAAGGACTTTATGTAATTGCAAAATCTTGGAAAAAACTATAGAAAAGCCCGCCTTTAAATGGCAATGTTTTTTTCTTTTTCCATTTTTTAGTTCTAATGGTTTATTTTATAAATATCTACATATTTTTTTTAAACTAAAATATCTTTATTTAACTCAGATCGAAGGTGCGCTCTGATTGGCTATCTTCAATCTCGAATAACATTGTTAATATTGATTTTTGGAAGAAATATCAGCAGAAATCGACCCATTCATTATTGATCGGTCACACTGGAACACTCTGTTATATCGTCACGGTCAAAAAAACACACTGACTAAAGAAAGCTGCATGGAGTTAAAAAATAGTACAAAACCTGGATACAAGCCGATTGGCAAAAAATTGCATTTCCAGACATGTCCATAATTTATAAATAATTAGAGCTCATATGGAAAATCGGCGGCAGTTTATATTAAAACTGGGGAGTACTATTCAGATGAATTAGTCTTACTGACTGTGAAGGATTCTTTCAACCTAAAGGAATATTGTTGAAATTTGGCAAGATTAATTTACTAATTATTTAAAAGCACCAGTAAATGTGGCAAAAATCTGAAATTTTAAATAAAAACATTTTTATAAAGTACCACCTCGTGACTGGTAATCAATGATCTCCAAAAATTTGCTACGAAAAGGTTTTCGCTTCACAGTTCGAATGGAACATAAAACTGAGAGCCCCTTTTATTTATGTACGAATAAAACCTCCGTTAGCTATTATTTGTTGTGAATAACTGAAGGACTATACATTAATATACATAGATATAATATGAAAATGGGAGGATAATGGGAATAAAAGTCTTTTTATATTTTATCGAACATAACGGCGAGATCATAAGTAAGTGCATATTGACATAAACTGTATAGATTAACATTTTAAGAGCATTGGAGCACTTGCACAAAGGCTTGATTAAGGTTTCTAGTGCCCCAAGGAAACATAACATGTGATGACACTTTTGATAATCACTCAATAGTGAAAAGATGTTTCGACCTGGATTTTTTTTACCTGAAGAACAAATTAGTTTTATTTTGAAAAATGGGAAACCTTTCGGGTGAAACTTTGTTCTCGATGGAGGTGACGATCTCAATAATCTGGTGGCGCACTACGTTTTCACCCGGAAGAATGCGGGTTCGAACCACGTCTTGGTCTGGTAGTTAATTCTCATAAATATCTTTCACACTTCTCTTTTTTTTAATTATCTACCTTTCCTATAAATTTTTTTCAAAAATAAAAAATACGTGTATGTATATTTTTTCGTTAAAATCTACCATAAAACCAAGAATTTGGAAAAATTCACATGGTTGAGTTATAAAGGGTTGATATTGTAGCTTTATTATCAAATAAATATAAAATATAATGTAAATATCTTCGGTACAGTGGTAAAACCTACTAAATACTTACTCAAGAATGATAGAATACAAGATTGAGGCATTGCGCAGGTTCACCATTTTTTGGCTTGTACTACCAGTCTTTTGTTTACATTTTGCTTAGCAAAATCTTTACTTACTTACTTACTTTTAATGGCACAACAGCCCATGAAGGGCCTAGGCCGAACTTTTCGCATCTGTTGTTTTTAATTCTCTGCCTCAAGTGAAATCGTACTATAATCAATAATATCAAACTATATAAATAGGTAGAGTCTTATATGACGTACATGCGCAGTTGATTTTTTTTTTTTTTTTTTTTTTGGCATAGGCCTTTTATTCTTGTTAAGTACTTACAGATTAGGCATAAATTCAGTTTCTCTAAGATTCATAGTTTTAGACAATCTTCATTAGGGGGACAAATTTTTAACCAAAGATCCCAATATTTTTGAGATACAGGACCAATACAAGTACATAATATAATTTTTAAAAATCAAATAATTTTTAAATTAGTTTACTCAAATATTTTGCAAATATGTATGGTACATAATAAGATTTACCTCTGAACCGACATAATACATACATACATACTATACATTCATACTTACATGCATATGTACTATACTCGTACAATATCAGATCAATTTCAATTTCGAAACTAATGCCAAGTTCAAAAGCTTTTAATGAATGTTGAAGTGCTCTCAATGTGTCAAGAAATACTTTAAGATGTCATAAATTTTCAAAACGTGTAAAGGACAGACGAAATGCTTAAATACAAAAAACTAGAGCTCAAATATGAATGCGGTATGTAGATTTCTAATACATATGCATATGGTATGTATGTATGTATGTATGTATGTATGTACATTCATATGCTCAAATTTAAATCAAATTTTTTTAGTTTTACACGCTCATGTAAATATAAAGTGTAAACAAGAAGTAATTTAACGGTGAGTTTCTCACACATTAGCGGAAAAATTTCAAAAAAAAAATGTTATAAAAAAAAGTATAACTATGCTATTCAAATAATTAACTCTTGTTTAAACATACAGACAAGACTGATCCACTACTGGATAATTATAAACTAGGCAAGATATTTTTATGAGCTTTTAATTTTGTGTCTTATATCACTTCGCCCAGTGGGCAAAGAAAGAGTATATACTAAACTCAGGGGAAGAGCAGTCTGAACTCAAGAAAAGCGGTATTAAATCAAACCCATTCGTTGATGAAAATCTGTTAAGCTTGAAAATTCTTAAAGCAAGAACTACATTCTTATTTTAATATTTATAATAGTTTTTACCATATTTTAAGATTGCTTTATTCTAACTTTAAGGATATGTGTTCTCTAGAATCAAGACTGCTCGTTATTATTTTCAAATTAAAGCGGGCTTACTTTCAGATACTTTTGTGATTATTTAAGGAATCGCTTTTGTTTTTGATTGTTCCGGTTTAGTTTCAAGAACGAAACTTTAATTTACTTATAGCTGAAAAGTTTTAAGATAAGATTTTCTGTTCTTAAATTAGAAAAAGTTTTAATTCAAAAATTTTGGTCTTTCTTTGAGACAATCTTTATTAGTTTAAGGGGAACGTGCTGCTTGTGTGATAGGGTTTGATTTTAGAACGCAATTTCTCTCAGCAGGTATCCTTCTAGAAAGCAAGCTGCCGTCTTTACATTTTATAGAAAATTCAGTCAACTTTCGAGACACTGGCAAATATATTTGAAGCTGAAGGAAATATATTTATTTAAAAGTTAAGCACACAAAAATAAAGTAATAATAGCCATTGTTTCTTTACAATCACGAGCCATCGATTTTAATTAGGTAAAACAAAATCAAATGAAAACTCAACATTAATTTGCTTCTCTGGAATCCCAGATTATGTTTATTCAGTTTTACTTGCTTCAGTGCTACAAAAGAAAAAAATGTAAATATAGCAGTAAGAAAAGATACCGCTCCAACTCCAATTGAACTGGAATTTTAAGTTAAAAGTATAGTGCATCAAACACCACCACAGATCAAAGTTGGTTTTTTTCTAAAAGGAGTCAGTGCTTACTTTTAGTTTCTCAAAAATCTTAAAGTCAATGGCGCATAATCATAGTCAAAAATTGGGCAAAAAAAGTAGTAAGACTTTGTTCATAATTTCAAATTTTTTTATTCATTCTTCCAAATCTATTTCGTCCCCTTCAAAGTAATCCCCCCCGGCCCCAATACACTTGTGCCAAAGTTTTTTCCAATTCTCGAAACAGTTGTTAAAGTCAATTTCCGGAATAGCCTTCAATGCGCTTAGCGATTCATGTTTAATGTCTTCAATTGACTCAAAACGGTAACGGTGTCCACGAAGCGGTTTTTTAAGTTTAGAAAATAGCCAAAAGTCACACGGTGCTGAGCCAGGCGAATAGGGTGGTTGCGGAACGATATCAGTCGATTTTTGGCAAAACGGTTTCGTAAAACCAATGCAGTGATTTTGGAACCAATCGTGCATTCACTCTTCTTAGGCCCAAATGATGTTTTAAAATGGTTTTCACTGATCCTTCCGATATTCCAACGATGCCAGTAAGGTCTCTGACTGTTAATCGTCGATTCTCGAGCACCAATTCCTTGATTTTGTTGACGTGTCGATCATCAGTTGATGTTGATGGCCGTCCTGGACGTGGTTCGTCGTCAACGCGTTCTCGACCATCTTTGAACAATTTTTACTAATCAAAAACACTTGCTCGCGACATACAATTATCACCGAAGGCCTTTTGCAACATTCTGAACGTTTCGGCACCAGAAATTTGATTCTGCGCACAAAATTTAATGGAACTTCTTTGTTGAATAATTTCACTCATTGTGAAAATCGCCGAATGCACTTTTTGTACTTCAGAAAGACAAGCGTATACTAAACACTAATCATTATTTTGATGTGACATTTGGCACAGATGTCACCGACAGTCATACCAACCTTAAAAAAATAATATTTTGATGAATGGGTTTCCGCGCGAAATTTAAATTCAAAAGTCTTACTACTTTTTGCCCACAGTAGTATGTAGTTTAACAAAACTGTATGGTACTTTATTTCCACGCCTTTCTTATGAAAATAAAGTATAGTTTAGTTAAACTTGATTTCATTACGTTTCTTAAGGAACTGCTTTAAATATTAATCACTACTGGGAAATGTATGCACTAATTTAAGTTTTACCATGTAGAGAGATGCCAGCGCGTCTATAGAATGTGTTTTATGTATTTCCTGATTTCACTTTAGTTTTAACAAGGCGTGAAATCGGCGCTTTCCTGGAGCTTCAAGACTTTCTATGCATGATTATACCATAAACCTTAAGGCAAATAACTCCATTAAGATAAGCTCTCACTAACGAGAATACTTGATCTATGAATCTTGTGGAAATAACTAAAAATCTTGTCTGCTGGGATTATGAAAATCTTTTGTATGGTGTAGGCGTAGACCTCATTCATACATAAGTATTATGGTACATACTTACCTATAAATTATTTTGAAAATACTCTTTAAGTAGCTTCGTTAAACAATAACTACTACACAACTAGTTGCACACATACGTACTCGCAAGTTCTGGAAAGTCTAAAATAAAATTAGGAAAACTCATCAATTACAATTAATATATGTAAATATGCATGTTTACATTTTAAGCATGGCAAACACTCAAGCTCAAGTCAGTAACAAATGCGTAATTAATAATTTGTAATATAAAACTGAAAAGCAAATAATTTTGATATTTAGAGTGTTTAAAATGTGGATGTCCATGCGGCGTAGTAGATAGATTGATGGATAGTTACCCGATCCTCTGTTATCAAAAGTGATAACTCAATAATATGCGAGTACGTTCAAAATTATCTATGTAGCGATGATGACACTCATTTCCGTCACCTTCATAAAATGATTATCAATTTCAATAAATTATGCTTATCAGAAATCCTACTGACTAATTTATTAAAATTGTTCACGGATAAAAGTAAAAGTGCTTACATGGATTTTTTTATTTTTATTTTATTTTTAAAGAAACCTATCGTTTCTGTTTATGTATGTGTGAATATGAATATTAAAAACCTACTTGTAGATACTTGAGTTACGGTCAAATTGCATGTTTAGCACCTTTTTTTCATTTAGCTACTGCTCGCCTAAATTTCTATTCTACTTTATTGTTATTAAAGTCAATATATGCAGGTACTCATTATTCGTTGCCCAGTCAGTCAATCAGTTAGTCTGCTGGCAGTAAGTAGGCTTTATTCGTATGTTGTATATCTTCTTATGGGCTTATCTTTTAGCCTCTGTCATTTCTTTCTTTGTAGGTATTCTTAAAGTGATAATTCACGTAACTCGAGCTACATTCATAGCTTTTATTGACGTTGTTGCCATTGTTCGAGTATGGATTATACTCTTGTTGTTGTAACGTAGAATATTTCTATGATGTCAGCAAATCATTATTGTTATAATCACTTTTGAATATACTTGTGCGTACTCGTAAAAGTGTAGGTATTTACTTATAAAATACTATATAATACTAAAATTGTAATATGGCTTGCGTGAAATTTAGTAATTGGTTAACATGAATACTTACGTTGGGACGGATGTTGGGTACCGCAGAATTACAGTTATCGTAATGGTAACATCGAGTTCCTAGACCGTGGTAAAGTTCGCTGAACGGCAATCACTTCACATTTTTCTCTCGTGCTCGTTGCAAAGTTGCTTTTGGTCGTTTTTTTTTAATACTTTTTTGTGCTCAATGGCAACACTAAATGGAATACAAACAAACTTCAAACACTTCTTTTATTAAGATAGACAGTGAAGTTTATAATACATAATGATACAAGACCATTTGCATTACATCGTGAATATCGCTAATAAGATGCATAAATACTTAATATTCTTATCAAGAAAATAATAATATAAAATATCCAACTGTATTTAAACCCTAACAATATCTATTCGCAGCCTTTTCTGAAATGAAGTAATGGTTTGTTGTTTTCGTACTTTTTTTTGTTTCTTTTTAGTAAAATAGCTCGTTACCAGGGTGGTTACCAGGAATACTCGGCGTGCTCATTGTTTATTTCACCGAGCATATCATGCTCTCTTCATATTAGGTGCAACAACTATAATATTTCGTGGTGTTTCTACTTCTGGCCACAATCTAATTCCAAGTAGAACTCTGTCCTCTTTTATCTTAAATTTTCTCTCAGTCAGTAGATTTCATAGTTTCATAAATATGTAATAAGGATAGTATTAAAATAGAATAGTATCCTATAACTACTTCCATATTTATCACAACTTTAAGTAAAGTTAGGTGGTCTGCACGTTCTAAAAAAAAAATTTCAAACAAAAAATTATTAAGTTGATTTGTTTTTAATTTGGAAAATTTGTTTTTCCGAATTTGACAAGTTCATCTTGTGAGATTATATTTAATTTAGTAAACAGGCTTAATGAACGTTAGGTTTGGCCTAGAAAGAATAACAACAATGTATAGAACAGGCTGATCAGACGATCATTCCGCAATAAAATATTTTTAAAATTTTAACCTTATATTTTTTCAATTATGAGCTTATAAGTAGTACATACATAGTAAATGATCATCTCTGGAATTACACTGTTTTAAGATGAATCGACAAGATCGAATTAATGGAGATATTTTCGATAGTTTCCGCGGCCGGTTAATCTGTTTTACAATGATACCGCTACATTTAAATGTTCCCATCCTCCCCGTCTTGTTGGAAAGGTACCAATGTCCAACCAATTCGTAATAAAGGCAAGACTACAGACCCTGCGAACCATCGCCCTATTGCAATCTGTTCTACGCTATCCAAAGTCATGGAAAGTGTAATTAACTTCTACTTGGTAAAATATCTTGAGCAAAACGAATTGCTTAATGACCGCTAATACGGCCCAATGACCCTTGCAAGTTTAAAGCAAACGTTCATAACTACCTATACTTCTTCTGCCCTTTTCTTCCCACCTATCAATCTTTCTTCCAATCAACACAATGTTCTGCATTTATAGGGGTACCCCTTGTGAGTTGACTTACTTTTAACGGCACAACAGCCCATGGAGGGTCTAGGCATAGCTTTTCGCATCCACTCATGTTGTGCGTGTTATATTTGTACATGAATGGTAGGGACCTACAGTTTAATGCCTAATCCGAACGGCGAAATGAAAAGCCTTTCACAGCAATTTTTACTCTTGTAGGTTTGCCATTGCCTGCCAAGAGGTGGTGTCGTGTAGAAAAATTATTTTTTCTACTTTTTGATTTTGCCTGTGCTGAGATTCGAACCCCGGACACTCTGCGCAGTAGTCCAACGCACTACCACTACGCCACAGCGACCACTTCTAAATACACCCAATGCTTTTCGCCTACCAGATATTTAGGTCACCACTGCAGCAACGCGCCATGCTTATTGTCATGTTGTCGGAGAAGCGCCGATCGAATTTCCGACGATGAAGGGCCTGAGAACAGCACATCCGAAGAATGAAACTTTTTTTTTTGTGTGATTCATTTTTCTTAAGGCTTTCCAAAACATTTTGCACCATTGATTAATTGATTTTAGTAGATTATAATATTATTGCCAATAAGTAAATAACCGCTCTTCAAGTCGGAGACAACTAAACCCGTTGTGATTTGCCAGAAGGAGGCATATTTCCCTATCCGTGGTTTCCATTTAATGTCAATGGAAATTATCCCTATAAAACCACTTGGTTTGTCATATTAAAGCAAGGGGATCCGATAGCTCCACTTCCGTTATCTCTGTTAGGCTTGTAAAGATACGTGAACCCAACCAATGGAGCCGTTTCATCTATACATCGACAGAGGAAGTGGAAGAACGATTCTACATCGTGGCAACTTATGCACAGTCCGCTCGTCTTTACTTTACTTTTAATTGCACAACAGCACATGGAGGGCCTACGCCGAGCTTTTCGCATCCACTCATGTTGTGTGTGTTATATTTGTACATGAATGAAAGGGACCTACAGGTTAATGTCGAATCCAAACGGCGAAGTGAAAAGCTTTTCATAGCAATTTTTACTCTTGTAGGTTTGCCATTGCCTGCTAAGAGGTGGTGCCGTGTAGCAAAATAATTTTTTTCATTTTCTGATTTTGCCTGTGCCGAGATTCGAACCCCGGATACTCTTCATAGCAGTCTAACGCATTACCATTACGCCACAGCGACCACTCGTCAGAATACGCCAATATTGGATCATTAATGTACAATGTCCAGTTATGGCAGCAGTAAGCATCCGTACTGCAAATTTGGTGTGCCCAAAAAGAACCATCGTTTTCTTTCATTCTAACCTAAGCTATGGGCCCTGAACATAACTTCACAGTCATCCCAGTTAGTTCACAATTCGTTTGCCACCACAATGATTGTATTGAGGTATCCGCTTCGTTTGTTTTCAATTGGCCAACTCGTCCGCCATGTCGTTCCCTTCAATATCGCTATGTCTATGAATCCAGCAGTTGCTCCATGTACACAAGTGACGCCCGACATTTCATTACAATCTTCGATTTAACCACCTTGGATTCTATCGCTTTTAATGCTGCCTGGCTGTCAACATAAATAGTAATATTCGAAGCAGAAAATTGTACTGTTTTTTGTATTACCTTGGCTGCTTTCTCAATTTCGTAGATCTCCGCTTGAAAAACGCTGCAGGAGTCAGGTAGTCGATATGATTGCCATATCTGCAGGTTATCTGAACAGACACCAGCCCAGTTCCTCCCTTTATGTTTGAGCCGTCAATGTAGATGGTAATTCCCGAATTACCTGTAACACATACAGATTCGGCTGGTTGGGTGGTGAAATCAAAGATTTGATTTAGAAAAAGATTTAATCTGAATCAGTTCTTAATCGTATGCTATATAAGAATTTGTCGACATGTACCTGATATGGCTAAAAGTATTGTCAGCTCTCTAACCTCGTTGTACGTTACTTCCCTGTTCTGGCATTTATGTAGTAATAAATTCTTCCTTCTTGCCAAGTAATTGCACACAATTACATATTTTTACTACTCGCATCTCCAAAATGAATTAGTTAAGCTACCATACAAGTACAATTTTTGCTGCTTCACGAATCATGGAATGTGCTTTAAAATGGCAGTCAATAGTTAATGCATACTTTTGGAAAATTGTGCATATTCTTCCATATTTTATAATAAATTTATGTTTTTTGCATACTCAAGGTGTTTTGTGCATTTTTGCTGTTTCAGTTGCATATTTTTTAATTCAACCATAAGTGCATGTTGTTATCTTATTTTTATTATTACATTCAACACTCAGGGTGTACCCCTATGAATGCAGAGCATTGTGTTGAATGGAAGGAAGATTGATAGGTGGGAGAAAGAAGGCGGGAGAATCAGAGAGGGAATGCAATCAAGCCATGAGCTGTTGTGCCATTATTAAAAAGAAAGAAGTACAAAAGCTTATGTTTATGCTTATGCAGATTTAAAGTACAATTTATTCTCCTTGTTTTAGAATTCTCTTAATGACTTTCGGGCGAATTTCGAATTTTTAAGTCAAATCGGTTACTTTAAGGAATGCCATTAATTCAAGTGAAATGTAAAATATACCATAAATATGTTTATATGCATCCATCCATCCATCCATATATGTACCTAAATAAATAGCATAACGACTAAATGTTCAAAAGTAATCGGTTCAATGTTCAAATGTCTACACAGGATTAACCATACTCATGACTCACGATCTTTAATTCAATTGAGCTGGTTTACTGAAAAAACGCTCGACATTGTCTGAAAAAAGAAGAAGCTACCGATTAAACGAATACCTACCTACCTCTATATACATATATATGGTATGTACACTAGTAATATAATTATCTATTCGCCGTGATTTTAAACTTAAATTGTAGTCGTATATTTAAGTATGCATATGTATGTGTGTATGGCGCTGTAAATGTATATGTATGTAAATACGTTAAATACGTGGGTGTGTGTGAGCAATTATGTGTATGTTAGGGAGGGTTTTAGAAAATGACAACAAGTTTTATTATATGCTATATAATAAAAAATAGAAAATACCGTAAATAGAAACAAAGAAGACACAACAACGAAGCGAATGAAAAAAGATCCAAACTGTCAAAACGGCATGTCTATTATTTAAGACTTAAATATACGAGTAAAATAAAATAAACGTAATAGTAGTACTTAGGTTTAAAAAGGCGAACAAGAAAATCACCGCATACACAGAGATTGAGCGGGCGATCGATGATATTCACACATGCATATAGTGTGATAGTGTTAGTGGAAGCTAGCGGTGATGATACTCACTCGACATCGAGGGGTATTTTGTTGTTTCGCGTTATACATATATTATATTTGTTATTGTATTGAGTGATATTTTTTTTTTGACTAAGTATATCAAAATCGAAAAACGAAAACGAAAGAAAAATATTTGTTTGAGCTCGAAATGGAATCCACAAATGAAAAAAATATATAAAAAAAAAGAAAACACAATAAATTTTTGCTAAGAAATGAAAACTTTTTATATTAAATGATAGTAGAATTCGCTCGATACCGGACAGTCATATGATGGACGTTTCGATGATCGCACACACGGGTTGAGAAACTCTTCGTTTTGTCGTAGTGGAGCGAAAAATAGTGCGCGAAATCGAATTGTACATAAGATGCGAAAATTGTTAGTGTAACACTTGTGAATAAAAATACACTTGACTTGGGATAAGAATATTTTTTGTTGACTTGTTTTGAAGTTCAAACACTTGATATTTGTATTGAAAGAAAGCGAAACGCGAGATTTTTGTAACATTAAATAAAAAATATTAGTAACGTGTTACTCATAAAATAAAAAGTTGGCAACGGAAACATTAAAAATTTTAAGATAAATAAAGAACATCCTAGAGCATAAAATAAAAAACGTAACCGGATTAAAAAGGATACGTTGAAAGCAGCAATCTATGTATGACACTAAAAACGTTATATTGAAAATATGGGAAAAAAAAAGTTCAAGTCATTTAAAATAAAATTGCACACTAAGTTAAGAGTTTATAAATGATGATTTCAATTCGAAGTACAATTGTTAAAATTGCACAGAGCAATAAAAATTTTCGGAAAAACTCCTGCTAGTGGGATTGAACATCGAAAGTATTCAAGTTTGTCAGTCAGATAAAAGCATATAGTAAGAAAAAATCGACCAGATATCTGATCTAGCTTTCACAAAGAAGTTACGCCAAGTTGTTTGAGTATAACAGTAAATTTTATTGATTTTGTTCAAGACATAATCATATTATTTTGAAAAAAACCTACTTCAATTCACTGACCCGACCGATCGATGAATATTTTGCGAACTCTTTCATTCAAACATTAAAATAGAAATTAATGTAACATTTAAAGAGGAATGTAACATTTTTAATTTAGTGATCATTTTAAAGTTTTTTTTTATTAAATATTTTCTAAAAAATAAAAAAATTAAGAGAAAATATGTTTTTAAAAAGTTTAAATAAATTTTTACATTATGCTGTGTCATTCTTTACAGCAGACAGTTCTTTGTTTACCCTTACTTTACTTTACTTTTAATGGCACAACAGCCCATGGAGGGCCTAGGCTGAGCTTTTTCGCATCCACTCATGTTGTGCGTGTTATATTTGTACATGAATGGAAGGGACCTACAGTTTAATGCCGAATCCGAACGGCGAAATGAAAAGCTTTTCATAGCAATTTTTACTCTTGTAGGTTTGCCATTGCCTGCCAAGAGGTGGTGCCGTGTAGAAAAATTATTTTTTCATTTTCTGATTTTGCCTGTGCCGAGATTCGAACCCCGGACACTCTGTATAGTAGTCCAACGCACTACCACTACGCCACAGCCACAACCACCCGTTCAATTTAAATCGGTACAAGACTCTCAACGATGTCCTTAAAATAGAGTACTGACTTCACAGCACACCCATTAATTAAGGTATGAAGAGTTGTCTGAACTTTGAAATGGGAGGTGCCGCTTTCGATTTCATTTAACTAAAAAAACGATAAACACAAATTTTTAATTTGTATCTCACTTTCTGACTGATATCTTTACTTCCAAAAAAAAATGTACGTAAAAAAAACTGATTGATAAGAACGATTTTGGGACATATTTTAATTTTTTGTTTATAAGCAAATGATAAAAATATATAATACATATGTTAAAAGCAAATGATGGACACATGGGAATCCCCTCTAAGTGCGCAGAAACTGTGATATTGTCGTTTAAAAATTTGCATACACTTTGTACCTACTGACTTCTTCTTCTAATGGCCCTTGGAGGGCCTAAGCCGAGCTTTACGCATGCGCTCATGTTGTGCGTGTTATATTTATACATGAATGGAAGGGACCTACAGTTTTATGCTGAATCCGAACAGCGAAGTGAAAAGCTTTTCATATGCAATTTTTAATCTTGTAGGTTTGCCATTGCCTGGCAAGAGGTGATGCCGTGTAGATAAATTGTTTTTCCCACTTTTTGATTTTGCCTGTGCCGAGACATAAACCTCGGATACTCTACGTAGCACACGGCCTACTGACTATGTTTAACATTTTGTTGAATAAATATACCAGCGGAACTGGAAACTAGAAAAAACTTATTGAAAAGCTGAATGAAAATCAATTACAAAAATTATATGTAAAGTAGATTTTAGTTTTTATAGAATATTTATTAGAGTTAAGGGGTCTTTAAAAGATTAAATAAAAATCTAAGAAGGTTTATTTCAAATATTAAATTATTAATGAAGGCCACCTACTCTAATTAAGCGATTTAAGTAGCACTAGATTTTCGCCCGGGGAGGTTGGGGGTTCCATTCCCGTCTTGGTATGATAATTAGTTCTCATAAAACTTCTTATATCCCCTTATATCTTATGAAGTGAATGAGAATTATAAGAAAGTGTGCAACCTACACCTCTTGATAAATAATGGCCAAAACCATAACCTCAAAACAAATTTCCATTCCGCCATTTGAAACCGACGTTAAACTTTAGATCCAACGAGATGATATGACCTCGTTGCCCTACACTTCTGCTATCGTTATCTGAACAAAGTATAATGTTCCAACGGACTGAGTTCTTTGGAAGGCCTATGGCCCTCCTGCCCACATCCAAATCTAAAATGAAACACCTGATAGACCCAAGATAAATTATAAATTAACACATTTTTGAGGGACTTAACACTTAAAGTAGATAATTGAGAAAGTAGAAAAATATATGTTTTCTAAAACACGAGGATAGAATTATTAGCCAATTCAAGTCTAACTCTAAACATTTCTTACTTTACTTTACTTTTAATGGCACAACAGTCCATGGAGGGCCTAGGCTGAGCATTTTCGCTTCCACTCATGTTGTGCGTGTTATATTTGTACATGAATGGAAGGGACCTACAGTTTAATGCCGAATCCGAACGGCGAAATGAAAAGCTTTTCATAGCAATTTTTACTCTTGCAAGTTTGCCATTGCCTACCTACTTTTTGATTTTGCCTGTACCGAGATTCGAACCCCGGACAGTCTGCGTAGCAGTCCAACGCACTACCACTACGCCACAGCGACCACATTTCTTTGTTAACTGAATTCGACCAACTGACATTGATTTACGATTATTTTCCTTTCTCTGTTAAACTTTTAACTGAGATGGTGCCTTCAAAAAGCATGCTCCATGTAATCACCAAATTGATTTTATAAACGGTTAATATAGTAAACTACTCGCAAACTTGAGGTTATAAGCTCCTACCCCATTTTTGGAAGAACCAAAAATTGGGATAAACTACAGGTTATGCTAAACCTTTGTTTAAACAAAAATCTTTACATTTAAATCGATGTGGTGAAGCTAAACTTCAAAGTGAGTTATTAATTATGATATTTTCTTTGAGTTTAAAAATGCATCAAAAATCCATGTTCAAAGTATGCGTTGCGAAGTAGAAATCATTTTTGGGTATAAGTTTTTATATGTTCGAGTTAAGTTGTAGGAAAGGAAAAGAAAGGAAACAGGACCCCCTATAGCTTTTTTCCTCTATGTGTGTGTGTGGGTAACCTACAGTTTTACGCCGAATCCGAACGGCAATATAAAAACCTTTCCGGCAGATATATTGTCAAAAAATATTCCATTGCCAAGTTGAGAGGTGGTACCTCCTGTTTGGGAAACGAGATGATCAATTCAATCATCAAGCCATTCATGTCGATCTTACCAACGCACTAAACAACCGAGCCACAGCTACCACCAGAATTGTGAATCAGATCCAGAATATTTTTAAATGAAAAGATTATCGATTTGCCTCATGCTTTTAATATGTAATATGTGATAAATAAAATTCGTAAAACTATGACGATCACAATTACATATTATGACAATTTCGAAATTAAAAATTTCCTGCCAAAATACAAATACTGATCATTATCTACGTACTAATTTTCACACCCTGATTCAAACTTTCATGCATACATATTTACATACATACACGAATACATAAGTACTACTCGTATACAATATGTAAACAAAAAGATAAATAAGTACTAAGTATATGAAGGTACTTCTATGTGATATTAAGAAGCGATCAATAATGTGTGAATGAAGGGACACCGCCGTCCAAGTATTTAAAAATTGTTGTCAAAAAGTATGTGTGATTAACAGTAAATTCTATATAAATGCTCTATTTAAAAATTAATTGACATTTATAAATGCAAATAAATAACAAATTACTTTTCAAATATCAATCGATCACTTCTTTTAAGTATATTTAATTTTTAGTAAATTTTGATTTATGAGTTAAAGTTTAATGATGCACATAGAGATACTTTATACAAACTAAGAATATAGAAACATTATAATCGCTTTCAGTTATGCAAAATCATGAAAAATCAATCATTAGTTTTCAATTAAGTTGAAAATCCCCCCAAGAAATAAGAAACATATCTCTTTAGGCTTAAAAAACTGGTGCAATCTTATCAGAGTTAAGTGAATTGCCACTTAAAAATAACATACCTTCAGACAACGTGATGATTAATCTGAAAGTACTTACTTAATTAATATTAAATTTCTTGTAATACATAATGTTGAAAATGTACTGAAAATGTCACAATTTAATCAAAATTAATTGGCATTATTCAGGAAAAACGTCATATTTGATAAGGTGCAAGTTGTCTTCTCTGTAGTGATAAGGTTTAAAATTATTAACCTTGTTGGGGTGGCGGAAAAAAACTCATCAAGCAAACAAATACCATATATAATTGATAGAATACTTTTGTAATGATTATATGTATTATGTAACCGTATTTCCATTTTTATAATTTATAATATAAATATTTTAAAAGCGGCGCAATTCTTCCTTGCAATCAATTGATCTGGAGGAAATTTTATGATTAATGATTATCACATGAACACTGGTGGAGCAAAGATCGTCCAATGAATTCATTTTACTTTTCACAACAAGATGTTGCGTTTACTGGGGAGAACCGGAAAGGCAACAGCTAAGTCAATAAAGTATTTGTATCCTTGCATCAAGCAGATTAAATTTTCTTTCTAGACATGGTCACCATAAGGTACTACCATAGGTAGTTGCAACGCAGTATGCCCATGTCGAAATATATCGGCCGATATAATTCACATAACACGAATGAATGTGAAAAGCTTATTCTAGACCCTTCGTATGCTATTACTCTACTTTTGTATTTCGTTTATGAGTTTATGTATACATATAATAACATTATAAGTCGACCTGGCCAAATACGTTAGAGATATCTTCTCCTTCTTCTTGCTTTTAATGGCACAACGTCCATGGAGGTCCTACGCCGCATCCACTTTTGTTAAGCGTGTTATACTTATATTCCCTACATGAATGGAAGGGACCGTCAGTTTTATGCCGAATCCGAACAGCGAAGTGAAAAGCTTTTCATAGGCAATTTTCGCCATTGCCTGCCAAGGGAAAAATTATTTTTTCTATATTTTGATATTGCCTGCAGCGAGATTTGAAACGCGGACACTGCGTAGCATGCCTCAGCGATAGAGATATCTATAGTATGTGCATAAAACTGGTAATAGATGTAGATCAAATTAATGTGTTATCCCCAGTAAACACCTTCTGGCTGCAGTTTTACATATGTATGTGTGTTTCAGAAGTACAATGAATTCACTGGGCAATCTTTGTCATACCAGTTCTAATTTGAGAAGTAATCACTGTTAAAATAACTAATTAAACAATATTTAAATTAAGCTTGTATGTGTACCTATAAGTGTAAGAATCGACCTCGATTTGGATCGTTGTTGTTTGCTGCGTCAAATAAAGTCGTGGAGCAAATCACAACTAGTTGGACAAATTATATCTACATTGGTGTCTATAAATTTACTATTTGACTTTTGTTTTACGATCTACATACTTCTTTTTATAAATATCACATTCGCTTAAATTTTCCATTTACAATGATGCAAGACCATTGTCACCAGAGATAGAATATCGATATTATTACCAAAATAATATGCTCGTCTCGCCCTTGTAAATTTATTAAATCAATAGCAATGACGATAAAGGGTGATTCAGAAGCTCTAATCAAAATACGATTTTGAGTGAAAGGAAAGGTCGAGATAAGTCGAGTCGATTTTCAATCGCTTTTTTTTCATTTTAACAATTTCTTCGTTATAAAATCTTCTCTTCTTCTTTAATGGCCGAGTTTTTCACATTCAGTCATGTTGTGAATGGATTGATTTTTGGATTTGATTTTCGGGATTACACTGACTCAAAAACGTGATATATCCCGAAAATACGGTTTTTTCTTTCTTTTGAAACTCTTATACAAAGGATTTTTCACGCCTGAAAGTAATAATTTCTTATTGGAAAACCTTTTTTTGATTTAAGTACATCAACTCCCACTCTTTTCGAAAGTATGTATTTGCTACCCACAAATTACTTTTAAAACCATCATAGAAGGTAAATGGCTTGAAATATTGACATTTTTTCATAATAATACAAAGGCGGAGTATAGAAAGTGATGTAAGGTTGGTAATGAACAAATTTGCATCAGACATCAATTACTGAAAATAATAAATATTATTATAGAATGCCATCCAGTATTCCACCGAGAACCTGAACTCAAATAGTAGTCTATATGTGTTTAGGTCAGAACAGTGTACTCTTTTAAGAATTCAACTATTCTTAGTCGGGGAAAATTTGGTGATGTAATTAAATTGTGAGTTAATACTCTAAAAAGGACTTGTAAAATTACACGACAATTCCCGGATTGCTTGCAAAACCCGGGACCGTTGGAGAGTCCATGTGCCAGATTTATACACGAATGACAGAAGCCCACAGTTTTATTACTTACTTTACTTTTAATGGCACAACAGCCCATGGAGGGCCTAGGCCGAGCTTTTCGCATCCACTTATGTTGTGCGTGTTATATTTGTACATGAATGGAAGGGACCTACAGTTTCATTCCGAATCCAAACGGCGAAGTGAAAAGCTTTTCATAGGCAATTTTTACTCTTGTAGGTTTGCCATTGCCTGCCAATAGGTGGTGCCGTGTAGAAAATTAATTTTTTTTTTTTTTTTTTTTTTTTTTTTTTGCGATGTGTTTCGTACTCCAATACTCTGCTACCACGTCGACCACGTTATAACATTTAAGATAGGCAATAAATGAAACGTAAAAAATCGTACTCAGTTCATGGAATATAAAAGTAATCAAAGTAATCTAGTCATCGAATTGACTAGAGCTCCTGAATCACCCTGCCCAGTCTTATTACGTCAATATTTACCTGGTCATAAATCAGATGAAATATTTCAATATATCTACATACATACATACTTATGTACATGCATAGTAGAATATTACGCATATATTGGCATTACAATAAAATGTACTAATTAAAAGCGATCGTCAATTTTATGTGCAACAAATTTAAATTATAGCAAAACTTCTGTCCGTGTTTTTATACTTATGAGCTGAAGTGATTTCATGTGTACATTTTATGAATTCACGTGTTTTTATGATAAAACAATTTTTAACACATTTTATTGTACGAATAAAAAATGTTGACGACTTCTTGGCAGTGATGGGAGCAATCAAAATCCCCGTCCTCTATTTAAGCCTTTCATATCTATTGTATTTAGTATGTATGGTATATATTTAAGTATAGTTTTTGGTGGACAAATTGGAAAAGCTTATATGTACATATATAATATATATCGTATGTATGAATTTATGAACTTTGAATTATTTGCAATAACAGGAATAATTAGAAATATGCGAAATTTTTTCTTTATTTTCGTCGCGAAGATAAGAAAAATTCAAGCTATATTTAAGTACTTCCAATGACAATGAAGATAATAAGTACTTTTGTTTCTAGTAACGCAGTTATTCCCATGAATAACATCTTAATTTGTATTCCTTTGGCCGAATGTCAGTGTCATATGCATTGGATTTTATTTTAGTGCACATAGTGTAACTGTGTATAAACAATTTTAGTCTTTATAACGCAACAGTGTGTGAAGGGCTGCTGTTGTGCCATTCAGTTTCTGACCTGCATTATTGGCATTTCTAAAAAAATCACGATCAACAAAAAATCTACATACATATGTACTCGTGTATGTATTTAATAATTTGTATGTATGTATGTAATATTGTAGTATTTACTTACAAATGTTACAGTTTACAATAATTAAATTGAAATTCAATGCACATGTTATAATATAAACAATATTCTTTGTTTTCAACAAAAACAAAAAACGCTCTGAATTAAAATAATATGTAAAAAAATACAGCATTAAGCAAAAAAAAAAAAAAAAAATATTAATATCTGAAATAAATGCGAAATTTAAATAAAAATTTTGTTAACTCAATAATTATATTTCTTATAAAATCTTTTTCTACTAAATATGGACATTAAATGGGCAATGATCATTTGATATATGTAAATAATCACTAGGAGTTTGTATGTATGTATGTATGTACAATTAGCAAGTGCGGCACTTTGAAATGTGAACGAGAAATCAAAGCAACAAAATTGGTCAAAAAAATGTGTGCCATCGAACTATGTAAATTTTCAATTTCAAAGCTCGTGCCGATTGACGATGGCCAAATTAATACGAAAATTATTTAGTGTAACAGATAAAGCGTAAATATGTAGAAGAATATTAATACCAAAGCTTCGTTGTTCTTTGTCGTTCACACACAACAAAAACACAGTCGAAACGATTAAGTATAAGGAATCTCCTGGTTTGGTTTAGTGGGACAAACATAGGCCAGAACGGTCGGTCTATTGTGATACCACATGATTTGGCATACAGTTTAACACCGGTTAAGACAGGCGGAAATCCAATTTGTTATTACTTTCTGGGTTTGCAATTCCATATCAAAATGTTTTCTTGTGCAATTTCTTCTTACTTTCATTCCCTTCATATCGATAGGAATGTAAGAAGTATATGCGAATTAATCACCAGACCAAGAGGGGAATCAAACTCCCAACCTCGGCTGAAAGTCTAATGCCCTACGCGCTAGACTATAGAGGTCGTCCTTAACTACAGTCATGCCTGTCTACGTATATTGAACACCCAATATAGTGAAAACCTAAATTTTTATATAGATTACTCTAAATACATATTAAACAATCGTAAACCTCCAAATATGAAAAAATATGAATAATATGAAAAAAAAATTTTGAATTCAACTTCAACTTACCAAAAAAACAACTCACTCCTAAATGGTACTTTTGCTGTTGATTGCTACAAAATCAGCTGCTTCTTGACGTTAGTGTTTCTTTTGTGTTAAAGGAAAAATCTGAAATTGTTGAAAAAATCGGACGTTTGTTGTCGTCTATAAGTACTTGCCCATTTAGTTGTTACTATATTAATTTTACACTGAAATCGATATAGAAAAATGGAATGCAATCGAACACGACAACCCGATTCATTTCGAGAAAAATGACGAGAATATTGCAGAATCTGATGATGACGAACAAGGCGAAAAACAAATCACAAATCCTGTTAAAGCTACTGAAGCTATCGCATGGGCTGGGGTCAACACTAATGATTATGCAGACATAAGTACTACCACTACGCGAAAAAGCCGCCCAAAAGTCAATTTCTGAACGTAAGAAGCAAACATCTTTTCGCGAATTCTTTCAATAAGCATACATTTATATTTTCCTACAAATTTATTCTAATGATCTCTTGTATTTACATATACAAATGTGTATTTTGAGCAAATAAAACGAGTTTTTGAACAAAAATTTTCAACCTTGATATGGTGAACAACTTGGATACTGTGAAAAGTCCAATAATCAGTTCACTATATCCAGAAAGAACTTAATTTTTTTTTTGATGAAATATCCATGTGAATGACAGATGGGTAATGATGATGATGAAGCCATTTACTTTACTTTTAATGGCACAGCAGCCCATGGAGGGCCTAGGCCGAGCTTTTCGCATCCACTCATGTTGTGCGTGTTCTATTTGTACATGAATGGAAGGGACCTACAGTTTAATGCCGAATCCGAACGGCGAAGTGAAAAGCTTTTCATAGCAATTTTTTACTCTTGTAGGTTTGCCATTGCCTGCCAAGAGGTGGTGCCATGTAGAAAAATAATTTTTTCTACTTTTTGATTTTGCCTGTGCCGAGATTCAAACCCCGGACACTCTGCGTAGCATTCTAACGCACTACCACTACGCCACAGCGACCACCATGATGAAGCCATATATTTATTAAAATATCCTCATTTTTTCACAATCCATGACTTGTATCTTACGAGAAATAGAACTTCTTACGGATTATAGGTATAATAAAAACATCTAGAAAAAAAGGAGTGAACCATTTCTGCAAGTGTTATTTAAATTTCAAGTAAGTGCTGCCAAGTTTTGGTCACAAAAAAAATTAAACAGAAATGCGCATTTCTTTTGTCACAGCGATAGATATCTTATATATGCATCAAAAGAAATACAGCAATTATCAGCATTATACCGTCAGCAGTCATCGCTCAAGAAATCTGATCTAATGAATCAACATTTTCTAGCAACTTTTTTTACTTACTTTTTAATGGCACAACAGCCCATGGAGGGCCTAGGCCGAGCTTTTCGCATCCACTCATGTTGTGCGGGTTATATTTGTACATGAATGGAAGGGACCTACAGTTTAATGCCGAATCCGAACGGCGAAGTGAAAAGCTCTTCATAGCAATTTTTAGTCTTGTAGGTTTGCCATTGCCTGCCAAGAGGTGGTGCCGTGTAGAAAAATTATTTTTTCTACTTTTTGATTTTGCCTGTGCCGAGATTCGAACCCCGGACACTCTGCGCAGCAGTCCAACGCACTACCACTACGCCACAGCGACCACTAGCAACATAAACCATTTTTTATTCTTTCCATTTCTGTTTTGCACAATTTTTTAATAAAAAAAGATTAAGTATTGCAATGCATTGGTTGCCGATCTTTTAAATTTAAACTTGAATTAGTTATCTCCTTGCTGCCCGAATATTGTGTATAGATATAAGTACGCAATCTATTCAGTGCCGTGGAAAGAAAATTCAAGCCCGGGGGAAGAGGAGGTCATCCTTATTTTAAAATATGGAAAAAAATCTTATTACCCAAGCTTTATAATTTTAATTTATTTTGGATACCTGTACGATTTTTCGGTCATCAATTTTGAAAATTCATCACAATATATACATATTGCATTTGAAATATATTATATTGCATTTGAAACTAAAAATGTAGTTAGATAAATTAACAAACTTGATACAACTATAGAAATTATAACCTCATAGGTCCTCATATCTTTTTCAGAGACTACAGCTGAACAAACTTTTACTTCCTCCAGAAGTTGCATATTTTCCAAAAATTTCCAATATTTGCTGAAACACCGGCCTATAAAAAATCTAGTCCCGACGTATCCCCCTCTTGTCAGACCTATTTATATTTGCATACAAAAAGGATTGATTAAACTTATAAGTGAAAGAACATCTATCAGAGGCTGCTCACACTAGTGCAAGCATGAACGACTGTGCGAGAGAGAAAGGTAGAAAAGTAAGGTAGTAAGAAAAAGAGGTAAAACTTCTACCTCTTTCTTACTTACTACCTTACTTTTGTACTTGTCTCTCTTGCTCTTTGAATTGATAGGAATTTTTTCCAGAAATTTACGTTGTGGAAACATGAACGACTGTGCGAAAGAGAAAGATTGAAAAGTAAGGTAGTAAGAAAAATACGCAAAACTTCTACCTCTTTCTTACTACTTTACTTTTGTACCTGTTTCTCTTGCACAGCAGAGTGGCCAGCCAGCATCTTTGAATTGAAAGAAAGTTTGTCCAGAAATTTATGTTTTGTATCAATTTAAAGATTCAAAGATTCCGTGGCAGTAAAATAAAAGAAGATTGAGCAGTTTTACAATTTAAACTGAAACTAATTTTTATGTAAATGTGCCAATTTATTTTAGTTTTGTTTTGTAAAACATAATTGGAAGCGAAAGACTTAGTAGCTGATACAAAACATTATAATTTTTAAAATCAAAATACTTTATACATACTTAATGCAAAATATTGAATTACTGATAATGAATACCAGTAGATACTGATCACGTAAAATAAACATGCTCTGTTTTTTTTGTAGCAAATTGAAAATTTTAAATATCTACATGCATGCATATTCAAATATTATATATCATACATATGTATTCGGGTATAAGTATGGCTGCATACATGGGTGAGGTACCCTTTGCTGACGACATGATAAGAACTCGTACTCAGAAGTTTTCCACTATATTTTCTAGGTAAAATTTTAAGATATTATTATTATTTATTATACTTTGACAAATCAAAATTTATGCTAGTTGCTAGTATAATAAATAAATAAATAACTCGGTGATATATCATCTATCAACTGAAAGGAAACCTACAAGAGTAAAAATTGCTATGAAAAGCTTTTCACTTAGCCGTTCGGATTCGGCATTAAACTGTAGGTCCCTTCCATTCATGTATAAATATAACACGCACAACATGAGTGGATGCGAAAAGCTCGGCCTAGGCCCTCCATGGGCTGTTGTGCCAATAAAAGTAAGTAAAGTAACTGAAAGGATTCACCAAACCTAAAAGTCAAAATCATACATTAAGCACAATAATAGAGACAGTAATAAAATACATTTATGGCGCACCTATAAGTCTGACAACAGAGCACTCCAGAAGTGTCAGTCCTAAATAATTATACACGTCATAAATTTACAGCGCCTTCTTTTTATAGCCAGCATCATAAAAAGTACACACTAAACAAAACCAAAACAAAACAAAAATACTTGGAAAGATTGTTAAATTGTTATCACTTTTTAATACAATTAAAAAGAAGTAAAATATCGTCATAATAGAAAAAGAAAATAAATAACTAACTTACTAACTACAATATCAATAAGAAGTACTTACTTGAAAATTACCTTTTTCTTATCTAACTACATACATACTTAGTTATTTTATTAAGAACAAATATTAAACTCTTCTGTATATACTAGTGAGTATGTGCTTGTATACTTATAAAAAATGTATCAAGTAGGCAAAACAACAAATTAGAATTGGGTAGTGATAAGTTTTTATAGAATATCTTTTAATAGGGAAAAATTCCAACGATTTTACAAGATCTAGTAGGAGATCAAGTGGTCGCTGTGGCGTAGTGGTAGTGCGTTGGACTGCTACGCAGAGTGTCCGGGGTTCGAATCTCGGCACAGGCAAAATCAAAAAAAAAAGTAGAAAAAATAATTTTTCTACACGGCACCACCCACCTCTTGTCAGGCAATGGCAAACCTACAAGAGTAAAAATTGCTATGAAAAGCTTTTCCTTCGCCGTTCGGATTCGGCTTTAAACTGTAGGTCCCTTCCATTCATGTACAAATATAACACGCACAACATGAGTGGATGCGAAAAGCTCGGCCTAGGCCCTCCATGGGCTGTTGTGCCATCAAAAGTAAGTAAGTAACTAAGTAGGAGATCAAGTAGTTTTGCATGCGAATTGAGCTTTCGCGAAATGCACTTTCCCTTCAGAAAAAAAAAAAATTATTTAAGTAGTAATCGCTTGTTTAAACATTTCTATATCATTTTTCTTTGTGCGACTACTTACTTATGGTATTTATGTTGGAGTATTATCAGTTTAATACATTCAATAATTACAAATTAAAATCCAATAAACATGGCGACATAAATCAAAGTTCAAATAAAAATCCATTTTGTGTTTAACTACTAAAAACCCCCAATAAAAGTAATTAAATACCTCATTTAACTTGCTTGTATTGCCATGATAGTAAACTTATCTCTACTTAAGATTCGAAAGAAATTGTTTGTCAGTAAATGTCAAACAATTTCATTAATGAAATTAAATATAATGACTATGAATGCTAAGAATCGAGATAGTGCCTATCGTTTTAGCTCAATAATTTTTTTTACAATAAGTTTTATAGAAATAATAAAGGTGATTAAGGAAATGTGTGATATGTTTTAAAACGGCCTGAGAAAAAATGAGAACTGATACCACGGAAGTAGCTTCGCAATCACAGGGTGTAGACATACATACTGTAGAAATTTTTGTTTGGTTGATTTACGAGTGAATGCACCCCATTGGTTCCTTTCACAGATCTCAATCAAATCCCATTTTTTCATTCAAGTCCCATTTTTCTCACTTAATCAAAGATTTTCCCTTGAAAACAAATACTTATTTATGATTATTCCAATGTTTCAGTTTCTGTAGTATAGAAAATAAGAGATTTATGAGAAGCGTATTATCGTTAGAAAAGATTTACAACCAAACCGTTAAGACTTATAACATTTTAGAGATCACGGAATTTTAAATTATTTTGGAGAAATAACGGACAAGGTTTTCTTCTTGAGAATGACACTCAATAGTGTATGAAAAGTTGATTACATCATAATTCTCAAAACAATGAGGGCAAGATTTTCAAACTATTTAATCCTATATTCCCATTGATCCTACTTTCGATCATTTTCATGGTTTCGGCTGAAATTACATCAAATGTCAAATGAAACCACGGAAATAAAGAAGTTTCAACTGAACTCTTCCTTCAAATTGAATTAAATCTAATCTTTCGCTGTTTTTAAAAAAAAAATTATTTTAAATTTGATTGATTAATCACAAGTACTTTAATTATTTATGTATATATTTACCATCTTCCATGATACTCTGTACTCTGAAGCCAGTCAGGCTGAAACCGTCGCTAACCTCAGCAAATTTAATATGTTAGCAATTAACAATTGATGCTTTCTCCTAGTGGACTTTCTCGTATTAGCCCCCAAATGTAGTCTCCCATCATACTCTTATTATATTGAGCCCTATTCAGGCCTGAGGAGAAGGAGATTCCATCCGCACCCGTGCCAGTGGGATTTCAGACAATAAAAGCACGAAAAACAGATTTGAATGTAGAAGTACAAAATACAAAAGCAAAGTAATAATTTTCATGATATGGGATTTCTGCATTTTTTAATAAAATATAAATAATAAATAATTTTAATAAAATAATTATTTAATATTTTCAATATCTTCATTATTTTGTTGTATCCAATTTTTTTTTTTTTTAAAGGGCTTGTAAGCTGGTCATCCTCTTTCCCCCGGGCCCATAGTTTCACTCACCACGACTCTGCCCCTAGTACCCAGGTGAATTCAATTAATATGACGTCATTATTCTCAATATTCATATTAACAGCTCATTAGTTTGTATGTATGCAGCAATGGAGTATGACAATCGAAGTTTGTTCTGAACAAAAATAGTGCTTGCTTAAGGTAAATACTTGCATAGAAAATATTTCTTCAAAATTTTTCATTAAAAAAAGAAAAAATCTTTAGAAATATATCACATAAGATATCACTAAGAAATCCATCGGCTCAGTTCTTGGAATTTGTCTAGGGGAAGGCTAAAACTTGAATACATCAGAGATCTATTAAAAAATCTCTAAGCGTTGGGAAATCAATTATTGCCCGGTAATTGAAATAAAGATTTAAATTCTGTTCTCAAGCTGTGTATTTTTTTATGTGCATAAAAATTTTAACTAGAGTAGCGTAAAAATAAATATTACATGTACTATATATACACTTGAACCTAGTTTTACACTGCAGATCCGTTTCTGAAAAAACGATGCAAATAGAAACCGTGCAAAATAAGACATGGATTTTAAACAAAAACCAGTAATTTGTTCCAAGTAAAGAAAAATTGTGCTCTTTTATTCATCTGAAAATTTTCTCTTTCATTTTATTTTACGCACATGGATATGAAATATTAATTTGTTTTTTTTTTTTTCAGTAAAATCAAAATTAGGGCAACTAAACATAAAATAAATTACATAACATTATTAAGCCTTAAAGTGTCACGAACCTTTGTTCAGGTTTTTGGAACATTTATAAATCGTTCGTTTGGTACAAGGCATTTAGAATTTGAATTGTTGTTGTCTAAAATAATCGTTTACCTACAATTAAAAAACTTAAGCTTATTTGTTTTGTAAGAATAATGGTCAGCTGATGAATTTGCTTTTACTATTTTGGGTTCGCTCCTATAAATTGTGTGAAACAATTTGAGATTACACTAAAAGAATTCTTATTTTTTATTTCTAAAAGTGGCTTACAAGTTACTCGTTTATTTCGAAAAGTGATTAAAACTAATTTTATTTTTGCTAAACTGTGTATAGAAATAAAACCGTGTAAAAATAGTCTTTGGGGGATATGATTAAGTACCAGGTTAAAACGAGGATCAAGTGTTATTATTGTCATTATTATTATTATTGTACTTTTAACCAATTTAACTGTTATTAATCATTTTTATATCACTTAAGCAAAAATATAACTAAATACCTATGTAAGTATTATCTGCCAAAATCGAAAACCAAATCCAATCCCAGGGCACTGTTTTTGTTTTAATAAGCAATTGTTTATTACTTTCGACTGATACCTGAATTTCTGATATGATAACATTTAAAGGCAAAGAATAATACCCTGAAAATAGGTGTCTCAGTTTAGTGGTACTCCTTTTGAGCAATACATGTGTGCATTAGTTTATTTTAAAAAGGCTTAAACATTTTTTCCGAAAAAATATTTTTTTGTTTTTTTGTTAATGGTCCAAAATGGTGAATTTACATTTTTATCGGAAATTAATAGCATCTTTTCCGCTTCCGCTTCCGCCTCCGTCGCAACGACATAAAACGCGAAATTGTTGCGGTAGTCGAGTAATGTCACCAAAGCGATGGATACTTTTACTTATATTTTATATATCGTATTTAATGTGTGGCGCTAGTATTTACTATCATATTCAGCATGGTGAAGAGAAGCAGCAACGTGCTGAAGAATTAAAAGAGCGCATTGAAATAAATGGTGAGTATGTATGTATGTATGTATGTATGTATGTATATGTAAAATTTAAAGTAAAAATCCAACTTAATCTGATAGACAAGAAGATCTTGTACTTCCTCACAATAGTATAGAGACTAAGTGACTCTCCAAATAGTGAGAGAAAGTATATAATGATTCTCTTCGACCAGTTAGAGCAATACTCTGCCAACTGCACGACTCCCAAACTGTTTATGAAGTATCCTTAATTTGAAATGCTACCTACCATATTTTTTATTGTTGTTGTTTTATGCTTTCTTTCGAACGTAGAACTTAACCTTAAACTTTAGGCCAGATTTAAAACTGTTAATTGCTTATTAAACAATAAAATGCATGAGTTTACATCTTAAAATAGGTATGCACACATACATACATATTATATTGGAACATGGGTGTATAAATTATTTAACATATTTCACACTTTTGCTTCTGCTCTACTATTTACTACCGTTGTTACTCATATTTATCAGTATGTATTGCATAGAAACTGAAAACTACAGCTTGGCTACTACCTACACAATTCAATATGCATAATTATCACAATTTAGCAAAGATTTGCAATAAAAGAAAAACAAAAAAAACAAATGCATACATACGATTTCTTTTAAAATACACAATTAGAAAAATCGTGTCCAATAAATAGATGATTGTTAAATATTTTCCTTTTAAATAGTACATATATTGTGTATATGTAAGAGCACAACAAAATATTGAGCATTGGATTTTTTATTTCAGGTTAGAAGATCGGTGGAGGAAAGCAAAATTATGGCAGCAACTGCCTCAAGTAGAAATCGAAGTAATATTAAGGATTCTGAAAGATGTTTAATATTTGGTGTTTAATTTACCGTGGTAGCCGCGGCGTACTTGTTAATACGTTGGCCTGCTACGCAGAGTGTCCGGGGTTCAAATTCCGGCACAGGCAAAATAAAAAAGTAGAAAAAATAATTTTTCTACACGGCAAGAGTATACTATACGTTGTCTTCGGCATCCGCATTCGGCATAAAACAGTAGGTTCCTTCCATTCATGTAAAAAATACAACCCGCACAGTATGACTGGATGCGAAAAGCTTGGCCTAGGCTCTCAATGTGGGCTGTTGTGTCATTAAAAGAAAACAGAATATTATTTTTCACTAATGGTCCCATGTAGGGAGGGCCTTCATTTTCACTTTTCAATTCAGCTGAGTATATGTACACATTAATAACACAGTAATAAATATAATGTAGACTAGGCCCCGCCAAATAATGTACTTCGCTGAGCGAAGTGAGTGCCATTCTGAAGAAGTAAAAAATTATAGGTAGATAGATCAAAAACTTGATTTCGTTCTTATACTTATACATATTCATATCTTGGAGCAAATTCTTCAAAATTCGAATCGAAATACAGACCTGTATCAGAGAGTAACTATTTTACAATATTGGCTAAACAACAGTTCTTAAGGTTTACTGACCGATGGCAGTCCATGAGGAAATGATTTTTATCCCCCATAATATCCACTGCCCGAAGAGTTGAAGAAACCTGGGTGCAACTTCTAAATAATCTCGTTAAAATTTCTAAGTTTAAATTATCGAGAGTGATATCATACGAGAATCTTATAAGGCGAATGTTAGCAGAATCAGCAAGAAGAACAATGACAATGTGGAAACTATAGATAATTAGCTTTAGGTTGTTAAATTAATCTGGGTCTTACCCTCCAAAAAATGTATTTCACTCAAAAATAAAAGTCTTCTGTAATATGAGTTGTGCGGCTATGAGGCGAAAAGTCTCCAACATAAAATTTTGAAAAGTTTAAGTTCTTTCGCCTTTTATATACTTAATACTTAGTATTAATTCTAAAAAACAATTGGGCTACAACAAATAAATACCTAAACGATAATTATGTACTTTGAGATTTATGTGGAATAAATTAATTTTTCATTATTTTTCATATTTTTGCTTACTTTTACTTACTTTTAATAGCACAACAGCCCATGGAGGACCTAGGCCAAGCTTTTTGCATCCACTCATATTGTACGTGTTATATTTGTACATGAATGGAAGGGGCCTACAGTTTAATGCCGAATCCGAACGGCGAAGTGGAAAGCTTTTCATAGTTAATTTTTACTTTTGTAGGTTTGCCATTGCCTGCCAAGAGGTCGTGCCATGTAGAAAAATAATTTTTTCTACTTTTTGATTTTACCTGTGCCGAGATTCGAACCCCGGACACTCTGCGTAGCAGTCCAACGCACTACCACTACGCCACAGCAACCACAATATTTTATTACTCATAGTTTTCCAGTGTTGAGAAATTTTAATGGAGCAACGTTTTTTAAGTTGACCAAAAATTTCTTCTGTCACGTATATAGGTTCTTTGAAAATATATCTGTGGTCCTTTAACAAAACAACCGATATCTATTTCTGGTGCATATCAGGTTTCAACATATCTATAATTTTTAGTGCAAGCTATGTATAACACTTAAACTAAAAGGACTAGATATACTTGTACATGTAATGTATGGAAAAGTAAAAGCGGGTAAAATTTAAAAGAAAAAATGAAATCTCGTATGTAAAGATAGATTATTTTGTCAAAAGACCATAGATATACATACGTCTCTGGCCCATATTAGGTTTTGTGAGATAATACTAAAAACAAACATGAACAAAAAGCACGAGAATGAAATCAGAAGAGTCAATGTTGTGGTCCCTTCCTCATAAGTCACACAGCCCATAGTTTGGGAGACTTGACCGAAAGAAACTTTTTAGAGGGGTAGGCCAAGAAATAACGGATTGTGCTTGTTCTTGAAACACCCTGAATCGAAAGAACTTTGTATCTTCTAGTGAAGAATTTACATACCAACTACATCAAAAATTACATAACTTCGTACATATATTTTTATGCATGTATGTATTACATTTATATATACCCACGACGTACACAGATCTATTGACTCAGCAATAAAGTAAAATTCGCTAATATAATTTCGATTTATTAGCAGAGTTAAAAAATGAAAAACTGTGATAATTTCATATGTCGACAAGCCATTAATCCTCTAAATAGTCCACAAAATGCAAAAAAGTAAACTAAGTACTTATGACGTTTGAGATATTTGCAAAGTATACTTCAATAACTTGTTAATTTTTTTATTTAAAGAAACCATTTGAAAGAAAGAGGCTCATATCCAGAACCATTATACATATTTGCATATTATAGCATCATATTGCTAAAAAAAATAAATATATTTTATTATAAATAAATTTAAATAAATGGTTAGTGTTTTATTGTTAATCTAAATTCATCATAAATCTTTTGTGGTATTGAAGAGAGGCGAAAATTATCTAAATCCGTGCATGAGTCTCATTTATTAATAATAAGATTAATTAAAAACATCTACTCGTATTATCCTCTTACAAAAGCAGTAATTTTGCACAATTATTCCTACATAGTTTGGCTTTTATTAAAATAGACATGAGATTATCTTGCTTATCACAGATTAAGAAAATTAAGCAACGAATGAATGTGTACTATGTAAAAAAAAAACTGAATAAACTAATGGAAGAATTGTTCGCAAAGAATTGCTACAATTTGTAGTAATGGCAATAATAATAACCATAAAAAAATAGTAGTAGAATAATTTGCATACAAATATTTTCATTGCACTTAATGCAGCAAATTGCTGAAACGAATGTTTAAATAATTTAAACGCTGGTTAAATTAAATGCAATTTTTGCGTTTTGCGGGCTACTTTTCTATACAATGCAGTGTAGTGTATAAATCTTATGTTGGAAAAAAGACGAAAAGCTTAACAAACAAAAGAAATAATATTTCAACCTTTTCCAAGTGCGCTTTTGAGAAAAACATTTATTTCCGTTTATATCGTTCATTCTATGTACTAACTCGTACTTATCTAAATGACTTCAATACAATTGTCAATGTCTGTGTTTTAAAGTGTCAATAAAATTGGCAACACAAAAGTCATTAACACATTAAAAAAGTAATTCAATTTTGATTCTAAATTCAGTACAATTTAATACACACACACACACACACACACACAATAACAGAAAATGTAATGTAATGCATTAAGTAAATTCAATATAATTGTAATCTTATATAAAACGAAACAATAACAAAAATAAAGCCCTAGAATGAAATTGAGATCAGTCAGTCAAGCTAGAATGTAAAGTAGCTGTTCTACGTGTGAGCGACAGTAAAAATACTATTTGAATGACTCCTAATTCAGAGAAATATCTTATTCTTCTTCTTCTCCTTTTAATGGCAGAACAACCCATGTAGGGACTAGGCCGACCTTTTCGCATCCACTCATGTTGTGCGTGTTATATCTATATTCCCTACAGGAATGGAAGCGACCTACAGGTTGATGACGAATCTGAACGGGGAAGTGAAAAGCTTTTCTTAGGCAATTTTTAATATTGTAGGCTTGTCATTCCCTGCCAAGAGGTGATGCCGTGTAGAAAAATAGTTTTTTTACACTTTTTGATTATGCCTGTATCGTGATTTGATCCCCGGACACTCTTCGTGGCCGACCAATGCATTACCAACTACGCCAGGGTGAACAGAAAAATATCTTAACCTAACAAAATATGACTTCAAAATTGGGTTAAGCTTCTTCAATACTTTACACGATATCTTCTCTTAATCACTGAATTCACAAAGGACGCTAAAGATTAGTACATAAGTTCAAAATTGCTTCAAGGTAAAATATTGAAATCTCCTGCACTTTGGTTATTTTTATGTCTAAAAATTAATACTTCCATTCAAAACCAATTTTTCCACATCAGAACTCTATTGTGGCTGTTCACTGTGAGCTCAGAGAGCAACTCGTTTGTTGAGTATCGGTTATGAACAACAAGAAATCATCGGAACATAGTATTTTAAGGCAGTGTCGGGCAATTTTGTTTTTCCTATTCACATGTGAATAGGCTCACATTCTCCGCCGACGCAATTCTGTCACAGGTACAGGTAGTATAAACTACTTCGTGTAGCAGGTACAGGTAGTATAAACTACTTCGTGTTGCTTACGAACTTTTGACGAACAATGGAATTCGGGAGATGGCAATTTTGTTAACGCAAGTCATTTTAGTTGACTTTCAGCATTCATATAAGCAAGATCCCACTGCTCAATTTTTTAAAACACGTTTATGTATTGGTTTGCTCGACACTGATTTAAGAATATTGCCGTGCAATGAACCTCAAAATAAGGAAATACCACCGATCTCTCTGAAATTTTAAAATTATTGATATATGTAGATTGGTTTCCATTAAAACTCACTTGACATAACATTTCAAAACATATCTCTCGAAAACTATGGCATCTAACATATAGCAAATAACTGAACTAAATTAATATTGTTTGAGGTATCAGGAGGTTTAGCTGCCAAATTAATGGAAAGACGCATAAGGCTAAATCAATGTGTAAGTTATAATAAAAAAACTCACACGGAAATCTAGATAGTGATATCTCTATCACACTATCATCTCAAAAAATCTAAATCAAAGCAAATGCAAACAAACAACGCGAAATTAAATTGTTTGTGAAAAATTCATATACGAGTGTGTAAACACTGAATGAACTGCATTTAATAGGTACTTAAATGTCAATGTAACATTTCGTAGGCTGAGCACATTCATTCAATTACTTAGTTTTTACAACTACCGCAATCCAGCATTACGAGCGCACTCGACCACACACTCACATGTATGTACATGTTACGAGTGACGTCATACATATCACTTGCATTTTATGTAAATTCCGCCCGTTTTCCGCTTTGTGTGTTTATTTTTTTCGGCATTATCTTTGTAGGTACCCACACTTAATCGCCAATTTAAATAAAGCAATTGTTGTACTTTATTTAGTGCATATCTGTATCTATCTATCTGACTGTCCATTCATCTGCCGTTTCCGTGCCGTCGTCTGCCTAACATCTGTGTGTAAGTAACAGTTCCGTTTGCCATTGATATACATACAACTAGCTTGCTGTTTGTGTGAGTGTGATATACCATATGTATGTTAGTGAGTATGTACTTGTATGTGTTATGTACTTGTATGACGAGAGTTTAGCGGCAATTTAAATAGGTGTGTTTATCATACAAATTAATTCGTTAGTTGGCGGAAAATAAAGATAATGGTAATGGTCGACCGCTATGGTCGAGAATGACAACGCCGTTAGGTCATCTGGCATTTTTGTTTGTTGTTATTTGTTTTGTATTGTTTCAAGTTCGATGTCAATGATTTTAGTTAATTTCATTTGTTTTTATTATGTGAAAGACACGTGCACAGCACATAACATCTGAGGGATCTAAAACTTTTTAGTCTACTTATTTGTTTACATTAAATCTATAAAAGTCTTACTTACCATTTATGGTATTCCAATATTTCAACTAAACATATCCCACATACATAAGTGTGTAATTAAGTACATACATATTTATTTAATATGCAGCATAAGTTTTAAATTTGTTGGTGGGGTTACCTTTCACGAGCGATAACTTGCACTCTGAAATCGAAACATTTCAATTTGGACACTAGCCATAAAAAGTGATGATAACCTCATAGAAAAAATACAACGTTAAATTATAATAAAGGGTGTTTTTTTAGAAGTGTGGTTTTCAATCTGGCAATTTGACAGCTGTCACTTGATTTATGTTCAGTTTGGTTTGCCATTTCATAATGAATAGACTTACTCCTGAACAACGTTTGCAATGTTTGGTGAATGTGCCCAAAACGAGATGGCCACCGATCCACATTTTCCCAAGAAAATTTCGTTCAGCGATGAAGCTCACTTTTGGTTGAATGGGTACGACGTTAATAAGCAAAATTGTCGCATTTGAAGTGATCATAATCCACAAGCCATTGTTGAGACGCAGTTACATCCTCCAAAAACCACTGTTTGGTTTGCTCTATGGGCAGAGGAAATCATTGGTCCATATTTCTTCAAAGATGAAGCCGGTCATAATGTTACAGTCAATGGGGAACGCTATAGAGCCATGATTAATGACTTTTTCGTGCCTTAATTGGAGGATGTTGATGTGGACGACCTTTGGTTCCAACAAGACGGCGCTACATGCCATACAGCCAACGAAATACTCGGACAATCAATTTATTGGAGGAAACTTTTGGTGAGCGCATTATCTAGCGTCGTGGGCCTGTGGCGTGGCCTCCAAGATCGTGCGATTTAACACCGCTGGACTATTTTGTGTGGGGTTATGTGAAGTCGCTTGTCTACGCAGATAAGCCCGACACGATTGACGCCTTGGAAGAGAATATTCGGCGCATTATTACTGACATACGGCCCCAATTGCTGAATTGCTGCAAAAAGTGGTCGAAAATTGGGCTTCTCGGCTGGAATTTATTCGAACCAGCCGCGGCGGCCACTTGTCCGAAATCGTTTTTAAAACATAATAGCAAATTCTTATCTTTATAACAAAGCTAAATTCTTGGCCATAACATTAAATTATATGCGTTTTATTTCTTCTTGAAAACCACACTTCTAAAAAAAACACCCTGTATAATAATTCAATCTATTTTGATGAGACGTTGTTGATTATTTAAGATAAAAAATATTTAAATTAATAGAGCAACATTTCAAATCTTAATACGTAAACGGTTTCTGACAGTAGTAAATGTGAAACAACTCAAACAAATTAAAAACTTAGCAATGAAGAATTTACTTAAAAAGGAATGTATTTGATTGGGGTGGGAAAACTACCTTTCAAAATTCTGCAAAATTCTAAAACTCTATACAGTGGCTGATTACACTGGCGTCAGCATTAAAGATTGTGCGAGAGAGATACGTAGACAATTAAGGTAATAAGAAAGACAGCACAAAATTTATATCTCTTTCTTACTACCTTACTTTTCACCTGTCTCTCTTGCACAGTCTTTCTTGCTTGCACTAGTGTGAACTGGCTCACTAAATAAATCTAGTTATAAAATCGAGTGGCAGAGATTAGTGACGTACGACTTTGGAATGTACATATCTAATATGAAAATACAAAAGAATCAAAACTTATTGAAATTTCACAAAATTTAATATATATAAATATTTTTCGCTTATAAATCTTTGAGATAAGTAGTTTTCGTATAATATTACAATTTAATTTTCTCTAATACACAAAATATAAAAGAACATGTTACAAATTCGAATGCTGGCAAGTAGCCACTTAAGTACCTACTCAAATCTGATAAATCTAAAAAGATAAAAAAGAACATATATTATTATTTAAAACAGTAATTCAGCGATACGATAGTCCAACCAAAGAAGGAAAATATCTTTTCCCTAGTCCGACACATAATTTCTTATAGCTTTTTGAGTACTGAATACGAATTTGGCTATACAAATGGCAGAAAAACGTCACCTTTCGTTTCAAAAATGTGGAGTTAAATATGCCAGAAATACCCACTTCAATCATTACACAATTTATAATTTGGAATTTGAGTTTGGTGTAAATAAGAAACGAGTAATTTTTTCCAACTTGGATTTTATTATTCGAAAATAAAATTGTAACTGTGAAACACTAATTTTTCAGTACATTGTCGACTGTATGGAGCTGCACCTGACCGATGGCTGCACCAATTACGTCCTTAAGCGCCCCTCAATCGTTGCTGGATGGTTGACGTAATACTTATCTTTAATGGCTACCCACAAATAATAGTGGTAGCCAATGCAAATCACCAAAACGGCTAAATATCGATTATTGACCGGCTTGTACGGCATGACGCGTCTTCCTGTTGGAACCAAATGTTGTCTAAGTCCATATCTTCTAAAATAGGCCATTGTCATTCACTCACTGTGATGTATCTTCCTTCATCATTTTCAAATATGGTTCAATACCACACCAAACAGTTACTTGATAAAGTGCATTGGCTTCTCAAGAATCGCGCATGATGCGATAATTTTGCTTATTATCGTACCACCGAGGTCAAAGTGAGCTTCGTCAGAAAATTGCTCATCTTCTTCCAAACGTTGTATCAATTTGCACGGTTTCATGCCGAGGTCTTTATTCTCAAATGTTAAAATCTTAAGAACGATGGCAACTTGATGAGTTTGGTTCGTTTTGCACATTCTGAGCAACAGCAGATGAGAAGACAAGGGACCTAGCAAGATCTAGCCACAAAAATAAACAACTTTCAAAACAAATCAAGAAGCAAAACAAAGGAAAAAATAATATTGAAAATAGCAGGAGAGCAGGAGACACTTTCGTTAAAAAGTGAAAATAATTATGAATATATACTTTCTTTGTCTTAGCGAAGACAATAAGGGTATTCAATCAACTGCGTAAGTTTACTTCGATGCAAAAAAAAATAATTGAAATTGCTGATGAGCAAATGGCAAACACGAATTTAACGTAATTTCTTAAAAAAGTGAAAACAGAAACAGCTGATTTTGTTGGTACGAAAAAACAAAACGTTAAGATGTTTAAATTAAGTGAAAAAAGAAGAATTAGCAAAATGCAATTCAGGAGCTATTACTTGCACATGGCTTTGCAGAAACTATGGTAATTCTCTTATTGTATTCTGAGCAACAACTGCTTCCAGAAGGTTGTGTGCTTCTTCTTCTTCTGTCCACCTGTGTGTGGGCTTCAAACGACGTCGTTTTGTTTCTATTATCTGAAATATATTATCGCTCAAATATTAAATAAAATAAAAGTTATTCATTAAAATGTCCTCACCGTTGTCATTGATTTTCGATTTGTTTATTTTGTGAACAGTGGATAACATAGTTGAAAACTTTGTGAGAAAATATAATTATTAAAATTTACTAGAAATGCTTAATTTTTTCTAAATTACTTTGAGAAATTTGTGATAATTTTTACCGTGATTATTTCTTAAAATTCTAGTGTTCATGGGAGATTTTTTAAACTTTCAAATAAAAAATAAATAATTGTATGAAAACATCATGGCAACTATGGCTGGAAAAGAACTGCACAAAGTTGCATTTTACGCTGTACAAACGATCTACACCTCAACATTTAAGAGTATAAGGCGTAATCAATATTTATGTAAATTTGTTTTTACATTTTACGTCAGAGTAAATTTACATCATATACGTCAGTTACGGCGCATTTGCATTTGATTGAATACCCATAATGATTCCACCATCGATTACGTTTTTAGTGTTGCAGACGATTGTGAAAATTTGAATTTTATAATGTGATAAACTCTACAGACAGTGACTTTGCGTTTGATTTCGCGGAAGTCTCAAACAATGATGCAGTTTGCAAATTGCAAAACTTCCTCAAGGAATTTAATTTGGAAATCAAGACAAAAAAAGTTAAATTGCGCGGATGAAATTGAAAATACTGATAATTTTGGCTCGATGACAGAGGGCAGAGTCAGCTTAAACAATCATGTCATCGAACTGTGCAAACATCTCCTCAATTCTTGGCATCACGCCATCATCAATAATTTTTTTGTACATTTCGCCATTCACTGATGATCTGAGGATAATTATGCTACCAACTCCCTTTGATGCGGTGCACCCCCATTACGTATGCTTGACAGCACTAAGAGTCTTGCCTGCACTGTAACGCTATCCTTTGCGTCTTACCCTTAATGTTCCACCTGGGCCGAACAAACTAAATTTCGAGTCATCGGAAAATATGCCAATGATTTTCGTTCCAATTATCGTGCTCCCTGCACCATGATTGCCTGCTAGGCTTCATCTTTGGTGTCAGCATTTTTTTATATTTTTTTTTATTTTTAATTGATTCATTCAACACACAGGGTGTACCCCTATGAATGCAGATCATTGTGTTGAATGGAAGGAAGATTGATAGGTTGCAGGAAGAAGGAGGGAGAATGAGAGAGTGAACGTGATCACAACGATAAAGAGATAGGCAGCCATTGTGGCAAGTGTTATGCCTTTACCACAATGAACTTCAGTTTATCAGTGTCGACTATGACAGCATGTAGCGCCAAAGGCCAAGCTTTTCGCATCCACTCATGTTGTGCGTGTTATATTTGTACATGAATGGAAGGGACCTACAGTTTTATGCCGAATCCGAACGGCGAAGTGAAAAGCTTGTTTTTTAGAATTTACTCTTGTAGGTTTGCCATTGTCTGCCAAGAGGTGGTGCCGTTAATTTTGTTGTTGTTGCATTTTTTTTATTTTTTATTTGATTTAATATTTTTTATTTTGCCTGTGCCGAGATTCGAACCCTTGATACTCTGCGTAACAGTCCACAAGCATTTGGTTTTTAGCAGGTTTAGTGTAAAAGTTTGCAAGATATTGAATCAGTTTACAATTTAACATTTTAAATATCACTAGCACATTTAAATAATGTACTTATTTTAAATTTTCAATGTTCAAATTACATTCTTTTTACATGAATCATAATTCCTTTTTCTTGTTGATTACATATAATGTTAAAATTGCATTTGCGTTTCATATAATGTCAATTTATTATTTATATTTTTAAATGTTGGCTGAATGCTGCAAACAACATTTTTTGAGAATTCCAACATTTATTGTTTGTTATGATCGTGTGCAAAAAAAACTTTGTTCCTTGTGAACATTTTTAACCGTCACTCCTTGACTATTTGCTTCGACCTGTACTAAGTATATGGATCAATTTAAAAATGGAGAGGAACCACATATACATACATACCTCGACTTATGAATTAAATCTTTAGATATGAATCATCAGCATCATCATACTCAGTGAAGCGGCCATTTCATGAGATATATATGTAGAATCTTTTATGTTTGACATTGACCGCTCCAAATTTTAACTTAAGATTTAGTTTTGATTAGTATCTCATTCATGAACAGAATAACATATACATAGTTTATTTACTTAATTTATTCAACAACTAAGTAAATCAACAACAATTTTATATATTAATTTTTCCCTATCTGGCAACATACTCGTATACACGTATATCAATTAGTGCAATGACGTTGAAACTGTTCTGTCAATAATCAATAATCACCGCTATTTGCCTGTCAAACTAAAAAACAAAACGTATAAGTATATTTCAATACTTAACGAAAATAAGTTTAATGAAAATATAAATAGACAAATTACATGCATTACTATATACTAGATAGATACTATATATAGAAACTAAAAAATTAAATATATATAAAAATTAACATTTTACAAATTGAAGTAAAATTTTATATAAAAAATAATTGCCACATTTTATTACATCTTTCTTATTCTTGTTTTAGAATATCTTGTCGATCAACTTGCCGGCAAAAATGAGACAACACAAACACAAATACTTGATAAAATCACCGATTACTGTGGCAAACCAGTTACCAATTATACAACAGATGAATATGAAATACCCTACACGTGGACCTTTTATCATTCGTTTTTCTTTGCCTTTACCGTCTGCTCGACGGTGGGCTATGGTAATATAGCACCGACTACATTGCTCGGACGTATGATAATGATTGTGTATTCGGTAATTGGTATACCGGTGAATGGTATACTATTTGCGGGTTTAGGTGAATATTTTGGCAAAACAGTAAGTAATGAATTAATTGCACTTACATAGTTACTATGGAAACTAATATGATGTCTTTCCAAAAATTATTATATAATAGTTTGAGGCCATTTATCGACGTTATAAAAAGTATAAAATGTCCCATAACGTGCACTATGTACCACCGCAATTGGGCCTTGTGACCATTATTGTTATAGCCCTAATACCGGGTATTACGTTGTTTATATTGCTGCCATCTTGGGTGTTCACATACTTTGAAGGTTGGCCTTATTCCATATCTATGTATTATTCATATGTGACAATGACAACAATTGGATTTGGCGATTATGTGCCAACATTTGGTTCGCATCAGGTTGGTATTTACATACATACATACGTTCAACGTCTGAGACCCGTTTGTAAATTTGTACTCACTATTAATTCTTATTTTTAGCCGCGTGAATTTGGTGGTTGGTTTGTGGTTTATCAAATCTTCATTATAGTCTGGTTTATATTTTCATTGGGCTATTTACTCATGATTATGACTTTTATAACAAGGTACGTTGAATTTAAATACAATATATCAATCGGTCATTTGTATGTTACATACTTTCACAATTACTACATAAAACTTTCTATTTTACAATCTAACACTGTGCAATCTGCATATTGTTATCTTGATTTACTAAAAAAAAAACAGAAAAACCTTTTTTGGCAATATCATTCGGACTATTGTTTCCAAAATTTTTAATATAAGTAAATTGAAACCAAAACGGAAGTTTTCTGTGTATGGCTACAAAAAGGACATGCTTAAACATAATCCACCAAGAACTCGCTATTAAAAAATGTAATGCTTTAGCAAATTAGGATTTTCGTGTATTTAATAATTATAGTTATTAGATTCTCACTCGTGTATTGAAACTTGAATTAACAAAAATTAACTAACTCTTAACCACTTATACTAATTCCTAGAAAAGTTAACCTTATTTAAATTAAGCCTCTAATAACATTCTACAGTTAGTGGGTAATAAATAATATTTAATGGACTTACATAATTTTGCCGATAACTGTAATAATGCAATAATATAGAAACATAAAATTTGTATAATCATTTCCACCTTTCACAATCAGTGATTTACCCTACCTATATTACTTATGTATTTGACAGATGACTTCGATCGCCGGTCGACTAATACAGTCACCTCTCCATTCAATTGCAACCACGTATCTCTATTTTCAGTTTTTTTTTATTGCATTGTATAAAATCACCTTAGAATTCAGATAGAAATTTAGATACGAATAAAAAATTTTTGTGCCAGTTCTTCAACCTTGAATGCTAAAGTCGATCAAGTCTCGTATGTCCCTAAGTAGATTTTTCTTTTGGAGATACGTGGTTCAAGAATAGACGTTGTCATATGTAGGTCAAACACATATCATATCCATCAAATGGTCATGAAGCATACATATGGTATGTATGTATACATACAAGAATACCTACATACAGGTTCAAACCTCGGAACACGCTTAATCAAAATAGTAGAAAAAAACAATTTTTCTACGCGGCATCACTTCTTGGCAGGCATTGGCAAACCTACAAATTGCCTATGAAAAGCTTTTCACTTCGCCGTTCGGATTCGGCATAAAACTGTAGGTCCCTTCCATTCATGTACAAATATAACCCGTAAAACATGAGCTCGGCGTATTCCCTCCATGTTTCCAATATACTTATACAAAAGAAGGTAGTATATGCATTAACGTTAACTATGTAAAGTGACCATACGCACAACATTCTGCTGTATTGTAAAACATTTTCATCCCATGTACATCATTAAATTTTGTACAGCATTTCGTAATGTCATGTCCTAAAAAATTTATTGTTTTGTAATACTCTTTTTCCCAAATGAAAAATTAAGCTACAACTAAAAACGTGTAAACTAAACGCTACGTTTGTTTTTTGTATTCAGAGCCGTGACCTTAATAGAGCAAAATATTGTGCTTAGATATTTGTTATTGAAAATCGGAAAATAAGCTAAACTTACTAATGAAAATTGTGTAAACAATTTAAATATTACTAATAAAATATTGTTTTTACTAAGTAAAGAGTAAGTTTTCTTGTAAAAGTTTGGTAAATTTCCTTTTTCGTCATTAAAACTATGGTATGTCATTTCGACTATGGTATGGTATTTCGAATTGAATAATAAATATTTTTATTATTCACTAGGAGTCTGTATTAGATTATTTTATTACTACAAAAATAAATGAAACACGTTGTCTACAAAACTTTTACATTTGTCGATTTTGATTTTCAATAACTTTCATAGAAAAGCGAAAAAATTCCTGGAACTCATTTTCTAATTATGTAATATTTCTAGTAATACCAACCCATTATACTTTAGCCTTCATCTCTGGAGAGCCAGTGTCCTCCGCACAGTAAATACACAACATTTTTAGTGGAAACAGGTTGAAGGGAATACTTATTTGTTTACACTTTACTTTAACCTAAATGTAAGGACTTTGTTTTGACGAAAATATTCCATTTACTTATGTGGAAAATTTTATTAAAAATTTAATCTCTTCAGAGCGCGCGTAATTTATAATAAAATTCTAAATTAACAAACATAAGGATTTAATGATACTCTTTAAAATAAAGAGGAAATGGCGGAAACAAATTTTACCCAGCATTGAAGCTTACAGGATCTGGTCACTTTAACGTAAACTGTATATTAAACAATATTTCATTAAAACGTATTTTTAATGATAGCTCTTTATACTGTGGCCTACAAAAGTATGGCTCTATTGGTCCTTACGTGGGACCACGCAAAAAAGGAAAGTACATGAAACCAGAAAAGTACAATTTTTTCAATCCAGTAGTCCCTTCCACTGTTCTTAGTTTTGGTGCAAATTTAAGAGCTTTGCTGCATAACTTCGCTCTAGAGTGTTTTCTTGAAATGTTCTTGTTTCTTGTTGTTAAAACCTGACGATCAGTATCGTTGAGTCTACATTTATCCCTATTGTTCGGTCAGTTGAGATACGGTCCTATGGTCATATTAACTACACGAGTGTATGCAAAGTATCAAATCACCAGAGGGATGCGCCACTATACTGCAGTACTGTTAATTCTGGCGGCAAATAAGTCTGATCAGCATGTACTATCTCGGATTAGGGAGCGACTTTTTTGACACCCCTGTCTTGATACCTAGTGTTTTGTAAGAGTAGGGGCGCGTTCTACAGGCTGTGGCTTCTTACCACACACAAACGATCCCGGTAAACGACCTGCGGATATAAGAAGCTATAATTACATTAGCTTATCCTATAACTGCTTGACCCCAAAGGATTTTATATTGGTCACTGCATAAATTTTAGACACTAACTGTTCGTATTAAAATTGAGTTGGTAATTTTTTTAGTGAGTAATACTTATGTAGCAAAATGGTTTGACAATTGAGGTGTTGAGCGCAAAAGTGATCTAAGCCACAAAACTTCTAAAATCGAGTTACTTAAATTTTTATCAGGCATGTCCACGCTTTCAATATCGACTAACTGTCATGGGATTCCAGTCAAATCCGCTCCTATAAACATGTTTTCAAATTTCTGTAGAGCAGAAGCGGCACTTTTACGCGCAACGCCTTAAATAACATCCCATTTGACACAAATCGCTCCACTTGCACATACTACATACATACATATTTATTTTGTCAATGTTTAACCCATTCTTCATCACGCTAAAATACTTATGTAACTAAAACATTCAACTAACAAAAAGCAAATTGTGTAAAATTTATCATTTTATGTTTTCAGGGGTTTACAGAGTAAAAAATTATCATATTTGGAACAGCAACTTTCTACAAATATTAAAGCAACGCAAAATCGTATTTGGAATGGTGTTACCAAAGACGTTGGTTATTTGCGTAGAATTTTGAATGAGCTATATATTTTAAAAGTTAAGGTAAACAACTTAAAACCAAATTACATAAAAACGCTCAACTTTTTCATTATTATATGTACTTAGTACCTATTTACTTGTATTATTTAAATGATTACCTACTTTTAGGATTTTCTTATGTTTAACTGAAAACTTAAGACAGTACTTCTGTACATTTGTCAACTAGCAATAGATTTACCATTTTTTAGAAATCAGAGCATTGATGCTGATTCTTATACTATCGAGCAAAAAGCTTAAAGCTTACTTATGAGATCCTTATGCCGGTAAGGTATGAGCTTTAAGCTTACTAGTGAAAAAGTATTGGCATTACCGCATGAGTTATGCCTACTGAGCTTCTCTATATCAATTTAAACAATTCCTAGGGTTCCTAAGAGGAACAAAGGACTTCGAGAAAAAATAATAATAGGAAATTTTTGCAAAATTTTGTTCTATTTTTATAATTGCAAGTAAGACTCAAACAATATAACATACTTATTTAAAAATTTTAACTTTTTACTTAATACGCATTCACAAATTGTATTCCATCATAATTATACATGTGGTAAGACTTGCAATAGATTCAATAATTTCTTAGGTGTTTCATTTCTAAATACCATAATTTCATCATATTGTATTTGGTTAAATGCACATTATTTTTGTTTTGTTTTTTTCTTATTGTCAAAATGTCAATTCTTAACCGGGAATTTAATCAATTTTACTTAACCTACGCACTGGCATATTATAAAAATTTAATTCTGTGCAATTCTATATAAATTCTGGGCACTCTTAATATGCAAGAGTACATAACTACTTAAATGGGTTGTTCATACATACGAGTATATTAACTCCAGACAATTACAAGAGTTTAATATGTACATATTTTTGTCTTTCTGATAAACTTTTTGTAGTTTTTTCGCAAAACAAATTGAAAAGTCATGGACAAAAAGCGTAAGTAAAAAAGTAAGCAAAAATAAACAATTTCAACCGTTTATACTGGCTCAGTAGTTTGTAATAGTTTTCAAAGTAAATATTTATGAAACAAAAGTAATGTGCATCTTCTAAATTGTACTTTTAGTCTAAATTTAAACTAAGTAGCTGCAAAACCACATGATACTAATACATACAAATAAAACTGATCAATTATTTTCCTTAGCCTGTGTACGCTGAACAAGACGAATCATTTCTATTATATCGCTCTAATTCATGTCCCGAGCTCAGCATGTATCGTGTGGATCCCCCACCAGAGTTCCATCGAAAACGTGCCTTCTCCGAATGTTACGACGTCATGGAAGGTCGTGGAGTTGTCACACCGATGCGTGCCTCCTCCGATACCGAGCTCGATAAACTCGATAAACAGAAATCGTTTGAGAATGCCGAGGTCTTTAGGCAAACCACCGAGCTTTTGGCTAAAGTTGTTTGCGCGTTGGGTACGGTAAAACCGTTGCCCGAAGAAGATACTACCATTGGGTCAACTGATATGTATGGCGGATATCATGGCTTCTCGGACTCACAAATCTTGGCTAGCGAATGGTCTTATCCCAGTGTTAATGAAATACCAAAACCACGTGGTCGCGCTTGTTCCGATTTCAATATCAATCGCAAATGGCGTGGTGTACGCCGTCCAACTATGCAACCAAATGAATGGACTTGGAGTGGTGATAATAATCAAATACAAGAGGTTATCAATAATCGTTTCCACCATGGTGATGCCAAGGACTTGTATCGTTCAAGCTTTGGTAAGCCACCATCACAAGATTATGTTGTTAATATGGGTGATGAAGAGCTGAAGAAACCACGCGTTAAGAAATTCTCCATGCCAGATGGTCTGCGAAGATTGTTTCCATTCAAAAAGCGTTCATCGCAGGAATTTATATCTGCCTCTGGCGGCGGTGGTGCTGGTGGAGAAGTTGGAGCTCCTGCTGGCATCAAACCTGATCGCAAGTACTCGATTATGAGCGTTCCAGAAACGCATCAATATCGTACACCACCCTTGGATTATTACAGTACAGTTACCGCAAATGCCAGTCCTTCGTATTTCCAAAATGGAAAACCATCAGCGGCTGCACTAAATACTGGTGCCAGCTATCCATCCGATGTCAGCATTGCTTCAAAGCCCTCTGTGGCTTTCAATGGGGCAGTAACAGCTGCTGCAGCAGGTGCTGGTGGTAGACGTGGCAGTAACATGGACGCGTTCAGTTCTTCCTACCAACGTAATGCTGCCGCAGGTGCTGCGGCAGGTTCAAGAAAACGGCGTGAATCGATATTCGCTCAAAATCCTGCCTTAGCAGCTCGCCGCGCCAGCATGTTTCCTTCGAGTAATACAGCTGCGTTGACACAACGTCGTGGCAGTCTTTTCAATACTTCCGTTACTACCAACAATGCTGGCGGTATACCGCCACGTAGGGGTAGTCTCTTCCCCACTGCGGGACGTTTGCCAATGGCATCGAACGAGCGTCGACCGAGCTTATTCTCCGTGACTTCTCAGGAGGATCGCGAGGTACTCGAAAATACTACACTTGCCGATTTGATACGCGCTCTAGAAGCGGTCCACACGCAAGCAGTCCTTGACGAAAGCACATCAATTGCACCTGCTATATCGCGCACTGAAATGGCAGGCATATTTGGCACCAATAAGAAGCGTAAAGTGGGTAATGCCGGTCTTGCTGAAGCCGAATCAGAGATGCCAGCTCTACTATCACTGTTCGCAGGTGATAATACAAAGGCCCTATCCGCAGCAGCGGCTAATCGTTTATATGCACGCCGTGCAACTGTTGTGGGTACCTTGCCAAGCACATCTTTTGGAGCGAACTCGCAGCAATCAACACTTGCATCACCAGCGTCAAATGTACTCACTAGACGCCGTAAATCATCTACGGTGCAAATTGTTGAGCCACCACCCAGCTACAGCGAAAGAGAAACTCAATCGTCAACAGCAGCATCAACTCAGCAAGTTCCGCAATTATCTGCCGTTTCTGTAGTTTCCAAATTCAAACGTCGCTTTAGCGTGCGTCCTACCGCTTTGCAAATACCACCAGGTAAAGCGCCACCACCGGGAGTTAACATAAATAGTATGCTGCAGCAATCTGGCGGAAATATTGCCCCCGCGACGCAAGCCGCAAGCTCACAATCTGTATTGCAAAGACGTTTATCTTTACGTCCCTCGCCACTGGCGCGAGAACTCAATATATCTACCACACAGCCAGCAGGTAGCTCGTCCAGTGATGCCAGTCCCATTAGCCCAACAAGTTCAACCAGCAGCACAGCACGTCTGCTTCCGCCGCCGACTGCAGGTGCAGGAACGAGTGCCGGCCCCGCACCACGCACCAATGCTTCCAGCAGCACACACTCGCCACTCTCGCGCATTGTGCAAATTTCGCAGGCGCAGAGAAAGAGCAGCATGCCAGATGGTTTTGCCATAGATCGCACAAAGAAGCCCGATCCCAAATAGGTTCACATACGTAGTAATAGCAACAAACAGTTGAATTATTTTCTTATTTTAGCAAACATTATTATGGTATGTAGTTAAATTTGTATTTCTGCTTAGTTAACTGGTTAGTAACTGGTAACTAGAGCAATTATGTAAGTATGTTGTATTCAGTTTAAGACACATTTCCAATGAGAGCCATATCTTTGCCAGAGTCAGCGTTAACCTCATATTTAAATAATAAATAATAACTATGTTATTGCATGTATTTTATAGACGTAAATTTAAATATTGTTGCCAATTCGACTGTCTACTAAAAAATGTTTAATTTATTCTTTACAATATTTATACTGTAGTAATTATTCCTCATAATTGCCACAAAATATTGTGATAAGTTTAAGCTTATACTTAAGAATAAACAAATTTTAAATTTTCCAGATGGCTGTAGCTATCTTTATTTCTCAAAAGTGTTGGAATAATTTATATATAATAAATATATATACAATATTTATATTACATATGTATATATATAACATTGCTATGAATGTAAGTATAACAATTTTCTTAGAGCGAAAATGAACAAATATTTAAATAAAATTTAACTATAAGAATTTTATTGGGATGTTAAACTTATTTTAATCAAAAACTATATTTTAACCAATCGATCGTGATATCACTCGTAACCTCCACGAATATTTCATATAGACAGTGACCTCTAACGTTTATCACTACTTCTTCAATTCTCCACTTTGATCGATCTTCTTTTTAAAGATCTTTTGATGCTGGCAACTACTGCGACGAAGTGGTCACTGCAGCGTACCGGTAGTATGTTGTACTGTTACGCAGTGTCCGAGGTTCGAATCTCGGCACAGCCAAAAAATCAAAAAGTAGAAAAGACAATTTTTTTACACGGCACCACCTCTTGGCAGGCAATGGCAATACTACAAGAGTAAAAATTGCCTATGAAAAGGTTTTCACTTCGCCGTTCGGATCCGGCATAAAGCTGTAGGTCCCTTCCATTCATGTACAAATATAACACGCACAACATGAGTGGATGCGAAAAGCTCGGCCTTTGGCGCTAAACTGATAAACTGAAGTTCATTGTAGTAATGGCTATCATCTCTTAATCGGTGTCATGTGTGATTTCATTCCCTCTCTCATTCTCCCTCCTTCTTCCTCCTACATATCAATCTTCCTTCCATTCAACACGATGCTCTGCATTCATGGGAGTACACCCTGCGTTTTGAATGTATCAAAAAAAAAAAAAAAAAAATACTGTGACGAATATTTGTAGGCACGCACCTAGTCAGTGGCGGCTTTTAGTTTTGTTTGTTTTGTTTTGTTAGATGACAGGTTTGTTAGTAAAGGCTGTGAAAACTTGTAGCGACGAAAGAATAAGAAAAAGTTAAAGGTTTGCTGTTGAGATATTTGTGATTTTTTTTTAAAGAAGCCAACAGATAATGTTGAAGTTTTTTTTGAATCTGATTGTACCGCAGTTTTGTCAGATTGCAAACGTGCTTTCCTCCTATATGGAGTACAGTTTCCCCCTAACAAAATTTTTTTTCAACATTTATGTAGAATAAAAATTTCGCAATACCTCGGATCAGTTGAACTCGTATAATATGATTCAAACTGCGAGTGTTAGTGAAAACCGGTTTCTCTCTAGCACTCACCCTACTGAAAGGAATCTACTTAATATCATTAAATACCGTAAATTACCAATAGTACCTCATGTTAACCCAGTTGAGTTTAGTTGCATCGAAAAGATCGGCCTAGGTCCGCCATAAGCGATTATGTCATCAAAAAGAAAGAATGAATTTGGGTTGGATTTGTCTTTCATTTGCTATTTGGAAAATGAAGGAATCGTTATGCTTAAATTAATTCTTTAGTTGAATCAAACAGCTCATGTTTAGAATAGCTTTCCAGAAAACGAAATTTTTCAAGATATTCAGATGTCTCCTTGACCCATCCTTAAATGGGCCATCCTGTAAAAATAAGAAGAAACAGAAGTTTGATTTAGATATAAATTTATTTGAGTAGCGAATAAGTATGTATATGTTTTGGGTCAATACAATGTATACGCGGTTTTTTATGTTGGTAACCACACATCGGGCAACACTTGTCCGATTATGTCAAACCAACGAAAGGCAACATTTCAGGCTACATTTTGTACAGGTGCAGGTGTGCAATTCGTCGCTAGTGTAAAAAGTTACATTGATTTGAAGAAAAGGTAAAACCGCAATAAAAGCATGCCGAAAAATTGTTGCGGTTTACGGTGAGGATGTTGTGAATGCAAGCCTATTTCGTTCCGGAAATTTCGAAAGTCATTGAAAAAGCCGATGCAATTGGTGAAGCAAGATTGGCATGCAAGCTGTCAGGAGACAGCGGAGGAACTAAACATTAACTACATGACAGATTTGGGGGTACCAACCGCGCATACTTTTTGTATGGCCCAATATTTAATTGACACTATAGTGGCTAGACCAACGCATACATTTGGTTGTTTTAATAATAATACCTATAATATTAGGAATACAATTTTGAAGGAAATATTAATAATACTAACTAAATCAATCAAAGCTAAACAGGTAAATGTTTTGAATTATTGCATCTTGAAGAGAAATCATGTTTATAAATATGTACATTAATTAATCTACAATTGCTTTCAGAATAACATACATTTTGATGGGTTTAATGATATTTTATTTTTTTGTGTTTGAAGATAAAAATTATCGGCAGTGTGAGCCCAGAATTGAATACATCATATTGGGTACTTTCTTACTTTACTTTTAATGGCACAGCAGCACATGGAGGGCCTATGCCGAGCTTTTCGCATCCACTCATATTGTGCGTGTTATATTTGTACATGAATAGAAGGAACCTACAGTTTAATGCTGAATCCGAACGGCGAAGCGAAAAGCTTTTCATAGGCAATTTTTACTCTTGTAGGTTTGCCATTGCCTGCTAAGAGGTGGTGCCGTGTAGAAAATTATTTTTTCTACTTTTTTTTTCTTTGCTCAATAAAAAATGAATAGTTCTATCAAACGTTCAAATATTTTCTAAACATAAAAATTTTTAATTAATCAGAAGTGAGAATCGCGTTTGTTCAGTATAAAATAACTAAATTGATAAAATAAAAAATATTTTTTAACCCGTTCTTCGTCTAAGAGCCTCGAATATAATATATATATCGAATAGAACACAAATTTAGTATAGTTGATCGAATTTTTTATTCAGATAAAAGAAACAAATAAAGATGCCGAAACACGTTGTGCCACAAAGTCGTGTACTCAAAGTAATGCTTTTCTTTTGCTATAAATGAACTGAGGAAATTTTTGCAATTATCCACAATTATAGTTAAGTCATTACAGTTGTCGATAGTTGTTGTTTGCCGATATCGTCGATAATTATCATTATTTCCTGCTACAGATCTTTGAACACTGCCGAGCTTTTCTTCATCTAACTTCGCTATGGCGGTGACATCACACTCTGCATTTTGGAAAAAGAATAAACAATTTTTTATTGAAAACATATTTCTAGAACTTATTAACCCTCTATCAACGCTCGTAATTGTTAAAAAGGTGATTTCATCCGAAAAGATCAAAAGCACCATAAAGGGACGGGTTAATACATTCGAGAAAAATATTCTGCGGAAACTGCTACTATTCTTGAACACACAAACACACAAGTCAGGTAAATGAGAGAAGCAATGAGAGAGTAAATGATTTCCCCTCTGTGTCGAAAGTTCATCATGTCTTTACAAACAAATTTCTTCTGAAAAAGCCCAGAGAAATTACAAATTGCTTGGCAAACGTCAAATTATAAGCTTACGATGGTAAACAACGAATAAAATACAAAAATTATTGTTCTCTTAAAATTTTCGAAAATCAAATACAAATTACAAAAAGGAAAATCCTGAAGATTTATATATGTTTACAATTTACATTGATTTGGATATTTTGCTCCATTTTCTTTTTTAGAATACTTTTATTTTAATTTTTAACGTTTCTATCATAAACGAAATTTGCACGTTCTCATAATTTTTGTACTCTCTGAGAGCATTTTCCTTACTCACTCAAATTTGGCACTCTTACTATTTTTAGTACAAAAACTAAAGTAACAGACCCAGTGTGTACTAAAACTTTGATCCGCTGTAACTTTCTCTGTTTATGAATGAAAAAAAATGTGACATTGGAGGTCAATAACACCTGAATACAAAAGGTCGTACTCATAGAGATGTTACAAGAGAAACGCTATACTATTCTTAATGACAAAAACAAAAAGGACTCTATTTCAAGACCTCCAGAAGGAAACAATCTTTGAAATTAGGTAGTGATACATTTAACTTTTGATGACCTGGCCTAATGCGCACAGCTATGAATAGCACATTGTTAATATTGAAGCATTTATATGCAATCTACAAAGATCTGCACTTGGAAATATATATGTACACGGAAACGGTAATGCATGGATAATATAATATCTACTGTGAATGAACTCATTGAGAAAGCTAACACAAGTTGCGGGAAACGCTTGTTACGTGTAACACATTCTCCATTTACATGTTGGTCATTAAGTTGAAGGGATGAGAGAACAAATACAGCTGATATCAGCAGCTGGCAGCTGTCAAAAAAATGTTTCGAGGTGTGTTTGTTGGTTATAAAATTTTATTATAATTTTCGTTTTTCATTTCACAAGAAATAGAAATTTTGTACATATAAAAGATTTGGACATTTCATAAAAAAGCCATTAAATGAACGGCGAGAACAAAATGGAGGAAGAGCCGCCAGCGAAATTAATTGAAAACTGTTTTCTTCGGCCAATATGTGATCCGCGATCAACGTAAGTGCTGACAGACAAATTTACTTTGTTAAAAAACGTTGCTGTCTAAAAAACCTTGAACATTTCCATTAGGAATACGCAATTGATGCCCGCCATCGCCAAAGTGCCAGTCAAAAGCGAACTGCAGGTGCTCCGCCTTTCTGATGAGTCACAAAAGATGACCATGGAGACATTGCGCGCCATACACGGTGATGACTTTCGCTTGAATGATCCGTCCAATTACAAAGATCGTGGTGTGCGCATGAAAAAGTCTTATTGGGAAGATCGTGGCACGCTGATTGTACAAAGTGTGACAAATTTTTCAGCTGGAAGTAGCACTTCCAACGATCCCGAAGATAGATTACGACGATTTGCTTTATTAAAATTGGAAAATTATGGCTTTGCATTGCCGCATTGCTTGGAGGCGTACAACGCATGTGGTGCAGACACAGATGCAGCGCTCATGCTGCTATTTCGCAAATATATGCGTCTACCAGATACAGCGGATACGTCGACGGCGGCTACTGACAAAATGACCACAACACAACAGTATGATACTGACGAGCTTTTAGATTTGCGCGCCGATGAGAAATCCGCTTTAGAATCGATTTATGATGATGCCTTTGAAGAGAAAGAATTCAATTCTATTTGGAGTCTAAAATTTAAAATCGAACATTTGCTCATGCATAGTCCTTCGGAGCTGAGAAAGGCAAATGAGGCTGCAACGGTGACAAAGAAACCACCAACCAATATAAAGCAACCAATGCGCTGTCGGAATTTTGATAAGAGTGGAACGTGCAAATTTGGGAGTCGATGTCGATTTGCGCATATACAGCCGGAAGCACAAGACGCACGGAAAAATGGAGGAGGTATGTAAAAAAGTGTGACTTGTCAGGTCTTGGCACACAAACTTAAACAATTGAGTATTTTTATAAATACATAACGATGAGTCGACGTAAATCTGTTCTTAAATTGATATGAACCAAGACCAAGCCTCAATACTAAGAAGTATAAAATTCAACAAGAACATTCCTTTTATATTGTAGGCACTTCCCAAACATACTCTAGCTAAAATTTTACGGTATTATTTATGAGACTTCACATCCAAGTACAAGCCTTCAAGTGAGAGCTGCACTCAGCTTCGCTGCCTGGCATTGGCAAATTACTTTTTTGACATATTCTTTCATTATTCGTTTTGCTTAGAAAAGTTTGGGTTAGTGTTACGTTAACAAAAAAAATTAATAATGTACATAAATTGGAATTTATAAAAAGAAATCATTCTTCTCAAGAAGGATTTGAATACCTGCCACAAAACAAAACTTTATAACTTGTATTTAAACTTTTCACTCTTTTTATCTCACTCGGTCACACGCCACTAAGTCGAAAACAGTGATGGGCACACACATATTAAGGTAAGATACACACTAGGCTGACGACACGCAAAACACGTCGGCTGACGAAAAACAGAAAGCATCAGGATTATTACATTTTGTAACATAGGTTGGCATGTGTACACTTTACTGACGTGAAACGATCATGACGATTTGTGGCTCATGCCTTTGGATCATTTGCATCAACGTGTATTGTGTTTGTTTTTCGAACACACTTTGTACCCTAATTGTTAAAATGTGAGCGTCGATCTCTTTGTTTTCATTTTCCATTGTATAAATGTACACATTTGTTTTTTATTCCGTCCTTAATTGATTCATGTATTTCTTCAAAATGGTTTTTAGATATACGGAAATACATGGATAATACCTCTTTATCAGCTTCCAGTTTCTCATTCACATATTTTACAAACTCTCTACAAGTATCCCTACTTTTATTAATCCTTTATATCCAATATGTTCCGTTTACTTTCTTTTTTTTGTTTTGTTAACGATCTAGGTCGATACAAATATTTATATTTTAAAATATCATCTGTGTCGCTTGCAATGTTTAAAAAACTAATTTACTTCAACAAATTGCACAAAATTTCATACAGAGCATCACGTTGCTCAGCGTCATGCAGCGTGAGCCTTGTCTGTATCTACCATTATCACATATTGCGTTTGTGTGTGAAGCAGGGAAAAGCGAAGTAGCGTAAAAAAAGTAGCGTATTTTCAATTACTCGAAACTAATTTTATTTACAAAAACATGCAAGGGAACAAAAAAATACATTTTTTAATATGAAAATGTGTTTTACGGATAAAGTATTGAATTTAGATATAAGTATGCAACACCTGACTTTTTTGTAGCAAACGATGCAATCTGTAATATTTGCAAACATCACTTTAAAGAATCTCTTTTAGTTGCAACTGCATTTTGCTTTAAGTGTCTACATTTTAGTAAAAAACCGACTTTGGTCACATTATCGGTTTATATTGAAGAAACTGTTAATAATTAAGAACTTTAAACTTCACAATAATCGCAACGTTGAGAAATGTAAGAGCCCATTCTGACCAAACATTGTCTGTATGTATTTATTTATGTATACATGTATAGACACAAGTTATCAAATACAAGAGGTTGTGACTCCATATTACGACGGTTTGATTAAAGTTCTACTCTATTGGTTTTATAAAATTTTACACTACCACAAATTATATTCTTATTTGGATGCTAATTATGTACATATGTATGTTTACATATGCTTTTACAATTATTTATATTTGATTTTATTTATTGTACCTAATTTTAGGAAACGTCGTTGAAGACGAGCATGAGAAATGGTTTTATTTGGAGGTACGTTTTCCCGTCGACACCAAATACCCCTATGAGGCACCCTACACATTCATCAAAACTACCTGCCATGATATACCACGCGAAGTTCTGCTGCGTCTATCGCGACGGATTTATCGCGAAGCTTGTGAAATTTGTCGCGATGGTATGGCGTGTATCTTCTCTATCAGTGAGCTGCTACAAATGGATGAAACGCTTGCCCAATTCATTACTAACGATCATGAAAATTTCCTGAATCCCAACAAATCACTCTTCTACATTGATACAGCCGAGCTGGTAGCTCAAGAGAATGGCAGCAATGTCATCACCGCACTGCCAACACACTATGAGCGTGGTCAAACAGCGCACGGTGATGCTACTCAACGGTCAAAGTTGCAAGTGGAACGTGAAGATCGACAGCTGATGCGTCGTTTTCTGGAGCGACAAAATGATGAACGCTATAGAAAAATGATGAGCGGTAGACGCAATTTGCCTGCCTTTGATAAAATGATTGTCATTCTAGATCTGATTGAAAGCTCGCAAGTGGTTGTGATCTCTGGCGAAACAGGCTGTGGCAAATCGACACAAGTGCCTCAATTTATACTCGACAATTGGCTCTTCCAATCATCCAAATTGGACAACAAAGAGAAGATGCCTCATGTTGAAATTATATGCACACAGCCGCGACGTATCTCGGCGATTGGTGTGGCGGAGCGCGTTGCTGAGGAGCGAATTGAACGTGCTGGACAAACCGTAGGCTATCAAATTCGATTGGAAAATAAAGTATCCTCCAATACACGTTTGACATTTTGCACCACCGGCATACTGCTGCGCCGTTTAGCTTCTGAACCTCTACTGGACTCAGTTACGCACATCATAGTCGATGAGGTGCACGAACGTAGCGAGGAATCTGATTTCTTGCTTATGATTCTCAAAGGAATATTAAAGAAACGTAGCGATCTCCGTGTCATTCTCATGTCCGCCACATTGAATGCGAAACTTTTTTCTGAATATTTTCACGGTGCACCTGTGCTGGATATACCCGGGCGCACATTCAATGTAGAGCAATTATTTTTGGAGGATATCTTAGAAGTATGTGATTTTGTTATGGAATGTGATTCCCAGTATTGCCGTAAAATACGAAAAAAGGAAGAAGATGAATTGATGCGCGAAATGGAATATGCTGATGTGCAGTCGGAAAATGTAGCACCACCCAACAACATAAGGGATGAGAATTTAAATTTGGCAGCTACGTATGCAAGATTCGGGGGTGAGTTCAGTGAACCAATTGAAAAATGAATCACGTGTATAGTTTCTTTTTTATTTGCAGAATATTCCAAAAAGACAAGCAAATCAATATACCTCATGGAGCCGATGAAAATAAATCCTGAACTTATAGAATCAGTTTTGAAGTATATTGTTGATGGTGCACATGAATGGTCAAGAGAAGGTTCCATTTTAATATTTTTACCTGGTTTACAAGAAATTCAAGCGGTGCATGAATCACTTTGTGATAGTCCAATCTTTGGAGTAAGGTAAATGGAACATACTAAAATTGTGAATACTAGAATATCTAATCTGAATAGATTAGTCATCAACATGTTCATCACCTAAAATACTGAATTTGAAAAAAACCGGAATAATCATATTTTTAATATTTTGTTATCTTACAGAGCCAACAGATTCGTCCTAGTTCCACTACACTCAACTCTTTCCAGTGAAGAGCAATCCGCCGTCTTCCGCCCGGCTCCAAAGGGCAAACGAAAAATTGTACTCAGTACAAATATTGCCGAAACTTCTGTGACAATAGACGATTGTGTGTTCGTCATTGACTATGGCCTAATGAAAGAGAAACGTTTCGATGCCAATCGCAATATGGAATCCTTAGATTTAGTTTGGGTTTCACGTGCTAACGCAATGCAACGCAAGGGACGCGCTGGAAGAGTCATGCCCGGTGTTTGCATACATCTTTATACGCAGCATCGTTTTATGTATAACATCTTAAGTCAACCTGTACCAGAAATACACCGTGTTCCACTCGAACAATTACTATTGCGCATTAAAACATTGCCCAATTTCAATAACCAAAAAGTAATCGAAGTTCTGGGCCAAGTGCTAGAGCCACCAACCGAAGAGAATATAATTTCGGCAATACATCGTTTGCAAGATGTAGGCGCATTGGACGAGAATCAAAATTTAACTCCATTGGGTCATCATTTGTCTGCGCTGCCAGTGGATGTGCGTATTGGCAAGTTGATGCTGTTCGGCGCGATATTTCAATGTCTAGACAGTGTGTTAACCATAGCTGCATGCCTTAGTCACAAATCACCATTTGTATCGCCATTCAATAAACGTGCCGAAGCAGAGAAACGCAAACGTGAATTCGCAATATGCAATAGTGATCATTTGACATGTATGGTTGCGTATAAGGTACGTATGCAACTACAAACTAAAAATAAATAAATAAATTTACATGTTCCCACTTCCTCTACAGAAATGGCTAGATGTATCACGGCGCAGCTTCTTTGCCAGTCGCAATTATGCTGATGAACATTTCCTCTCATTGCGTACCCTCCAAACCATTGCCGAGGTGAAATATCAGTTTCTAGAGCTGCTTGTGTCCATTGGTTTTGTGCCTATTAATATACCGCGTAAACGTAAAAATGCGGACGATAATATCCTTGAGCTCACTGGTAAATACAAAGCGCAACAGTTCTTGCAACATCCACTTATGAATTTCTGTTCTCGCAGGTACTGATCTAAACCTCAATGGCAATAACAATCGTTTACTAATTTCTCTACTGTGTGCCGCACTCTATCCGAACATCGTTAAAATACAGACACCCGAACGTAGCTATGTACAAACGGCTGGTGGTGCAATGCCCAAGCTATCGACTGCCAAGGACTTACGCTTCAAAACACGTGAAGATGGTTTCGTTGCAATTCATCCTTCTTCGATAAATTTCGAAACTGCCACTTTTCAATCACCCTTCCTCATCTATCAGGATAAAGTGAAGACTTCTCGAATTTTTATACGTGAATGTTCAATGCTACCATTGGTACCGCTCGTATTATTTGCAGGTAGTGATTTAAAGATCGAATTACATGGCGGTGATTTTCTGTTCTTGCTCGAAGAAGGATGGATCATTCTCAAGGCACACAATCACGAAACTGCCGAAATGATACAGTGTCTACGCATTGAACTGTTGAAATTGCTGGAGGAGAAAATATGTGACCCGTGCCTAAATTTACTAAATCATGAAAATGGACGTAAAATTATTCAGAATATCGTTTATCTAATACAGAATAATAATTAAGCTGATATCAATCACCCTCTACTTCCTTCTAACATTTCTTCCGTTTTTCTTTTCTGTTTATGTGCGTCTGTCTCTATTAATGAAACGTACCATTTATACATAATAAGTATTCTAAAATAGTAAAAAATTTATATTCTATGCGGAACACAAATATATATTTTTTATATGTTTATGTATTTAATTAATACAAGCAACTGTTGAACAGGTTAATAAGAGCTTTGAAATATAAAAACAATAAAGAAAAGAATTTACAACGAAACAAAGGCGAAAAATTAACAATGGATTGCGTTTATGCTGTATACATAAAAATGTTTCGAATTGGAGTGCTTGTTAGTTTTACCATATATCGTTAATCGGGGAGGAGAGTACAAAAAATGGTGATCCTTAAAGTAGAACTATCTAGTTTAAATACTGCGTAAAAAATAAAGGGTGGCTTGCTTACTAATGGGTGTATAGCACACATGTTTTATGTTGCCCAAGTCTTCTTTATAATTCATTGCGGTATTTATTTCTGCTTCCAGTGTCATTAGTTGTTTGTGTTCTTTGTCTAATATTTTTTGGTTTTCAAATTCCGCCATGTGTCTGATCTCTTCTAGGCAGTGATGTTAACTTTTATAATAATTTTCCAAATTAGAAACAAAACGATCAAATAACGATTTAATTTAAAACAAATAACTTGCATTGCTGTTGGGAAAATATATCTTCGGCAGATAAGCAAGAATAGCTAAATACTATTTTTGAAAACAATTATATTCTTTAATGGTCGCCGTACCGTAGTTGGTAGTGCGTTCGGCTGCTACGCAGAGTCTTCGGGGTCAAATCTTGGCACAGGTAAAATCAAAAAGTAAGAAAGACTACTTTGATACACCATCTTTTGGGATGCAATGGCAAACCTACAAGAGTCAAAATTCCTATGACCAGCTTATCACTTAGTCGTTGTAGGACCCTTCTTTCATGTACAAATATAACACAAGGTCACAAAATGCTACTTTTCGGGACACCGCTGTTCCTGTAAACAATCCTGTGTAAGCATTAGACTTAAAATTGTCAATAAGGTTATTACAAAAGTGTAATTCAATCCACAAAAGAGAGTAGAGTGAAAGCAAGTTTGCAGTAAAATGCAATAATTCGGGAAAACTGCCACGTTATTTCAGTTAGAACGCCAAGGAACAAACCCTTGTAAACTATAAAAGTTTTTATAAAAACAAATTTTAATAAAACAATTCAATTAAAATTACTGCAGATTTCGAATAAATTACTTTGTGATACTTTCAGCCTCGCAATTCCTGTAAAATAGAGGGTATTTTTTTAGAAGTGTGGTTTTCAAGAAAAAATTAAACCCATATAATTAATTGTTATAGCCAAGAATTTAGCTTTATTATAAAGATAAGAATTTGCCATTATGTTTTAAACACGGCAATTTTCGGCCACTTTTTGCAGCCGCAATCAGTAATAATGCGCAGAATATTCTCTTCCAAGGCGTCAATCGTCTCGGGCTTATCTGCGTAGACAAGCGACTTCACATAACCCCACAAAAAATAGTCCAGCGGTGTTAAATCGATCTTGGAGGCCGCCACAGGCCCACGACGCGAGATAATGCGCTCACCAAAAGTTTCCTTCAATAAATTGATTGTTTCGTTGACTGTAAGGCATGTAGTGCCGTCTTGTTGGAACCAAAGGTCGTCCACATCAACATCCTCCAATTCAGGCACGAAAAAGTCATTAATCATGGCTCTATATATCTATGAAGAAATATGTACCAATGATTCTCTCTGCCCATAGAGTACACCAAACAGTGACTTTTTGAGAATGTAACGGCGTCTCAACAATGGCTTGTGGATTATGATCACTTCAAATGCGACAATTTTGCTTATTAACGTACCCATTCAACCAAACGTGAGCTTCATCGCTGAACACGATTTCACGATTTGCAAACGTTGTTATGGAGTAAGTCTTATCATTATGAAATGGCAAACCAAAATGAGCATAAATCAAGTGACAGCTGTCAAAAAGACCAACTCCGAAAAAAGTATTGCCAGATTGAAAACCACACTTCTAAAAAAAAACCACCCTTTACAATAATTACTGTAGACTTAAAATCACTGCTTGTAAGTGTTTTGCTAACGCTGTTGTCTTCTAAATTCTTTCTTTCTATATTCCTTTTTCGTTTTGATTTTAATGATTAGTAACTCAGCTTCCTCAGCGCTATCAACTTTGTGTACGCCTTGAATGTGTCGACGCATTCTACAAAAATAAACGGAAAACATTTGTTAACAATAAACACATGACGGATGAAGTCGTCGGCTTATACTTGAAAAGTCTCGCAAATCCTTTATCACAGATCGAGCACTTTAGTGGCATTCCCGTATGCTCTTTACGATGTTGACTAAGAGTGGATTGATCCAGGTAGTCCTTGCCGCAAATATCGCACTCGTAACGATATCCATCATGACGGAGCAGATGAGTGTTAAGATGTCCCACCTTTACGAAAGCCTTATCGCATTTGCTACATTTATACGGTAAATCTCCAGAATGGCTACGTGAATGTATCAACAAGTCAATTTGCCGTAAATAATGCTTCCCACAGGCAACGCAATCGAATCCCTTGCCAGAATGGGATTGCTGATGTACCGTTAAGCTTCCTCTATGGTAAAAGGACTTATCACATCCGTCGCATTTATAAGCCGGCTCTCGATTGCTTTCATGTGTCTTCAAATGGTCTTTAAGATTATTTTGCTTAAAAAACTTCCGTGCACAATATTCGCACGTGAAATTGCGCTCCCGTTTCTCTTGGTGCGTTTCTTCGTGGACACGTAAACCGCGAGCATCACGGAAAGTGCGAGCTTTATTGTGTAGAAAGTGAAGATGTATTATTATTGTAAGTACAATAGAAAGAAAACTTACGGCAGGCATGACATAGCAATTTCTGCTTGTGTTCACGTGTAACGTGGCCCTTCAATTGTATCTTGTTTGTGAAACGTTTATTGCAAAATTCACAACCGAATCCCTCCTTCTCCTCCACTTCGATTTTTAACTCAGTGCTTTTAATGGTATTCTTTTTAGTTGGCCGTCGACGAACACTTTTTCTTGGTGATGGTTCGGTTGCGGATAACCTCCTCACTACGAAATCTTTTTCATATACCGCGGCCAACGGTTCGATTCTTAACGATGTACAGGCGGTTGCACCTTCAATTTCGCCTTCTGGGGAACACTGGAATCTTTCTTGTTTTACTTGCAGCGTGGCATTATCATTTTCGTTGTAATTTGAAAGCTCTTGGATTACATTTGCCTGCTTTTGTTCTGGTTCCTCATCACTAGCGTAGTTTTTCTATTGGTAAAAATGTTCTAATATGAGCATATGTTGTGCATTCAATTCAATTGCTTACCACACTTATAGGATCTTCATGTAAATACTGCTGTACATGTTGAAACTCCATTTCTTCCCATTTAACTGTTTCCAACTTTGTATGCAGCTCTGCTTCCAGCAATATTTGATGTGCTCTATTGGCCCTCTGCAAAAAATCGTATGTAATCTTCAAATCCATGCCACAGGCATCACATAAGCTCTGTGGGCCAGCAAAGTCTCCTGTTACTTCGAGATGTGTACATATACGAAAACAATCCAAGTAAGTGAATGGCTTTGAATTCTCATCGTCGCAGCTCTCGCTTTTGTCATTATCAGGGTCATATCGTTCAAAGGGCGTTTCGAAATCAATGTATTCTACCGAAGTTTTCATACATACGCGGCAGATTGGTGAGGACTCCATGGCTATTGAGGACTTACATCTACTCTTTGCTAGCAATATTACTATATTTAGTCCGCAATTATTTGTTGTGATTAGTGCTGCCTAGTGATGGGACTCGAGTTGGGTTTTGCTCAATTACAATCGATTAAAGCAAACCAAAACAAAAAAAATTAATCGAGTGTTATCGTTCCTTAATAAATTGATTGATTAAAGTTATCAAACCACATTGACAATAAGTATAGTGTCAATATTAAATTTTCAATTAAGAATGGAAATTATGTAAAAATAATATTTTTGATAAATGCCAACTCGCCGTCGCGTAGTTGTTAATGCACTGGGCTGCTACGTAAAGTCTCCGGAGCTCCAGTCTCGGCACAAGCAAAATCAAAAAGTAGAAAAAAAAGTTTCTGCAACGTGTCAAACTTACAAGAATAAAAATTGCTTAAGAAAAGTTTTTCACTTCGTCATTCGGATTCGGCATAAAACTGTACCGGCTAGCCACGGTGGACGAACACGCAGAAGATTACGTTCTAATTTCCGTTGGAAATACCAGGTACAGAGCAACCTGATTGCACTTGACCTTATCAACTGGGGCCAGCGCGCGCATACTTAGAGGCGACTGGAGAAGCTTTATAGGGACGGCCAAGGCTGATCATCGGTTAAAGTGCCAGCTAAGTAAGTAAGTAAGATGTCTATAAATTTAATATCTTCCCGCCATGAATTAATATGACTTATATACGCATATACTACCATATATAATCTTATCGAAATGCTTGGTCAAACATTAAATTTCAGCGCATCTACGTCATACCAAACCCTATTCTGTGATATGATTGTTTTTGTTTACCTTTTCACTTGACGTTTTGAAAATTCTCGTTTTGCCAAACAGAGATTCTGCTAAACAAAATGTAAACAAAGTTCTGGTACGAGATAGCCAAACAATTTCAACATGCCAAATCTGCGCAATGCCTCATCTTGTACTCTATCATTCTTGTGGCTGTTTACATCGACGAAAGCATGACATGATACTTTTTGTTTTTCAGCTGAGCAATGGCTGTTAAGACTTCCTCATAGTCAGGCGACAGTACTTCAACGACGTCAGTGAGCAGATTCCGTAGTGGCGGGATATCGCTATTATATTCAATTTGACTTTTGTTTTCAAAACAAAACAAATTAATGTAGCAATTTATTGTTCATTTATTGTTTTGTAGATATTTCTAACATTTTCATAATTTCTATGAAAAAATCACGTCGAATGGTAACGTTTTCTCGCCGTAGACTGTATTTGGTGATATCATTTATAGGAATATATAAAAATGTTGATTATCTTGTTATAAATTGATATCAAACAATAACTTACTACACTTAAAATGAAGTGCATAACTGTGTTTTACTCCTACATATAAAAATGCAAATGTCATTAAGGTTATTGCTCCTTCTTACAAGCAAATGATATCGCCACAAATCACTAATAAAAAGATTGTGCATGCTGTCTTTCGATCATACGTTTGACATACGTCTGAGTTGACTCCTCCGTGCGCTTTTTTCCTTTAATTTACTTTTACTTTTAATGGCACAACAGCCCATGGAGGGCCTAGGACGAACTTTTCGCATCCACTCATGTTGCGCGTGTTATATTTGTACGTGAATGGAAGTTTAATGCCGAATCCGCACGGCGAAATGAATAGCTTTGCCTAGCAATTTTTATTCTTGTAGGTTCGCCATTGCCTGGTGCTGTGTAGACAAATTATCTTTTCTACTTTTTGATTTTGCAAACTAAACGAATTCATGGGCCAGAAATTGTTTTCTATTTTATAGAAACTTAAGTAGGTACATATTCAATCAAATGGTTTAACAGAAAAATATACAACAAATGGAAGATATAGACCCTGTTAAAGCCTCAATTTCATAGTTTTTTTACAGATTGTACTTTTTGGATAATCACTTCAAAGTGTTCAAGACCACGGTTGGCAACTTTTAGATTTATGGGACACAATTTCATTGAAACTGAATTATTAGTTCAACACATCCTGACCATTCGTAAAACAAACGATTTCTCCTTCAATCAATAATGTTTTTACAACGTTGTTATAAAAAAAAAAAGTAAATGCAGAAACTAAACACAAACAAACATTTTTGTAAGCAATTTACAATATAAACTAAACAAAACAATAGTTTTGTAAGAAGTTAAAAACCGTTTTTTTATTACAAATAGTTGGTAGCAGTTAAAATTCGCCTTTCATTTTCGGCATAAAACTGTAGGTCCCAGGTTCCATTCCTGTACAAATATAACACGCACAATATGAATGGATGCGTAAAGCTCGGTCTAGGCCCTCCGTGGGCTATTTTGCCATTAAAAGAAGAAGAAGGATAAAACTAAACAAACAAAACAATAAATAACATAAAACTACCATATAGCTGAAGAAATGTGATATTGTTCCTGCTGAAAGGAAAATATTTATACCTAAATTATTTTTACTTTACTTAAATTATTTTTGAGAAATTTCATAAAGTTTTTTTTTCACACTAACGTTTCGTGGTAGTGGGATTTTATGTCCACTACCACTTAAGGTTTAGTGTTAATGGAGCCTTACTCATATTGGCACTGAAAGTAGTGAAGGGCAAATTTTATTTAATAAATCGCCAGTGTCGTAAAAATGACTGCAGTATTCAGGTTTCCTATTACATATATATACATATTTAATTATTACCTTTAAGGTACGAACACTATGGCTGCGACAACGTCATTGCTTCATAATAACCACAAGATGGGTACCGTAGAAAATTTCATCATATTGTCATGATATGAACGCGCCAACGGCAAAATTACTTTAATTTTAATGTTCCCAGTTTCCGCAGATCATAAATTTTATATTGATAAAGAACAATAATTGTGTATTATTTTATTTATTTTCTAGGAAAGCATTATAAACAAGCAAACTGTATAATTTCACGGTTGTTAATTATTATTTCTTTTATTCTGTTGATGTCCAAATAGAATTACATTGAAATCGACGGCAATATGGTAACGGTAATATGCACATTGGCGCAATTATGAAGGGTCGCAGCCATTATGCTTGTCCTCATAAGAATGCTTGGTATTTAAGTGGTGACAATTGGCGCAATATCGTCGCCGCGTCCATTGTGTTCGTTATGTTAATTTTAGAATTTGCAACACTGTAAAAAATGCCGCCAAACCATAAAAAATAGTTTTGTTTTTGTGAATGGCGCAGCGAATTTTATTTTTTCAGTTAAATTAAAGTTTTCTATTGAATTTGAAAAGTTTAATGACAATCATTTCGTTATTTACAACAAAATCAAGAATAGAAAAATGAGTTTAAGTTTGTGCAGAAAAAGGAGTTCGCGTGAGTCGCCAAAAACATCCGAGACTACTGTAGTAGATGCTGAACAGCCTAGCTGTAGTCAGGCAGCAAAGCGGCGTCGCAGTGAAAACAATGCGAATTATTCCAGCACAACTGTCTCCCTTCCAGCTACGGTCGCTAACATAGTTAGGCCATCATCCTCACGCCAAACATTTGTGAGTTTTTAAATATACATTTAAATAAGTTTCATATTTGATTCTTGAATTTATTTTATTTTTTTATTTCAATGGGTGTAGTTACAATCGCAATTGTCTGGATCAGCAAATACAATACGTTGTGGTAAAATCATTAGCATGCATCTAACCAACTTCATGTGTCATTCCAATTTGCGGATGGAATTTCATCCGCGCGTTAACTTCTTAGTAGGCAGCAATGGGAGCGGAAAAAGTGCTGTTATGGCTGCACTAGTACTGGGAATGGGTGCCAAAGCCAAGGCGACTAATCGTTCAGAAAATTTAAGACGTAAGTATCTTCATGGTTTCTCTCATTATTTGCAATTAACTTTAAAAATTGTTCAATTCACGGCTGCACAGAGTTAATTAAAACTGGTGAAAAGTCTACAAAAATCGAAATCATTCTCTCCAATGAAGGCTCACAGGCTTATGAGCCAGATATCTATGGTGATCGCATCACTGTGATTCGGAACATTACACAGTCCAGTGCCTCGTATACAATTAAGAATGTGCATGGCAATGTCATAACACATAAAGTTGATGACTTGCATCGTATTTTGATGTATCATAATATACAAGTAGATAATCCAGTATTTGTGCTAAATCAGGATAGTGCACGTGAATTTTTAAAGAAGTATGCATCTGCCATATTATATAATAGTTTGAAAATCACTATAGTTTTTCATGTTTAGGTTAGAGCCATTGAAGAATTATAAATTATTCTTGAAAGCTACGCAAATTGAAACAATATTGGAAAAATTGAACGAATGCCTCTTCTCGCACAAGGATCATATTAATCGAATGAAGTGCTTTAAAAAGGTGAATGAAATACTTAACTAGTTCCTCTTTGTGAGTTAAAAGGACGCTATATTTAGTATATTCTGTTACTATTTAAATATTTTATTTTAGCAAATCATTGTGACTAAAGAAGAAATTGCTGAATTGAAAGCTAAATTATCGCAGCTATTATCGTTGGAAAAACTACGAGTAAATTCTAAATAGCATTTCTTTCCTCCATCCCTGCAATATCAAATAAATTTTATTATCCCTATCAACTGTTTTAACACTCTCTTAGGATATTATACGCAGGAAAGAAGTTGAACGCCTTTGGATTGTGGTCGCACAACACGAGCAAAACTTACAAGAATCCTTGAAAGAAATTGACGAAATAATAGAGGAAAAAAATAACTTAATGCATTTAATGCAAAATAAAGATGAAGTTGAGAATGAGTTGACACAGGATATTAGGTAATTTAAGAAGAAAAATAATTAAACCATTTTTAATGCAATCTCTGATTTGCAGAAAATTAGAAGTTGAAGTTGCTACCAAAAATTCCACGTACACCAATGAAAACACGCTCTACCAAACATTGAAAAATAAAGTATCGGCAATGAATGAACGTTGCTTGGAAATGACAGCTCACATTGATAGTTATAAAAAGCGTAAATCATTCATTGAAGCTGAAATTCAAGAAGTGAATAATCACATAGAAGATCATTCGAAAAAGTATGCACCCCAAAAATAATCTTTATTTAAATTTCGTTTAGGCTTGTTTTTTATTCTTTCTTCTTTAAATAAAAAGCAATGTGGGCGATGTTGCTGAAATGCGGCGACAAAATGAAGTGACATTGTCGGAGTTGAACGCGGAACGCGAAGACAACATTGCAATTATCGCCTCAGCTAAACGTGAATTGCGAATATTTCTTGATAATAAAATGCAAACAGAAGAGAAAGTGCGTGACATAAAGCGAAGACAAGAACATTTCAATGAGAATATACGTAAGTTAAATTTTGTGAGTTATATTAAAAATTATAGGTACAATGTACGAGTATTCTTCTTGATACAAATTGAAATATTTTTCAAAAGTGCGTTTTGATGCAAGACTGAAGCAAACATAAACAAAAAATGAATGAGAATAACGCAGAAAGAAGTATCACTTTCAAAAGCGGATGAAATGGCTATAATGAGGGAACTCCGATAGTACGTATTTCAAATTCACATTTAATCGATGCGTTGCATAGCAATGTATTTTCTAGAAGTAATAAAATTTCCAATCACATTTATGTTTTGTTGAAAGCAATGTTTTCAGATTGGAGAATAATTCCAAAGTTAATACCTAAATCAGCAAACAAAGCCCAGAACTCCTTCACATTCAAATTCTCAATTGAATATGAAAGAGTTGTTGAGTCTGATAAGACTCACATTTTAGTTGACTAAAACGTTATTTATGTATATACGAGAATTCGTTTCTTGAAAATTGTGATAATATCCTTTGAATAATGCCTTTCTTTGCAGGTCGTCTCACCTCCCATATCGCTAATATTCAAAGCATGTCGCAGGATAAACTCTCCATATTCGGCGAACATGTACCACAATTATTGAGTGAAATCAAAAATCATTACAGAAAGGGTAAATTTTCGCAATTGCCTCGCGGCCCCATCGGGCGATACATTGAGGTTCCAGATGAGAAATATAGAAATGTTGTGGAAAATCAACTTGGTGGCCTTGTGCACGGATTTATTGTGAACAACACTAAAGATCGGTTTGCTCTCGAAAACATATTGAAACAAAAGTTTCCCAACTATCACCCCGATATTACAACAAGCAAATTTGAAAACCATGTAATGAAAGCGATTGCTATGTTGATATAAAATAATGAAAATTTTTCTAATTAATTGTAACTTTGTTTTGTGTTGAAAAACTGTAGGTATATGATGTAAGTAGAGGTCGCGTGAATTCACCGCGTGGAACATGTCTACTTATGGATGCCATTCGTTGTTCCGATCCTGTTGTAATGAATTGCCTTATCGATCGTATGGTAATTGAAACTATACTTATAGCAGATTCAAAAGAAATCGCTGAGCATTTAACCGCAAATCGTGTAAATGTTCCAAAAAATTTACAAAAATGCATTGTGCCACAACCGGGACTTGAATATTTCCCCGAACCGCATTATCGTATGTATTCAATGAAGATTAGACAGGCACGTATTATTCAAGTAAATGCAGAGGATCGTTTACAGTGAGTAGCAGCATTTAATCGTATGTTTGCTCCTTATGTATATCTTATTATTTTCCCTCTAGTCAATTGGAATCTGAAAGAAAGGATTTACAAAAAGATATAAGATCGCTGGAAAATGATTTAACTACTGCTGGAGAAAAGCTACGCAACGATATGAAATTGATGAACGAAAAACGTATGATACTTGATCGGCACGAGTCGAAGAAGCGGGAGCTGCAGGAGAAAATTACAGAACTAGAAAACTTTGAATATCCAGAGTATAATGAAATTGATATGTTAGTAAGTGTTCAAATACAATATATTGTACTTAATTAGCTTTAAAACAGAGAGGTGGTTTACTATTTGTTACGCTTATTGTTTTGCTTCTTTGCAGAAAAAAGAACTCTCAGAGTGTGAACGCAAGCACGATGACGTTTCAAAGAAATTGGACGATAAGAAAATAAAGCTGGGTGAGACAATAAGTGAGAAAGCCAGTTATGAACATGAATTGAAAAAACAAAAAGAGGCAATGGATATTGTATTGCGTGAAATTGAGGGCATCACTGTAAGCTAAATTTAATCATTTTTGATTCTCTATGCAACAAGAAATTTTAAAATGGAAAGGTGTAGAAAGTGGGGAACCCAGCGAAACAAAAACAAACAAAATTATGAAGCCTCCTTAAGAACTTATTTCTCAGACACCAAAGGCATCAAAGTTCATATGTAAAAAACATATCGTTTCATATGACCTTGAAGGATCAAAATCTCAAATACGATGTGTTGGTAGGAAATTGACAATAAGGTGGATCCTCAAAAAAATTGAACGCGACACCACGTATTTTGAAAGTTTAAGAGTGTTTCAATATTTTCAATGCCAACTTTTTTCCCTAACATCTCATTCGTTTCCAACCCTTAAAAATTTACTTTCTTATTAAATAGGGTCCTCGTGCTTCCAGAGTGATCCTAAAAGGGTACTTTAATTAAAATTTACTCTACAACATTTTTCTCACTTACTTACCCATACTTTTCATACTTACCCATTTAATTTTATTTTCACCGTGCTTCCATGATGATCCTAAAGATGCAAAATATAAGACCAAACTCCCTCCGCTTCCAAGATGATATTAGAAAGGCAAAATGTAAGACCGACTCCCATTGATTGCCCTCTTACAAAATTTTTCCCGTACGTACACACCTGGACAAAATAATAGGTGTGAACATATTTTTTTTTTTTTCAAAAAAGCTTGGCTTTTATATATTTTTTATTATCCATCAAAAAATATATTAATTTTCAACATAAAGATACTTCAGCATCACAAAAAAAACATAAAAGGTTTTAAAAACTCTAAAAAATAACTTAAATTTTGGTTAATTCATAAAATACACAGATTCTCGATTGGACATAATAAAAGGTGTGCACAAAAAACTTAGGAATAAATATTGAAATTTTGCTAGTTATAGTCCCGTATTTCACTGAATAAGTAAGAATAAGTAAGCATTAATACCCAGAATATCCACCATTATTCTTGATGGCTTTTTCGATTCTTCTGGGCATTGACGATATCAACTTCCGACAAGTTTCTAGAAAATGTTTGGAATATTTTCCTATAACTGCGTTTTGTTTTGGCAAAAAGTCTTTGAAATTCCGCGTTTAAGTCCTTCCCAGAGGTTCTCAATAGGATTTAGATCTGGAGATTGACTTGGCCACTCTTGGAACCATGCTTTGACAACTCGCGATGAATGTTTAGGATCATTGTCCTGCTGGAATTTCCACAAAAGCGGCATATTCTCGGCATATGGTAACAATACCGTTTCCAACAAATCCTTATACACGAATCTATCCATAACGCCATTAATTTAATGTGTCGGACCAATACCTTGCCAAGAAAAACAGCCCCATACCATTAAGCTGCCACCTCCGTGATTCACTGTTTTCTTTGTGAACCGGACGTCGAATTCTTTGCCTTTCGGGCGACGAACGTTTCTTTCCGCATCGTTACCAAACAAATTTATTTTTGTTTCATCGCTCCAGAGAATATTACGCCATTTTTTTTCGCTGTGAACCGCACCATGTTTTATGAACTAATGCAAAATTTTTCCTCTTCTTAAAATTTGCAGTTTTAACCAGAGGAACTTTAGGAGCAATCCTACCGGGTAGATTTGCGCTTACTAATCGTCTTGGAACGGTTCGTGATGATACAACATTCCCAATTTCGCTTGCAATTGTTTTGGGCAACTTGAACGAGTCGCATTTAGCTAATGTAACGATACGATTGTCGGTCACTAATGAAATTTTTTTAGGTGCTCCAAGCGTTTCAATTGCTTTTTCTGGCTTGACAGCATTTGTAACGAAATTCTGAGATCGTCCCATCGATCTGGCAATGAATTTGTAGGTTTTTCCTTTGTCTCGGAGCTGACGAACAATTCTTCTCTCCTCTGTACTGCAATGAACTCCATGACCCATCTAATATTATTAAAAATTATAATTATAACTTTATTAAGTTCACTTTCATCGAAATCTTTCCTTCTGGAACTAAATAACGCTTTAAATTTATTTACTTTTAATTTAAACCAAAACACACCTATTTTATAATCCACATCAGGTTGAATGTTGAACAAATAAACAAGCCGCAATATTAATCGAGAAGAACTTTTATTGCGGGGATACCCCCATTTCATTCCAAAACAGTGCCACCAAACTTCCAAATTTGCCTTTTGATTGTACCATGCCAATTAATTTTTTTCGTTAATATTAAAAATTTTTGGGTTCACACCTATTATTTTGTCCAGGTTTTTATGCACTTACGCTTACTCCAATCCTTAAGAGCGCACCCATACAAAATTTCATTTTTTATGAAATAGGCTATCCATGCTTCCCAGGGTGATCCTAAAGAAGAAAAATATACCACCGACCTTAATTTTCACTTTACAACTTTTTTCCAACTTATTTACTCCCATACTAAGGTGTGATATAGGGAAAAATGCGATAAATGTGGGTATCAACTAATAATAATAAATAACGTATCTATTTCTACATTAAAACTGTGAAGGCATTGATATTTTATAAATCTATTTTAATTTCAGAGTAAGTGCGACAATATTAAAACCCAATTACGATGTATTGGGCAAAATAATCATTTAAATCAAATAAAAATGCAAGAAATTGATACAAAATTAAGCGAATTAGATGTGAGTATATTTGATTATTCAAGAACAAATAGAAATATTTATAGTTTCAGATATAATTCGCTCTCCATATTTCTGTAGAATGAAAAATCAACCAAGGTTAACAAACTCAATAAGGTTATCAAAGAAGCTGAGAAAAAAGGAGAACGCATATCTTCCGAACGTACTGAGGAAGAAATACTCGAGGAGATACAGAAATTGAAAGCGAAACTTAAACATCGTGCACAAATCAATGAAGATCCGGACAAATTGCGTAAATTGATTAGTTCGAAGGAAGTTAGCGTTGATCATAATCAAAGTACATATGATAATATAAAAATATCATTGGAGCAGTTAAAAGCGTCGCTAATGTCACGCTTTGATTTTATAAGGAAATTAAAACAACATATGGTTTTAGTATTGCAATTTTCATTCAGTGTAAGTTTAATTATTTCCTGTTTACTATGATTTTCTAGTTTCCTTTTTTCACTTCTAGTATCTTTTGAAATTACGTAACTTTGTTGGCTCCATCGAAGTCAACCATCATGACAAAACGTTGGACGTTTCTGTAATACCGCGTGATAATCGCATAGAAAACGCCGTCTCAAATACAAAGTCATTATCTGGTGGTGAACGTTCCTATTCAACAGTGGCATTTTTAATTGCTCTGTGGTCATGTGTGGATCATCCATTTTATTTTCTGGATGAATATGATGTATTTACGGTAATTGATATGAAATGTAAACAAATTACAATTTTTTTTTTAAACGCAGACACATATAACCTGAAAAACTCAAATCTGAAAGATAAAACTAGATTACAAGCGATTCTCAAGGCTTTAACCCAAAAGCCATAAGATGCGTTATGGCGGGAATTAACAAAATTAAAAATAGCTTAACTTTTCAAAACATTGTTTGCTCATCGACGGCAAGCCATGGAGATTGTTTCATACAAACACACTCATTCAACTTTTTTCGAGCTATGCGGGAAAGTTTGAAACGTTGGAACGCAAGAAACGTGTGTTATGTTTTTTAAGTCAATGTTTGTTGATAACGCCTGGAAAGCAATACGTACGCAGCTTAAGATCGAATAATTATGGGCTGAAATAGAAGAAATGACTGTGAAATACTAAACACTTGCGTGGCTTTAGTATATGAATTAGGGGAATTGTTTTGTTTCATTTTCTTAGACTTGCGACAAGGAAACTGTACTTACTTTCCTTTTAATGGCACAACAACCCATGGAGGGCCTAGGCCGAGCTTTTCGCATCCACTCATGTTGTGCGTGTTATATTTGTACATGAATAGAAGGGACCTACAGTTTAATGCCGAATCCGAACGGCGAAGTGAAAAGCTTTTCATAGCAATTTTTACTCTTGTATGTTTGCAATTGCCTGCCAAGAGGTGGTGCCGTGTAGAAAAATTATCTTTTCTACTTTTTGATTTTGCCCGTGCCGAGATTCGAACCCCGGACACTCCGCGTAGCAGTCCAACGCACTACCACTACACCACAGCGACCTGTACTGTATTAGCATTGAATAAAAAAATTTGACATTCAGATTAAATTGAATGAATGAAATCAGTTCTTATTCTCGATTAAAGTGCGATTTAAATATTCAATTCAAAGAGTAATGGTAATTCGGCGATTGGCCGATTGGAGCCCTATACTCAGATATACAGTGCTGTGTAAATCATTTGCAACTGAGGACACAAAGAAAGAACTTGATATGAGATTTCATGTCATATAAATATATCTGGATATCGCGGTATAGAGGGCCAGCTCCCATAATTTCGGCACTTAATCTTTTTATTTTAACTTCTACATGTTTTATGCCGAAAAGGAAGTATCCTTCGAGAAATGTTTGGGAGGCAAACGGCCGAGAAACCTATACAAACGTCTTCGGGAAAAATGTCCTGCATCGAAAAATTGTAGCAGAAGGAGGGTAGTGAAGGTCAAACCCATTTAAGTTCAAGTAATTTAACAAGTTCTCCCCTTTGTTTTTCTCAAAATTATCAAAATTAATTTATAATTAAATTTTTGTATCACTATTTCAAATTTTTTATGTCTGTTTTAAGGATGTTGTAAATCGGGAATACATGACTCGTTTACTTATTAGTGAAGGTAAAAAACGTCAGCACAGACAATATACATTCCTAACCCCACAAGATATGTCTATCGAAGCAAAGGATTTCGTTAAAATACATAAGTGAGTAATGATTCATGAATTATGCTGCAATAGCTTGACATCTCTTATCTTTATAATTTTGCAGACTTTCTGAACCAGAGAGACATTAAATTAAATGTTAAAAAAGGGGAATAAAATATACAAACGCTAACCGATACCTTGGAACTTGCAACTGGAATTGCTGTGGTAGTTTTTCACATACATATGTAGTTATAGAAATTCTATTTAAATATTTTTCTACGTAATGCTTAAACACTGAAGTTATCTTGGTGTGAGTAATCTTAAGGTTATGTATTTAGTCGTAACGAAAACTATTAATGAATTTACCACATGTATTTTAAATTTCCTGACCTTTATCAATATTGAAGTTTTTTACTTTTTATTATAATATTTGTTTTATATACGTGTACATATATTCACATGTTTATCGCTCCAAGCCAATAAGTATGTTTACTCGTAAAATAAAAAGAATCCAAAATATATATGTAGGCATGTATGTATGTTTGAATTTTGAAGATCTTATATGTTGTTTATGAAAAGCACTTTCAATTTTTTCTAGCATTTAGCATTTGCCTTATCCGGTACGAATTCACTTTTGGTTACACCAGGTTGTGGCCTATCCTGCATGCATTCCTTATAGACTTCATGGAGCACCTCAATTTCATTCTTAATGAAATCTAATTCCTTTTCTACGTTATGTCGCAGATATTTGGGTTCACGACCTGTGCAATAAATTTTAAAGTATGTATGCAATATTATTAATATACAGTACTTTCAAGAAGAAAGCAATCGGCTTTTTCGCATGAAATAATTTGAATATCAAGTAGGCCTTGATTTTCAAAAAACTTGATTTCATTGCAAATTTCGCAATGTAGTAGTAGATACAGTCCATTATACGCTTTCGTCTCAAGAGCATATTTAAGAAATGAGTTCCGTATACGCGAAACGTTTTGAAACAGTCTTTCTTTGTTCCCATCCAAAAAGTCCCAAAAATATAGACGACTTCTCAAATCGCGGCATTTGCAGAGCTACCTCAAAACAGGAGGACTTGGTTATAAAGAGAATTTTCGAAGCTAATCCAGCCATATACTTGAAAGCAGCCAAACAAAAGTTGGCTCGAAAGGGCATAAGTGTCTCTCTGAATATAATAAGAAACCGTTTGATGAAATTTCAGATCCAATTTCGATCAACGACGGTAAAACCTTTACTAACCGCAAAGCAAATAAAAAAACGCCAAGAGTGAGCAACTGAACATGTGGATGACGATTATAGCCAAGTGGTGTTCACAGACGAATCCTCATTTTGGATGGCAAACACTATTAAGTGTGCTTGGTCCACTAAAAACGGTAAGATGCTCCAGCTATCAGTGAAACATCCAGGAAAGGTTCATGTTTGGGGATGCTTCACAAAACAAGGATTTGGCAAATTAATCATGTTCACGAGGAATTTGGATGCCAACTTCATGACCACGATATACCGTCGTGGACTTCTGCTTTCCACGGATATGTGGTTTGGGGCAGGAAGCCAAGATTGGGTTATTCAAGAGGACAACGACACAAAACATCGCAGTCGCTTATGTAGCACTTGGCAAGAGGAAAACGGCATAACTTCATTGGATTGGCCCTCACAGTCGCCAGATGCGAATCCGATCGAAAATGTTTGGGCTGTTATGAAGTTAAAACTACGTGGAAAAAAGATACGCTCAATAAATCATTTAAAACGGCTTCTTAGAGTAATATGGCGAAGTTTAACACGGTCATATGCTGAAAACTTAGTCGATAGCATGCATAATGAAATTACAAAAAATTTTGACGACTGGACGCCATATTAATATTATTAATATGCACAATGAATAATTTATCATTTCCAGATGCTGTGAACTTTTTTTTTTAAGATACCTTAATTTTTTCAGTGACTTAAGCCGATTGCTTGCTTGTTGAAACTACTGTATGTAAGCTTGCTTACGTTGGCGATGGCACAGCATCTTATACATGTCACGTATTCCTTCCATCGCACGGTCCTTATTGAGATCATTGATTGCTATGGTACTTTTTGCATTCGCCATGATTTTCTCCCACTTGAGACATTCATTGCGCGCATGATTGTATGAGCGTTCCAATTCAGCTAAATCGTTTTTCAATCCCAAAACTGTTAGTGCTGCTTCGTTCGTCACTTTCACCATATGTTTGCGCATTCCTTCAATTTCCAACATTTTTTTTTGTTCCAACGTCGAGATTTCCACTTGAGCAAGCACTATTCAAATTATGTAAAAAAAAAATGTGAATTTAAAAATAACGTACAAAGATTTTATACAATCAATTTGGCGGATCCTTTAGACTTACAGACGAAGCCATTATGTACTTTCTAAACCGAATTTATGAGAACCATGGAAGTCTACAACTATGTAACTGACATAACTACAGGGTGTTTTGTGTGGTTTTCAAGAAGAAATAATACGCATATAATTTAATGTTATGGCCAAGAATTTAGTTTTATAATAAAGATAAGGATTTGCCATTATGTTTTAAAAAAGATTTCGGGCAAGTGACCGCCGCGGCTGGTTCAAATAAATTCCAGCCGAGAGGCCCAATTTTCGACCACTTGTAGTCAGGCGACTTCACATAATTCCACAAAAAATAGTCCAGCGGTGTTAAATCGCACGATCTTGGAGGCCACACCACAAGATAATGTGCTCACCAAAAGTTTCCTTCAATAAATTGATTGTTTCGTTGGCTGTATGGCATGTAGCGCCGTCTTGATGGAACCAAAGGTCATCCAGATCAACATCCTCCAATTCAGGCACGAAAAAGTCTTTAATCATGGCTCTATAGCGTTCCCCATTGACTGTAACATTATGACCGGCTTTATCTTTGAAGAAATATGGACCAATGATTCCCTCTGCCCATAGAGCACACCAAACAGTGACTTTTTGAGGATGCAACGGCGTTTCAACAATTGCTTGTGGATTATTATCACTCCAAATGCGACAATTTTGCTTATTAACGTACCCATTCAACCAAACGTGAGCTTCATCGCTGAACAAAATTTTCTTGTGAAAATCGGGATCGGTGGCCATCTCGTTTTCGTAATAAACTTGCACGATTTGCAAACGTTATGGAGTAAGTCTATTCATTATGAAATGGCAAACCAAACCGAGCATAAATCAAGTGACAGCTGTCAAAAAGACCAACTCCGAAAAAAGTATTGCCAGATTGAAAACCACACTTCTAAAAAAAAACACCCTTTACAAAATGAAGCTGAATTTAGCAAACAGACAACAAGTGGCTATTAAAGTCCTAAACTCAGACAAAATATCGTCCAAATTCCTCGCCTCACATATGCTTAACATGGCCTTTGTCTGTGTTCCAGGTCATAGGAATGTTCTGAGCAAGAGTTGATTTTTCTCGTAACCAGAATCAATCAGCTTTAGACATTATTCAGGAGCTATCAGTAGTAGACTCTGAACATTTATACAAATACCTATTTGATGCTTCTCCAATTCCTTCAGTTAGCTCCAGAGTGTATGCTACCGAAACGAAATTATACATAGCGTGAATTCAATTCTAATAAATGAGTAGCGGAGAACAACAATGTATGGAGAATCCCACTATTATTTATGCTCAAAAACTGTGAACTTTTTCAGATTTGTATTAGCGTAGAGCTACTAGATCACATCATTATACCAATAAGTTTACTGGTAAAACACTCCAAGTTGTTTAAAAAAATGCTTCTGCGAAGACTGTTGTTATTATTAGAGAAACATGGTATTATTTCATAGCATCAATTCGATTTTAGACATAAACACGGTGCACCGGAACTGATTTAATTGAAAACAAAAAATATTGCAGGCTTTTATTGTTTTACGAACTTAACGACTACTGCCTTCGCCTTGTTGTCGACTGTTACAAAATCATCGTTCGCAACGACTCTCCTATGTTAAGGTTAAAAATTAAATCTCAGATATTTATATAAGTATATGAAATTAATTAAGTTAATTATATGAAATTTACCACAAGGTGTAAGTGTGTCAGTTCTCCACAAAATATTTACATCTGATATGCCTGCAGATACCAACGTGACCATCGCTACTTATGCCAATGATACCGGTAATAACTGCAATTAGCGAAAATCCTGGTGAAGCCTCACATTTTGTGAAGTTCAAGTTTGGCTAATTGTAACAATCACACTGAGACGTGGTGACTGTCCAGCAAGTAAATGTGAATGGCTCTACGATTTATAAAATAGTCCGCTAAATATCTTGGTATGAACCTAGACAAACGTTTGATTTGGAAGAACGCCATCAAAGCTAAGAGCACACTCTTAAATATAAAAACTATAGTGGCTATTGAGTCGAAATTCAGCATTAAATCTAGAAAATAGAGTGAAATTTTATAAAGCTATACTAAAGCCTGTTTAGGCTTATGGGGTACAAAGCAATCAATGCAAAACTTTAAGAATGTTAACCAATAAAATGGATTGCTTCCTCCAAGCTTGCCACTAATTAGATACTCAATTTTTCCACAAAATGGGTGTCAATTATCGTTAAGTGCAAGTTAAAGTTTATCAATTGAGTTCCATACTGGACAGTGCTCTGAATATCTTTAGAAGTTGTGAATATACATATGTATATGTATGTACCGCTAAAATAAATGCAGCATTTTTAAATGTATTATTCACTCGTCATACAACTTAAACAAATAATTCTGAAAGGAAATTATTCTATGGCTCTAATCTTGTTCTTTTACACACACACTTACTCAACGCATCACAGCGATCCATGCAATCCTTGACAGAATCGAAAATATCCGACTTATCCACAACCTCCTGTATGACCGCCTCATACGGTTCGAATTCTTTAACTGTCTCCTTCAAGGCTTCACGAAAACACGACAACTCCTCGATGCTATTTCTATATTTTTCAATATTCTGGCGTAACTCATTGTGCAAAGCAGTCTCCTCGCTCACCTTCTTTTCGGCCACACTCTTTTTATCGTCACAATCCTTTATGAAACTATTCACCTCAATGAAACGTCTTCGTAGATTTGCTTGAATCTTGTAGAGTTTGCGTATGCGATTATCATTGGTTGCCGCTAGACGTTTGGAGTTCTCAAGCATTTCCTCTTGCAGCCGCAACATTGCAGCATGTTCACGTTCATTGCGTATATAGAGCAGTTGAATCGATTCGCCGGCTGAGTCCCAATTAGGTGGTTTGCTTTGGAGAAGATGTTCGGATGTTCGGATGTTGAGAGAAAATAAGAAGACAATAAACATCAGAAACTTACACGAAATAAGCATCCTGCTGTTTCGATTCGATGTAATCACCAACTGCTTTCTCAGGACTCAAGTCCAAATTGCCAATAACATCGATTTTTGTTGTTGGTTTGTTGCGTGGCATCTTTTAAATTCTATATTACTTTTAATAAGATTTTTGTATTGACAATAAAAGAATTTTGACTTTTTTATTGTTGTTATTGCGCCAAATATAAAATAATTGATTACAAATTGTTTTAAAGGTGCTTGTTAAAATAAACTCTTGGATTTCATGTTGAAATTCAATAAAAAATTGTTTTCAATATTTTTTTTTTTTATATCAACAACTTGTTTTTGATGTTACTAAGGAACTCGAACTTGGTAACAATAAAATACAAGCAACTATTTACAGCTGAATTAAATGTGAAGTACAATGGGCTTTCGGCAATTCTAAGCTTCTATTAAACCAAGAGATGGTGCCGTGTATTAAAATGTTTAATTTCTGTTTATAATTTTTCACCCTAGCTGAGTATAGAACCCTGACACTGCCTAGGACATACCATTAACGCTACGGCGAACGCTTAAGTTAGGCCTTCTAATCGACACTACGAGGTACTTAAAAATCCTACACACACTTTATGGTTAAGTTCAGCGAAAAGCTGTCATCTAGTGTGTTTTACTTTTACTTTTACAGCAGATCGGACAACTTTACTCGAAACGTTCATTACAGTAGAAAGAAGAAATGTAGGATCAATGTGAACTCAATTAAGTCCATCCAGGTGGCATATAAGCGCTAAGTAGTATTGCGATAAAAAAAACTCAATAATTTTTTAATATAGGTATATTCAAATATTTTTTTTTTTTTTAAAAATGCAAACTTATATTTTAAAGTTTTTTCTATCAATTTATTTGGCGAGTTACTTGACTGACATGAATTTAGCCCACACTCTTGCATGAAAAATACAAAAGAACAAATCCAGCGACGACAAAGACTAACGTTTTTTTGAAACCAATTTTGGGTTACAGTGGCGCTATGTGACAGTGACGAGCCTAGTTTTAGTTTGCAATAATTATTCGCGTTAGTCTGTAACGATGCCGAAAAGAAAATCTCGTGATGGTGTACAGTCGCAACCATCCCCAATACTAATGTGGGCGAAAAAGGAAGATTTCCTGGTAATATACCCTCATAGTAGAATCGTTAAGATACATATATTAATGTATATTGAAAAAACGACAACACAATGATTGGGTCAAGCGAAAGTTTTCCGATTTCTTCTATTGTGTTCTCGATGGGAGTAAAGCAAAATATATTCTGGACACCTGAGATGTGGCTTGCTGACGATAAATCTTATCGTTCGAATTTTTTCGTTGTCGCTGCAGAACATTATCTTTATGCACGGATACTGGCAGTAGTGACACAAAGCTAATAGGAGACAGTAGAGTTTCCAGCTCTCTTGACTCTTTGGAACATCGTCGAAATCTTATAAGGAGTAACTTAACAAAACGAGGCAATTACATTTTTTTTTCTATTCGGTTTTTATGATGTTTTTGCGTTCATCGGGCTGAAAGCTATCAGAATATACAGTCAGGCCACACATAGAAAAAGATGTTTTTTCATTATAAAATTAAACTTAAAAACACTATTTCGTACCAAAACGTGGCAATTCCATAGTAAGAAAATGAATTTTTGCACCAACATAGCAAATAGCTTTTATAAAAATAATTCATCGTATTATTCGTTGATAAAAAATGATTTTATCATACAAATTTTAAATTATAATAAAAATAAAAATTTTATATTTACACATTAAATTGAGTTTTAATCCATTAAATTTTTCTATGTCAATTTAGTCACTTTATAATCACATTTACACAGCAAAACGTGATTATTCCACTAATAGAAATAGAAATTTCCAGACAGTTTTGCGACCCTGTAATGCCAACAAAAACGATGTAAAAGATTTTCTGCAAATTGAATATCGAAACAAAATAATTAAGTGATTCACAAGGTGTCGTATTGTCATAATGTTGTAAAATTTTGTATGAAAAATTACAGAATTTACGACTACTGTCTACTGTCTCTAAATACGACACCTTGTGGGGTCTTACGAATAGAGTAGAGTTCAATGCGCGTAAGTCCCAATGTTGTCTGTTATCTTATAAACGAGTCTCCTAACCCCCCGTTAACCCCCTAGATATGAGTGGGGTAAGTATTACGGAGACAGCGACTCTTGATGCTCTGGGCATGTCCATCCAATGTGATGTTCATTGGAATAAACACATTTTTGACGTGTCGAAAGAAGCAGCCAAGTGTCTCGGCTTTCTTAGGCGGTGTAAAAAATATTTTACTTCGACTGATCTCCGCATGATCTACACCACCTATATACGTCCTAAATTGGAGTTTAATTCGCACCTATGGTCTGGAGCTTCACGAACGCAACTGAAGCTCCTGGACCGTATCCAACATCGTGCGATAAAGCTAATAGGAGACAGTAGAGTTTCCAGCTCTATTGACTCCTTGGAACATCGTCGAAACGTGGCTTGCGGCTCACTGTTCTACCGTTACTTTAAAGGTAGATGTTCTTCTGATATGCGGAAGCCGATGCCGCCAGTTCGTGTGTTCAGCAGAACTACACGGTCAGCAAGCGGAACTCATGCCTTCCACGTAGACACGGTGTTCCAACGCACTACGCATTACAGAGAAAGTTCGTTCATCTGTCGTACCGCGCGTATTTGGAATAAGCTCCCTGCAACAATTTTTCCCAATTATTATGACCCATGACCCTTGCAAGTTTAAAGCAAACTTTCATAAACACTTCTCCCTCCTTTTTCCTCCCACCTATCAACCTTTCTTCCAATCAATACAATGCTCTGCATTTATAGGGGTACCCCCTGTGTGTTAATTATATTAAAAAAAAAAAATCGTGAAGAGTTATAAGGAGAACTGGTAAGATAATTTTTAGTATTTTATTCTCTATTTATAACTATTTTTATAAGTCTGTTTAAATTATCTTAATTTGTTTCAATTTAAGCGAATGTATTTTGTTGTAGTTTTACAAATTTTGTTGTAAGATTATTTGTACCATATATTTTTATTGTGCAGCAAAAAACAATTTTCTTATTGCACATTATACCTAATAAAAATGGACGCATGGACGCAGACCCAAATTCTTACCTAAGAAAAGCTTTTCACTTCTCCTTTCGGATACGGCATAAGACTGTAGTCGTTTTCATTAAATTTCCATTAAATTTAGGCCCGTTGCCAAATAGGACAGCTTCCATTTGCTTATTAGCCATGTTATGTGGTCTTCAGCGGATTGCAATCGCTTATGCTGACTGCGTCTGCTAATAAGTTGCAACAAAGAGGCAACGGGAGTCCCTTCTTGGGCAAGTTGGTAGGATGATCGGTCTTGGCCGCCTCCACAAAGCTTCGCCAGTCACTTCTGCTATGCGCGCGCTGGTGCCAGTTGATAAGGCCAAGTGCAGTCAGGTTGCCCTGCACCTGGTCTTTCCAACGGAGATTAGGACGTCCCCTTCTGCGTGTTCCTCCACCGTGGTTCGAATAAAACACCCTTCTAGCCGGAGCGCTTTCTTCCATTCGCTCAACATGACCCAGAAAATTAGTGTTAAGAAATTTCCTTCTTATAGTCATCAATAACTCGCTTATGTAAGGCTTCACCAAACTTATTTGGAGCTACTTATTATCTTCAATGCGCCGTACTTTCAAGATAAATTTTATATCCAAATAGTTTTAAAATAAATATAAGGAAATCAAATAGTAGTCTGACTAGCACAGACTACTAAGTTGTAATTGTTTTGTCTCGAACGGTTTCGGGTAATTTCCAAATTTTTCATTTTTAATAGAAAAGAGGAAAAGCTTTCAAATAGTAATATAATATACTTATTTATTTTTATGTTACTGAAATATTTGTTGTAGTTTCAAATCCATAAAAATAAAATTACAAAATTAACAAATTTTTTTGCAGGAAGGAGAAATAGTTACTACCAACGTATTTAGGGTTACCATTCAAAATGAAAAATACCTGGACTCGGCAATACTCGATGCTACTCGAAAAAAAGTTGATTTTGAGTACTCAAGTAGTGGAATGAAATCGAATCCGATATTATTCATTATTTGATTTTAAGTCATTAACAGTCTGTTTGAAACATTCTACATTCTTTTAATATAAGTTAAAAAAAATCCCGACATTCGTTCCTCAAAAGAACTTCTCGATACTTCTCATCACTATGCAGTTACTGATAACACATCAAAAATGTCGAGAGTTGCACGTGGTTAGATTCATATACAAAAGTACTTATAATTAATAAATGTAATAATGAAAAAATGTAAATTGATGAATTTTTAATGATACATAAAGCAATAATTTAAAGTTTTTAAACAAACGTTTTCATTTATTTTACCATTATTTCGACTTCAATTAGAAGTCATCTTCACGACACTTTAACAATAAAATGTAAATGAAATTTCCCTTGACGCACGCACGATATAATTTGACTCATGCACATTTAAAGTTTTGATATATGTGGATTCAAAAATAGCTCACGCCGTGTCACGCCCATCTCCATAACGGATACAAGACACTGATGTCTTGAAAGTGAACGAGTTTCGTATCACAAAACTGTGCAGAAAGATCCACCAGGAAAATCTAACATCACCGATACCAATAGGCATACCTCTTTGCCATTGCAGTATCTTTTGGAATTGTGATGTGATGTGCATGGTAAATGAAACAATGTATCTCTCATTTGCTGCAAGACTGTCATAAGTGACAAAAAACTAAATTTTTGAGTTAAGAATACAAAAACAACTACTATTTAGTCATAACTGTACCTTATGAACTCTTCACGCGAGAAGATTATTTGTCGTTATCATTGCATGGAGTAAATTGAAAAGTTTAAATGAGTATTTCTCGAAATTTATGTTTTTTGAGTTATGACAGTCTTTTAGCAAAAGAGTGAGTGATATGTTATTCATAATATCAATTGTATGGAGTATGGAGTAAATTGAAAAGTTTAAATGCGTAATTCTTGAAATTTATATTTTTTGAGTTATGACATATGTTATATATGTATATTGCACGAGTATTTTATACGCATACATACATATGTACAAATAGATAAAGATAATACAAAATATATAGGCTCATTTGAGTTAGTCAATTGAGAGGCTCAATTGACTAACATTTGATATTTGCCTTATCCGATGCGAATTCGTTTTTGGCAATATCAGCATGTAATCTATCCTTCATGCATTCCTTGTAGGTATAATGCAGCACCTCAATTTCATTCTGTATGAAATCTAATTCTTTTTCCACCTCATGTCGCTGAAATTGTGGTTCAAGATCTGTGTGTAATAGATTATAATAGATTATATATGATTGTGCGTGAAATATTATTAAATATGAGCTTGCTTACTTTGTCGACGACATAGCATCTTATACATGTCACGCACACCCTCCACTGCACGATCCTTATGCAGATCATTGACTGCAATGGTATTTTTCGCATTCGCGATTATTTCCTCCCACTTGAGGCATTCACTGCGCGCAAGATTGTATGAGCGTTCCAATTCAGCTAAATCGTTTTTCAATCCCAAAACTGTCAGCGCTGCTTCGTTAGTCACTTTCACCATACGTTTGCGAACACCTTCAACTTCCATCATTTTTTCTTGTTCCAACGTCGAAATTTCCACTTGAGCAAGCACTATTTAAATTGAAAAGTGAAAGACTATCCTCATTGTAAAGTACATTGATTTTATATGATCAAATGTTATAGAATTTTATGTATGTATATTTTTTACAAAAGTGAGGAACTGGAAACTTGCACTTGCACTCTAACTGGGCAGCCAGTTTTGGCTGCCCAGAGATACTCTCAACGAATTGAGTCATCATCTCAGAAACAGCACTATATGTACATATATTCAGTCAAAAAAACCGGTCAAGTCAATAAACAAATTTTTAGTATCGCCTTCAAAGTAGGACCTTTCCGAAATAATTCATTTATACCAACGATCAAAATCATCAAACATTTTGCAAACGAATTTTCCGGAATCGATTTCAGTTCTCGCCGCGAACTTTCTTTTATGTCGTCTATCAACGAAAAACGGGTGCCTCGAAGTGTTAATTTGAGTTTTGGAAAGAGAAAAAAGTCAGCCGGAGCCATATCAGGTGAATACGTGTGTTTTTGGCCAGAAATTCGTTCACAATGATAGCCTTGGAAGATGAATTTTCTTTCCACAAACTTGGTCGAATAACGCCCAGATAATATTCTTTATTTACCGTCTGAATTTCTTGCAAGAATTCCGAATGGACAACACCGCGAACAGTCAGCATTACTGAACAGAGAAAAACAAATCTTCCACCACATTTCGACCGCTTTTGAATACACTTTACCACTCATGCACGTGTTTTAGATAAAATCGATTTACTGTAACATTTTCATCGTCATCATCATTTAGAAAGGGGCTAAATTACAATTTCTTTTTATTGAAGTTTACTTCTTTAGAATAGTTTTTTATATTTCCGCCAAGGGTAAAAGATGATCGTCGCAGCGAAAATAGTCACGGAAATGATGGGCAGCACCATCTATATCAATCGATTATGAACATAATTTGGTAAATAATGGGTAACGCCCTCTATCAAAAGCAGCGTATGAAAAATTATGTGTATACACATTTGCATCCTCATTTGTTTTCATACTCAAAGGAAATTCCCATCAGTTTTTCGTGATGGTTAAATAGCAGGAACATATTCATGAGATCTTCAGATGCTTTCTTAGAAGAATTATAGAAAGATTTTAAAATTGTTTCTAAAAATGCTGAGTACTTTTTCGTTCTAGAAATTAAAAAGGAAGACGAGAAGATAAATATTAATCAGAAAGCTTACGCAAACAAGTTTTAGAGCGTTTTTAGTAATTTTGAAAACTGCAAATCTGTTTCATCACTAATGCTACAAAAATTCTGAAATCACTAAACTGGGGAAAGTTAAGTGAAGGAGATCAATGTTTTCCATACAAAGCAGTAGGTGCGTTAAGACCTAACTTAGCTTACAGTGTTGGGTTCTTGAGTGCAAGGAGTGTTCAAATACATCTGCTTCAAGTGTATTAATTACACATGCTGGCAACGCTAATTCATGGTTAAGTCAAAGGCATTCAATGGTGGCCACATCAGTACAAATTGTTGCTGCAAATGAAGTTACAAAGGAAATAAATACTGTGGCTATCGAGATTAAGTATTTTCGCAAATCGTAAAATTACAACACATTGCGGTTCACAAAAGAACAAAACGTATTTCTATTAAACATTTTGTTATCCGTGAAAACAGAAACGAGAAAATTATGGATATAAAGGGTGGTCCATCGAAAATTGGGAATTTGAACTACAGGTTATTTTGAGTGTGGCAACTGTCATTCGTATTATGAAGGAAAACTAGTTAGTTTTATATTTGCGGTTAACGAAATGGGTCAAATGGAATAACGTTGGTAAATACTAAAAATTTACTTTCAAAATGGTGAATCTTCTACGTTCAAAATTCTGTAGAAGAGAAGAGCCTTCCAAGCAATTTTTTTTTTAATGGCTTAATAAGCCCATTTAAAGCGTAGGCCGAGATTTTCTCTCGCATTTTCATTCATGTTGTGCGTGTTTATATTTGTACATGAATTTATGTATCAATGTGTGAAACGTGTGCATGAAACCGGATTTTTGTTGGATAAAACAACACGTTCTCGTACCCTTGCAGGGCCCATAACCGAAAAAATGCTGTTGCTCAGAGGAAGGAAGATGCGTTTCGGTGAATGATGGTCGCTACCTCACAATGATAACACATTATTTGTGGCCTATTTTAGAAAATATGGACTTAGACAACATTTGTTTCCAACAGTATTGCGCATCGTGTTACACAAGCCGTGCATGGGATATTTAAAAATCGCTTCATTAGCCGTTTTGGTGATGTGCGTTGGCCAAAACGCAGTTGCGATTTGTCTCTGTTGGACTGACATTTATGGGGAACTGTTAAATATAAGTTTTACGTTCACCATCCAGTAACGATTGACGCTCTTAAGGACGAAATTGGTGCAACAATCGGTCAAGTACAGCACCATACAGTCGAAAATGATTTACCTGAAGGATCAATACTGAAAACCACAATGAAAAAAAAAAATTATCCGTTTCTTATTTACACCAAAATCAAATTATAAATGGACCACCTTATACAGCAAAGTTTAGCAGATATACTTAATAACATCTAGCAAAAAATTATACCTATGTAACAAAATGGAATTAATTTAACTTTAAACAACAAGAGAAAGTGTTAGTTTATACTTAGTTTATACACTTTGTAATAATCAACTGTTGGTTTATATTCAATTTAGAATTTCAGATTGTTTTTTTGTGTTTTTGATTTGTCAATATTCACACATACAATACTTCTCATTTTTTTTCAGTTCAATCAAATAAATATTCAAATACAAAAACCACAGTATGATTACTCCATACAAAAACCGATTGGTTTAATTACTTACTTAGTTGGCACTACAAGCGATGATCGGTCTAGACCGCCTCGAATAATCGTTTCATGATTCAGAAAGGCCCTAACTGACATTTTTTGGCAGGAGAAGCAAAAACTTTAAGAAACACATAAGTAGATGATTTATAAATTGTCGTATAATCGTAATGTTATTTTTTTTTTTAATTTTTTGTATAATGAAAAATAAGAGAATTTATGACATTTGAGAAGATACCACATTGAACACGACACCTTGTGGTTACACTAACAGTCATTTAAGGCCTTTCTAGATGATGATGATGACGTCATATGCATTTAACAAGAGAAACTATCTATTGAACGGTATAAATGGTAAAACGCAAATGTAGCTCTTGACCGTTGCATGTAAATATTTTTATCTACACATGTAACAAACAAACGCACATACTTAACGCATCACAGCGATCCATGCAATCCTTGACAGAATCGAAAATATCCGACTTATCCACAACCTCCTGTATGACCGCCTCATACGGTTCGAATTCTTTAACTGCCTCTTTCAAGGCTTCACGAAAACACGACAACTCCTCGATGCTATTTCTATATTTTTCAATATTCTGGCGTAACTCATTGTGCAAAGCAGTCTCCTCGCTCACCTTCTTTTCGGCCACACTCTTTTTATCGTCACAATCCTTTATGAAACTATTCACCTCAATGAAACGTCTTCGTAGATTTGCTTGAATCTTGTAGAGTTTGCGTATGCGATTATCATTGGTTGCCGCTAGACGTTTGGAGTTCTCAAGCATTTCCTCTTGCAGCCGCAACATTGCAGCATGTTCACGTTCATTGCGTATATAGAGCAGTTGAATCGATTCGCCGGCTGAGTCCCAATTAGGTGGTTTGCTTTGGAGAAGATGTTCGGATGTTCGGATGTTCGGATGTTCAGAGAAAATAGGAAGACAATAAACATCAGAAACTTACACGAAATAAGCATCCTGCTGTTTCGATTCGATGTAATCACCAACTGCTTTCTCGGGACTCAAGTCCAAATTGCCAATAACATCGATTTTTGTTGTTGGTTTGTTGCGTGGCATCTTTTAAAATCGGTGATTATTTGAATGGATATTTTAAGAGAATTGATATTATAATATTATAATGGAAAAATATATTTCGTGTTGCAAGCATGAAAAAATATTTCAGACAGCAAGAACTAAGCACTCTGTTTTGATTCTTAAATCACAGTAAGAAATCGCAGAAGCTGGAGAAGTTTCATCGAGGCCCCATACCCCCAAAAGATCTGTGGTCGCTGTGGTAAGCAGAGTATCCAGGCAAAATCAAAAAGTAGAAAAATTAATTTTTCTAAACGGAACCACACGGCAAACCTACAAGAGTAAAAATTGCCTATGAAAAGCTTTTCATTTCGCCGTTCGGATTCGGCATAAAACTGTAGGTCACTTCCATTCATATATGGTAAAAATAAAACACGCGCGGCATAAGTGGATGCGAAAAGCTCAGCCCAGGCCCTCTATGGGCTGTTGTGCCATTAGAAGAAGACGAAGAATGAGCAGAAAATTCTTGGAAAATCTCAGCCTATGCAAAACCCCTCACAAATAGGGAAAACTCGTTTTGGTGAGTTCTATTGCCTTTCCACTAAAATACATTACAATAAAAGTGGTAAACGTTTTTTTTAATATTATAATTATATTTATATTTTTTGTTTGTAATAATATATAATAGCAATTACACAAAAATAATATTAATAGACAATATAATAATATAATCGTTTGTTTGTTTTTTTTTAATAAAAAATAAAAATATAGTAAAACTAAACATTATTCATTAATTTTATTCATCATATATATTTATAATTTCTTTCATTATATTTTATGTGTTTGTTTTTGCCTTGCTTCGAAGTTTTATATTTCTAACTGTGGTAAATATAATCTGTATTTAATTTTTGATTTTAATTTAATTTTAATAATTACTTTCAATTTATAATTGGGCAAAAATACTCTGAAGTGTATGTTTGTATATATGTATATGTAAAATCAAATAATTCTTTACGAGAAAACACAAAATTAAATGAAATAAATTTGGATAAATTTGTAGTAAAGAAACTACTAAATATTTTGAATGTGCTACAATTTAAATATTTGTTAAAGTTATTAAATTTTTGTTTAGTTTTATATCTTTTGTTTTTAATGGAGAATGATTCGTGGTTTTGTTGGTGTGTTTGCAATAGATGTACTACATATATGTATTTTTGTTTATTTATTGAAAATCTTTAAAATTCGTTATCCAATTTTTTTATTATTTTCATCTATGCAACATTTGTTTTCCTTTTTCTTTTCTTTGCTAATATTACAAACAAATCAGTTAATAAATATTAGGTAATACAATACACAATCAATACAATACAATAATCAATTGAATTTGAATTTCAATTATTTATAGTTATTTATAATTTATTTAATTACACATTAGCAATAATCATAGTTGGTTTCTATTTTCTTTGAAATTTCTACTCTGTTCTCTCGTAGTTTTGAGTGGCGCATGGGTGTGTATGTGTGTGGCGTATGGGTGTGTTGATTCACAGTTCCATGTTGTGTGAATCTATGTTTTAAAAGATTCATTTTAAAAACGATTTGTCCATTTTCTATTGCTTAAACAATAAACTACGTTCCTGTTGGCAGATGATAATGATGCGGATTCTGCAAATAGCAACAACAAATCAACTTACAAAAGCGATATATTCAAGAAGAGAGTGGCGGCGGCGCATGCTTGAGGAGATCCTTTAGAGAATAAGCCCAAAAGCTCCACATGATCTCTTTAGCTCCTGGAAAATTATTTGTATCTGCAAACAGACAAAAAGAAAATTAAATAATTTTTATAGAAGGCTTAGAAAAGCATTACCAAAGTAATACAAATTGTGAAATCATAAACATTTTCAACTAACCAAAAAATAATCAAACGAATAAGTTGTCGAATTAACACACACCACACACACACAGACACAGGTTCAACATAAGGAGGCGTCGAAGGAGGAGACAAACGGATATATAAAATGCCTTTTGCAAAATTTCCCATACATTTAGTGTCGTTTCATGGTTGTGATTGTTGTATTTTGCGTAGAATCTATGTATGTATGTATGTAGTATGAATGTGTAAAACATAAAAATGGATCTCTTCATGTTCATTTCAACAAAAAATATGTCTTTCATTCACATCTCCGCTTTTCGGAACATCAACAACAATTAACTACTACCACATGTTTATGTGTATTTATTTCTGTATGTGTGAGTGCGTGTGTATAGCCGCTGCTGCATTCATTTCTACCGCTGCCTTCTCTGTAGCCTGCTTCACAATTATTAACTTGAACGCTTTACATAACTTTAACTTAAATATTTATAGATAAACATAAAAATCTGTTTACATATTTCCCTTTTTCATCATGCACACCGGAACAATGCAGAATGACGTGGTGAGGGGAAAACAAAAGTAAACGTAAAAACAAAACAAAAATTATAATAATATTAACTGTATTTATGTATGTAGAAGAGAAAATGCACAAAAATTGCCGTGTGACGCATAGCATATCTGGTTGGTTGGTTGGTTGCTGTGTTGGTTCGTTTTTGTTTGCTTGTATTGCATGCCATGCATTGTTGTTCGAGTGAATGTGTGTGTATATTGATTGAGATGTTGTGTTTGTTTGTTGTTGTTGTGTTTTTTATCTGTTGTTTGTTGTTGCCTACATGCCATATCCTGGATATGCCATATTTGGCGCATAACCAGGCGCATAATTTTGCGTATATTGTGGTGGTATTCCCATAGCGGGTCCCGCAGTTATCATCAATTGTGGCTCCATGGTTATAATATTTTTATGTTCGACAGTATCATCTTCTTTTTCGCGCTGCGCTTCGGTTTGTTCGAGTTTATCAACCTTTGTCGTATATTCGCGGATTATCTAGAGCGAACAGAGAATAAATAATTATAACAGTTAAGTATTTTCAATAACAGTAGCAAGTATTTCAAAGATTATACATACTTGAATCAAGTAGGGCATGGCAAAGTCCATGATATTGTGTTTCCATGCCAGTTCCAATATAACATCGGGTCTTAGTAAATCGTAACACTGTAAAGTACAAAATAATACCATATACTTAGTAAAATTGTTCACCTGATTTCACTTAAGCCTAAATCTAATCTGCATTGTCTCATCTCGTCAACAGAAATTTCTAGATGGAATTCAAAAAGAAATATGCTTTGGAGGGCTATCATTTTATATCAAGTTTCACACTGAAGTATGAGTGGAAAGTATCTTGTAATTCGCAGCAACAGCAAAATATATTAAACAAAATGTTTTTCATGTAAGGAAATAGCGCAAGTGAAATCCTGGTAAAGGCAAAACCCAATCCATTCAATTCCGCAAAATAAGTTAAAGCGATTATTCAGCTCTTTTGATAACTACTAATAAGGAAGCTCATGTTTTCATGTTCACCGGCCGACATTGCTGCTAGAAGAAAAGGTTGAGGTATGCAGAAAAGTACATAGTAAAATCAAAAGGAACGCGAACCATCTTTTGTAAAACGAGTGTGACTCAATTTGAATATAAATATTTACTTGCTTTTTTCAATGCAACTTCAATGCATCTCATGAAAAATAGCCATTCCTATTCACCGCTAAACAACCAAAACAAGGAGTATCAATCTCCCTCTCTTAAACAACCCTCAACTTTCTTGTATAGTAGGTAGGTACATACTTACTTTAGAGGTGGTATTCGATTTATTCTATTCGATTGCTATATTGTAGAAAAAAAAGTAATATAACTAAAATGGCTATTCCTCTGCGGTATATAGGGGATACTGCGAACGACAAATATTGTGATCTGATAGTTTTGTAGATCTGTTTCACTGGTATAGCAATGAAGCTTACTCTTTACTAGTGAATTATAAATTGAAGCTCAAAAGAGCTTCAGCTATACCGTTCCAAATAATGGGAATGAGTTCCCAACCTTCCAATAAATACAATTTGAAAGGTACTCACTTGAAATAAACAAGCCGCAAAACAATCGTATGCATTACGTTCCAGGAACCAGCCCAACAATTCTTCAGCAATTTCCTGTTTGCTCGATTCAGCAGCATATTCCATTGCATCCTTGTATAGTTTATCCTTTTTGCATAATTCGACACTTTGCTTCCAGCGATTGTTGCCTAAGCAAATACAACACATAAGAAAAATAGAAAATTGTAATTGAATTGAAACAGCAATGACAACACACACACTCACCTTTGTACAAATAGGCAGCAATGCGTCTGAATTCAGTCAGCTCGTGCTTCTCCAGCTTCTGTGCCAATGCAATCGTATCGAAATTATCAAATCCATCAATAGAATTACGCAAACCCTGATAATCTTCCTCTTCAATGAGTAGCCCATTGAGCGCCTCATTGATGGCTTTATTATTCAGTGACTGTACGGAACGCAAATACGGTTTCACCAACTGCAAATGACCGGTCTTATTGAAGAAACTGACAGCGCGTGTGTGATCCATGCGCGGCGCCAACACCAGCAACATATCATTCAACAACAATGGCTTATAATCCAAATAGAACTGGATAGCCTTATAGTAGAGCTCAATGTTAGCCACCTTCGTGATGATGTCCTTGAAATGGCCCTCACGCCATGCCTCGGTAGGATGAGCCATCATTGCCAGCACTGCATTGTCATATTCTTCATATTTGTCGTAGAGGAACACAAGTTCGGACCACAAATGTGCGGATTCGGCAGCACGCAACACCTTTGGAATATTAACTCGCGACCAGAAAAGCTCCAAGTGTTCACGCATTTTCGACGGCTTGAATTTCGAATAGAGAATGGCCAATTCGGTGAACATGCCCATATGTGCACGCTCGAGACCTAGAGCTGATTCCAGCAAAGCGATGAGCTCCTCAAAGTAACCACGATCTTGATAGTAGTTGATCAAATCCTCGAGTTCATCGGCGTGCACCACAATATGCAGCCCACACATTTGAGCCAAGCGGAATTCTTCAGCGTCGACGCACGCAAAACATACTTCCTTCCAGGTGCGTGTAGAGTTAGCCTTGCGGGCAGAGTCTACTGCGCCCTGGAACTCCTTCAAGTATACCAGGGTAATGGCGAGACGTGCAAAATTGCTGACATTGTTGTAGAGCAACTTCGCAGCATCATACATGCCATCACTGAAGCAACGATCGCCTATCTTCTGTATATCGGCATGATTGGGACCGGAGATGAACTCTTCTAAGTCAGCGAGTCGTCCTGTGCGTGCATAAGCGTAAATTAGCTCACTTTCGATGTAGGATTCGCGTGCCTTCTTGCGTGCCATCTGCAAGTAGCGTACCAAGTCATCCCACGAATCAGCTTTGGAGGCAACATCGACCACATCCATGTAGGCGCTCGGATCGTCGGCTTTAATGTACGAGTCGATAGCTTCTTTAACAAGTCCTTGCTGCAACTGTGCCTTGGCCAGCTGCGACCATACCGCAGGTTCATTGCAACGCTCAGCAAATTCGTTAGCGCGCTCCAAATTATTCACCTGCTCGATGAGCACCTGGATAGCCGAAGTGTTCACATCGAATTTCTTGAAAATAGCAAAGGCTTCTTCGTACAATTGATTCGAAATGGCGATATTTGCAATGTCGGGCGCATCGTAATTATCCAAACGATTGATGTAGTCCATGACGCGTGTGCGATCCGCCTTGATTGCGGTCAATATCAGCAAGTTCTGTAGATTGCGATGATCGGAGAAAACGGACGAATCCAAAATAATTTTCTCGAGCAGCTCAATCAATTCATTTGGTAAATCGGCGGTCATGAATGCCTTAACGGTAACAGATATATCATCGGGGTCTTGCGTCTCTGACAGGGCAGTCTGAACAACTTGATCGATTAGTTGACGTTTGTAGGGATTGGCTTCAGCCAACACTTCGGCCCACAAATCGGGATCGCGACGACGCACTAAGTAACGTGCTTCGCTCTTAAACAGTGAGTTTTCATTGCAAACGGCAATCAACTCACGGTCGCACTGTCCGCGCTCGTAGGCGACACATGCTAAATGGGGATCGCGTTTCTCGCAGTAGCGTCCAACTACGCGACTATCATAGTATTGATTCTCTTTGAGGAAACGTTCAGGATTATTGTTCGAGTCGATATAGATCTTGGCCAAGGCATTGTGTGTCGCTGGTTCAATGCAACCTTCATGAACACGAGACTCCAACCACGGTAACAACAACTTCAAACGATTCCGTTTTTCTACCTCTTCAACTAACTCATCTGTAGAGAATTGTCCCTTGACAACGAGTATTAGATTCTTGATGATATCCTCCGAACAGTCAACATCGAGTAAACCACCCACGACAACTGGTAAACGCGATGGGTTCACCTTCTGCACATAAATCTCGATATACTTCTGTAAATTATTGCGATAGAGATACAACACAAGATCGTGCACAAAATCAAAACGATCGCAAACAATGATCAACGGCAATTGATCTGTCAGCTTGGCCTCCTTCAAGAAATTCTTCACGCGCTCCGCATTGTAGCAGTTCGACTCACGACAGATACGCTCCACCTCCTTGATTTGATTGGTTTTGCAGGCGGCCTGTATGTATTTGAAGTGAACCTCTGGATCCTGGGAGAAGTTCACAATCGAACCGAGGAAGTAGAAAAGTCCTTCGTATGATTTAAAACTCTCGAATAGATCGATCAAAGACTTAGTTGTCAACTGCTCATGGTATTTGGTTGCAATCTGCACGCAAATCTGCAAATTCTGGCGTATGTTTGCGGTGAGCATGGCCTTTAGACATTCCAGCGAATCTTCCACAGAGAGTGTACCGAAGAAGCCCACTAGCCAATCTGCATTCAAAAGATGTGTGTGCACAACAGCGCGTTTAATGTCGTACAAGTCAGTGTAGTGCTCCAAAGCACGCTGCAAGAGGCCAGCTTTCTCGCACAGCTGGGCAATGTGTGCGCGATCGTAGTGAGTGAACATGGCGTTCCCGAGTATAGCATCCGCCACCTGCGGCGCTGAAATCAAGTTCATCTCGAGTAGACGTGTCTGCAAAGTGCCCTCATTCGGACGATTGTGTTTGAGCGCATCCAGCAAGAAGGCAGTACATTGTTGCACCATTGAATGTTCCATGAAAATATCCACAATCTGGTTGATGTCTGCCAATGGCTCCTCCTCGGCGACGAGCATCGAAGCAAAACCAGCACCCTGCTCCGGGTTAGTACGCATTACGGAGCGTAGCAAGAATATATAATCGGGTGTGTAGTTGACCTTCTTGGCATATAACACAATCTTCTGGAATTGGCCAGTCTCAGCGAAGCATTGTATAACCTTATTGGGAACGTTTGCGCGCAAGTAAATCGACAGCGCCAATGTCAGATCGGAGGTCTTCACCAAATCACCCAATTCCTCACTGCATTCAAGCTTCTCCTCTTTCAGCCACTTCTCGCACAGTTGCTTCTTGCCCTGCACCAAAACGGGACGACACAATTCCAACGACTCATATTTATTCAACTTGCCTTGGTCCAACAATATTCCAAAGTATTGCAACAATGGTGGCGTAGTTGAACCCGCGGGAGTCTGCACTTGTTGAAAACGTTGAATGGTTTGTGGTGTTCGCAAAATCCCTTTCGGTGCCAAGGCAGCAACCTTGGCAGCATCAGCATACGCGCCGGAGGTAAAGAGTTTATTAAACTTGCGAACGAAAAGCTCCTCAGCACCGGATAGATTGTTACGTACAGCCATGCGCAACGCTAGATCAGGGTTTTGCAATACAGTATTGATGTATGGGATAATTTGCTCCTCATCGACGGTCACCGACAGCACTTGCCCCTTACGATTAACCCCAATAATGCCACCGCTGGCCTCATGCGGTGCAGTCACAAAAATCGTATCGGCTGAGATACGATTCATGTAGATGCATGTTGCCGTTTCCATGTCGTACAAATGGATATAACCATATTTGGTAATCAAATAGATGGTATCGTACTTGGCAGAAACTTGCATGGCAACGGGAAAATCGCTTTGTGCCTCGGGTGGGAAGAAGACATCAACGGACTTCTTGGGGAAGGGCTGATTACCTGCGGGAGCAGCGCCAACCTCAATAATATGTAATTTTCCACCGGTTGCCGTACGTACAGCAAAGCAAAAAATAGTTGACGGCTCTTTGTTGCCCTCCATTTTAAATGAGGCAAAGGAGGCGGCATGACCTACAGCACATAGTACACAGTTGAGTAGTTAGATATGTATAGAAATTTAATATGCATTTAATATGTCACACTCACCTTCAATGGCCTGCGACACTTTACGCTCCACTGAATACAGCTGCATAGCGCCAGCAACACGATTCGGCAATGCTGATATGCCAACCAACAGTAACCATTGCTGCGATGAATTGCAGCGGTAATTAATGATTTGGCAACCATTTAATGAGGAATGTCTGTCGAACATTTTCTGTGGCGTTGAATCGCCCTCCATCGACCAATGGTACACTGATGTCTCAGTGACTAATGCCAGAGCGTTGAGTGAAATCCATTTCCAGAAGACAACATCTTCGGTCATGGTGTGGGCCTTCATTTTTGATTTCATTTCGATATTGAAGATTTGCAAAGTTTTTTGCGCTACAAACACAATATCAACGTTAATAAATATTTTAAATACTCAAATTAGTACGTGTTTACCTTTTAATGCAATAACTTTACTAGCCGGATTCATAATAGCTGAATCTGCGGAAATGGGACGTCTGGTCGGATTACTCGAATCATTCATGTCGATAATAACCACTTGGGCGGTATCATTAACCTTCTCCCGCACACAAATAAACTTATCAGACTCCATGGTGAGAGTACTGAACGATATCGAATTGATATTGATGCCGACATTAGTGAGCTGCAATGAACAAGAATTGAGAAAAGCGTTTTTTAATAAAGATGGGCAAATTTTTTCTCATCATTTATATTTGTCCTTTTCGTTGCACAAGGAGGTATATACCTATATATAATCACTCGGCAAAACCTAGTTATTAATGTTAGATACAAGTGATACAGATCCAAAGCTACCGCCTCAGGACACCTCCCATACAAACCAAATACTAGAATTGCTTACATATTGAAGTTTCAAACCTTGGCAAATAAATATTTAATATTTTCCACAATTGAAAATCCTACTTTGCTATATTCTTTTAATTTTAACTATAAAAAAGGTAAAATTTACTTTCTTAACTCTAAGAGGACAGGCATTTTCCAATTGAAAAACTTCGCTGTAATACCACTTTTCGAACATAGCGTCTGGTATCTAGCTAATATCACGTGTTATGTTGTTTTCCAAGCTTGCAATTAACGCTGGTTTATCAGCATAGACGACTGACATTACGTACCCCCACAAGTGAGTTTACGTGGCGACACACTGGTCCGAAACGTTGCTACCCGTGCTGTGCATGTAGCGTCGTCTTGTGGAAACCGCGTACATTTTGATAAAAAAAAAAACGCTCGAAATCATCAAACGAAAGCGGGCACAACAGTTATGTTTTGGCCATCGTCATTTTTTAAGAAATACGGACAGATGATTCTGCCCTCCCATAAACCGCACCAAACTGTGCATTTTGCCTAATGGTATTGCTTTTGGATTTTTATCAGACCAATTACGAAAATTTTCCCTTTAACATACCCAGAGTCTTCAACGCTGAACACCATTTTTCGGTAAAAAAAAAAAAAACGGATCTTCCTCAAGTTTACATTTATCATAGAGCAATTCCATAATTTGTATGTTGTTGTTCGGGTCTTTCCATGATCAAATGGAAATGCTGAGCATGCCGAAATACCAAAATATGGCAGAAACTCCGGGTTCTGGTAACACTGCTTGCAATCGTTTTGAGTTCACAATTTGGTTTAATAATCGTTTCACCCGAAACGAATTACGAATTGGTTTGTGCTATGGTTTTACGAAGCTTGAAACCGTTTTTAGAATAGGATAAACATGGTAATAGTTCGTCATGTCAAGATAAAGGCGATCTCAAGTTTTATATCTTTTACTTACTTCTTCTTCGAATAGAGCGAGGCTGCGTGACAACCACCAAGATATTGAAGAAGACCTAGACTGTGTCGTAACTAGATAAAGAAAGACTCAAAACCATTGGCAAAGCCATTGGTGACTTAGAAAAGGCTCTCTAACGTCAAACTCACTTTCGTTTCTGCTGAAGTTCTGAGAACTAACTGAATGGTTTTCAAGATAATGGAATACAAGGATCACAAAGGAAGCTTAAATTTTAAAACCACAACAAAATTCTATAATCGTCAGACTAGAATTCTAACTTATAAATTTCAAACATTTTAAGCGATGTTTCAGCGTTGTTTATAATTTGATATCTTAAAAACTAAAAAGAAGAAACCCGAAGTTAGTCAAAGAGTGGTCATCAGCCAACTGGATTCCAATCATGGATTGACAGTCTCAATACCCGAAATTAAATCTCATAAAAATCCTCTTCGGCATAGAGAAACTCAGGGTTGGTCTTCAAATTTTAAGAATAAGGATGAACTGATGACTTTTTCAAAATCGTAGTGGAGACAACAATACCGACGAGTATACTTTCAAGTCTTATAGATTCTATGCCCCGCAAATTAGCAGAAGGATGTGCTTTCTTTGCGTAAAATGAAATGAATTGTTATTAATTTTTTTGGATACTTAGTTTATTTAACTACACAATATAATATAAATAAAGTTTTTTATTCTAACTAATTCAAACAAAAACAAAAACAAAAATAAGAATCTCTAAGTGCTTCAGAAGCAAAACGTACTTAGACTTCGAACTATACTTTGTAAACAGATTGTAACTGTACACTTTGAAAATTAATGAATGAAGACAACGACGACGAATAAAACAAAAATCTATTTTAAATTTTTAATCTAAATAACGCAAACGAATTTTCACCACAAGTTCAAGGTTATTTTTGTTTACAGAAAAAACACAATTGGTATTGAAAAAAATAAAAAAAATTATAGAAAAACAAAACAAGTCGATTGCTCGAGGCTATAGATTCCTTAAAGAACATTGTCAAGAATTAAGAAAAGCGCACTTAAAAACAATCAACATTTTAGTATAATTATAAAAACGGCGTTTAAAAAACATTTTCTTTTAAATTGTTTAATATTTATTGGACATGACTGCAGTTTTGGAATGAAATTATCACTTTATTATTTTGAGAGCGATAAATTTTCATTTCATTAAATAAATATAATGAATTTTTAAATCTTCCCAATCATAACATAAATTTATACTTGTAATATTTACAACAATTTGCTGTGGGTTTTATGGCGCGGTTAATCACCTTCACTTGTTTTATGTATTATTTATTCTGTGCATTTGCGGCGTAAAAATTACAAGATTCAAAAGCACTTGCTAAAAGCAATTTTCATTGTTTTGCTTTCTCAAAATGTGGGTTGGCGCTGCATACATGCTTACATATGTCTCTAGACTTTCCACTAATAAAATGGCACATTTCTCAGTAGAATGAGTAAGCAGAAGAGAAAATCGAAAGAAAACAAAGCGGAAGTTAATATCAAATAAGTATGGAACACTATGATTGAGTAGTGATGTGTTGGAAGCACACACTGTACCTATTCGATTTTTGTATGGTCTTGGAACTGATATTCGAATACTCGATTACTTAAAACGAGTGTAAATACAAATGTATTTACGCTGAGGAAGTAGATAGAGTGACCGCCTCCAATTAGCTAAGGAGTGAGATCGAAAAAATCGGATAACTTTAAATTGTCCTAGCATTGAAATCCCTTATGCAAATAAAAAAAAAATAAACAATTTTGAAAAGAAAATGTTAATTTCTGATAAAATGATGAATAAAACTAATTTGTATGTTATTTTTTACAGAATTCGGACAGCTTTTCCGGTATGCCTGCCATTAGCGCCTTTACTGTCATTTCTGAGACTCTCTTGGCGGCAGCACTCCACTTATTTCTAAAATCTTCCATGGATTTAGCTTCTTTGTTTGTTGCCTTTAATGTTATTTTCACTAGAGCACAATATCTCTCGATAGGCCGAAGTTCTGGGCAAGTTCTGGCAATTTGGTGGGTCGGCCATTTTTGGTACCAATTTGATGTTTTGGTCTTCGAACCATTTAAGGGTTACTTTACTGTAGTGGCAGGAGACTAGATCAGGCCAAAAGAAAGTAGATACATTGTGCTTTCTAATGAAGGGCAGAAATCTCTTCTGAAGGCACTCCTTCACATAAATTTCGGCGTTAACAGTGCCACTTGTAACAAAACTTTTACTCCTTAGCCCACAACTACAAATCGCTTGCCATACTAGAAACTTTTTCGGGAACTTGGACTTTTGTTTTGTCCTAAATCTTTCCTCAACTCCTTCTCGTTTCTTTGTGGTGTAAAACTCTTGACCAGGCAATTGAGAAAATTTAGACAACACGTATGTTTTATCGTCCATAACACAGCTCTCGCTCTGGACTACCAAGTTCTTAGTAGCGTTCCTATCGGGTACTGACTGCACATCCCGCATCTTTTTTAATTTTACAAACTTAAAACTCACTGCAACTCGCTTTTTCCGCCAATTTTCGATTAGTCAACTCTGGATTCTTCTCTAAGAGAGCAACGACTTTCTTCGCCTTCTGTGGAGACACGAAGCCGCATTTCCTTCCAGAACCATATTTTCTAGCAACTGTTAAGTCTGTATTAAATGTATTAAATTTTTTAAGAATCATCGAGACAGTGTTTTGTGCAACTTTCGCCTTATTTGCAATGGTTTTCTGACTCCACTGCGGAGTTTCTCCAAATAATTCAACAACTAAATCGCGTCTTTCCACTTCCGATGCCATGATTCAACTGAAAGTTCACAAGTCAAAAAACATGTGATTGTATTTCATCGGAATTTCTCCAACGCAAAGCCTACTGTTTGAATTTTTGCATTCAGATGAAGAGTTTCAAAGCAGTGGTCTTTCAAAGTTATCCGATTTTTTCGATCTCACTCCTTATAAAGAACCATTATACTCGTAATGGCAAATCCTACTTAAAATTTGGACTAGAATATGATTGTGTCTTTCAACCTCGTGATATTTATGTGTAACACAGCATTTGCCGCTATTTCGGCAGTTATTTCTGCTGCTGCGGCATTGGATATCATGAGAGATAAGTACAGACCAAAGGCCAGTGTTCTGTAAAGGTAGCTATAAGCATAGAAACAATTGGCCTGAATAGTATTGTAATAGTTGTCTGATTTTAGTAAGCTAGTATTATGAGATTTCATATGATTCGCTTAAATTTTATTAGTTTGAATTAGACTCGATTGATTGATTTAAATGGGCGATGTTGTGTACTGCGACCTCTAAAGATCTACTATCAAGTATTTATATTTAGCAACATATTATATGTAACCCAATCTTGGTGAGAAATTTCAGGCTATGTATCTATATTCTGGAGGTAGTGTTCAAATGTATTTTTCTCCTGCAAGTGAGTGCTTCGCAGTGTGCGTCCAACAGGACAACCTCCTTTTCTAAATTGTCCTTTATGGATTGTTTCCTATTACCTATCAGGGGCTGCGTTCCTTGCTAGGAGGTGAAAACCTCTCGTTGTCATAAGTGCCTGTATACACAGCTAATCAGAATATGGTGACACTATATTTTTCTTACCTAATGTATTCAGAAAAGCTCGGCCTAGGTACCCACAAATTTTGCCACAATACTCCGATTATGTCAAACGAATACATGAAAGGTGGCCTTTCATTCTACATTTTGTGTGAAGACAGTTGTGTAATTTGTCGCTAGTGTAAAAAGTTACATTGACTTGAAAATGAGTGAAATATGTGAAGAAATCCGATATGTGATGCTTTATAACTATAGAACAGGTAAAACCGCTGCAATAACATACCGACAAATTAGTTCATTTTACGGTGAGGATGCTGTGAGTGAACGCCGGGCTCAGGAGTAGTTTGATCTATTCCGTTTCGCAAATTTCGATATCAAAGATGCACTGAAAGTCACTAAAAAAGGCCGATGAAATTTTGCAAATGGTGTATAAAGATCGACATGCAAGCTGTCAGGAGATAGGGTAGGCACTAAACATCAACCACATTATAGATTTGTGGGTACCAACCGAATATTTGGTTTTTGGACCAAATACTCGGTTAAGTGGTCTCTACAACTCTTGAATATTTTGACGTCCCACTGACCTTTGTTGCTAAATATAACTTTGAAAAATTTCTCGAACATATTTTTTTGGTTTATATCATCTCTAGGGTAGCCAGGGGAATGTCAATAAAGATACTTTCCAGACCTTTGTTACTAACGACCTCCCACTGTAAGCTCATTCCCTTGATATTCCCATAAGTGCACTTTTTCCTTCTTGCAGCCGTATCTACATATGTACATACATATAATCATATGTAGAGGCGTAAGATTTAGTAGTGCCTCCATGGCGTAGGACATATTCTCATGACTACTGTGATACAGAAACAGGCTAACAGAAATAGGACTTTCGTAACGGTACTCTCCGACATTGCGACTAATTTGATCCTTTGCGACCTGCATCTGCAGGCTACTGCATCATAGGTGAGTTAAATGTAGGTATTACACTTACCACCTCGGAAAGTTCTGAAGAAATATTTAAATATTCAAAAGCAAATTACACAGCTAAAATGTTATATAATAAATAATTGCTTTTCTATCAAAATCAAATTCCAAATTATAAATGGTCCACCATGTATATGTAGTTCCAATAATATCGAACGTACCCTATGCTTATTTTAGTTTTAATTTATTCCTTTTATACCAAGATGAGTCATCATCATCAGACTACATACTACAATACGATTTTTTTTTGTTAAAAAAAAAAACAAGCTACTGTTTAGTTATTTTACTCAAGTTTTACTGATTTCATATTTCAGTTAACTGTGGCATACACATCATTGATCTTTTCAGCTTTTTTTTTCTTTTCTAGGGAGACAATATGATGAGTCGCAAAATTGGCTTACCGTATCAGAACAAGTCTAGCTAAATGCCCAGATAAGACACAGAAAATTCATGACCTCAGATTCCATTTTTTCTTTATACGAATACTAATTATAATGCTTCTTCTATATAAAGTGAACTTTTCAGAGTTTATTTGTGTTGGAGCTGCCTATGCATTCGTTATGTTAAAAATAGACAGTTATGTGTAATATAAATAAAATAAAACGTTAAAAGCACATGAATGATGAATGATGAATGATGAATGAATAATGTATTTTGTTTATATTTCGCATACTGGTATAATGTGTACGTGTTCAACACCCACGCAATTACATAGAAGCAACACGAAGTAAAATTGTTACAAAAGGACAAACATGCACATCCACGAAAGTGAGAAGTTACATATAAATATGTAAGCACACATATTTTGTTGAAGTAGTTAATATCATGATTAAAATAAAGAGAAAATTCTGACCTAAAATGCCATAGCAACTAAAAACATTTCAAACTAACCTTCTAGTTATCAATTTGAATCATCTTCCTTTTCAGAATTATTGCAAAGATTAGCAAAACAAATTGAAACGGCAAAACTGTTCATTTTGTTATATGATATCTTCTGTGATAGCAATGTACATATCGCTCACTTACTGCAAGAGTGGCATAAATCAAAAATACATTTTCGGGTAAGTAAGTATACTACAGAAATAACTGATATTTCATGCTTTATCTTATGTAAATAAATCATAATTATATCTTATGAACTACTCACTTAAGAAGAGCATTTGTAGTTATCAATTGTGTAGAGTGATAGGTAAATTTAAAAGTTTATATGCGTTTTTCTCAGAATTGATGAAACATGCCTTTACGAGGAAGGCCCAAAAAACCTAACGCAAATCTCGATCGTCACATTATGACTATCTGTAAAAAGGACCCATTTAAGTCTTCAAAGCCATAATAGTTTAAGTAATACCAGCCAAAATTGGAAACGTGGTTAGTGGCCAAACAATTTGCAGACGGTTATATGGAGTTAACCTACCAGGACGAATAGCCAAAAAATTTCTTTCGATGCGGAAAAACAATTTGAGCATGATGTTAAATTTTGAAAGGAAACACAAAATCTTCGTGGGATCTGAGGGTGAGAAAAAGAGAAGAAATATTTTATGGAGTGATGAAACGAAAATTAATCTGTTCGGAAACGATTCAGAAAGGAATGTACGCCGTCCTTCAATGAAAACAGTGAAGCATGGAGGTGGAAATATTATGATTTGGGGATGCTTTACTTGGTATGGAGTCGATCCTATACACCAAACTACTAACCATATGACAGCAGCCGAATACAAGGGCATTGTGGAAAATATAATGCTACTCTATGCGGAGGAAAACGTGCCTTTACGTTGGGTCTATCAACAAGATAACGACACAAAGCATACCGCTATAAAAAAATGCTTTGAAGACCATAATGTCAATGGCATGTCAATCCCCGCATCTGAATGCAATAGAAAACCTGTGGGGAAACTTAAAAAAGAAATTGGCGAAAAAAAGTTTTCTCTAATAAAGAATAATTATGGGAGTATGTTCAGAAAAAATGGTATGAGACACCCATAGACCCCTGTCGGGATTTTTTTTATTTGTACGCCAAGGAGAGTAGCGAAGCTAATTCAAAATGGTGGAGGATACACAGGATATTAGTTAAATGATTTAAAATATCTAATAATTTTTAATATTCTTTTTTTTTTCTTTTAATACTACAAGTGTAACTATTTTTTTGAGCAGTCGAATAAGCGCCTTTATATGTTTATTGATCTCAGATTCTTTGTTATACTTTATAGAGTAATGAAGTTTATTTTTCTTTATTTATTTATATCCACTGAATTAATGTGCATTTTTTTAAAATTAAAATATTGAATTAAACCATTATTCGTTATGTTAAAGTTGAAAGTGGGCTGTGTATCTATTATTTTGAGCAGGGGTGTATGTACGAGTATGTCATAAATTTGTTATGCATAAGCAAAAAACATATATTTTATCGTTTCCTGAAAAGTTTTCAATTTTAAGTTGTGCCTATTTTGATGATGATATAATCTATGTACGAGGGTAGATCAATAAGTACGCGTGTGTGAAGGCAGGTGGCGTTGCTGAGGGAAGTTGGCATTACCGTCGTATACTGTCACACGACACCACACTAACTTTCAAATTGATTCATAGGTTAGTTTTTATTTGGCAGCCATAGGTATCACACGTGTTTGGTGTTTCGCGATAAAATGGAAAAAGAATAATTTCGATCCATAATTCGCTTTTTATTTTTGGATGGAAAACCATGCGAAGAATTAAAAGCGAAGTTCACCATCTATGACAACCGTAAGACATTGGTTCAACGAATTTAAACGTGGTCGTACATCTGTTTTTGATGAGGAGCGCCCAGGCCGCCCGGCAGATGTGGTTACCGAGGAAATCGTTGAAAAGGTTCACATGATTCTCGCTGATCGCCGAACGAAAGTGCGCGAAGTAGCAGAGGCTGTAGTAGTGTCGTATGGAACGGTAATTAATATTTTACATTATAGGTTAAGCATGAGGAAGGTGTCGGCCCGATGGGTGCCGTGATTGCTTACGGTGGACAACAAGCGAATACGGAATTGTCGCGGCCAAATTGCATGAATTGAACTACGCATTGCTGCCCACCGTACCCACCAGACTTGGCTCCCTGTGACTTCTTTCTGTTCCTCAACATGAAAATGTGGTCCGGAGGAAAAAATTCAGCTCAAACGAGGAGGTTATCGTCGAGACAGAAACGTATTTTGAAGAGTTTGACAAATCGTATTTTTTGGAGGGGTTAAAAAATGGCAGAAACGTTGGGAAAAGTGTATTGTACTAAAAGGAGATTACGTTGAATAATAGAAAAAAAAAATTTTGTGAAAAACACAACTCATTCCTAATACGGGTACTTATTGATCTACCCTCGTATATGTGTATATACATATGTGTGGTATGTCTGTATGTATATACAGTACGTAACATAAATCAAAAAAATATATTATAGAATTTTTTATTTTGGTTTTGGTATTTACCTTTTAGTTAGTGCATTGGGTTCAAATTTCGGCTCATGCCGAAAAAAGTGGAAAAAAACAATTGCCTAAGAAGGTCCCTTCCATTCAAGTACAAATACATATAACACGCACAACATGAATGGATGCGAAAAGCTCAGCCTAAGCCCCCATCGGCTGTTGTGCCGTTTAAAAAAAGTCTAAAAATATCCGAATATATAATCACAATATAATAAGACAAAAAATTATAAAAAACAAATGCAATCCATGGAAAAATTATTTTTTTTCCACCCTTCAATTAGTGTGCATCGTAATTAATAACACTGTGTTACCGTGTAAAATAACTCTGAGATCTAGTACGGGTTGTAGGTTAAGTTGAAAATAACTGCTGGGGAAATGAATGGCTTCAAGGATACACAAGGACTATTTTCTAAGCCTAGCATATGCGTTTGCATCGTGTAAGAAAAGCAACATTTATCTTTGTTTCTTCGTTGCAGGGATGCCAAAGTTTTCAAATTCTACTTCTCTTGTATCATGCAATGGCATATGTTAGACTTAGAAAATTAGAAACTTGAGCGACTAAGTACATAAGTACATAAATAAGTTTTTATGTATGTTGAGCATCATATTTGCAACTGCTCCAAGTTTTATTACTTTCCCTTCATCACTATTGCCCTCATTTTGTACTTCACTATTTCCGACATTTCATTCTAACTGTTCACTTTGTGTTTTTGTTTGAATCGCTCTGTTGCACAATAACAATAACTACATTTTCTTTTATTACGATTACAATAATTTAGTGCAACTGGTATTACACAAGTAAGTAGTAGGTACTTTTATGAATGCGTTACTACAGTCATATATATACATATTTATGTATACCCTACACCCCGCATTAGGCAGGGCAGCAAAGTAGCTAGTTATAAATATTTAAGAAAATTCATTTGCAATAAAATCAGTGTTGAACCAACAAGATTTTGGGTTCAAGCTTAGGTTCAGGTTTAGAAAAAAAAGAAGGTTCATGATAAAAACAAAAGTGGGTTTGTGATCGGTTTCTGATTTGGGTCAATAAAAGCTCAAACCAAACATAAAAAGTTTATTCAGATCTAATTTAAAAGTTTGTTTATTTCTTTTCATTTATTTGTGAATTTTTCGTTTAAAATTCTGTTGGAAGAATATTTGAATCCGAGCCCATGAACCAACAATTTGTTTAGCCATAATGCAGGGTATGAATAGCTCTCATTAGACTGACGTATGCATGATCGCATGTAAAAATATTCAGCTTCATATGTTAATTTGTAATTGACACAAATAGCATAAAAACCATATAAATATTTTCTGCACTGATAGATGCCTCTTTTTATGAATTTCGAAAGTTTCATTGTAGCAATTAAAGAAATATCAATCTTTTTTCAATAAGGAATTTTTGATAGATTTTGGTTACGATTTCGAAAATTTGGCTGTAAGCTGAGTTCGTAATAGCCGCATAGAAAAACTCTCAAACTCAAACTCTCTTACAAGAGCATGTCTCAGAGACATGTCTCTGGCTGGTCTTCACTCCAAATACGACAATTCTGCTTATTCACGTAACCATTGAGCCAAAAATTATGGACGTAGCTTGCGAAACATGTCTATTTATGATTAAATGGCAAACGAAACTGAGCATTTCTTACTTTGAAAAAAAAAACCAAGTAGCAAAAAATCACCCTTTATAAATACAAAAATAGTAGGAAAATATTTCAAATCGAATAATGTCTATTGAACCAACAAGTTGGTGGTCGCTGTGGCGTAGTGGTAGTGCGTTGGACTGCTACGCAGAGTGTCCGGGGTTCGAATCTCGGCACAGGCAAAATCAGAAAGTAGAAAAAGTTATTTTTCTACACGGCACCACCTCTTGGCAGGCAAAGGCAAATCTACAAGAGTAAAAATTGCCTATGAAAAGCTTTTCACTTCGCCGTTCGGATTCGGCATTAAACTGTAGGTCCCTTCCATTCATGTACAAATATAACACGCACAATATGAGTGCATGCGAAAAGCTCGGCCTAGGCCCTCCCTGGGCTGTTGTACCATTAAAAGTAAAAGTAAGAACCAACAAGTGGTTCAAAGGTACCATATACAGTTTTTTTTCCCCCAATTTCTGCAAAAATTGTATGAAAAGTATAAATTTTGGTAAACACTTCTTTTTGATTTCTCACCATTCTTGGTTATTTAAAGTAACCCAAAATTGTTCTCTCATGTATCCATTCGTGCTCGCCACTGTAAGTGCAACCATAGAAATACAGACACACATACCAACAATACTTAATCGCGAGTTATTTAATATGCATGAAATAGTAAGTCAAAAGAAAATGTAGAAAAGTTTCAAACTATGTTTGTATGGTATGACAACAAGGCATTGTTAATCAACAAATAAATGTAAAATAATATTTTGTATGAGTAAGCAAGAGTGCGTATGGACATGAAAAAATATTAGAAAACCGGTTTAAAAAAATAACAACCGAAGAAGAAATAGTAGATATAGCAAACTGATTAATATAAGTATGAATAAGTAAGCGTAGAGAAGCCGGCTTAAAGTTTATTTTTGATAAACTACATATGTATGTATGTAAGTTGCCGTTTGTGATTAGTAATTTTAACAAAAGAGAAACAAAAAAAGTAGTTTTGCATATTCGAGTAAGTACTATGTGCACTGTACATTGTACATAGGTACTAAACAAGCACTTCTTCTTCTTTCTTCTAATGGCACAACAACAGCAGCGCATGGAAAGCTTCGGCTCAGCTTTTCGCATCCACTAATGTTGTGCGAGTTATACATATTTGTACATGAATGGAAGGGACCTACAGCTTTAAGTAATTTTTACTCTTGCCGGTTTGCCATTGCCTGCCAAAATGTGGTGTCGTGTAGAAAAAATATTTTTTGATTTAGGCTGTACCGAAATTTGAATCCCGGACACTCTGCATAGCAAGCCAACGCACTACCTACTTCGCCACAGCAACCTCAACAACAACTTCTTATTATTACAAAATACCTACCATACATACATACATAACTCTATAGCAGAGATTTTAATATTGGCAAAAAATACCTGCATCTGTATGTTCATTAACTTGAACGCAAGTGACAATAATGTTAACTGAACTCAAATTGAAATATATCTATATATATACCTATAGCTAATGTTTAAACTTTTACATCGCACATTATTTTACAACCTTTTTGAAGCGAATTTAACGCGATCGACAATTAAAGCATTTACATATAATGATTTAATTACTTAGTAGTCTACTTTTTGACAGTTTTGAAAAATAAATTTGGTAAAATGCATACCGCTGCCTTATTCCAGTAATTTTACGCCGGCACGATGCTGAACGTAAGCGCACATATATTTAATACGTGTGAAGGTACGAACACAGTGGACGCGGCAGAAACATTGCGCCGTCAGTCAACCTATAAATACCATGTAAGGAGTGAGATAAAAAAATCAGATAACTTTGAAAGACCACTGCTTTGAAACTCTTCATCTGAATGAAAAAATTCAAACAGTAAGCTTAGCGTTGGAGAAATTCATCATGTTTTTTGACTTGTGAACTTTCAGTTGAGTCTTGGCATCGGAAGTGGAAAGACGCGATTTAGTTGTTGAATTATTTCGAGAAAATCCGCAGTGGAGCCAGAAAACCATTGCAAATAAGGCGAAAGTTGCTCAAAACACTGTCTCGATGATTCTTAAAAAATTTAATACAGACTTAACAGTTGCTAGAAAATATGGTTCTGGAACGAAATGCGGTTTCGTGTCTCCACAAAAGGCAAAGAAAGCCGTTGCTCTCTTAGAGAAGAATCCAGCGTTGTCTAATCGAAAATTGGCGGAAAAGCGAGTTGCAGTGAGTTTTTAGTTCGTAAAATTAAAAAAGATGCGGGCCTTAAAACATACAAAGTGTAATCAGTACCCGACAGGAACGCTATTAAGAACTTGGTAGCCCAAAGCCGGGCTAAAGAGTTGAAGACAGATTTTTCCAAAAATTCGATGTCATGGACGATGAAACATACGCGTTGTCTAAATTTTCTCAATTGCCAGGTCAAGAGTTTAATAGCGCAAAGGAACGAGGAGGAGTTGATAAAAGATTTAGGATAAAACAAAAGTCCAAGTTCCCGAAGAAGTTCCTGGTATGGCAAGCGATTTGTAGTTATGGGCTAAAGAGTAAAAGTTTCGTAACAAGTGGCACTGTTAACGCCGAAATTTATGTGAAGGAGTGCCTCTAGGAGAGATTTCTGCTCTTCATTAGAAAGCACAATGTATCTACTTACTTTTGGCCTGATCTAGCCTCCTGCCACTACAGTAAAGTAACCCTTAAATGGTTCAAAGACTAAAACATAAAATTGGTACCAAAAATCGCCAACCCACTAAAAAAAAAAAAAAACAATAAAGAAATGAGTTTTATTGATCATTTTATCAGAAATTAAATTTCTTTTTTTTACTGTGTTCCTTTTTTATATTTGCATAAGTGATTTCAATGCTAGGACAATTTAAAGATATCCGATTTTTTCGATCTCACTCCTTATTCTTATGAAGGCGAAAATAATGGCCGCGAGACTGCCTTGCCGCTGTTGTCGACTTCTAAACAGGGTTCATTGCTGTTCAGATTTTTAGTTATTAAAATATGATTACAAACCGAATGCTCTGGAAACAACCACATATCAAAATAAGAAAACCCTTAGTATATGAATCAATAAAATTAAAGACTAAGTACCAAAGCTCATTGACTCTCTCTTAGCCGGATACTTATGGCAAAATTAATTTACTTGTGATTACTTTTAAGTTATTTTTATTGACAAAACTCTACTTATAGCAAAAAGTGTCTGTCTAAGAGAGGTATCCGGGAGAAAAGAGTACACTGTAAATTAAAAAATTACCTTTTCTCCAAAATTTAGTTATGTGAGACTCAGGTACTTTTTTATCATGTGTTTTTTATTTAAATGTTAAACAAATTAAAATGATAGTGTAAGATTTCGACAATTGGTATTTTGGGGGTCAAATGAGTTGAAAAATTATGAATCTACCACAACCGTGGTAAAGTTATAGCGCTGATCTATTATCACATCGAGAGAAAGAAAAACTCTCAATGATGATGTTGATTTCCGTTCGGTTTCGACAAAAACAAAATATCAGTTCTTTTGAAACAATTTTTTTTTTTACAACCTAATGAACTAATTTCCTTATGAATGTTAAATTGAAAATTACTGAACAGATTCCCGAAATTCCATAAGAAATAAAACTACAATAAAAAAATCTAAAATAAAGAAACCCGCGTACGACGACCGCGGATGACTCATTAACCTTTTTTACTTCGTCTTTGGTTGGCGAATGAATGTGAGATTACAATTGCAGTCACACAACTACATACTCACAGAAATGGTATGTATGTATATATGTATGTACAACAACACAACCAACCAACAACAACACGTTCCATCTTTATCATATTGGTAACTACATAAGTACTATAGTAGTATTGTACATACTTCTTTAAATGCAACAAGATTTTTTATTTTTACATACACGGGTAGCAATTTGAAGGCATACAAAAAAATTCTGTTTATCAACGAACACTTTTATTTTTTATAAAATGTAAAACAAAAACAATAAAAGCATCCGATAAAATACATAATTTTACTTTTTGTACATACAGTATCGGACAAAACATTTGCAACTGCAATTCACCGTTTGAATTTCTTGCTCTTGCAGAGCAGTTTAGTAATATGGAAACTATTTTTTTATTGTGAAACAACATTTTAAATATTATTTCAAAGCTTTACTTCTTTTCTGTCGTATGTGGAAAAATTTGGAAATTAAAAAACAATTTCCACTTACTTGTTGTTTACTCCTGCCAATGCTGCCATGCCAACACTAATATATTTAGACTTTTATTTTATTTTGATTACAACAAGGCTAACAGCGATTTGACTAAGAGCACACTGATTGATGATTAAGCTAAATGTCAGGAAGAAACAAAGAGAAAGAGAGAAGAAAAGCGCGAAAATTTCAAACTCGTTTAAGATAGTGTTTCACGACCGACACTTTATTAGAAAAGAACTGTCATCATAATTGGCAGGACGCCTACGTCAAATAGACAGTTTTCCTGTTTTTTGACAGCAATATTATTGTCTTAAATACTCAAACACAGTATGCATGTTATTGTCCGGAGTTGTTTTGCTACTTCTGGTTGGGGACCACTTTTTATCGCAAGGTTATATGGACAAATAAATATGCAAAGACATCATGGAATCTGTAATGCTTCCATATGTAGAATGGGAAATACCATTATCAACGCACGAAATATTTGGAAAAAGCTCCAAAATAAATGTTCCATAATATGTAATCACAATTCCCGGACCCTATCCCCATTGAAAACTAACGGAGGATTGTACGAAAAAAGATTAATCGCATTATCATATCATTATATGCGATATTTTTCCCCCGTACAAATTTTGTGTTTAAAATTTTTGATTGGCTTTGTTAGCGGACCAAAAAAATGTGTATGCAACACTAATAACAGATGGACTCATGATTTTTCAAAACTATGAACACATATTTTTATTTCTAATTTTATGTGTTCAGTTCCTTCAAAATATAATAACCAAATCATTTACTCTAGAAATAAATCTTTTTGCTTTTGTAGCGTTATTTTGTTTACATTGTTTAAAAATAAACTTTTCTATTTTATGAATAATTATTCTTAATATTTCTTTATTCAGGGCTGTAATTTCAATGGCTTCAACAAAAAGTTGATCAATTTCTATAGTGCAGGATGCATGGGAAAATATTCTATAGAATATTATTAACAATTCTTTTGAGTTTTGAATTATAGGTGTGAACATATTTTTTTTCAAAAAAGCTTGGCTTTCGTATATTTTTTATTATCCTTCAAAAAATAAATTTCTTTTCAACACAAACATACTTCAGCGTCATAACAAAACAAAATGTTTTAAAAACTCTAAAAAAATAAGTTAAATTTTGGTTAATTCATAAAATACACACATTTTCGATTGGACAGAATAATAGGTGTGTACAAAAAACTTAGGAATAAATATTGAAATTTTAAAAATAACTTAAATTTTGGTTATTTCATAAAATACACAGAATTTCGATTGGACAAAATAATAGGTGTGTACAAAAAACTTAAGAATAAATATTGAAATTTTGCTAGTTATGGTCCCGTATTTTACTGAATTAGTAAGAACGCATTAATACCTAGAATATCCACCATTATTCTTGATGGCTTTTTCGATTCTTCTGGGCATTGACGATATCAACTTCCGACAAGTTTCTACAGGAATGTTGAACCAAATTTTTGAATATATACCCATAAAAGCGTTTTGGTTTGGCTGTCTTTGAAATTCCGCGTTTAAGTTCTTCCCAGAGGTTCTCAATAGGATTTAGATCTGGGGATTGACTTTGTTTCATCGCTCCAGAAAATATTGCGCCATTTTCTTTTCTCCCTTCTGAACCGCACCACGTTTTATGAACTAATGCAAAATTTTTCCTCTTCTTCAAATTTGCAGTTCTAAACAGAGGAACTTTGCGAGCAATCCTACCGGACCGGGTAGATTTGCGCTTACTAATCGTCTTGGAACGGTTCGTGATGATACAACATTCCCAATTTCGCTTGCAATTGTTCTGGGCAACTTGAACGGGTCGCGTTTAGCTAATGTAACGATACGATTGTCGGTCACTAATGAAGATTTTTTAGGTGCTCCATGCGTTTCAATAGCTTTTTCTGGCTTGAGAGAATTTGTAACGAAATTCTGAGACCGTCCCATCGATCTGGCAATGAATTTGTGGGTTTTCCTTTGTCTCGGAGCTGACAAACAAGTCTTCTCTCCTCTGTACTGCAATGAACTTCACGACCCATCTAATACTATTAAAAATTATAATTAAAACTTTACTTAGTTCACTTTCATCGAAATCTTACCTTCTGGAACTAAATAACGCTTTAAAATTATTCACTTTTAATTTTTTCCAAAACACACCTATTTTATTGTCCAGATCAATTTATCGAGAAGAACTTTTGTTGCGGGGATTCCCCCATTTCATTCCAAAACAGAGCTACCAAACTTCCAAATTTGCCTTTTGATTGTAGACCAGGTAGTTACATATGTATATACATAAATATATATTTTTATAGGTATTAATTTATTTGTTAAATAATATGGAGGGAATATTTGTTAACTGCAATTGTTTGGTCGAAAATCCTTTTTATTTCTATTACTGAATTTTTTTTAATTAAATTAAAACAAAAGTACAAAGTTAAATAACAGTTTTGTATCTGACAATTCAAATATCACAAATGATTTGACCGATACTGTACATACATATATACATATACATATATATATACATATATATATATGTACATAGAAGTATATATTGAAGTTAAAAGGGGTGTCTACCAAATAATAGAAAATTAAAAATCGAGTGTTCTACTTTTTAACCGTTATTATCTATAGTTACATACCCCCACCCATCAATTATAACCAAGTAGAATGTTGATTTCTTACCTGTAAATGCTCCTGAAAACGTATGGGCAAAATTTGCGTCATTTTATTGCTGTGTACGAAAACTGCAACACTGTTGTAATATATTTAATATGATTTGAGTTTATTGTGGTTGTTTTTGTTCTTGTTCCCTTGTCTTCAGGTGAATTGCGCGAGATGACTTAGGTGGATTACGTGTATTTTTTCAACTTTTTTATATTTTTTTTCACACAACTACGACAATAAAGACAACGTAAAAAAAAATGAATGGAGTTTAAAAAAGATTAACGATAAAATATAATTATATTATTATAAACGACGAATAGGAGCGTAATAAGCGTTTAATATTGTCTACTTTCACTAATTTTTTACTGCTTTTTGTTTGTGTAACTATGCTTGCTTCGCTTTTCGTTCGAGAATCGTAATAATTTCGCAAACCAAAAAATTAACACTTTCCGGTGTTACAACACACTTCTTTTTTCCCCGTTTCCACACAAAGAATACTGTAAGATGAAAAAAAAATATAGAAAAATTAGTAAAAGTTAAAAAAGGTTTCTAATAATTCCAAAAATTAGTTAGGCGAACGAAGCCAAGACGAAGAAAACGGAAATCTCGTCTCCGCCTCCCAAAAAGTATGAAACCAGAGAAATTAAAATGTAACAAAGTTTAAAATTTCCTCTTTTTTTTCTTTTTGAAGATAATAAAATACTTTAACAATCTGCTTACATATTTCTACACTTTAACGTGTTAAGAAACTTTTACAACATTAAATACAAATTCACAAAACTTTTATTTTTCTGATGTTAAAGAAAAAATTAGCGGTACTGCACTGAAAGTTTTTATCTTCTCGTTTGTCGACATTCGCTGCTAAAAGCAAAAACAAGACATATACGATGGTGAATATTAGCGGCAATCATGGTGAATTCACATGAATGAAATGACGAAATCAAATAGAAAATGACATTTGGAGAAACAGTGTTGATGAAACGAATGAAAACTGGCAAAGGTTATGAAATAAGCTTTTATTGCGCTATTTAAATCATATGCCCATTATAATGCATAACCACTCAAGTACATAAATTATTGTTTATACCATACCATTCAAAGATTTTCACAATATAAAATAAAAATGACATAAAAAACTTAATTTTATGTGAGAAACAATCATAGGAAATTCACCAAAAATGTTTTCTGAAACCACTTTTTGTAGATCGATTACCATAACAATGGTGTGCTTCTGATTTGAAAAGTTCACATATTTCGCGCTAAACTCCAACACGAAAGTTACAACTGCAATATCAACACAAATACGCAAAGCTTATTAATTACACAAGTTCACTATTTATTAATTTAGACATATTTATTAATGTGTTTTATTAATACAATAACTTCCACGTATGCCACATAAACAAAAATCAAATGTATGGAGAAAAAATATATAACCGCCCACCTTAGAATGAAATCAACCTATGCCCACAGTACGTAATTGATCAAAAGGTAAAAAGAGATACATATACATAATAAAAATATTTGGTGAATCTCTTAGCTCAGTACAGAATTATGTGTAATCTTTTTTCCCTGCATTTAATTGTCGAAAAAAATCTTCCATTTCGCTGCTGCTGAATTTTTCATGTTTTTTTCAATTGAAGCATTTAGTATTAAACAAGAACATGTGAATTCAATTTACCAGTCGTTGTTGAATTTATCTTTTATAATTAATTCATTTAAATTGTATTGTCTTTTATTAAATTGACATTAAAACTCGATTTAACATATTGATTTGTAACACCACCGAAAAGCGAAAAATGACGAGAGGAAATTCTTACTCTGAAATGACAAGTAAGCTGGTAGCAGTGAAGCTATGGTGAACTCAATAATTCGCCGGAGGTGAATAAATCTTAGTACTGTTCGCTTTGTTTTGTAATACGGAAAATATCGAAGCGTTATAGAAAATCTAAACGAAGTGTGTGATAGTTAACATTTAAAAGGTGTTGTATAGCAATATATCTACATACATCAGCCTATTATCAATCAAATTCAATTAAATTTTTCTTACTGCTTTTTTAATAAGTTCTCTTTTCCACACGACAAGTTTTCTTGAAAGAAAGTTGAATTTGTGGTCGAGAGAAAAAAGACAGATTTGCTCGTACCGGCAGTTTTTTGCTGTTCATTCTTTGCTTTTGTTTTATTCTCATTTATCAATTTAAGTTGGCTACGCTTTCGACTGGAAATACAATTGTCAAATAAAAACATTTTAAAAATTAATAATTTATTTGAATAAAAAACTAAATACAGAAATTCATTCATAATTTCAATTTTATTTAATTTAAGATTACTTTTATTTTAACCAACAGTATTTAACAAAATTTTATTTTTATTTTTCAAGCAAAAAAAAAATTAAAACAAAATTACTCGAGAAATCTTTTCTGTGTGTGGAAAAGTAAGTAGCAAGACCAAAAGAGAATTGGTGTAGGCACCTTTAATTTTTACCATGAGTGAAGTGGTAAAATTGATAAATTGTATACCGCTGTCTGGTCCGGAAAAGTTTCCACTCCAGCGCCATCTATCCGATACATTCATACATATAAAATTTTATCATAAAGAAAAGTACATTCTGAATTGCATACATTCAAAACATGATTATTGTTAATAACAGGACCGTAAACAAATGCAAAATAAAAGAAACCCATAAAAGCTCGAACCGAACCTTAAAAATCTTAGCTCGATAGTTTTTAAGTGTGTAGCCGTGTAGCCACTAAGAACTTGGTTACGCCAACAACGTTATTAAACTACGAATACAGTAGATGCGGCAACGAAATTTCGCCATCTGCCACATAAATACCATGCATCCTTATGAAGACGAACATAAAAATTGCACCATTCAATCTAATTCTATTTTGGAATACAGCACAATGAAAAAAAAAAGTGATCAACCGTGAAATTATACATTTTGCTTTATTATGTTGTTTTCTTTGAAAATAAATAAATTAATGAAGTGTTATTTTAAATAAATATATTTGTTATTTATCGGTATAAAATAATCTGTGGAAATTGAGAAGACTAAAATTGAAGTCATTTTGTCCTTGCCGCGTTCATTGTCGCAGACAACATGACGAATTTTATACATATTTGATATTTTAATATTGTTTGCAATCAAGTTGCATCGTATATGAGGATGTTTGCAACTCGACTAAATGTCTCGTATCTATTCCTTAATTCTATACTCAAAACAGTGTACACCCCATATCTAGCTCAACAAATAGCATCATCATGTTGCGTACTAAACTTTAATAGCCTTGAAAATAAATCCTTTAATAAATGCATTTAATTTTAATCTTATCTAATGGCACAAAAGCCAATTAGCGGCCTAGGCCTCGCTTTTCGCCATTCCATTCACGTTGCATTATAAAGGGTGATTTTTTAAAAGCTTGGTTTTTGAAAATAAAAAACTCAGAAATTTTACAAGAGTGAATGAAAGTTTTATTTGGATCGATAAATCAATTTCTGCCATTTACCTTTTAAAGATAATTTCACTTAATTGTTTCCCGCGACTACGCTTTAAGTGGTACATTCTGATGGTCCAATTTTGGCACACTTTTTCACAAATTTTGGCCGGAATCTCACCAATGACGCATTCAATGTTGGCTTCCAAAGCTTAAATCGTGTTTGGATTGTCCCTATAGACAAGAGACTTAACATACCCTCACAAAAAATAGTCTAACGGGTTCAAATCACACAATCTTTGTTGCCAATTGACTGCACCAAAACGTAAGATTAACTGCTCACCAAATTCGCCTTCTAAATTGATGCATGGTTTCGCGTGCAGTGTGGCATGTGGCACCGTCCTGTTGGAACCACATGTCGGCCAAGTGCAATTCTTGCATTTTCTGCAAAAAAAAAGTGTGTTATCATCGAATGGTATCTTCCTCCATTGACCGTAACGTTGCGGCCTTCATCGTCTTTGAAGAAGTACAGCCCAATGATGCGGCCTGCCCATAAACAGCACCAAATAGTGCATTTTTCGGGATGCATTGGTAGCTGCTGAATTGCCTCTGGCTGGAATTCACTCCAAATACGGTAATTCTGCTTATTCACGTATCCGTATCCATTGAGCCAAAAAGGAGCCTCGTCGCTGAAGACAATTTTGCGATAAAAAAACGGATCGAATTTTGATAATAAATTTCAATAATTTGCAAACGTTGTTCAGGCGTAAGTCTATTCTATGATGAAATGGCAAACCAACCTGAGCATTTCTTACTTTGACACATGTCAAAAATCATGCGTGAACTGTCCGAAATATTAACGTCAAAAATTAAGTATCAAAAAAATCACACTTTATGTGGTTGTACATGATTGGGAGGAACTTACAGTTGTATGCCGAATTTAAACGGTAAAAAGTTTGTTATTGAGATTTCCGGAACAGCTTCCCCAGTGGCGGGATTATTGCTGCCATCGTCATTAAGCAGCTACGAGAAGCGCTCACTCCATAACCTCATTATACCCAGGACATCTGTCACCAGATTTCCGTCTTCGTCCTTGCAGCAAGCAAAAATCGAGAACAATATGATTAATAAATAAACATTTGAAAACATATGGGGAAGTTAAAAAACAAAAAGTTCTGCAAGGTCACAAAATGCCACCTTGCTCGACAATACTGATCCTTAAATTTTGCATCGATTTCTCCTTCTATAAGAACAGGCTTCAAAATTTTCAAGAAAAAAAGACAAACACCGGTTCAGAATTCTTCAGTTTTATAATGCGATTTATAATGTTAGAGTAAGCGAAACAAAGACAATTGAGGAAATTATATTTAAAAAAGAAGATTCATCTCTCAAGTATCATTTTCAAAGTATGAAAAATTAACTGGTTCAAACGATTTAGAAGTCACATTATAAAGATTTATAGATTAAGCAGTGAAAGACATTTCTTTCGGGTTGAATGATTGCTTAATTTAGTGTCCTATTTAATAAATGTATTCAATAAAATTTACTGCAGATTTTGAAAAAATTATGTTTGGAGTTAACTTATCAAGTTCCTACAATTGCGTTATGGTCTAATTATAGAAACTTAACGTACTATAACAGCGCATAACAAAACTTAATGCTGATTATAGAAACATAACACAGCAGCATAAAATCAGTTGATTTCGCAAATAAATGAAACAAAATAAAACAAAAAAGTATGACATAAGATTTACTTTTGAATATACATTTTTTAAATCGATGTAGACTATATTTAAGGTAGAACAAATTAAGGCAAGTCAGGCGTTGTGGTGTATGTCCAATAAATAGGGACAAAATATCAAAGGGATATTCCAGAAATATGTTTATGTAAATCTCTCTGATGGTGCATCCATCCTTTGCACTACTGGGAATACCGCTCCCTCAAATTAGTACACCTCTTTATGCAAAAAAATTTTATTAATTTATTATTCTTTACAAAAAATCACAAAACCATGTACACCTGTTGCTTCCAATTCTCTTGTGATATTTGCCCATATCATCTTCTTTTTTGTACCAATGCGACATCCTGAACAAAATATGCACCGCACCAGATTATTTAATTTCTCATCGTCAATCATTCTAAAATAGTAACTAAATCAATTTTGCAAATAAAGTAAACATTTAATATCAAAATACTTACTTTCGAAAACAATGGATTTTGTGAAATGTCACTTAATAATTAGCATAGAAATTCAAATTTAATAGACTTCTATGTTTCGTTAATCTTTGTTAAGTTTCTATAATCAGAAATATACAAAATGTATGAAAGAGACATTTTTGTCTCTAAGTTACGTTAAGTTTCTATAATTAGACCATTAGATGACGGAAAATTTATTATCATCGTATGAAGTGACGGTTTTCCCGTCGGTAATTTATGACGAATTACATTTATTTTGAGTTTCACCGATCGCTGGCGAGGTCGCAGTGTTGCTAAAAATAATTTTAATGAGCAAAATTCTACATTACTGCTATGAAATAACAACATAAAAAGTATAAATGTGAAAAAGCGAACGACGAAACAACTACAAACAAGAAAATCAGTCTGTCTGAATATAGGTGCAATGGTGTAAATCTTAGTTTTCATCAGAATTACTAAAAAAACGTTTTAAGCAACAACAAAAGTTAGATTTTTACACCAGCTTGTCAGATTTTTGGTATTGGTAGTCGAACACGGTTGTTAGACATGCTCGACCGTGTAAACCGCCTTATACATGCGAGTTGGCTGCGCTTAAATATAGACACTGAATGGCAGAGTTGCTAAGTAATTTACTTAATTCTTGTATTTCAGAGTTTTTCCCTAGTTTGAAATCATTAAAATGTGAACTTTTCAATTGGAAATAAATTTAAATTATATTCAAAGTTAAAAAACATATAAAATTAATGAAATGCAATTTAAAGCAAAACGAAACTCTGGGTATTGTTACTGCGTAAATACAACCCTGTTAAACAAAACAAAAACCGCGCGTGCGAAACGTAATGCAGCAGTAGCAAAATTCATACATGTAAACAATTTTAATGTGCACAAAAAGAAAAAGACGGCGAAAGACAAGAATTAAATATTAAATGTGCTCTGTGAATGTGAACAGTGACGCCAAAAAAATTGTATAGTGAGAAAAATCAATAATATAAATTGTTTGGTGGAAATTGCAAAATGAAAATTACTAAGTAAATTATTTTTCGAATATTGTTTAAAAAGTGAACGCGTGTGTTAATATATCGCAATTAAACGGATCAAGAAACTTTTAAAAATTAACAAAAAGGTAATTCCTCGAACAAATATGGCAGGAAATAACTTTTGAGTTTGTTTTAAATGAATGTGAAACAACCTCGTACTTCTTATTTAGGTAGTATTTTTAGTGTTCATTTGTTTAAATTTCTTTAGTTTCTTTTATATGCAAAATTCTTGAAATTTGTATAATATCTTAATTCATTTTTTCCTTCATTTTGTTTGTCTCCTGCAGCGATTCGAAGTTTTTTTTTCATCTTTTTTTGTTGTTGCTTTTTTTCTTCCTTTTATTTGGTTTTATGCATTTCTTGTTTTTGTTGTTGCTGTATCTGCTATTCATGTGGTCTTGTAAGAGTATTAAATGCTACAGTAACAACAACAACAATTATAAAAGAACTAAATTTAACGATTTTCAATTAAACAAAGAAATGACAAAACAAGAATAAAAAATAAATGATACATGAAATAAAATTTGGCAATATTTCTTTGAGAATTTATATTAATGGACTTACAAATAGAAAATAGCCTACCAAAGGTGTAAAAATATATGTACGTATCCAAAAAAAAAAGAGCGTTCGTGTCCTGGCATAGTAAGTATAATCATTAAACAAATAAGTTCAAAGCTGCTTTCGCGTTTTTATGTAGACATTCAAAGTTGTTCTCAATCCAAACCTGAGTCTTCAACATTCATAGATTGTAAGATCAGCGATCTTACCAAATTCTTAACTGACTTATTATAATTCGCAAGAAAATGACACACTGAATTGAATTGCAAAAAAGTTCAAAGCATCATTTGATAAACTCCCTAACTTTCTATTGACAACTTTTCAAAGCTGCTCGAAATTATTCATTAACATTTAAATAACAATGTTAATTTTGGGGATACATACAAATCATAAATGAACACATACTTAGTGCTTAAAATTAAATTTAAATATTTTTTTAATCTACCATTCACATCCGAGGAAAAATCCGTCCCTTCTGATATGCTTCAATGCCGACATGCACAAAATTTTCATCAATAAATTCTTTATGTTCTTTTCCTGTTAAAATTTATTATAAAGAAAAAGTTTCTTTGTTTGCTAATAGTAATAAAATAATGCGAATTTCATTGGCTGTTAGTTTTTCTCCTTCTACAGCAGCTTCACTTTTGTTAGATTCCATTAAGGGTGGTTTTCTTTGAATAATAAAAACATTTTTATTGTGTTTTTCTGTTTTTTTTTGTTTTGTTTTTTTTTTTTGGTTTTTTTGTTTAACAATTTCCAATATGAATGGTGCTAACTGCTGGCGTTGATTCTCATTTATTGAATCTTCCTCTCCACGTTCGAAGTTATCGTTTTTGTTTTACTCTAATTTCCTTTTGAGTTTTTTTTTTTGTCTGCTTACATTCAAACATACATATGTATATATTTCATTGTACACCTACATACATAAATACATATGTATATATGTTTATGTATATACTTGATTGTTAATTTAGGTATTTTTGTTGTTGCGTATCTCATATCATCCTATTTTCTTTCATACATACATTTTTTTTTCTTAATCCTTGCCATTATTGCCAAGTATGGCTGATATTTTCTCCGAACAGCATAGTTTTCCTTTCGTTTCTTCTTAATATTAACATTATTTTAGAAAGAGTTAAATTTTGATTGTACTGCGACACAAAATAATTGCAATCTGCGTAGATTACTACGTGGTCGCTGTAACGTAGTGATAGTGCGTTGGGCTATTAGGAAGAGTGTCCGGGGTTCGAATCTCGGCACAAGCAAAATAAAAAAGTAGAAAAAACAACTTTTCTACACGGCTCCACCTCTTGGCAGGGAATGGCAAACCTACAAGAGTAAAAATTGCCTATGAAAAGCTTTTCACTTCGCCATTTGGAGTCGGCATAAAACTGTGGGTCCTTCCATTCATATTAAAATATAACACGCACGACATGAGTAGATGCGAAAAGCTCGGTCTACGCCCTCCATAGGCTGTTGTGCCACAAAAAAAAAGAAAGAAAGAAAGAAAGAAGTAGATTACTCCTTTCAGGTCCAGATCTTTCTAGTTTTCGTTTATTTCATACGGTTTTGAAACGTTACTGTATTATATGCTTAATTTCTAGATTTGTGCTTCGCTGTTTGCTAAAATATGGTCTGATAATTCCTCTTCGTCATTAAAACCTGATTTATCGAAATGATCTCTAAATCCATTGAGCCCTGGTAATATAATCAAACTGTGTTTGTGAGAATATATTTGTACCTTCCCTTATTAATTATGTATAAGTACTATACTTACTAGGCAGCATTTTTTCAGTCCCGGAAAATTAGTTTCACTCTTTTGCGACGTGACCAGGAAACAAATATAGAGCGGTTTTATTCTCCATGCTGAGCAGATTGAATTTGCTCAAACCATTACATGCAAAATTAGAGAAGACCTCCAACTGTTTCCAAAACTGAATAAAGGTGGTTTTTTTTTTACTGTTTCCAAAAAATATTGCATACTGCTTGAAAAACGCTAGGATATTTCCGCGGGGCCCCATTCATGCTTTCAAGAAAATTTTCTGTGGAAAAGGGGACTAATATAACAGATGCATGACCAATTATTTTCAAGGGCTACAAGGAATTTAATTAAGGATTTCTTGGAGACGCATTTTAGGTTTTGCAATCATTTCGTTGTTACCAATCTTTGAATACATGTATTTCATACATATGTATATCATTTTCATTTAAAACTCTTTTTCCATCTTATGGACAATCATGTTCCATTCATGTACAAATATAACACGCATAACATGAGTGGATGCGAAAAGCTCGTCCTAGGACCCCCATGGGCTATTGTGCCATTAAAAGTAAAAGTAAAGACAATCATGTTTCATAAAAGTTGGCAACTATGAATCCTTATAATACCCAACATTGAGTGGAGAATAAGTAAGTGAAAGAGAGCGCTTCAAATTCTCTCTCATATAATTGTTGTATCCTTGTGTGTGTTCTACCTACCACTGGTATTTGTTTTTGTTTGGTTTTTGTTAAAAGCATTTCCATGTCGCAGTACATATTTTATTTTTTTATTTTTTATACTTCGGTTTCTTCTTTATTTTACTTATTTACTTATAATGCGTTAATATCTTCATGCACCTTATGTTATTTGTATTCGCAATATACCAAAAGAAAAAAAAAACCATTAGGTTTGTTTTTTGTTTTTCTAAATGAAGTTTCTTGCGTTTTATTTTCGTTTTGTTTCATATTCCATTTCATGATTTCCACATGCACGAGTATTTTGCTGGCATTGTTCTTTCTACGATGCGCTCAATTCTTGTGAGTAGGTATATACTTTTCCTGCTTGTCGTCTACTGCTTGCCTGACTGCCTGCCTGTGTGTCTGACAGCCAGTTCTTCTCATTGTCGTTGTCGTTGTTGTTGTTGTTGTTGTTGTTGTTTAAATTGTGCACAATTCTCTGTGCGCTGTTTCTAAAAGAACAAGGAATATATTAATGTTTTTCTGCTCCTTTTTTTTTGTTATTTATTTTTGCGATATTTTATGTTGTATTTGAGAGCCGTACCGCTCGCCGCTCTTCTACTCTTACCATTGTGGTTTTTAAATGTATTTGTTTATGCACTTGTGTGTGTACATTTGTTTGTATGAGTCTCTCCTTTTAAAAATGCTAAAGTACAGTGTTCAAAATTGTTCCGCAGCATATTTTGTTGCTGATTTATTTTATTTTATTACTTTACTTTTCAGTATTTCTTTGTCTTTTGGTGTTTTCTGTTAAATGCAAAAAGGAATTTTACAAACGGATATTCGAGAAAAGTATATATACATATGAGATATATGCATATACTTCTGAATTTTTTCATACACTATTTGGTTGTTTAATTAAATTTTGTTCGGTGAGTTTTAGTTTTCCTTAAAAAATTTTACGAAAAACCTTTAAATATTCTACAGAAGGTTTGAGTAAAATATAAGTTTTGCAGTTGAAATTGAGTTTAGTGCTTATTCTTGAATGTGTAATTAATTGTCCTGGTGTATTTCTTCCTTTTAAATTAATTATTAAGATTGTTAAATTGTTGTGAATTTTCATAATTTGTTGTGGCTATCATCAAACACATCCACAATGTTAATAATGTCTAGCTTTATCAGTTCGATTTTTAGGAGCACAAATAGAGTTTCTCTCACAATCTAATTCATTGATCTCTATCATACCATCAAATCATGAAAGGACCGGATGTGGAGTAGAATAAAGCATTGTTCGTTTCACGGATTTGTGTCGTCCATTATGCGACCACGGTCAAGACACTGTTAGTATTAAGTTTTTGGCTGCTTTCAGCTAGTTACACTGTTTACTTTATCACACGTTAGAAATAAATAAATAAGCAATAAATATTGCTAGTCAACGAAATTCTTGATGAAGTCAATAAAAGTTATAACAAAGTTATAGCATATGCGAATGGTGTACTCTTGTGATCCCATATGGTAAAAGCCAACCTTCAGCTTTTCACCACAAACAAAAGAAACAAACTTTACCCTTTCTTTATTGAACGTTCAAGCACTAGTTCTTTTACAGAATGACTGCTACGTTGCAGTCATTCTAGATACTAAGCCCAGATGGAAACTCATTGTGGAGCAAGGAAAACAACAATTGAGTTTGCAACCTATATTGGAGTTTTAAATCTATATTGGTTAGTTATGGTGGCACCGCAGCTTTAATCAGAATTAACGCTGCATCGCTATTTTAATACCACTAACTAAAACCCACCCTGCACAGTACAGGTATTCTATCATCGGTAATCACCCGAACTAACTGCCGAACAATCAGATCATTTATCGGGGAAATATTTCCACATAAACCTATTTCTTATTAATACAAAAAATGGGTAATTAAATCTTTTTCTTACAAATTCCCACTTCTCACTTATACAGTGAGTATTAAATCGGAATTAGAATTTCTCTGCGTGAGTACCTATGCACCAGTCACCGGTGTAAATTGCCGTAAGAATGGCAGTGTCGGTAAGGTCCCTGTTAATGAACTAGCCGGACCTATTCTCATTATACAAGGGCCTTGTCGCACGTGAGGTGATACAGGATGTTAATAACCTCTATCTCCAATTAGGTAGTTGAAGACAGTGCCTGTACATGTTTGTCTTGATAACCCCTAAGGGTGTTGAAACCTGTACCATTGATGTTTCATTAAGCGATCCAATTTACCAGCTTTCTCACTCCATCCGATAACAGATAGAATACCAGAAAAATCAACCTTCAACGTGCTAGCTAGTTAAAGAAAGTGCATGTACATGCTTGTCTTGATAACCCTCATGGATACTAAAACCTGTACCTTTGAGGATTCATCAATATTCCTATGGCCTAGTGGCAAACATACGTTAAGAGAATACCACAACCTTCACCGTGCTATTACATATATTTCCCAATGATTCACTCATTGGAATCAATGAACCTTAATACAGATTACTTAAATTCTAAAAGCTACTCTGTAGCTTTTCCGAGTGAAAGCCCAATCTGGTTAGGGAATAAATTTTGATGTGGAGATTTACAATATTTGATATATAATTGATTGCGTATACCAAACTGGTCTCAAAATTTTTGCGCCATATAGTCTGCTCAAGTGTATTTAAGAAAAACCAAAATAAACAACATTTTTATATGCCACATTTAGGATAACGAAAACGCAGCTTCATTATGCATACGAAACGTAGCGTAACGTAACGTTGCCAAATGTCTCGTATCGATTTGTGATATGAGCAGTGTGTGCAAGTGATTACCGAAATCATAACGCAGCGCAGAGTTCTATCTTCAATAGATTGTTTGTCTGTCTGTCCTGTCCGTGTAAGTTCAGTAAAGCTTAAGCGATCTCAATCGATCTTGGTGCAATCATTTCAGGAAGAAGGTAAATTCCCGAAATGTGTTAAATCGAAATTCAATTTGAAATGTCTTCAAGAATAATTGTAAAGAAAAGTATGATTATTGAAAAATAACCATGCCTACCTCCCATACAAGTGAAATATTCAAACTACAAAATTAAAGAAGCTATTGATACAAATACAACACAATTTAGTACAGTGAGTTAGGCTTTTAAAAAAATTATTTCATGCGAAAACCATAGTAGTTTTGCCTATTACCTTTCAATGCTAAAAGGTGTTTTATTTTAGAGGATAAGTAGGGAATATAAAGATTGGCCGCGCCCGAACTTAGCTCCTGGAAATTCTGTTGTAAATTGTATTGTATTTGTATCAATAGTTCCTTTAATGCAGTAGCTGCAAGGACTTAGTCACTTTTTGTACAACTGGCCCTTCCTAAATGACCTCGCGAGGTGTATACAAACCAGCACAAACTAGCTCAATTTCTAATGAGAATGTAGTATAAATGGAACAGCCATTCGAGGCTGCTTACTATAACAAGTTAGTAGTAAACATTTTCTAGCTTTTTCTTTATTTACGAATTAGTTAACAAGGACTTTTTGCAGGTAGAACTTTTTCTCTGATCCTCTTCATGGCCTCCATTATTTTTATTTGATTAATTATGACAAGTTTCTATTCACAATAATTACCCAACTTTATTTATTTTAAAAAATAAAATCTAAAATATATAGCTACATATATTTGATACCTAATCTAGACTTTTCCCTCATTTAATATATACATTTCTTTTTCAATAATTTCTTTGTAGTAACTGCTCCAGCAATTGTTGAAAGTAATCAGCAAGTAATTAAAACCTAAGCGCTTCCGTTTTTGCACTAAAAAAATAATTCACACTTCCAAAGGATCTCATCCATCATACATATGTGTATGCATGTAAAAGTACAATTTCTTCCTTAAAAAAATTAAATACATACATATTGTCAGTCCCACAAAGTTATTACCCTATGTACAGTAGCACACCCATAATGAGTGCATCACAACGCCAGGAATTTTGTGTGCGCTGGAACAGTCATCTGGGCAGCATTGGTGCTGCGTTTCCGCAACTGCTCGCTGGACAACGTTTCGTCGATGTAACACTGGCGTGCGAAGGGCAGCAAGTGCATTGCCATCGCTTGGTATTGGCTGCCTGTTCATCATATTTTGAGAGTATACTCGCTGAGAACCCTTGCAAGCATCCTGTTATTATACTTCCTAGGGAAATAAAACTTTGGGAAATCCAAGCTCTAGTGGATTTTATGTACAAGGGTGAGGTCAACGTAACGCAGGCTGGATTGCCGCAATTGTTGCGTTGCGCAGAGCAGTTGCGTATACGAGGGCTCTACGGTTCGGATGCAGCTCTCAATTTGGATCAGTTGAAAGCGATGACAAGCAAACCAGTTGCCGCAACTGTGTCAGGCAGTTTAGGGGAGTTGGGAATAGGTGGAAGTGGAGCAGCCAATGACAGCACCGAAACAGATGATACTGGTACAAATTCAACGACGACAACAACAACAGCAGCAACAGCAGCAAGTGCACTCCAACAAATGCAGGGCAGTGGTGGTGCTGTTGGCATGGGATTAGAGCATCATCATCATCATATAGTGAAAACGGAGCCACAACTGCATCAGCACCAAGCAAACGGCGAGGGTAGCACTGTCAACAACAACTCTAAGATAAAATCGCCACAAAATCATCGCCATCAACATCAATTGCGTGCGCAACAGCGACTGGAAATGCAACTGCAACACCAATCGCAAACGTCAAACAATTCAAATGTGCCCTCTGATGAATCACCAGAAGAGGATTCAGCATCGAATGCCTTCGATAACTATGATAATTTTGCTCAAATAAGAGCAGCTGCAACTTCCGCTGCGAGCAAAGCCACAACACACATGCGCTCACATCTTGACTCGACTTTCGAAGAGGATCACAATTACGTAGCGACACACGATGACGACAGCTTCGGCGCTGATAATGATCATGAAACGACAGGACAGTCAATGGACACGTCAGGTGCCTTCAAACGTGTACGACGCTCTGAGGCATCATTGGCACAGGCAGCTAAATGTGTATCCAAAGGTCAAACGTTTCAAACAGTCAGCAACATGTTCAACATACCAGTCTCAACGATACGTTTCTATATGGCGCGCAAGGGTATTTTGCCAAAACGTAAACGTGGACGCGGTGCATCATCGTCAGCGACCGTAACTTCAACCTCTGCCACCAGCGCAATAATGACTCAAGCCCTAGCGCAAATGAAACGCTCGAACAGTCCAACATTGGATAATGCACCACCCTTTCATTTGGTGAGTGGTGGTGGTCTGGTTGATGCTGCTAGTGTTGCTAACGCGAGTGTCGGTTACAAACGCAACGAAAAAGGTGCACTCCACATGACTTAAGTAAATGACAAGGCAATTGAAAATGAGAGATACAATATAATTTGTGAAAGTTACGAGTGAGATTCACATGAAATTCATACGGAAAATGTAAAGAGAAATATAATTGAACGCCAATTTACTTGTAATTAGCTATAATTACCTACGTTTAACTTTACATTAACTTATGTTATACTGTGTATATTTTAATGTGTAGCATAATAAATATTTCTATATATATATGTATTTAAAAAGCTTATGTGTAAATTTCAAGTATATGTAAATTCGTAGAGTTAGTTTTCATATGATTTATTTTTCTAAATATTTTCATTTTTTAACATTCATTGCACAAAACTGTACATTTGATTGCATTTATTTGATGAGACAAAAGTATTTATATACATACTTTAAATTGTAGTTTTTAAGCATTGAGGCAAAGCAATAATGCAGTGTTTGGAAATGACAAATCAGTAAAAACTTCTCAAGTGGATACTCAATAAGGCAGCGCATCCTATGTTATTTTAAAATTATTACTAAACATAACAAAATACAATCTTAAAAATCCGAAAAAATTTTAAATAATATTCATTAAACAGAAAATTTGTATAAACTGCTCATCATAAATATCGGTTGAGCAGATAATATCTAAACATTTTTTTAAGATAAAAGTCTAAAAAATTCCATTGTTGCATTGCTAACAAAAAAACCCATTTTTGTTTTTTACAAATTCTGTCATATTTTAATTTTTACTTCAATATTTTATACATTCGTTGATATCCAAATAATAATACTTAAAGCAAAAATAGGATGCCTTGGCTTTGGGGTGGTCCGTTCGCGAAATTTTTAATCAAATTAATTTTTGTAGTATGTAATATGTTTTTTGAAATACTAAATAAGTATAAGATATAGCTTAAAAATATTTATAATGATATTACCCACTGCAATATTTAAAGCAAGCATTAAAAAACTAATGATTAATTTTGAATTCATAAATTATTTTTTTCGAAAATAAAATCCCATTGTTTAAGAATTACTTGAAAGAATGCATTCGTTTTGCATCTTGCCAAGGGAATGAGCATTAAGAATTATTCTTATATAGAGTAACTTTCAGTTGATAAAATTACGAAGAGAAAACACTCGTTGATATAATTTCGGACAGCACAAAGTTGAACAAATCGTCGCCTCATAGTTTTCTTATAAGTTTCAACTCATAATTTTGAATTGTTAATATTTTATTAACTCGTGCTATTTTAATTTGTCCATAGTCGCTTTTTGGTACTTAATTCAAAGACTACAAACTTTTGTTATTTGCACTATGTAAGAAGTATATATATTTTCAGTTAATCTGTTTTCAACTTTAAATGCTATAGCCAATCGATTAGAACAAGCACTTCTTGTGCTATTTTTTTTTACATGTATCGGCTTTCCTGTACTCCTGCTTTGATATTGACCATCAAAAGTGAGTGATCGTTCTATATTGTAAATTAATTTTCCGATTCCATTATTGCAGTTTTTTTTTTTTTTTTTTTTTTTTTAATTTTGTAATTTGATATACAGTGTCGGACAATCAAATAAGAACACTTTGTTCTGAAACCAAAAACCTTAAAAAAATATTTTTCTAGGCTTATGATAAATTTAAAAGGTATTTTCTTTTTTTCATTTATTCCATAAGTTTAATTTTTTCTTAAAACAAAAACAAAATCAAAAAATCAAATTGTTCACTAATGCTAATATTTTGTGGAATAGCCTTTGTTAATTAAAACCGCTTTACACCTTCCAGGCATTGATTCCACCAGAGACCCGCAAGTAGCCTGGGGTATGGAATACCACGATTTTTGAATGCTTTGCCACAATTCGTCTTTGTTTTTAGCTCTGGTACTGCCAATATTCTCTTTGACAATATTTCACAAGTTCTCGATTGGATTAAGGTCAGGAGATTGTGAAGGCCAGGTCATAGCGTGAATTCCATTATGGGAAAAGCAATCTCGCGCAAGGATTGAGGTGTGCTTTGGGTCGTTATCCTGTTACATTTGCCATTTCAGGGGCATTCCCCATTCAGCATAAGGAAGCATCACCTCCTGAAGGATGTTTACGTAAAGAAATCTGTCCATCGTTTCTTTTATCCAATGCAGAGGGCCAAAACATACCAAGAGAAGCATCCCCATATCATGATGCTTCCACCTCCGTGCTTAAACGTCTTCCTAGTATATTTTGGGATCAATTCTGCTTTTTTCGGGCGCCTAACCCAACGTTTGCCATCACTTCCAACAAGATTCACCTTGCTTTCGTCTGTCCATAATATTTAATAAAAAAATAGGCAATTTTTTTGCATTATTTGATCCATCCCATTCAATGTGCGCTTCAGCGAACTCTATGGAACACTTTCGATGTCTTTGTGTCAACATTGGTACTTTTCGTGCTGTTCTCCCATCAATTTTTTTCCCCACCAAACGTCTCCTTACTGATTGAGCACAAATTTGAACCCCTGTCTCCTCTCTAATTGCGGCAGCTACCTTAAATGGATCGCGTGCCGCCAAAATTTGTATGCGATTGTCATCTGCACTTGTAGTTTTGCGGGGCCTACCTCTCTTTTTGAGGTATTAAAGATTGGTAGGATCTGCTAATAGTTTTAGCTATTTGGCGGATGCTTTCCCCCTCATTTCGCAGTTTTTTCATCAAATCACGCTCCTCCTTGCTACAGTGCTTTGCTCGACCCATTTTGCTGTGACATTACGGAATAGTTTACTTTTAATTTGTTGAATTACCCTCAATGCTACCATTTAAATGCTTACCAGTACAAATTATAAACAAATTTAAGTTTTCTTTTTAAAATATAAATTTTTTCGTTTGCTGTTGTATTAGATTGTCCGCCTTCGAATGCTTCGCGTCAACTTTTTTGTTTGGGAATCCCCGAAAAAATATTTAAATGTAGTGTTGCCACCTAGAAATTTATAAAGTATATACCATACCATTTTCTTCTCTATAAAAATTGTTTGCCATAAGCAGTCCGATAAAAAAAAAATCAATGGAAGTTTTATAGTGCAAGGTGTTCTCATTGTATTGTCCGACGCTGTACATATTTATATTCAAATGCTTCAGTTTTAATAGGTTTCTTATAAAGTATAAACAAAATTTCTCATATATTAGCCATACGAAATTAATTATAAACAAAAACTAAAATACTCAAAAGCTCTCATTGCAAATAACGCTTTTCACTGCATTGGTAAAAAAATAACTTGTAAAACAAACAAGAAGAAATGCTTACACTATGTAGTTAAATTGAGTCTTAAATGTGTGAGACCAATTCATAAGCACGTGTAACCATGAGAGTGAACAAATGCGTATAATTAAAATGTGTGTATTAACTATAATTTATTTATGTACTTATAGGTTTACTAGACTATCGTTAAGATTTCATATACATAAAAAAAAATAATCCAAAAAAAGAGAAAAAAATTGTTAAAATAAAAAAAATATTAGTGCTTTAGTTTTGTATTTTTGCACTCAATTCAATTAAATTTATTAATTATATTAATTTTAATAGTTATGTTTTTTATATCATGCAATTTTTAAATGTAAAATTATATGAGATTGATGAAATTATGTTTGCCATACGTAAATAAAACGAGTATATTACAATATTATTATTTTTAAGTTTCTGTATTATTATTTCATATTGTCATATTTGTTGTGCATTTGTTACATTTTTTTTTTTAGCAATAATTTGCATTCACATCATTTTAAGCTTAAAAGAACGAAGTCAACACCAACAAATAAACCTAGCAGCCTACTAGCCTAAAAACACACAAACAACACTCAAAACAAAAATGAAATACCTCGAATTTTTTAATAAAAAATAATAATTTTATTCAAAAAAAAAAAAAAAAAAGTAACCACATAAATTAATTACCTTAAAAACAACAAACAAAACCATAAATTTAATATACACAAATAGCAAAACTGAACAATAGTAGCATGCAAAGTCATATTTTTGTAAGTTTATTTTTAAACAAATAGTATGTATTACTATTATGTAATATTATGTAATTGAAATATCAGCAAAACTACTATCAATAAGTTTGACTTTTATATTATCTTTTGTTTTAATTTCAAGACTTATTTTGAATATATTTTTGATTTTGATACAAATAAATATTTATGACTAAAAAGCAAAATAGTATTGCGCAAAAATTAAACATTTCGTTGTATTATCTAGAAAGAGAAAGAAGATAACAAAACGAAAATAAAGGAATATTCTAAAAAAGAGATTAAATAAGTTATAAATGTGTACTAAATATATACATTCTGTTAAAAAAGTACCGGGGAATTATCATTTAAAAAGCCCGCTTAAAGGGATTGTAGATATTCTTTTTGTCGCTAAGTTGGCACAACTGTCCTCTATCCTGACGTGTCATTTAATTTGTTTACAGTGCTCGGATTTTGTCAATTCATCTCATTATCTCAAGTATTTTTTGCGATTTTTACAATGAATAAAAATACCGAACGAAGAATTTGTCTCAAAATTTATATTGTGAATAGATTTTCGTGTGGCGAATTGCTGAAAATGTTACAGAAGGCTTACAGTGAATCGATTTTATCAAAAAAAAACGTGCATATGAGTGGTACAGTGCATTCAAACGCCGCCGAGATGTGGTGGAAGATTTGCCTCGCTCTGGTTCGGCCATGAACGTCTTCAACTGAAATGAACATCAATAAAGTTGAGGGGAAATGGAGACGGAAAATCGTAATTTACGTTTGAGAGAGATGGCCGCTGAACTTTCTGTATCTCACAAATCAATTCGCACCATTGTACACGATTGATTGTGCATTATACGCGTCACGTAAAGATCTCCGATTACAAGCTACAACAAGTCAATTCCGACTCTACATTTATAAAACGCATTACAACTGCTGATGAGACATGGGTTTACGTGTTTGACATGCAAACCGGTCACCGAATTCGATCAAAAGTCAAGGTAATATTGACTGTTTTCTTTGATTATCGCGGTGTTGTGCTCTCGCAATTCTTGCCAGAAGGTCAGACGATAAGTAAAGAATATTATCTGTACGTTATGCGACTTTGCATCACGACAACGCACCATCTCACAAGGCTATCATTGTGGACGAAGAGACGTAAATTCCGGAAAAGACGTTTGAAAAATGTTTGGATGATTGGATTATTCGTTGACATAATTGCATTTTTTCGGAAGGGGTCTACTTTGAAGGCGATACAATAAATTATAATTAATAAAAAAAATATTTTATGATTTATTGACCCATTTCCTTTTTTAACAGAATGTACATATATGTATATATCAATGTAATATATGTATGTATCAAACCGATATTTTAAATAATACAGTCGAGAATTAAAGGGAGCCTATGTAAATTTAAATCGAAAACTGTTTTAATTACAAGCATGTGAAGAAATCTAACAATGAATCCAGTAAGTAACATTGAGTGGTCTATAGAAGAGGAAGGAGATGATTTTACCCTCTAAAATTTGTAAGCTTGGATACAAAATGATTTGTGGTTGCCGTAATCGTAGTTGGCAGTATTTTAGGTGCCCAGGAAAAGCTAATCGGATTGACCGCTGTTCGGAATAAAACTTTAGGTTCTTTCCGTTTATGTACAAATATTATATATTGCGCTTAACAGAATGGGCACGGCATGGATACCGACATAGGCCCTCCATGGACTGTTGTGCCAATAAAAACAGAAAAAGAAATTACAAGTTTTCTACTTGATCGCTTTTGACGAATTTTAGGATGAACTATGAATCCTAAGCGTATATCTTTTGTGCTTTCTGCAGTGTTAAACTATACCGAAATATGTTCTAATAACACTAGTTTACAGCGAAAATAACCTATGAATGCCACTATCCAATCCTCATGTAAAATCGATCACTGAGTCCGCAAATCAACTGTATTTTAAATCGCCAGTTGAAGCTTTTTTATCGCAGCAATTGAAGGAGTTTGTAAAGAAAATTGAACAAAACTCGCGTCATTGAAAACGTCTTTTAAAAAGCTGTTCTGAAAGTGGTCAACATTGAGCAAAAGCCACGCCTACATCCAATACAAGTGAAATATCAAGAGAAATAGTGACGCAAATGAAAGCAAATTTGGTATACTTACTTAATTACTTTTAATGGCACAACTGGCCATGGAGGGCCTAGGCCGAGCTTTTCGCATCCACTCATGTTGCGCGTGTTATAATTGTACATGAATGGAAGGGACCTATTTGGTATACATAGTTAAAATAACTGATACGAAAATTATCATGGGCCATAACCACGCCCACTCCCCATATAAAATTCTAAGTATATAGTGAGTCAGGCTGAATTTGTTTGTAGTTACCCATAACAGTTATAGCAACCGTAATTTTATTTTGGTTATAAATATACATATAACCTAACTGCAAATAAATTTATATTTTGGTTATAAAATTTAAAATTCGGTGATTTTTCTTGCGCTGAAAAATGTCAGGATTTAGTTAGTGTAATTCTTGTTCAAATGGCCAAAATTCCTATAGCCAACTCAATATATTTTTTGTGAGAAATCAACATTTGGTTTGAACATTTTGCACAAAAGCATCGTATACTAGTTTTTAGAATTTTAAATTCCCCCCAGATTCGTTTAATTATGGAATACTTATTAAACTAGCTTCTGATATTTAAAACAAAAGATGCAAGTCTTGTGTTTGGGGCAATCTTTTTTATTGACAGAAGTTGCCTGCTGCTTGAAAGCGGAGGAGAATTTAAATGTTTTACCTGGACGAGATACGTTAACTTGTAGATAGGCAAAGTAAAAGTTCTAGTAAAATGGTTTGTGGGAAACAATTGTTTGTCAGGTCGTGGTTATGCTGGTATTCGTTGTTCGGCTAACACATCACATTTTTCTCTCGTGCTCGGTCTGGTGGTTACATTGAGTTTGTTACTGAGTTGCTTTTGGTCGACATTTATGTTTTTTAATACTATTTTGTGCGCAACGGCAACACCAACAAGGTATAACAAAAAAAACTCTAAACCCATTTTATGTGCAATAAATTATGCAAATAATGAAATTTTTTAATTTTTTTTAATTTTAATGCAGCCAATGGCTGGTTAAAAAAAGCGATTGAGGTAGTGGAGAATAAGTGTGTGGCAACTTCAAGGCTAGAGTCGTATCAATAGCATTTGCATCACATCGTGAATACAGCTAACATGTTGTATAAATACTCTTCATAAGTACTTATTAAATAATTTTATAAATAATATATTTAATATTCTCTTCTAAACGCTAAAAACATTACAATTTCGCTTTTCTGCAAATGAAAATAATAATGTACAGGTTTGTATGTTTTCGTACTATTTTACATACGTTTTTGTTTCTTTTTTTGTAGAAAAAAATTCATTGACACCCTGAATGCTCGGCGTGCTCGATGTACATTTAACCCAGCGAGAGTGAGTAAAAGCTCTCTCTTCGACTTCGGTGTAACAAAAATTTCATGGTGTTCGCCTGGCAAAATCTGAACTTAACCACGACCTTACAGATAAAATACATAAAACGCATATTTTGTAACATTTTAAGAAGTTTTTTAGTTAGGTAGTTAATGCCAATTGAAACCGTGAACCAAAGTAGTAGTACGCTACAATTCGTATAAAATTTCTGTTTTCTTTTTTTTTTTTTTACTAAAAAATATAACTTCGGAAAAGGCTATTCATGATAAAAATTAACATCACTGACTTATACAAATGTGTTATTTCACTCTCGTAAGATTTATTATTAATTCCAACTGAGACAAAATTGCGCAATTTCAGAATCTTTTTCAATATCTGCTGAAATCGCATTGAAATTACACTGCAGTCCGAACACAACTAGTGAATTTTGAAATGTCTTCAGTTGTCGATGACGATTCTCCATCTCGAAGTGCTTTACCGATTGTTATCAAGCGAAATTTAGAGTTCCTGTCAGAAGTACTTAAAATCTACGTTTTGCATTGAAAAATAGAAACTCCCTTCGAGACCATCGATGGGTTATACTTAAACCAAGACTTTGTATGAGGGGGCTGATGTTGACTATTTGGAATTAGCCGAAATTACAGAAGGAAATGGCCCAACTGGAAGCCTTTACAAAAAGTACAATTTGGACCGATTGTCTTGACAAATCTTTTTTGTCTGCCCTCCACCAACTCCGTTACCGATAATGAAACTTTTCATGATAAGAATTAACATCACTGACTTATACAAATGTGTTATTTCACTCTCGTAAGATCATGATATATTTAGTGCTCGGTGTAGGCAATTTCTCATCATAGTTGCAGTCCAATATAAGTATACTAATGATGTACATTAAGGATTATAACATCGAAGTGCTGAAGCAGAATTTATCGATTCTGGTATTCTGAAAACGACAAGGGATATTTCAAAGGTGGCAAATTTCTTCGGTCAGGACGTTATCAGCGTGAAAGATGACCCTGAAACTGACACGTCCAGATTTTAGGACAAAGAGCGTGCCATTGTTCTTCCCGATGGTTCTGCGGCGTTTGCATTAATATTGGATATTTTAATAGAGTAATTGTTCTTTCCTCACTCTACTCTTCTGCAAACTGTGAATTAATATTTAGCACAATTAGCCTCAGCAAAACCTCAAAAGGGAATAGTCTCGGTACGGAAAGTTGGTTGGCATTTAGCACTCTATCATAAGACTCTATAACGACAGTTATCACGAAAGCCACTTCCGTCGAACGAAACGCTTTTCACTGAATGAATGTGTACTGAATTCAACATAAATCTAGTTTCTTTTTTTTAATTTTAAAAAAATGTATTCTTAAAAAGGAAAATTTATTTTTTTAAATGTATCTAAAATAGTCGATATGGTTGGTACCTTGCTTTTTCCCCCACTCCCAAATTGAGAAAAATTTTGGATTTCAAAGAAAATGATGTGGCAGCATTGTAGTGGCATGAATAGTTTTGAACCGAAATTGCAATCTGATGACAACAAATAATCCCGAAATAAAATTTAAAATATTGCGAGATAGGAGTGTTCGAGCCTCTTCACCCATGGACTCCATACCAATCTGCCGAGTTTGTATGAAAACTTCGTTGGAATACATCGATTTTGATACGCCCTTTGAACGATATGATCCTAATAATGACAAAAGCGAAAGTTACGACGATGACCATTCAAAGCCATTCACCTACTTGGATTGTTTTCGTATATGCACACACCTCGAATTAACAGAAGACTTTGTTGGCCCACAGAGCTTATGTGATTCCTGTGGAATGGATTTGAAGATTACATACGATTTTCTGCAAAAGGCCAACAGAGCACATCAAATATTACTAAAAGCAAACCGGCACACAAAGTTAGAAATAGTTAAAGAGGAAGAAATCGAGTTCCAAGATGTACAACAGTATTTTCATGAAGATCCTATAAGTGTGGTAAGCACTGATAATTGGATTGAATGCACAACATATTATCATATTGGAACCATTTTTATCAATAGAAAAACTACGCCAGTGATGAGGAACCAGAACAAAAGCAAACAAACGCAATGCAAGAAATTTCAAATTACGACGAAGATGATTATGCCAAGCTGCAAATAAAACAAGAAATATTCCAGTCTTCCTCAGAGGACGAAAACGAATGCACAACCACCGGCATATCGTTAAGGATCAAACCGTTGGCAGCGTTACATAAAGAAAATAAAATAAAATCGGGATTAATGACAAATGTAAGATTCGGTTAACTTAGATATTTAACTAACATCATGAATGGAATTTAATAAAAAATTCAATCCTTTTAAGCAGATTTATAAATATACGGCTCCTGATCGGCAGAAAACTGGAAATAAAGACAAAGTCAATGGAAAAGTTTTCGTTGTCAAGTCATCAACAACCGAACCGTCACCAAGACGAAGTGACCGTCACCGGCCAACAAAAAAGAAATCTATTAAAACCATTGAGTTAGAAATGAGAGAGGAGGATGACGAGGAGGAATTTGCCTGTGAATTGTGCAATAAACGTTTCACAAACATGATACAATTGAGGCGCCACGTTGCACGTGAACTTAGCAAGGAGAAATTGCTGTGCCATGCCTGCCGTAAGTTTTGCTTTCTATTATACGTAAAATAATAGTACACCTTCACTTGCTACACAATACAGCTCGTACTTTCCGAGATGCTCGCGGTTTACGTCTCCACGAAGAAACACATCAAGAAAAACGTGAGCGTAATTTCACGTGTGAACATTGTGGACGGAAGTTCTTTCAGCAAAATAATCTAAAAGACCATTTGAAGACACATGAAAGCAATCGAGAGCCCGCTTATAAATGCGATGAATGTGACAAGTCGTTCTACCATAGAGGAAGCTTAACGGTACATCAGCAATCACATTCCGGCAAGAGAATTGAGTGCGCTGTCTGTGGGAAACGTTATTTAAGGCAAATCGACTTGCTGATACATTCACGTGGCCATTCTGGAGATTTACCGTATAAATGTAACAAATGCGATAAGGCTTTCGCACAGGTGGGACATCTTAAAAGACATCTGCTCCGTCATGATGGATATCGTTACGAGTGTGACATTTGCGGCAAGGACTACCTGCATCAATCTACTCTTATCCAACATCGCAAAGAGCATACGGGAATGCCACTTAAGTGTTCGATCTGCGATAAATCATTTGCGAAACTTTTCAAGTATGAGCCCAAGGCTTATTCAATCATAAGAAATATGTACATAGAAATGTCTTCATTATTAACAATTGTTTTCTGTTTATTTTTATAGAATGCGTCGACACATTCAGGGCGTACACAAAGTTGATAGTGCTGAGGAAGCTGAGTTACTAATCATTAAAATGAAAACGAAAAAACAATATAGAAAACGCATGCCAATACCATGAGGAAAATATAGCAAAATATCGAAAGATGCACATAATGTAGTGAAGGGCATGCTTCTATTAATTCACCTCACATTTGTACATTTTTACAATTTACAACGTACCTCGCCTCTTTTGCAAAATTACTTTATTTTCATAGTTCGAACATTACCCAACATCTTTTATATGAAGAGGGTTCGTGTGGCTGTTCAAATATTTTTGGTAAGCACTATTGCCCACATTGGCCTCCAATAAAACTTTTCATATCTAATATTATTTATTTGCGTTTAATTTGAAATTGATATAATATATTCACTCCTATTCAGAATCCATCGAAATAATTACAATTAGTAATTGCTTTTACAAATCCAAATAATTCCTGTTTCCAATCACAATGCAATGAAGTAATGCTTAATATAAAGCAAGACGTCGCATTGCTTCATAATCAGCATGTAATTTTTTTGAATTTGTAAATTTAGTTTTGAATTCGTAACTGTTTCGATAGATTATAAATTTAGTAAAATTTAATTAAAATTTATTAAATTTTCTTTTATTGCCAATTGAAAAACACACTGTGGGTTAAAGTACTGGGTTTTTGGAGATTAATTCAAAAAACTAATTTTAAGGTTCATAATAATGTTTGATACCCAGTAAAAATAAACAAAATACTGTATCACAATTTCAAAAATTATTCGCTGTAGCGTAGTGGTAGTCCGTTTGACTGTTACGCAGAGTGTCCGGGGTTCGAATCTCGGCACAGGCAAAATCAAAAAGATAAAAAAAAACATTTTTTCTACACGGCACCACCTCTTGGCAGGCAATGGCAAACCTACAAGAGTAAAAATTGGCTATGAAAAGCTTTTCACTTCGCCGTTCAGATTCGGCATAAAACTGTAAGTCCCTTCCATTCATGCACGACATGAATGGATGCGAAAAGCTCTGCCTAGGCCCTCCATGGGCTGCTGTGCCATTAAAAGAAGAAGAAAGATACTAAATGTGTATAGGCCTAGGTCTAGCTTTTCGCATCCACTCATGTTGTGCGTGTTATATTTGTACATGAATGGAAGGGACCTACAGTTTAATGCCGAATCCGAAAGGCGAAGTGAAAAGCTTTTCATACAATTTTTACTCTTGTAGGTTTGCCATTGCCTGCCAAGTGGTGGTGCCGTGTAGAAAAATTATTATTTTTTTTTGTGTTTGATTTTGCCTGTGCCGAGATTCGAACCCCGGACATTCTGCGTAGTCCAACGCATTACCACTACGCCACAACGACCACGCTTTGCCACTGCTTTCACTCTATTAGGTATATGCAGGAGTCAACCATCACAACTGTACTGTGGTTCAATAATTGTGTATTGTAATTACAAATCAAATTGGAAAAGGATTCAAAAAGAATCTATCATATCAACATATGTTTATTTTTATAGAATATGATACACTTTTTAACTTCTGTCTATTCTTCATAGGGTAGCGTACAATTCTCATGTTCGGAGACACCCACCAATGTAGTTTTCTGCTTCGAACAGCTTGCAACAGATTAGTAATTGCTCTTGATTGATTGATTTTGATGAGTGATGTGTATTGCAACCTAAAAGTTTGTTGTATTCTTGAATGGCGCTTGCTTACAAGCTTCAAATAAGCCAATCTTGCTGAAGAATCTCAATAGGAAATGTGATTTCAAGGCTATGATGGTGCTACTTTTTGGATGGTAGTGCCCTAAATATAGTAACTAATTAGGCTGTTATGATGGGTTCTGAGGTTCTGACTTTAAACTTTTCGGACCATCACATACAATTTGCGAAGCGTTAATTGAGCGGTTGAGTGAAAAAGTGGGGTAAGTAAAAAAATTAGATTTTGAACAATACATTTAATATGTAGAAGTGCTGTACAAAATGGAATACTTATAAATTATATTTTTCCCTCTGCACAAGCACATTTTCAACTAATAATTCTTGTTTTTCCTTGAATATGTACTGAAATGTACCACTACTCGTAAAAATTACTAACACCATTCTTGCAGTGAACATGCTTATTAAAAAGTTGCAATAAAAAACCATTTATTTTACGATTCAAAAATATCAGGCAATATCGGCCTGGTGGACGTGGTACCGAGGAATTTGTAAAATGGTGTTAGAGAAACTATTTAATCAAATCAAATTCAGTATACTTGATTGAAATATCTTTTAAAACAACTGATGTTCCCGTTGAAATTTTTTAGTACGCATTTCGTTCTTAAACCAGAACCTTTTTCTTGGTCAGTGATTTACACCACTTTTGCACAAGAGAATATCGCTTTTCCATTTTGGCATTCAATATTCTCCTGCCTTTTATCGTCAAACAGTTGAACCTAGAAAAGTATGTATTAGACATTTGGCAATTTTTTGTATTTTCAGGCTGGAATGTTATTCGTATGTACTGTCAAAAAAAGTACCTGGATTGATCAATAAAACAAAATATATTTATTATTCATTCAAATTTATTGTATCGCCTTCAACGAAGACCTCTTCCGAAATAATTCACTTATTCCAACGAATAATCCAATTATGAAAACATTTTTCAAATGCATTTTCCGCAATCGACTTCATTTCTCACTGCGAATTCTCTTTTATTTTATTTTTTTTATTGATAGATTCAATACTCAGGTTTTACTCCTATGAATGCAGAGCATTGTGTTGAATGGAAGGAAGAATTGATAGGTGGGAGAAAGAAGGAGGAAGAATCAGAGAGGGAATACAATCACACAGGACACTGATAAAGAGATAGAGACTGAAAACGGATGCCTCGAAGTGGTATTTTGAGTTTTGGAAAGAAAAAAAATTCAGCCGGAGCCATAAGTATCAGGTGAATTCGGCGTTTGTTCAATGATATTTGTTAAGTTTTTGGTCAGAAATTCGATCATAGTGATAGCCTTGAGCTTTCTCTATCACAAACTTTGCATTTTTCAACGATTTGCTATCTCCAACGCCACATAATGCCCAGATAATATTCTCTATTTACCGGTAAGTCTGACCTGACAAATACCTTGACTTTTGATCGACTCTGTTAACTGGTTTTCATATCAAACTCGTAAACCATTACCAGTTATAAATGCCAGATTGAAATTGACTTGTTATAGCAGGTCTTGGGCAACACTTACGCGATTGAGTTTTTGCAGAAAATTCAGGTCATTCGGAACTAGTCGAGCGGCAACGAGTATCATGCCCAAACAATCGTCTACAATGGTACGAATTGATTCTTGAGACACAGCAAGTTCAGCGGCTATCTCTCGCAAACTTTCCATATTTTTTAAGTTAAGCGAAAATTCAATCAAGTATTATGACAAGAAATGATGATGCATATACACATAAATTAATTAATATACACATAAATGATGGGTAGCACATATGCATCCACATGTATACTTACTTACTTACTTAGCTGGCGCTACAACCGATGATCGGTCTTGGCCGCCTCCACAAAGCTTCGCCAGTCACTTCTGCTATGCGCGCGCTGGCGCCAGTTGATAAGGCCAAGTGCAGTCAGGTTGCCCTGCACCTGGTCTTTCCAACGGAGATTAGGACGTCCCCTTCTGCGTGATCCTCCACCGTGGTTCGAATAAAACACCTTTCTAGCCGGAGCGCTTTCTTCCATTCGCTCAACATGACCCAGCCAGCGAAGCCGCTGGAGTTTTATACGCTTGACTATGTCAGTGTCGGCGTACAGCTCATACAGCTCATCGTTCCATCTTATTCGATACACGTCGTCCACGCATACTGGACCGTAGATCTTACGGAGTATCTTCCTCTCGAACGCTCCTAACAGTCTCTCATCATTGATGGTCAATGTCCACGTCTCTGCGCCATACATTAGGACGGGAAGGATGAGGGACTTATAGAGCGTTATTTTCGTCGGTCGAGAGAGGGCTCTACTTCTCAATTGCCTACTGAGCCCGTAGTAACACCTGTTGGCAAGAGTTAGTCTCCGCTTGATCTCAAGGCTGACATTATTGTTGGTGTTTATGCTGGATCCTAGATAAACGAAATCCTTGACGACTTCAAAAGTGTAGTTGTCAACAGTGATATTTTGTCCAAGACGCCGTGACTCTTTGTTTGTTGACACAAGGTATTTCGTTTTGTCCTCGTTCACAACTAGACCCACACGACGAGACTCCCTTTCCAGGTTGGAGAATGCTGCACTGACTGCTCGAGCGTTTTTGCCAATGATGTCAATATCATCAGCGTATGCTAGCAGCATGACACTCTTGTAGAAGATAGTGCCAGAGATGTCGATGTTCGCAGCTCGAATTATTTTCTCCAGCATTAGGTTAAAGAAGTCGCACGATAGGGAGTCACCTTGTCTGAAACCTCTTTTGGTATCAAATGGTGCGGAGAGGTCTGTCCCAATTTTCACTGCGCTGGTGGTGTTGGTCAGTGTCATTTTGCAAAGACGAATGAGCTTTGCAGGGATACCAAAATCAGACATTGCGGCGTACAAGTGATCCCTAATCGTGCTGTCGAAGGCGGCTTTATAATCGACAAATAGATGATGGGTGTCGATCTGTTTTTCTCGGGTCTTTTCCAGGATTTGGCGTAGTGTAAATATCTGGTCGATGGTGGATTTACCAGGCCTGAAGCCACACTGATAAGGTCCAATCAGTTTGTTGACGATGGGCTTCAGTCTTTCGCACAGTACGCTCGATAGAACCTTATATGCAATATTAAGAAGGCTGATCCCACGGTAGTTGGCGCAGATCGTGGAATCACCCTTCTTATGGATTGGGCAGAGTACGCTGAGATTCCAATCACTTGGCATGCTTTCATCTGACCATATTCTGCATAGAAGCTCATGCATGCGTTTTTTGAGCTCTTCGCCTCCGGTCTTAAACAACTCAGCAGGCAGGCCATCTGCACCTGCAGCCTTATTGTTTTTCAGCCGAGCAACGGCTGTTAAGACCTCCTCATAGTCAGGCGGCGGTAATGTATCCATGAGATAAATCAAACTAGGGAGCTGATTCGCGTATGCTTCAAACTTGATTGATTGAGGGCGCTGAGTATGAATCATACTTGATTGATAGAGGTCGCTGCTCATCGGTTTGTCGTCAAATTTAAAGTTTCAAACAAAAATTTCACTTTTCAAACAATAATATTTAGAAATTTCTAGATCTGAAAGAATGAGCGATCATAGAATGAAAAATCAGAAGGCGCAATCAAATGGCAATTGCGTTGATTGAAAATTTCACCTCCATGGAAAGAAAACAAATCGCATCTTTTATTTTACTTTTAATGGCTTTTCGCATCCACTCATGTTGTGCGTGTTATATTTGTACATGAATGGAAGGGACCTACAGTTTAATGCCGAATCCAAACAGCGAAGTGAAAAGCTTTTCATAGGCAATTTTTACTCTGCCATTGCCTGCCAAGAGGTAGTGCCGTGTAGAAAAATTATTTTTTCTACTTTTTGATTTTGCCTGTGCCGAGATTCGAACCCCGGACACTCTGCGTAGCAGTCCAACGCACTACCACTACGCCACAGCGACCACCACAAGAAAACATAGACGAGATTTGCCAAGTTTCTAGTCAACCTCATAACATTTGCGAGTTCTCAGACCGGCAAGTGGCAAATTTTCCACCTGTTGAAATCATACAACCTGAATGTTTTGATGATGACGATAATAATTATTATAATGATGATGATGATGGTAAGACTATAATTATAATGATGTAGCAAATAAATTCCAATGCTTTGAGTATAATTATTTTGATGGAGATGATGATCTTGTATTGGAAATGTCAACGACCAGAATGAAGTTAATCTAGATGCAGCACACCTTGCGTCCCAGTGACGCACAAAATCTTTTTTTTTTATTTGTTTTTTATTTTTGGAAAATTGTTTTTTCCAATTATGTTTGAATGTTTTTACCACTAATAGTTTAGTAGTAAGTAGTTGTGTTTGGTATAGTTCAGTCTAAATTTCGTGAATAAATCCACGGTCTGAAAATGGTACGCTTTAATTGAGCCAAATCACCTTCTAAGAAATAACTTTTGAAAAAATTTTGTATTACCACCGTGCTCCTAGTATCCAAGTAAGGTAGAATGACATGTCTCCCGTGTCGCGATATTCGCAATTGAAACTGTTATTGGCCATTAGAAAAGTGTTCAAAATGTATTATTTTGTCCAATGTTGTACTTTTTTTTTATCAGTAACATGCTACATTCATTGCAACACTTCAATAAAGTAGGGAAACTGCAAAATTCTGCACGTTTGTTGTATGTAAAAATGTTAAAAACAAAAACAAAAATCAGCTGTTCGAAATCATAGATGGAAAGCCAAACAGCTGTGTCCTCTGAGCTGCAGTGAGAAAGTTTGCTTTTATTTCTTTTTGTTGATTAATAATTTTAATATATATTAGAAAATGTTACGATATTGGTTCGGAACCACACAGCGAGTGCTAACAATTACATGCAACAATCCGCAGCGGCGGCACTTTTACGTCAACAATGGAGGAGCTGGGGCACTACACTCCAAGAATGCGAGCCTTAACCGCCAAGGAAAAATCATGAATAAACTCTTTGGCAATCGTATAAAGGGCAGTAAAAAACGTTGGTATCCTACACACGATACGACAACAACGAATTCATCAACAAATCACAGTGTCGTCTTCAAGGCGTCGCAGTTTGGCAAACCGGTAGGAACGGGCAATGGCAAGAATGCCACACGACGCTCCAATGTACTCAATAAACTGTTTATGAAGCACATTACCGATTTGTTGGCAACAGGTGAAGTATCGGAGGCGATACTGGGACGTGGGTTGCAAGTGACGCGAGTGAAAATTTCACCAGATTTTGCGTGCGTCAATGTGTACTGGCTGGGCAGTGGAGATCCGATCGCAGATGTGCAATTAGAGCATGCATTGCAGAGTAGTGCTGGTCTGTTGCGCCACGAGCTGTCTCAGTTGACACTGATGGGCGAAGTGCCTCGTGTACATTTTGCACGTGAGAAACGTTATGCAAATATGGAGCAAGTGGAAGCATTGCTGCGCAATATGGACTTTGGCATTGCCGAAGACGAAAGCGAAGAAAACTTGGATGACAAGGAAAAAGAGGAAGCGCGAAGGGTGACGATTGCAGATCACTCCAAATTGGATACGGCGAGCATAGTAAAACAAGAATTCTTCGGCAAGAGTTTACCAGAACCGGACAAATTTGTCAGCATTGTGGTCGCGGAAGCGGAACAGCATTTACCTGAAATGCGTCATGATGTGCTTGGTCTGGATCATCGTAGCATCATGTCGAAAATTGTAACGAAAATGCGCAAATCTAAGCAAGCATGGGAACTGCATAATCAAATTGCTGCCGCTGCAAATTCAACGGGTGAGATGGTGACCGAGCAGAATGTTGGCGGCACTACAACAGCGCTGGAACGACTTAATCAAAAGTTAGCTGAGGCTGCCGAAAGTGCTGAGAGGTTTGATAAATTTCTGGCTAACCGTCGCGAACGTAAAAATACACCAGAACGTAAAAAATACGACCAGCGAAATGAGTATGTGGATGAGGCCGCTTTCGCAGCCGCTATGGACGCTGCAGCCGATGCGGTACTATCGACGGGGAAAGGAAGACGCTTACAGGACGAGGAAGATTATATTTACGAAGAACTCGAAAGCGAACGTAAATCCTAATTGTACCTACTTATGTACATATATTAAATAGTTTAGAAATTTAGGCACAATTGTTTTTTGTTCTATGATTACTAATTAATTTTAAGCTTTCACTTGTTGAATGATTTTATTGTTTATTCTATTTAATTAAATACAATGGATACATTTTAGTAAGTTTGTCTATAAGTAGTGGATTTGGTTACAAATTTAGTAACGGCGTGAAGAGAGGCATTCATATCTGAAGAAACCTCATTCATTTTCACTGACCCCGTTAGTTTTGGACAGCGTCAAAGCATATATTTTAAGGGTTATTTCATATCAGAGTTCTTCAGTTCTTGCATTTGCTATTTGTCGTTCATCGAAAGGTAAAAATTCAGCTTGAAAAACACTACAACTGTCGTAGAGTTTAAACGATTTTTGATAGTTTTGGTTACCTGCTGGCTTAATACTGTCTCCTGAAAAACTGGATCTAGACGCTAGAGTATGACCGAATATTCAGCTTCGGCTGTTCGGCATAAAAAAACCATATTCGGCTTCGGTAAAATATGGTCGGAGGTTTAGCCGTAGCCAAAGATTATGATAAATTTTGCTGCAGATTGGCAATAAAAACATTTTATTTAGAATTATTCATACTCATAAAGTTAAAATTTACTTGAGGCCAAACTTCTTACAAGTTTTTCAATTTCATTTTATACATATTTGAATTAATTGGTGAAGTTCTGCTTTGACCAAAAAGAAAACACATTAGGGTGGATACTAGTAACGCGTAGTTTTTTTTTAGGGGCAGCCGCCGTCAGTTAGATTTCAATAGTTTCGCTTCAGCTGAAGCATGTAGTTATATCCAAATTTGGTTCATAAAAATAAGGGACTAGTAGCTGATCATTCTCTCCAAGGTCCTTTCTATATGCAGAAAACCTCAACAATTTATTTCCTTATATTGCTAGGTTATGCTCCTTACATATGAGACGAATTATTTCAGATCACGTTTGAAAGGTCTTTAAAGCCTTAGATCTCATTTGAGTCATGCAGGCGAAAATATTTATGCGGGGTCTGAGCACATCATGTAAATATTTCCTTATAAGTCCATTCGAAATTCTATTTACGCAGGATTTATTTCTTTTAATTTTTAAAAGAAATAATTTTTTTTCAATTAAATTAAATGGAATTAACAATTGTATTTTAACTTGTACTTCCTTTATTTTTATTCAAATATTTAAAAATTATGGAAAACAAAACCACAGCACTAGCAGCTGTTAATTTTTGAGTATCATATAAAAACCTTTGAAGATATAGATTGTAAATGAATTTTTTCCAAATAAGGCCTGCGTTTCATTTTAACTTTAACCGGCTTGTTGTTGACTGAGACGAACCTGAAGGAAGAAGAATTAGGACACCCGATTAGAAAATATTTTACAAACAAGCTATAACAGCAATTGTAATTATATCAGTGGAACTTATAATACATCAACGTTGTCAGTCGAAAGATGGTGTAAAGATTTAATCATCATGTATTAAACCAAAGAAAACGATAAGCGTAACACGGACTTAGACTTACCTTTTAAAAAAGTTTTTCCTTGCAATTCTCAATTTGCCAAAGCTAAATAATTACTAAGGTGGTCGATTCAAATCGTTTATATTGCTGGAATTCCTAAGATGTTCTGTATCTATTTGCATTCAGGTCAATATGATGCAGGCATTATTATTAAGTGTAAGAAATTCCTGAATAAATTAATTTAAAGAAACATTTTCAACAATATCATAAGCTACAATTAAAAAAAAAGTAAACAATTGCGTATTCAATGTGTAAAAACTTGTTCTGCTTTATTTCATAGAAATAAATAAAAATTTGTACAGGTTTAAGTTCCAAATGCTACTTTTAGCAAGAAAGTATACATTTGATACTGTAAACTGGCTGATGTCGACTGAGAGAAATCTGCAAGGAAAAAATAGAAATAAAATTAGACAAGTAGCCTAGGGAAACAATTTAAAATATAAAAGCAATTAAAATAATATATCAGGGGAGCTTATAATACATCAACGTTTGTTGTCAGTCGAAAGATGGTGTAAGGATTTAATCATCATAAATAAAAATCAATGCTACATGAACTTCCACAATTCAAATTTCTCACCCTTATAACAAGTTTTTGCACATGTTTATCAGTTGGTTGAACGCTACTGCACTTATTCAAAGAGACCGAATCCCATATCGTCATCTTCCGATTCAGATTCTTCCTTCTTCTCTTCTTTCTTGGCTTCCTTTTTGTCACTTTCGGCTGCAGCAGCTGGTGCGCCAGCAGCTGGAGCAGCGGCAACGGCACCACCACCCACAGGCATCGATGACAGTTTCTCACGTCCCTGTTTGATCAATTCCTCGATAGACTTGCCATTCAATTCCTTAACCACATTGGTAAGACGCTCAGAATCAGCCTCAATACCAACCGAACTGAGGATTTTCTCAATATCGGCGTTTTTTGGGTTTTCTTGTCCGCCGAGGACAGCCAACATGTATGCAGCCACGTAACGCATTCTGCAAATTCAAATAGAAAGAGAAACTTTAATAAAATCTTCTAATGCTGCTAGATCAAACACTCAGTAATAACAATTGGTCTTCAGTTGAACATCCACAAAACTTTAAAATTTTTAACATTTTTATCACTAAATATCTTCGTAATCTTTCCAATATTTAATTCACATTTTATTTCTACAAGTTTATTAATGCTTTAATCCTACTTTGATTTGTTTTTTTTTATTTATTTACTTACTTTTAAGTCACTTTTTTAGACACGAAACGTGTACAGCACAAGAAAAACACAACTTTCGTTTAAAAAACTTAAGAACGAAAAGAAGGTTGTCGGAGAATTGTCATTTGAAGGCGACTTCCGTCATAGCGTTGAACTGTAATTTTTTAGCTAAGTTAGCGGTGGTTGCAATGTAATAGATTTATGGCGACATTTAACGTATTACAATTAATTAATTCACTAGACTCAAATACAAGTTAAAAACATTTTTGTTTTTTAAAAAAAAAATTTTTATTTATTCATGAAATACTAATATATATATTTTTATTTATATGTATTTATTTAGATTCGATAAAAAATTGGCTTTCACATTCTTACTATATATTGTAGAACGGGAATCAAACCACTAAATACTTTTCCTAACCCTAAAACATCATTCAAAGCTTTAAATTTAATTGTTTCCTAATTATAACATGTGCTTGCCGCAATAAACAAGCTTATTATTAAATATGCTTTAAATATTCGATATTTTGTCCTGTTTTCTGCGACTCGTCATCTGAACGATACTTTAAGTTTCACTCTGCAACAATTTCCGGGTTATTGTTATAGTTTCAGTTTAGGGTGAAAGTACTGGGTTTAAACAGTCAAGGGCTGAGCAGAACGTAATGACAGAGACAGAGCTGCTGCTATAAATCCTCCAAAGGGTTTGATGTTTCCACTAGTGCGTTTCTCTCTCTTCTTCTCTTCAAGATCGATGATTTTCTCAATTTGACGTCATCCCACACTTTTAATGTTTCTGTAACAAATTGCCAGATTCAATAGGCTCAATTCCAAAAAAATTCAATTGCATTTTTAGAGGAACGTTCTCACGAAAATGTTTCAGAAACTAAAATGAATCGAGTTGTGTCGTTTGATATTCTCACTTTGTTTTTGGTTTGTGATAAGTCTCTCGATTGTAATATTTTTTGATAATACTTTGTGAGTAATAACAATACTTTTTGCACCGTACTCACTTGCTCGTTTGCTTATATTTTAAATATCTATATACATATGTAAATAATTATTTCCGCTTTTTGCGATATAAGCAAATAATTTTGCAATAAAGAAATTTTCAACAAAAAAAAAATAAAAATTTCATTTGATTCAATTCCATATATTCCTTTCAGAATTCTATCTTATTTCCCATAGTATTACTAATTTTTCTCGATTTGACAAATGTCGATGTCGACAAATGACGATCGAAATAGTGTGTCGTCATAAAAATCGACAGCTTCTCGATTGAGGTACAGAAACGCCCTACAGATCGCTGGTTTTATTATAAAATTATGAATAATTTTTTCAAATTATTCAAAATTGTTGTAATTAGTTAACAATTTTTGTCAATAAATAATTAAAACATAAATCCTATGGAAATTCAGACAATTTTCGACCATGTAGCAATGAAAAAACACATTTTTATTCCAAAAATATCATACTCTTCTTCGAAAAATTGACATGATTATTGAAATTTTTTATTATTTTCAAGTTTGACGAATTTTTATTTACTATTGATTTTATGATTTTATAAAATTTGTGATAAAATATAATTTTTTTTTGTTTTCGTGAGCGCACTTGAGTAAATTTTATAATTTACATTTGAAAATAATGTTTCCATCACTATGGAGGAATACACAATACAAAACTCAAAAACTTTATGTGCTTCTAAACCCCGAAGATTCAAATGTGACGATGCGACCGACAGAGTATTCTATATTGAAATCTGGTCACCCTATATTTGTGGTATTATCATCACTGCTATCACATTCTATTACTAACATTTTAATAAACGATCATTGTACTATATATTTAACGAAACGATTCCACTGAATTGTAATTTTTGCTAACTACTTTCTGCATATGTAAATACAAACTTTATTTTGTAAGTTTGAAATAAAAAATTTAAGTGTGCAGGACAGGTATAAGTAACTTTTGCCCTGCTTGTTGTAAATATATGCCAAAAAATTATATACCGAAATTCTTTAATGCAAAATTTTTAATGCATATAAGATGTAAATCTATCAACTAGTTATTTCGATGTGAATTGAGTATTAAATATTGTATGTAAATGCAATATCATCTCAATGATTGGAAAAACCGACATGCATGCCATTTGGTGTCCCGATGATATGGGCCAATCCTGGTGATCACGATCCATTAAATTGTTATGCATGTGCGAAATGACACATCTTTCGGTCGAAGTTTCAGTGCGAAAATTCCCCAGTGCTGATTTTTTATCTGAGATAACTTACTGCTCCAAGTTTTTCCCACAAATATGATTCAATTCGATCCAGCGTACAAACCCGAACCATCTGAATCAAATCACCCTTTTCTAATAAGACAAAATCAACTTGATACACATGTTGCTAAGTTAGACGTGTCGCTTTTTTTAGGATCAAACAAACTTTTATTAGGCGTACTTAATGGTCCCGAAATTCGGAATATGATGAACAAGGCGAACGTGATCACCTAGTCGCTCTGCCAATTGATGTAACATTCTGACTTATTTTTCATTAAAAATATTTGCCAATTGACAGTGAAAAATTTGAAAGAAGTGCAGAGATTTTATTGTGTTACTGAAAGAAATTGCTTTTATTTAACATTGTTGAGATTTTGAAATCAAATTCAATATCATCATAACATATACATATTTAATTGCTATAAGCTTTTGCGATAAGTGTATTTACCATGAAATTGGATCAGGTTTTTCCAAAAGATGAAGTCACTCGGCAGTTTCCATCACTACTAACAAAAAAATCAATCAATCAGTTATTAACTATCGATAGTTCCCATCACTAGTGCAGTACAAGTACAGTTTAAGTACAATATTAATAAATTCATATTTAAGAATGGTGAAGAAGAATTAACTCAGTAATTAAAATAAAAATTATATATTTAAAATGTATAAAGATTCAGCGTCTAAACGGGAGGTCTAATACACGGAATCTCTTAAGTCTTCGAAATTTATTAGTTTCCCCAAGTAATAATATCGCTAAATAATTCACTCAGTCTTTCTAAGTACTTAGTGCTTAACCTTACTTACTTACTCACTTAACTGGCACTACAACCGATGATCGGTCTTGGCCGCCCTGCACTTGGTCTTTCCAACGGAGATTAGGACGTTCCCTTCTGCGTGTTCCTCCACCGTGGTTCGAATAAAACACCCTTCTAGCCGGAGCGCTTTCTTCCATTCGCTCAATGTCAGTGTCGGCGTACAGCTCATACAGCTCATCGTTCCATGTTATTCGATACACGTCGTCCACGCATACTGGACCGTAGTTAGTGCTTAACCTATTAACATCATATTTAACGTTTAGAACATTAAAATCTGTGTGCAATACATTATTAGTTATATGTAAACCTTTTCGATTGGTAGCATTCCAATATACCTAAGTTTGAGTTACTAGAAGTTCCTCACAGTTAAACTTCATAGTACAGTAGAAATTTGTTTTCTATACTCAGCTCGGACTTCAATCCTAACAACAAGTACATAAATTTTGTTAATGTTGAGCTGATGCCTTTTCGCTGTGATATGTCCTTTTCTAATTAATCTTTTATCAAGATGTAACCCTTAATATATTATGCTTGTTTATGAATTAAAATTCAATTGAATATAAAATACATTTCCTAGCATATTTAGAAAGATTTTTCTTCGAGCAAAACTGGGTTAATTTAGTTCAAATGAATAAAACTAAAATTGTTTGGTTCATGGTCCTGTTAAAGTAACTCAAACTACCAATTCTTCGGTTCAGAAAAGGTCTGTTCAAAACTGGTTTGCATCCCTGGTAACATTAGAATGATTTTTTACCGTATAATTAAAAACTTCAATAGATATTCACACTACGCCAAATCCTGGAAAAGACCCGAGAAAAACAGATCGACACCCATCATCTATTTGTCGATTATAAAGCCGCCTTCGACAGCACGATTAGGGATCACTTGTACGCCGCAATGTCTGATTTTGGTATCCCTGCAAAGCTCATTCGTCTTTGCAAAATGACACTGACCAACACCACCAGCGCAGTGAAAATTGGGACAGAGCTCTCCGCACCATTTGATACCAAAAGAGGTTTCAGAAAAGGTGACTGCCTATTGTGCGACTCTTTTAACCTTATGCTGGAGAAAATAATTCGAGCAGCGAACATCGACATCTCTGGCACTATCTTCTACAAGAGTGTCATGCTGCTAGCATACGCTGATGATATTGACATCATTGGCAAAAACGCTCGAGTAGTCAGCGCAGCATTCTCCAACCTGGAAAGGTTGGACCGACTCTCGTCGAGTGGGTCTAGTGGTGAACGAGGAAAATACGAAATACCTTGTGTCAACAAACAAAGAGTCTCGGCAAAATGTCACTGTTGACAATTATACTTCTGAAGTCGTCAAGGATTTCGTATATCTAGGATCCAGCATAAACACCAACAATAATGTCAGCCTTGAAATCAAGCGGAGATTAACTCTTGCCAACCGGTGTTACTACGGGCTCAGTAGGCAATTGAGAAGTAGAGCCCTCTCTCGACTGACGAAAATAACGCTCTATAATTCCCTCATCCTTCCCGTCCTAATGTATGGCGCAGAGACGTGGACATTGACCATCAATGATGAGAGGCTGTTACGAGCGTTCGAGAGAAGAATACTCCGTAAGATCTACGCTCCGGCTAGAAGGGTGTTTTATTCGAACCACGGTGGAGGAACACGCAGAAGTGGACGTCCTAGTATCCGTTGGAAAGACCAGGTGCAGGACAACTTGATTGCACTCGGCCCTATCAACTGGCGCCAGCATAGCAGAGGTGACTGGCGAAACTTTGTAGATGCGGCCAAGACCGATCATCGGTTGTAGTGCCAGTTAAGTAAGTAAAATCTTTAATCTATTACAAAATGAAAATTAAATACAGCGTTGCCAATATTAATATGCATTTTAGTAGTGCGTGAAAAAGGTAAGAAATACGAAATTGCCTCACGCTTAAGATTCTTTGATTTTAATAAGTTTTCGGCCACTATCATATCGGCTCTCTATAGAAAAGATCTATCTATATTTTTCTATGTGATACATTCAATTAAGGGTATAGTAAACTGAAATAATTATTCTTTTATAAGAAAAATTGAGAGGAAAATTTACTTTTCAAATCTAATAAAGAAAATAGGTCTGTTATAAAAGTTAATATATAAATCTAGCATCGGAGTATTTGTACTTCGCTTAGATGTCAATCCTCCTGTCCTCTCTAATCGGGAAAAATACTTATTGCTGCTAGGCAACTACAGAAATGCTAAAACCCCTGTTCCATTTTCCATTTCCACGTGTTTTATTTTTTCAGTGTTTTGTTTAGATTGCTTGTCATTTCTGACACTCGATAACAGAATAAACCGTACAAATAACTTTGAATATTTAATAAATATTAAAAATTTACCAATAAATTTTTATAATTTTCAGTTTTGTAACCACGAGTAATAAAAACCAGTTCTTGGTACAAGTCACTACGACGCAAATTATTCACATGGCAGCGATTGTACTTGTTGCGTCCTCCATTACGATAGAGTCACCTTTTATCAACTTCTTGAATCAACTTTGATAATTGCTTCCAACAATATTTAAAATAAAAAAAAATAAATTTGCCCACTTTGGTAATTGCCAGCTGATCGACTACTGCACTCAACTCCCTCTCTTCATAATTTGACAGTTGAGCTTGGATTACGTCTCGGATGCGGCTACCAGTATTATTATGCCATGGATAAGTACGTGTTTCGTACTAAAAGCATGTTCTGGCAACACTAGTTAAGTAAATGTCAAAATTTCTCAATATAGACGTTTATCTCTTTTCAGCCAACTCAATGTGTGACTCAATTAATATCGATTCCTTTTGCATGTATCATTCTCCTTCAGTTGATAATTGTTCCAACTTGAATTCGGTTGAGGAAGACAATTCTGTGTAATTTTTCCAAAAAAGAATTATTTTCATCAAAAAATGTTTTAGTGTGATTATTTTGGAAATTTTGCGTATGAACTTTGATACATTCCGAAAATAAAATATAATAATTCAGTAAATTCGTAGCAGTAAAAAAATATAACAAAAAGCATTGAATAAAAAATTTTTTCTTGCAATTTAATGAAATTATTAGCGTACGAACGTTAATTGTGGGACAGAGCGCGCATGATTCAATTTATATGTTTGAAAAGAGAAGAAACACTTGTCAAATTTCGGTCTTTTCCTTTTTTTTGTTTATGGGGGAAAGAGTATGAGTCATAAATAATTGAGGCTTGTTGCCTTTGTGTTTTTAAGCTGCGATTTTTTGAAAGATAATTGCAATTATAATTTTATAATTACTAATGCTATTAATTGTGTATTCAATACAATTCCATTCAATTCCATTGTAATCGATGTGAAACTTCTGCTCATTTCTTCTTGACACTTGTTTTTTACTCTCTTCGCTCTCTTTGAATTCCTTCTTTTGTCACTTTTGTTCTGAATTTGAAGAATTTCTGACAATAGTTTTTATTTTTTATGTATGCTCGTTAAAGAATCAGAAGATTGAGCGAATGGCCAAATAGAAGAAGTAAGAACCAAAGAAGCGGAAAAATCGAAATCAGTCGAGAGCAAATCGAAATCGTGATAGATACCAAAGAAGTGAATGTGGGAAGGAACAGAATTTTTTTCAAGGTGTTGTTGAAAAAGTTAAAAATTTTGTGAATATAAAATACGTTTCCTCCCAAAAATAGAAACAAATAAATTTGTGCTAGTTAAGTGTAAAGCAAAATCTAAAGAAAGGCATCTGCCGCTGGTGCTGATTTAACATAGGATTTCCGACACCAGCATCGGTGCCAGAAATTTCCTTCGAAAAACCGCAGTTTAGCAGCAATAAAATTATAAGTTTACTGTAGCAACCGCGACAACAACAAAAATGGATCAACTAATTCCAATTGTCAATAAGCTACAGGATGCATTCACACAATTGGGTGTGCATATGCAGCTCGATCTGCCACAGATCGCTGTTGTGGGCGGTCAATCGGCGGGCAAGAGTTCAGTGCTCGAAAATTTTGTGGGCAAGTAAGTAAAATCTGAATAGTTAGTCTTTTGATTTATTTTTGGTGTGTGTTACTCTCTTGAATAATCAATGAATTGGTTTCGTTATCCAATTGGGAGGGGTTGATTGTCGTCGTTGTCTGGCACTGTCTGTACTACTATGTTGCCTTTTCCTTTACCTCCGCAACCGCCGTCACCTTGCGGCTATGTTTATGGCTACCTACTTTTTTTAACATTTTTTTTTAATTCTGTAGAAAGAATGTTAAAAGGAAGAAGCAGAAAAATCAATGCGTTGACATTTCTTTCTATTGTATATCGTCCCAATTTGCTAGTTCTCTTTTGATTTTTTCTTCTTATTTAGCTTTATTAACGTTCTTCGTCTTTTGGTTGTATGCATTTACTATGGTTCTTCATTTTCGTTACCAATTTTGTAGTTACTTTTCCTGTATTTCCTTATTTGTCATTCTTTCATATTTTTTGAGTTTATTTGCGCATATACATACATACATATGTATTATGTACGAATATGTACATATTTCTTCTTTTTCATAATTCCAATACTTTCTGCGTATACATAAAGTAAATACATTTTCCTATATACTGCCTATAGAAATACATATGTACATATAAATATATATTCATTCCTATTGTATATTTTTTCACATTTTTCCTCTTTTCAAATGTTTTCTTCTATTCATAATTTTGATGTTTTTAAATTTTTTATAATTTCTCAAGCTTTGTTTGTTTTAAATGTAGCTTATAGTGTTGTCATTGAGAAATGATAAGTAAGGCTTTTAATCCATTTATATCCACTTTAGAGTGTTAGATGAGTATTCTTATAATTGCAATGATAAGAGAATTAAAAATGGATAGTTGCTATTTTTCTCTCCAAGTTGAAAATTGGACAAACTAAAAAACTTAGCCATTGTATGTTCTTTTAAAAAATACCTATAAGTAATAATGAGTAATAAAATCAAAATATTTCTATTCTAATAACTGTTCCTCGTATATTTTGTATTCGAAACACTTGAAACATTATAGTGCCTAGTAGTACTAGTAATCACTAGTAATTTTTGAGCATCCCAAATGAAAAACATTGTTTGAGGGAGAATCGCTTCACTCTTTACCCATCACTGGTCTTAAAAATAAGTATCACATCAAATATTTTTAACAAACATTGTGAATGTCGGTAATTGGTAATGACCAAAGGGGGATTTGGTTGAAAAATAACCTATAAATATTATACATAATTTCAATATTAAAGCCGTAAAGTTGTATCGCGCAATGAACACTTGATTAAAAAAATTAAAAATGTGAAAAACATTCAATAATATTATTTTATTAAATTAAAATGTGAATGTACAATATTTACAGCTTGAGCCACAATAACACATTCAGCAGCATGCATTACGGTTAAACATTATAATTCGGATATGGATTGTGAAATTAACTGCTTATTGTCTGCTTAATCAGTTTGTTATTAAAAGTGGGTCGATAAAAGCCAACTGATGGAATATCAAAGAAAACTTGTCGAAACTGCAGCGTTCGAAATTTGAGTCTAGTAAAAACGTTTCGAGAGCGAATTAGAAGAAATTGTGTTGTTTTCAAAGAACAACTGGCTGAACCCACAGAATGACTGAGTATATGTATACTAGTGTTGTGCAAATAATTCGCATAATTTTCAATATTGGCATTCGGTTACGCAATTTTTCACGCGAATAATTTCCGTAAATAATTTTTTCTATGCTCGGAGAAAATATACTAAAGTTGGCATCACTAAAATTAATTATGTCGTTTTTTTAAGTTCTTGCCTTTTTGGTTTTGTAAGAGAAAGGATTAAAAGGAAAGGATTTGCATTCAAACATTTTTTTTTAATTTTTCCCATTTGCTTACTTTTTCTTTTTTCATTATTCACTCAACCCAAATCAAATCAAAGTCGCTAAAATCAATACATAATATTCCTTAAACATGGTTCATGTCAAGCTTTTGGACAATGAGCCATATTGCTTCCAGCAAGACTGAGCTCCGGCCCACAAAGCAAGCACTGTGCAAAGCTAGTGCAAGGACAATATACCATTTTCACCGTCTATTTGTAGGGAGTTTCCCTTGTCATAAATTATAAAACTTTAAATCTGTTCCGTTTA